>NC_069422.1:13163481-13319790 GCF_026875155.1 Cherax quadricarinatus
AGATTGAGGTAAGGGGCTAAAAGGTTCATCAGAGTTTGTGAAGCAAGTCAGTTGTCAAAAAGTCAATGAGAGAGTCCGGATGAAAGGTGGGTCCATCAGCGAGAAGGGAAGGTAGAGAGCAACGGAGCAAAGACGACGTTGGAGGTAAATTCTGCGTGCTCGTTGATAAAGTGGGCAGTCCAACAGAATGTGGCTGACCGATAATGGAACCTGACAATTCCCACAGAGAGAAGCAGGGTGCCTCTCCATGAGATATCCATGAATAAGACGAGTATGGCCAATGCGGAGATGGGAGAGAGTAGTTTCCCAACCTCGGCACTGGTGACAAGACGGCGGCCAGTAACCTATACTCGGTTTAATAGATTGAAGTTTGTTACCAAGTAGAGTAGACCAACGTTGTTGCCAACGGGTGTGAAGGTGGGTAGCTATTGCAGTAAAATAGTCCGTAAATGGAACACCTCTATATGAAACTGGTAGGTCATGTACTGCTGATTGCGCAGCAGTGTCTGCTTGTTCATTGCCCTGTACGTCAACATGATCAGGGACCCAACAAAAAACAATATGTTTGGTAGAGATGCGGCGTAGCCAAAGTTGGATACGGAGGACTAAGGGGTGAGGTGTATCAAATTTCTGTATAGCCTGTAAAGCACTAAGGGAGTCTGAGACAACCACAAATGACACAGGCATAGATGCAATACGGATAAGTGCTGCAAGAATGGCATACAATTCAGCAGTAAAGATACTAGCCGAAGATAGTAAATGCCCTCGTATGATGCTGTCCGGAAACACTGCTGCGAATCCTACGCCGTCAGAAAACTTAGAGCCATCTGTGTACACTGCAATGGCATGAGAATGAGAGCGGACAAGTGAATGTAATTTAAGGGTCTTCAATCTTTCTTCATAAGGAAGATTAATGCTATGCATTAATTTAGTCATTCTGCACTGAATGTTTTCATAAGATTGTAGCCATGTATAATCATAACCATTCTTACAGGATTCATTACCTTTGTAACTTGAGAGTTCATTACCTTTGTACCTAGTTCAGCTATCAAAACTGGGGGCCCAGTCCCTGGACCCATTACGTACCTCTGTAATCTGTATTATTATTATTATTATAATCAAAAAGAAGCGCTAAGCCACAAGGGCTATACAGCGCTGCAGGGTAGGGAAGGAAGCAAGGGAATTGGATGGCAGAAGGGAGGGGAGATGATCAGCAGGTTACGGAAAACAGCGGGGCAGGGGATAGTACGGGGGTAGAGGGTAGCAAGAGATACAAGTAGAAAGGGCTGAAAGTATCAGAATTTGTGAAGTAAGTCAGTCGTTGTCAAAAAGTCAATGAGAGAGTCCGGATGAAAGGTGGGTCCATCAGCGAGAAGGGAAGGTAAAGAGAGAGCAGCGGGGCGAAGACGACGACAGAGGTAAATTCTGCGTGCTCGTTGATAAAGTGGGCAGTCCAACAGAATGTGGCTGACTGATAATGGAGCTTGGCAATTCTCACAGAGAGGAGCAAGACGCCTCTCCATGAGATATCCATGAGTAAGACGAGTATGGCCAATGCGAAGACGGGAGAGAGTAGTCTCCCAACCTCGACACTGGTGATAAGAAGACGGCCAGTAACCTATACTCGGTTTAATAGACTGAAGTTTGTTGCCGAGCATAGTAGACCAACGTTGTTGCCAACGGGTGTGAAGGTGGGAAGATATTACAGCAAAATAGTCCGTACATGGAATACCTCTATAAGAAACTGGTAGGTCATGTTTCTGCTGACCGCGCAGCAGTTTTCTGCCTGTTCGTTGCCCTGTACGTCAACATGATCAGGGACCCAACAAAAAACAATATGTTTGGTAGAGATGCGGCGTAGCCAAAGTTGGATACGGAGGACTAAGGGGTGAGGTGTATCAAATTTTTCTGTATAGCCTGTAAAGCACTAAGGGAGTCTGAGACAACCACAAATGACACAGGCATAGATGCAATACGGATAAGTGCTGCAAGAATGGCATACAATTCAGCAGTAAAGATACTAGCCGAAGATAGTAAATTTCCCCCGTATGGGTGCTGTCGGGGAAAAACTGCTGCGAATCCTACGCCGTCAGAAAACTTAGAGCCATCTGTGTACACTGCAATGGCATGAGAATGAGAGCGGACAAGTGAATGTAATTTAAGGGTCTTCAATCTTTCTTCATAAGGAAGATTAATGCTATGCATTAATTTAGTCATTCTGCACTGAATGTTTTCATAAGATTGTAGCCATGTATAATCATAACCATTCTTACAGGATTCATTACCTTTGTAACTTGAGAGTTCATTACCTTTGTACCTAGTTCAGCTATCAAAACTGGGGGCCCAGTCCCTGGACCCATTACGTACCTCTGTAATCTGTAAATACCTTTGTAACTTGTCATGATTGTGACCAGACCTACCTGGAGTTCATTACCTTTGTAAACTGAGTTAATTACCTTTGTAATTGTGAGTTCATTACCTCTGTAACTTGCTCAGCTATCAAAACTTTGGAGTCCAGTCCCTGGACCCATTATGTATGTACCACTAATCTTTTGACTACCGCCCACAGGATGGGTATGTGGTGCATAAAAAACATATTAAACTAACTAAAATTGGAGTTCCAGCTGTTCTAGAATGTCATTGCCACATCTGGAAATTCTGTTGAACAATGGTATGGGGCAGAATGACAGTGCCACTACAAGAATTGAGGGAATGATCTTTTTCGATAGTGACAGGCATAGTATCGATATTTGAAAGAGAAAGGTCATGAGCTTAGTTAGCTTTCTGGACAGTGATGATGCATGTACCACTCTTGAAAGGGTGAAAGGATATATCTCTACCAACATGGCATAGGAGCGCCTTGCCAATACTATGGTCGGAAAGATAGGTAGTATAGGGAGTCGGTCATAAAGTATAGAATTTAGTCCATTATGCATTCCGAAACTGGGCATGGAAAGGGAGTGCGTGATGTGTTGGTCTTTTCTGAATATAACGAGAAGGAAGTGAAGAAGTATCAGGCAATTGTCATGGGTGTTTAGGAGTGGGACCGGAATTGGTTCAACATGGGATGGGCTGGCGATTCGAAAATTGCCGCACCGTAGAGGAAGAGGTTGGAAGCATAGTCAAAGAGTGGAGGTCAGACGTATCAAAGGAGTCAGTCGAAACCCCAGTACCTGAAGCGGGTGATGAAACAGTGCCAGCAAGAGGTACAGGGGCATTAGAAGTGTCCGAAGAGTGGTCAAAAAACCAGGCAGGGTCAGAACAGGGTACAGTATCAAGGGGCCCAGGGGGAGCAGGTTCATGGATTTGGGACTCCATAGTTAGATCACTTCTTTGTTTGTTTTTTAGAAAAAAAAGGAAAGAAATAAAGGAGGGTGGAAACATGGAGGAATAGCTCCTAGGAGGCAAAAAGGCTGTAAATCCCCCTCTGCGCCCAAGAGGACCTCAGCACCGCAAGTAGTGCAGATGCAGCATGGAATCTGTGCCATACCCTACCCTTATGCCAGTAAACCAGCAATCCAGGGTAGCAACCTCACATCTACCGAGCCACCTCAGTGACAAAAGAGGCGGCCGGACACCTACCACAAAACTTACCTCCTTTGGCTATCACCCCCTGAAATCCAACAGGCAGCCTCCAGAGATACACTCTTCACCCTAAAGAAACCCAAAGCAACCCCCCGGGAGACCGGAGAGGCATCGGGACATCCCCAGGTGATCCAGATTCCATGGCAATCTACACCTGCCAAGGACCTCAAGGGAATGGGATGGACCCCAGTACCCTTACCTAGGAACTAGATTGCCTGTGGGAAAAATCCCTAAGGCCAAAAAGAGGAAGGGAATAGGGGAGGGATGGGGGGGAGGAGGAGGAAAGGGAAAAAGGGAGGATGGGGTGGATGGGATAGGGTAGGGGGGATTGAAGGGTAATTAGGTTCAGTCTGAGGAAGGAAACCAAAAGGTCTAGTTCTTCAGACCATAATGCCAGAGGGAAGGACCAAAGAGGCTACAAACGAGATGGGAAACAAGGGGAGGGGAAAAAGGGGGCAGATGGGGAGGATGGGATAGGGAAGCAAATATTGGAGGGTAATTAGGTTCAGTTGGAGGAAGAAGACCAAAAGGTCCAATTCCTCAGACCGATAGCCTCTTTGCCGCTACAAGGAGTCCCCCTTAAAGAGGGTATGGGGGGGGTAATTAGGTTCGATCTGAGGAAAGAGACCAAAGGGTCTAATTCCTTAGACCAAGTGCCTCTTTGCCAAGTCAAGGAGCCCCCCCTTGAAGAGGGAAAGGAGCACATTTTACCAATCCTTTGATCATACATAGTTTTAAACAAATAGTACCCTGAACTTCTAAGTAGGGCAATAAAGACAAATAAAAATGACACGTTTAATCATCAAAGTGCATACACAAACAGGTGGCAGTTTTGTACTAGATGACTGACTTCTCCAGTGTCAGTGTTAAGATATACACTCTAAAAGAGGTTTTACCTCAACAAATTTGATACACTTTGTGGCTTTTGAAATAAGACAAAAAGTGGTACAAATATGAATGTAAACTTCTGTAATACATTATTTCATGCATAAAATGTATAAAAACACTGCCAGTTTTTAGGTCTCTTGTACAACAGGTAGACTATTCTCTCATTCCTAATAGTACGGTATGTGCATCTTTAAAATTTCACAAGTGAACATGCTTTAATCTTACCTAGAGAATGCCACTGAGACCCCCATTAGTGCCATGCTATTACAAAATTTAGGAACTGACAACTACTTACATCTACAATAAGGAAACTGGTGACTGCATTTATTCTAGAATTTAAAAACAGATGGATTAAATAATACTATTTGTAAATTTTCTTAGGTATTTAGCATTTGAAAGCATTTTTATACATTACTGTTACGTAGTAAAAAAATTAAAGCAATATAGTATACAAGATGGGTAGTATGAAAGACTTATCCACATCACCTGCAACACTCCCTCTTACTTAAATTCTTATCTTGATTTTATCTTCATTATTAATATATCAATGTATTTAGCTGAAGGATTACTAGCATTACTACAAAATATGACTATTATAAAATACATTTACACTTTCAATATTGTAATTAACCAAAAATGACTTTTAAAACAAATTTCTGAATTACTTTGAATTTGATGTCCCTTACTGTAGGCAATATTAGACTATGTGACCTAGATCCTTTACCTATATATAACTAGAAAGCTGAAATTTCAAGACGACTTACAAGATTTCAACAGATTCAACAGAATAAGAGATACATTTTGCATATGCTTGAGACAGTTCAGGATGATCATTCTGCACACCAGGTGCTACCTAATGTATGACTGTTAAAAATTTTACACAGTGTATACAGAACCAAGTTTGCAAGCTTGAGATTGTTCATCATCTAAATTTAAATCTCCTAAATCTCACAAAATTTTAATTTTAAGTTGAAGTTTTCTGCAAGGATACATGTAACCAAATAGATCTTTGCTTCTGGGACCATTCTCAATCTATCCACCAGAAAGAAAAGTTGTTTTCTCAAACATTTTTCCAAATAGACAGACATTATGAGATAACATGAATTCAACACAAAATGATTTTTTAAAGGACTAATGAAAAATGTACATTAAAGCTAAGAAATCATTATCTCAGTATAAATTTCTTTTAATAATGCAAAATTGGAAACACTGGCCTTAAATAAATTTAAATAAAAAATTCACTAGTAAGTATCATAAATAATTATATACCTAGAAGGGTCTATTAGAAATAAGAAAATTAAAATTAACGAAAAAATTTAGTAGTACAAAATTAATAAGGAGTGTATTTAGCAGCATTTGCCACTGTTGTACCTTTTATGCAAGTAAAATTAGTGATTTTATTTTGTACTCCAATATATCTGAGGCTCTGATCTGATCCTCCAGTAGACAAGACAATGCACTTTTATATTTCTATGCACTAACAAAATACTGCAGTGTATTGAAAGAACACATTAGTATGTTGGAAGAAAGCATTTGCATAACCACAAACAAATGAATGCATATCCATCCATATCCAAATTAAGCATAGAAGTTTCACTAGTAAATTTCAATTAGAACCCACTTCAGAAAAGAAAGCTAAACTAGACATACAGATAGTAAGCCTAACAATTTTTAATCCTGGACAGTTAATTTGCAGTAAACTATTTATGCTTAATAAATCCACTACAACTTAATGAAAAAATGACTAAAAATTCAAGAGAACCACAAAGAAAAGCTTGCCAAAGCTTTTTCAACAATGAGGTTCTCACTTCAACTTGAAATGGTCTACATGCTACACAGTATAAGTTTAACAACTACTATACAACATTTAATGAATTCATCACTTTGTTCATTTCTACTGAAAATCTTTGTATACTATACAAAAATCTAAGACAAGATTCTGCTCAAATAACTCTAGCTAGTACAAAAAAATGAAAAAAAAAAAAAAAATACACATTGAAAAGAATATGTCCAGGACATTTAAGATGAAGTGTCACGTTTCACATGCATCTTAAGACATTAAATGAAGACAAATTATACAGCAGGACCCCACTTAAATGGCAGGTTAGGTTCCAGGCTACCGCTGGAAACCAGAACACCATTTTTTCCACTTCTAAATGCCAGATAACAAGTTTACACTAACATATATTAAGTTAGCAATAGAACTAGGCATTAAAAACAATAAAAAGTAAAATACACGCAAGGTACACTCATTACTTACCTTAAAATATTTGTAGTCTTAATGTAGGGCGAGAGGTGAGTAAACAATGTAAAACAAATAAACGAGAGAGAGAGAGAACAAGAGAGAGATGAGTGTGTAAACAAGCCAACGAACGCATCCTGTTTTGGTTCCTACACGTTCATCTACACGTAGCATCTCGCATTCATGTTAATTTATTCTACTGTGGGGTGTATTTATCATGTTTATATGTTACATAGCGTGATTATATAATTTTGAAAAAAAAAAAAATAGATGGATAAATGATAATTTTTATATTAATGTAATATACAACATTTAAAGTGCCTCAGAGCGATTATTATTGTGTATTATTATGATTATCATCATTATTAATATGGCATCCTCAAGACTAATAAGACTGATTTTAATGTGTATGTACCTGCAGGCCAGCACAGTAAGTTTACTTAGGTACAGATACATGACCATATTAGAAAGTCAGGTGGGGGGAGATGTATAGCGAGTTTTGGTCATAATTTTAAATGTCCATATTAGCGGAACGACAAAGTGAAATGCCATAAAGCTGGGCCCTACTGTACTACATGACAAAAGGACCTAAATATTATGAATAATAATATAACCAAAGTGCTAAACCCAGAAGGGTCACATCAAAATTATGGAGAAAGTTTCCTATCATTAAGAAATAATTGTGTTTGCATAGATTTTTGTCTGCATAAAAAAAAATATTGTGTGATAATAAAACCAAGTCAACCACACGATAATATGGACAGTGTGAAAATGTTAAAATGGAAAAAGATGGTTTTCATATAATAAAATATCCCCCTGCTAAAAAATAACTCAAGGTTTAACGTGCAAAAATTGCAACTACAGTAAGGCCCCGCTTTACGGTGTTTCGCCTTATGGTGTTCCGCTAATACGGCGATGTCAAATTATGACCAAAATTTGCTATACGGCAAGCGGTCTTTCAAATACGGCGCCCTCCACCCGGTTTGTTTACATTTTCTGTGACCACATCTATTATGTCAGGAAACTTTCCAAAATTTCAAGTGTTTTACAGTTACTGCATATTTTATATGTACTCTGATAATTATACTTATGTGTACCTGTACCTAAATATACTAAAGGTACACATTAAAATTGCTAAGTCTCTCACTACTCATGACGCCAATACTACGTAATAATTATCACTTTTGGGCACACTAAATGTCTTATTTTACATCAATATAGGCATTTTCATTAATCCATCTATGATATTTTCCTCAAAACTATATATGAAACCCATTACATAGCATATAAACATGATACATACACCACAGAATAAAAATTGATGTAAACATGAGATTTGTTTACAAAGCAGCTGTGTAGGTAGTGTCGGAAGAATTACGTTTTCGCTAGTCAAACACTGAGGGGTAACTGTAGAAAAATATTCTTTTCGTATGCCTTTATATATAGCAATTCACGACCCTTGTGGGTTTAGTGCTTATAATAAATAATAATAATAATAATAATAATATTATTATTATTATTATCTTCATTCATTCTAAAAACGGTGTGTTGCTGTTTGTTTATTCTGAACTAACTTGTACACAATGTAAGAGTATTTGTATTGTGAGGTAATTATTATAATAAAAAAATATTGAGGTAAATGTTTTACAAACTCTTACAAACGTACGTGAATGAACTAAAAGTTGACACATATTAATACACATTTATTTCGCCTGACAAAGTGATCGCCCACTACCTGTTCATTTCGTGTTTTTACATTGTCTCAACTCTGTATCTCGTTCTCCCTCTCGTTTACACTCTCTCATTGACGGTGGCATCTAAGGTTAGCTGTGATAAAAAGAGAAGTCGTAAGCCTCTTGCTTTAGAGGATGATGGTGTGCCATTCTGATTTTATTAAAAAAACACCCTGCCACTCACCTCTCACACATTAATATTAATATTTTAAGGTAAGTAATAAGTGTACTCTGTGTGTATCTTACCTTTTATTGTGTTTTTAATGCCTATTTCTATTGCTAACTTAATATAAGTTAGTGTAAACTTGTTGTCTGGCATTTATTGCATATTTTGTGTGTGCTCTGATAATAATACTTGTGGAGCTGTGTGGTAGCCGGGTGGAGGGACAACATTACGTTTTCTCTGCTCAGCCATCAGAGAAAACGTGTATGAATCTGCGTTTGGCCCAGCCGCTCCCTTGCTCTGCTTTTGTTTACAATTTTCGGCATGAATTATTCATTACTTCTACCTTCGTTTATGTCGCTGTTAATAATATGGCTCTGGCCCACAGTGTAGGTAGCCGGTAGGTGTAGCCCAGGCGGGCTACACCTACCGGCTACCTACACTAACTTCCTACAAATAAATACTACTCACCTCTCTTCCTATATTAAGACTACACATATTTTAAGGTAAATAATGAGTGTACTGTATGTGTATTTTACCTCTCTGGGATGTTTTAAATATCGTATATTAAGTATGAGACGGGGAGCCAGGGCTACCTACACCTGGGCTACCTGCACCTGACTTCCTACAAATAAGTACTACTCACCTCTCTCCCTACATTAAGATTACAAATACTTAAAGATAAGTAATGAATTTACTGTGAATGTATTTTACTTTGTGTGTTTTTAATGCCTAGTTCTATTACTAACTTAATATAATTTAGTGTAAACTTGTTGTCTGGCATTTATATGCATTTATAAATGAAAAAAACAGCGTCCTGCCTTCTGGCGATGTCTGCTTTCCAATGACAGCCTGGAACCTAACCCGCCGTATAAGTGGGGCCCTACTGTTCTCTGTTTAACCCTTAAACGGTCCAAATGTATATGTACGTTCATGCGCTTAGCGCCCCAAACGTATATACAGTGGAACCTCGAAAATCGAACTGCTCCCAACTCAACCAATTATGTAAGTGTATTTTTGTAAGTGCTTTTATAAGTGTATTTTTGAGGGTCTGAAATGGACTAATCTAATTTACATTATTCCTGATGGGAATAAATTCGTTGGTAGCGACACTTGAACAGCCTTCTGGACCGAAGAAAGCTCTATATTTGAAGTTCCACTGTATACGTTTTCTTTGTCATTCATTCAACATTGCCACAATAAGCCTGAGTCACCTAGACATGAGAGAATGGGTGTGCGCACTCACTGTGTGCCATATTAAAATAATTGGGAATGCCTGGGAACCATATGCTCTTTTTTTCCTTTTAAAAGAAAGGATTTTTTTCCTCAAAAAATTTGGGGCGCTACGCGAGTGAACGTATATATACGTTTGGACCGTTTAGGGGTTAAAGAGAAAAATCATAATTTGCACAGCCAAAATTATGTAAAAAGTTAACTACAAATGTGCCTAAAGCTGAAATTTTCAACAGTTCAATATTTCTGTAAGAATGAGAACTTTAATTTGAAGCAGGCATGGTCTCCTTTATATTTAAACCTAACTTCTTAACCTTTTGAGAGTTCAAGCTGTAGCTCTACATAATGAGCCCAGCTTACTCAGATAAGCCGTGATCAGAAAATTTGGGCCTAGATGCGAGAGAATGCATCAATGTGGTAAGTGTGCACCATATAAAACAAATTCTGCAGCACACAGTGCATAATGAGGAAAAAATATGCAAAAATGTTTTTGGATTAAAACAGGCTTTGCGGTGTATTTTCGTATGGGTGTATCTGTGGTTTCTCGGTCTCATTTGATAGAATGGAAGATATATTACAGAGATGATTCTGATTGGTTTTACTACCGAAAATAGGTTGAAAACAAGCTCAAAGTAGCAGAAATGATTGATTTTTGCCAATGTTCAACAGTAAATAAAGGATGTCACGTGTCCACTACACAAATTGGTGGGTCTGATTCATCTGTAAAGTCTGGAAGTGTAATTAATAAAGAGAGGAAATGTTATTTTAGTGCCAAGAATGCCTGCATTGCTTATTCTACACCCTATTTTGAAATTGGAATGTGTGAAATTGGGTATTGGGTAGTTGAAATAACTGACTGGGCAGTTTCTTGTGTTCAGTTGATAAAACAGAAGTAATACTCGTGAAATAGCTAAAAATTTGGTCGACTGGAATAATGCAATTGGCTACAATAGGAGTCAAAGTGGGCAAAATCACCAATGTGTAAATATTGCTGATGCAGTAAAATTCGCAATAGCATAATTTCGTCAATTTCCCATCAAATTTCATACTCTTACACACTGTGATACTCCCCTAGCCTCAGAACCCCATAATTAACCCTTTCAGGGTCGAGAGGCCCTCTCCTAAACTTGTTCTCAGGGTCAAAAAAAAAAAAAAATTATGAAATGATAATCTTTTCCCCGATCATAATTACACCAAAAGTATGAAATTTGATGGAAAACTTATGGAATTATGCTCTCACAAAGTTAGTGGTCTCGATGTTTGCACATCAGCAATTTCGCCCACTTTGAGCCCAAATTTCGGCCAATTCCAGTGTACTAGTCGACAAAAATCATAACTATTTTGCTAGAACTCCATTTTTTTTCAATCAACTGAGTAAAAGAAATCACCCATTTACTGATTTCAACTATCCCATAAAGTGATCAGAAATTGGCAATTTTGCCAATTTCACACAAATTTCAAAAGATGCCAATTTTCAAATAGGGTCCAGAATAAACCAGACAGACATTCCTGGCACTAAAATAACATTTTCTCTGTTCATTAGTCACGTCCCCAGGCCCCTCTTACATTTTGCTTTCCACTTTGAATTTTTATTCTCACAAAAAAATAGATTTACATTTATGCAGACTACTGCATTAGTGTAGAAATGGTATAAATAATGTCATTATTATTATCATTATAATCAAACAGAAGCGCTAAACCACAAGGGCTATACAGCACTGCAGTGTAGGAAGGAAGCGAGGGTATCAGGTGGCAAAAGGGAGAGGGATGATTAGGAGGTTACGGAGAACAGCGGGGAAGTGGATAGTGCAGGGGTAGAGGGTAGCAAGAGATTGAGGTAGAAAGGGCTGAGGGGAGTGTGAAAGGTATCATCATCAGAGTTTGTGGAGTAAATCAGTTGTTGTCAAGAAGTCAAGGATTAAAGGAGGGTCCATCAGCAAGAAGGGAAGGTAAAGAGAGAGTAGAGCGGGGACGATGTTGGAGGTAAATTCTGCGTGCTCGTTGATAGAGAGGACAGTCTAACAGAATGTGGCTAACCGATACTGGGACCTGATACTTCTCACAGAGAGGAACAGAGTGCCTCTCCATGAGATACTCATGAGTAAGATGAGCGTGGCCAATGCGAAGACGGGAGAGGGTAGTCTCCCAACCTCGACACTGATGACAAGAAGATGGCCAGTAACCTATACTCGGTTTAATAGGATGAAGTTTGTTGCTGAGTAGATTAGACCAACGTTGGTGCCAACGGGTGCGAAGGTGGGTAGCTATTACAGCAAAATTGTCCGTAAATAGAATACCTCTATAAGAAACTGGTAGGTCATGTACTGCTGACTGCACAGCAGTGTCTGCCTGTTCATTGCCCTGTACGTCAACATGACCAGGGACCCAACAAAAAATAATATCTTTATGCTTGGTAGAGATACAACATAGCCAAAGTTGGATACGGAGAACTAGGGGGTGAGGTGTATCAAACTTTCGTATAGCCTGTATAGCACTAAGGGAGTCTAAGACAACCACAAATGATGACACAGGCATAGAGGCAATATGGATAAGTGCTGCAAGAATGGCATACAATTCAGCTGTAAAAATGCTAGCCGAGGATAGTAAATGTCCTTGCACAACACTATCCGGAAACGCTGCTGCGAATCCAACGCCATCAGAAGACTTACAGCCATCTGTGTACTCAGCAATGACATGAGAATGAGAGTGGAAGTGGTCAAGAAAGAGAGAGCAGGAAGCTACTGTAGGCAGTTTGAGTTTTCGCGCAAGGGAGAAAGAACAGACTCAAACAGCTGGAACTTCCCATGGGCGCAAGGAAAAGTGGGATGCTACATGAACATATAAAGGTGGTAACTGAAGGGAAGACAAGAGCAAATGTATGTGAAGAGAAAAGGGACAGAGCAAACAGGGGCGATGAACAAATAATGTCTACTAACATCGGTGACTATTCTATATATGAAAGGATAGCGGAGATCATGAGAGCGAACGTAGTAGCGAAGGCAATGGGCATCACGGTGATTGGACAAGGATGGAATATTTGCTTCTGCATAGACTCTCAACAGGGAAGGAGCGAAAAGCACCAAGGCACAAACGTAATCCCTGGTGATGGATGGGATTAAAGCTCAAGAAAGTATAGTAGGAGAGGCCGTTGAATAGATCTGATCACCATAATCAAGTTTCGATAAAATGAGGGCTGAATGTAGGCGAAGGAGAGTTCGACGAACAGCTCCCCATGAAAGATGAGCAAGGGTTTTAAGAAGGTTCAGCCGACTGTGACAAGTTGCCTTCAGAGAGGCAATGTGAGGTTTCAGGATAACCTACGATCAAAGAGAAGACCTAGAAACCTGACCGTATCACGTTCAGGGATACGGGAGCCATAGAGGTACAATGGATGATCAGAGACGACAGAGTGTCTAGTGAAAGTAATTTGGTGACGTTTAGCACTGGAAATTTTAAACCCATGTGTGGTTCCCCAATTGGCAACAAGATTGACCGCATGCTGGAGAGAAACTGTAATGAGGTGACAGTCAGCGCCTGCACAAGCAATAGCAGTCATCAACATAGAGTGATGACCAAATATTGGATGGAAGATGAGAGGCCAAATCATTTATAGCAAGGAGAAAAAGTGTTGTGCTCAGAACACATCCCTGAGGGACACCTTCAGTTTGGACAAAGTCCAGGGAGAGCGTTAACCCAGTGGCTAACGCGACGGTCTGGAGTTTTGAGAGACTGACCGCGGGTTCAAATCCCGCCCGTGGTATGGTTTGTTTGCAATCATGGCATTACGATTTCGTGAGTAATGTCTGTCAGTTAAGAAGTCCTTAAGGAAGGAAGGTGGACTGCCTCAGAGGCCTAAGGAGTGGGCTTGGGCCAAAATATTATACTTATAAGTTGTGTCATATGCCTTCTCAAGGTCAAAAAATATGGCAATAATTGAGTGGTTATCTGCAAAGGAATTACAAACATACGTATCCAGTGTAGTAAGGGGTCTATGGTAGAACGGCCCTTACGAAAGCCATATTGACTAGTGGAGAGACTGTTGTGTCTAAATACCACATTAAATGTTGATTTACCAGACGTTACGTCACCTTGCAAACTGTAATGGTAAGAGCAATGGGACAATAGTGGGAGGCATCACGTGCAAAGAGATGGTGAATATGAAGAAGTAAGAATGATTGGAAAATGGTCGCTGTCATGTAAATCTGAGAGAACAGACCAGGTGAAGTCTAGTGCAGCGGAGGAAGAGGAGACTGAGAGATCAGTGCAAGAGAGAGAGTATGAGTACAAGGATCAAAATGGGTGGGAGTACCTGTACTTAAAACATGGAGGAGGTGAGAAGCGAAAAAAGCCTCCAACTGAATGCCACGGGAATCACAGTGAGACCCCCCCCCCCAGAGGAAATGATAAGCATTAAAATCGCCTAGTAATAAAAGTGGCGGCGGTAAGGACGAGACAAGAAAGCCAACATCCGGGATAGATAATGCCCGGGAAGGAGAGATACAAAGAACAGATTGTATACCACTTACGTAAGTGGATACGGGCTGCAGTGCAATGCAGCAAAGCACAAACAAATAGCTGATGGCACGGAATATCAGTGCATAGAAGAAGGGCACTTTCATTAAATGTCCCATCAGAAAAAGGATCCAAAGAATACAATAAATTATAGCCTGAGATGGGATAGATAACAGCGTAGTGTAATTTTGGTTCTTGTAAGCAAACACCAACAGGGAAAAGCCGGGAAAGCAACATCTGAAGCTCACCTCGATTACCCGAGGCTGCGGATATTCCACTGTAAATAAGCCATGATTGGTAACGATAAAGATACCAGAAATCCACAGGAAGGGTACCTATGGACTAGAGGGGTTTGAAAATTCTACATGTGGCGGCAGCGGAAAACATTCAAGTAGCGAAGGAACAGAGCACTGTGAAGATAGGAGTTGCGCAGATGAAGGAGAGGAAAAAGAAGGAACAGGGGGCGGATCAGTGTCCATTGATGGTTCAGTCTCTGCAATATATTCTGAAATAGCTTCAAGTGTTTCGGAATTCAAAGACATTGTATGGGTGACAATATTAGAGATGGAAGGAGGAGGGTGAGTAAAGATTGGGACAGTAATGGACTGTACCAAAGTAGGGGGGGACAAAAGGGTGGAGAGAACTGGAGAAGTAGTGTGGGAGGGGACAGAAGAGGCAGAAACCTAGGAGGTGGCAGAAGAGGAAGAAACTTGGGAGGGAACAGAGGAGGAAGGCACAGTACGAGGAGGAGGGTGAACCTCCAAACTTGTAACAGAGCCAGTGAGAGGGGAAGAACCAGGTACAGATACTGGAAATGTAAAATGTGGAGGTGGAAGAAGGGAAGGAGTGGTTAAAGGAGACTTGAGCAATGGGGATTTTTTTGACTTTTGAGAAGTAGAGGAGCGATTGGGAAAAGGTGTCATACAAGGTCTTGTCGATACCTGGGCTTGTGAAGGAGAACACGAAGATGTGAGAGCAGACTGAGGTGTTGAAGTAGGGACTTCTGAGTCCAGGACAGCAAAAGTATTAGACAGGAGTAACTATGGGAGGGATAAACACAGAGGAGGCTGCAGAAGATGTGACCTAGAAGTGGGGGGACATTTAGAAGCACGAGAATAAGAAATACGGGGTAGTCTCCCTTGGAGGCGTAGATGAGAAACTGCCATAGCATAAGGGAGACCTGCCTCTTTGGGAAACGGATTTCTCGCTCATTTAAGTAGACCTGGCAATGGCGAGAGTAAGAAGGATGAGCCTCATGACAATTAAGGTAAGAGGGAGGTTGGCTACAAGACGTATTAGAATGGTCATCGGCACCACAGACTGGGCATTCGACTATGGATCTACAATATTTTGCTGGGTGACCAAATTGCCAGCAATTTCTACACTGTTGCGGTGTAGGGATCACCTTTTGAACATGTAACCGATGTCCTGCTACATAAACAGAGGATAGGAGTTCACGGCTGTCAAAAGTTAACTGAGCCACATTGCAAGGGTATCGTCTCCGCCCGTGAGTAGGAAGGACATAAGTGTCTACTTTGAGGATTGGGAGATCTTGGAGTTCCAGCTGTTCGAGAATGTCATTGCCACGTCTAGAAATTCTGTTGGACTATGGTATGGGACAGAATGACACTACCACTATAAGAATTGAGGGAATGATGTTTTTCAATAGTGACAGGAATAGTATCGATATGTGAAAGAAGAGAAAGATCATGAGCTTGGGTAGCATTCTGGACAGTGATGATGCACGTACCGCTCTTGAGAGCATGAAAAGAAATATCTCTACCAACATGGCATAGAAGCACCTTGCCAATACTATGGTCAGAAAAATAGGCAATAGAGGACGTCGGTCGTAAAGTAAAGAATTTAGTCCATTGTGCGGTCTGAAACTGAACGTGGAAAGGGAGTGCATGATGTGTTGGTCTTTTCTGAGTAGAACGGGAAGGTGGCGAAGTATCATCATCAGGTAATTGTCATTGGCGTTTAGAAGTGGGACCAGAGTTGGTCCAACGTGGGACGGGTTGGCGATTCAAAAATTGCTGTACCGTAGAGGGAGAGGCCAGAAGCATAGTCAAAGGAGGGCAGAGGTCAAACAAATCGAAGGAGTTAGTCGAGACCCCTGTACCTGAAGCGGGTGACGAAACAGCACCAGCAAGAGGTACAGGGGCATCAGGAATGTCCGAAGAGTGGTCAAAAAACGAGGCAGGGTCAGACAGGGGTGCAGTACCAGTAAGGGGCCCAGGCGTAGCAGGTTCATGGACTAGGGCTTCCATGGTTAGGTTACTTTTTTGTTTTTAAGAAAAAAAAAAAGAAAAGAAAAATAAAAAAAAAAAAGAATAAAAAAAGGGGGAACAGGGAGGAATAGTTCCAAAGACAAATGAAAGGGCCGGAAATCACCTTCCGCGCCCAAGAGGACCTCAACATCGAAAGTAGTGCAGATGCGGCATGAAACCCGTGCCATACCCTACCCTTCATGCCAGTCAACCAGCAATCCAGGATAGCAACCTCACATCTGCCTAGCTACCTCGGTGGACAAAAGAGAGGGTGGCCGGATATCTGCCACAAAGCATACCTCCTTTGGCTACCACCCCCGGAATCCGAAAGGCGGCCTCCAGAGATACACTCGTCACCTGAAATACACCCAAAGCCACCCCCCGGGAGACCGGAGAGGGAACGGGACATCCCCAGGCGATCCAGATTCCATGGCAAACTACACCACTGCCAAGAACCTCAATGGAATGGGATTGACCCCGGTACCCTTCCCCCTACCTAGGAACCAGTAGGCTTGTGGGAAGAATCCCAAAGGCCAAAAAGAGGAAGGGAATAAGGGAGGGATGGGGGGTGGGGGAGGATGGGATAAGGAAGGGGGGACTGGGGGGTAAATAGGTTCGGTCTGAGGAAGGAGACCAAC
Source organism: Cherax quadricarinatus (assembly GCF_026875155.1). Lineage (NCBI taxonomy): Eukaryota > Metazoa > Arthropoda > Malacostraca > Decapoda > Parastacidae > Cherax > Cherax quadricarinatus. Next base: position 13,180,746 of record NC_069422.1, read on the forward strand.
AGGTCTAATTCCTAAGACCAAGAGCCTCTTCACCACGCCAAGCAGCCCCCCTTGAAAAGGTAAATAATATCAGCGCATTGTGAAAGAAAATTAGACTCACCAGTTGACGTGTATTGAATGCATGGCATGATTTGTTTATTTTTGAACTTTGGCAAAAATCGAACATTTCTGCTAGTTTGAACTCAATTTCAAGGTACTTTTCATTGTGAAACCAATCAAAATCATCTCAATTTCTGTAATATGTCTTCCATTCTATAAAATGAAACCAGGAAAACTAGAATACAACCATAAATAGCATATGAAAATCACTGCAAAGTCGCTGTTTTAAACCAAAAACATGGTCCAAGTTTTTTTTCACATTATGCACTGTATGCTGCAGGAATTTTTTATACTGTGCACAACGACCACATAGACCCATTCTTTCATATGTCGGCCTACCACCTTTCTCTCGCTAGATTTGAAGGTGCTAGAATTTACGCGTACTAGTACGTCAATAACCCTGGTGTTCAAGATGTACTAGTATGTCGGAAACCCTGAAAGGGTAAAATGCCCAAAGATCAATAAATATTGAATAACTTATATTTCATAAATGTATAACCCAAGACCTTATGAAACTGTTTTATATTACATTACCTAATATAATAATCCATTCTCTTGAATGCACAGTAGCTCATCTAATGACCATATGAACTGTTTCTGCACTACAAATCATTGATTTCATTCGATTTGAACAGATTAATAAATTGTACAACTACATACAGTAAATTGATCATTTTGTTATATTATACATTGTAATGCTACAAAAATCATAAAACTATAATGCTTCAAAATTGAAATGTTCAAATTTCATTGCTTAAAATATTCAACTGTACTTCATATTGTAAATTGTTTAATGTAATTCTTACCATTGAATCTATTATAGCTTAGTTAATCTTAAGTTAATTTTAAGCCTGCCCATAATGCTCTGCATACGGGCTTTTGGCAGAATCATCTGCCTGCTCATTGCCCTGCACACCAACGTGACCAGGGACCCAGCAGAAAACGACATCTTTATTCTGGCTAGCCATGCGGTGCAACCATTGTTGAATACAAACGACTAATGGATGAGGGGAGTCGAATTGTTTAATGGCCTGTAAAGCACCAAGGAAATCTGAAATGATCACGAATGTCGAAGGAGACATATATGAGGATGGCATACAACTCTGCAGTAAAAACACTAGCCAAGTCCAACAAGTGGCCTCAGACATCATCAGGGAAAACTGCCATGAACCGAATGCTATCAGCAGATTTAGAACCATCTGTCTACACAGCAATGGCATGAGCATGTGACCGGAAGTGCTCCACAAAAAGAGAGCGAGTAGCAAGAATAGGTAAGAAAGCTTTGGCGCACAGTAGTGGGGGGGGAGGGGGAGACACGAACTGTCAGAACTTCCCAAGGGGGAAGGGAAAAGGCAGACGCTAAATGAACGTACAAGGGCAACTGGAGAGAAGATCGGAGTGAGTGAATGCGAAGAGAAAATGGTTGGAGTAGGCAGGTGCATCGAACAAACAGTGGGTTCTTACTAATGTCTGAGACTAACCTATATGTGGAAGGAACACGAAAATCATGCGAGCAGACAAAATAACGGACAATGAGCATCATGACGCTCGGCCAGCGAAGGAACATTCGCCTCTGCATAGAGGCTTTCAACAGGGGATAAACAAAGGACACCAAGGCACAGATGGAGACCTTGGTGGTGAATGGGATCAAACTTAGAGTTGCGGGAGAAGCCACAGAACAGACTTGGTCACCATAATCTAGCTTGGACAAGACTAGGGTGGAATGCAAACGGAGGAGAGTGCGACGATCTGCTCCCCATGAACGACGTGCGAGAACCTTAAGAAGATTTAGCCGACCATGGCAAGTTGTCTTTAAAGAAGAAATATAAGGTCTCCACGTCAGCTGGCGATCAAAGAGCAGGCCAAGAAACTTGGCCATATCACATATCAGAATACGTGAACCATGTAAGTACAATGGAGTGTCTGAAATAAGCGCATGCCTAGTGAAGGTAATGAATCAGGTTTTTGTACTAGAAAATTTAAAGCCATGAAAAATGGTCTATTGGGAGACTCAGTCTATCACAACCTGAAGGGAGGTTGCTACTGACAGTCAATGCCCGAGTAAGCCATAGCAAAGTCATCAACATAAAGTGACGACCAAATACGCGAAGGAAAAACGGAAGGTACAGCTAAGAGAAAAAAGAGTAGTGTTGAGGACACAGCCTTGTGGGACTCCCTCAGCTTGTATGAAGTCCGAGGAAAGCGAGGTGCCAATACAGATCCACTGCTGACAGTGCAGCAGTGGAGTGACACGGTTTGTTTGTTTTCACTAATACACAAACGTGTCTGTCTGTCTAGCTTTGTCTGCTTATCTGTCTTCCTGTCTTTCTGTCTGCCTGTGTACCTCTGTCTTTCTGTCTGCAAGTGTGTCTCAGTCTTTCTGTCTGCCTGTGTGTGTCTTTCTGTCTGCCTGTGTGTCTCAGTCTTTCTGTCTGCCTGTGTGTGTCTGTCTTTCTGTTTAAGGGTTGATGAAGTTTACCAAGTACTGTAATGAGCAACAAGAAAAATCCTCTCTTCTCCCCTCTGGCTTTGATGTAACAATGTTCTTCACAATGCACAGCAGAATAGCATAAAAGCTTTCTATATGAACACGAATTATTTGTCAGAATGATACTGAAGTCACCAACATTAGGATTACCATCATATTTAAAAAGCAAAACATTAAACTTCCCCAGGTCATACAGCACTGAAGTGCTGTGAACAATATTTGGAACAACTAAGTTATTCAAGAGTAAATTTTATAGTTTCCACATCATTGTTCAACTGCAGACTTGGTATACTGGAGCTCGGATATGGTGCTTTGAAACAATATTATAGCATTAGAAAAAATTATATATGATATGCCAATATGTATATCATTCATAATAATTATATATAGTAGTATGTTACCAGAAATGATATTTCAGTTCCTTTAACATTATATTCACAACAAGAATAATAATAATATAATCAAATTAAGCACAACCCCCAAAGGATCATTCAGCACTACATTGAAAAGGGAGCACTTTGTTAAAGAGCAGAAGCAAGGAGGCCGAGATGAAGGGTGAAAAAAGAAAGTCCTACATAGCTGGTAAATTCTACGTTTCAGTTAAGAGAGACTGCATTAAAGGACAATGGCCAGAAAAATCATTACCCGATTAACAACAACTTTTGATCACTAACCCCTAGCTAATGATGCTACCAGTAATCAAGAAGGTGATGGAACAGTATCTGAAAATATTCAGAAAAGAACAGTGCCCTACAGATAGGAAAATTTTAATTACAGTGCGTATGATGGAGAGAATTGCCAAGGCCGCACAATTTACTTCTTTGGTTAGCAACTACTAACAATCTCATTGATGCACAAAATGCTAAACTAAAATTTTCAGAAAACCTATTTCTTTCTTATCATGGATATAATACTATCCAATTTTTTTTTTTTTTTGTATTTTTAACCCATGAAAAATATATGCTTAGTAATAACATAAATATTAAATTTATATGAAAAAAAGAGGTATATCCTGGTGATCACAGTGATCAGAATTTTACAATCTAAAGAATATTGAAGTGAACTGTCAATATGCCCTGCTTCAAGCCCATTGTTTGTCTTATCCCTAATAAATCAATTTTGTCACCTGGTTAGTCTATCTGTTACAGAAGGTACTGTCACACACTCAGGATAAACTACATGGTACTATTACCAAGAAAGTGAGATCATTTGACTACAGCATTAACAAAAATTAGAATGGCAGTTGCAAGGAATTAAGCATTGGTACACTAGACTCAGAAGTACTGGTGGCCACTGAATTTTAAATACACACTGAAGATACAACTCACTATAAATATTCCTTTCCATAGTTACAATACATACACACCCAACTTGAAATTCATATTAACAAACTGAATGCTATGGTAGAGACTTTAAGTGTATACAGTAGGGCCCCGCTTTACGGCGTTTCGCTTTACGGCGTTTCGCTTTACGGCGTTCTGCTAATATGGTCATTTAAAATTATGAACAAAACTCACTATACGGCTCCCTCCACCTGACTTTCTAATACGGTCACCGCGCCCCTCCCGGTTTGTTTACATTCTCCGTGAGATCTGTAAGCACTAAGTCTCTCCATTATGTCTGGAAACTCCAAAATTTCAAGTGTTTTTAAAAGTTATTTTATATTTTATATATACTATGAAAATTATACTTATGTATACCTGTACCTAAATAAACTTACACACTAGAGGTAGTAGGTTGGTAGACAGCAACCACCCAGGGAAGTACTACCGTCCTGCCAGATGACTGTGAAACAAAAACCTGTAACTGTTTTGCATGATGGTAGGATTGCTGGTTTCTTTTTCTGTCTCATAAACACGCTAAGATAACAGGGATAGCTTGCTACTCCTACTTACACTTTGGTCACACTTCACAGACACGCACATGCATATATATATATATACATACATCTAGGTTTTTCTCCTTTTTCTAAATAGCTCTTGTTCTTTTTTATTTCTTCTATTGTCCATGGGGAAGTGGAAAAGAATCTTTCCTCCGTAAGCCATGCGTGTCGTATGAGGCGACTAAAATGCCGGGAGCAATGGGCTAGTAACCCTTCTCCTGTATACAATTACTAAAAAAGAGAAGAAGAAAAAACTTTATAAAACTGGGTTGCTTAAATGTGCGTGGATGTAGTGGGATGACAAGAAACAGATGATTGCTGATGTTATGAATGAAAAGAAGTTGGATGTCCTGGCCCTAAGCGAAACAAAGCTGAAGGGGGTAGGAGAGTTTCAGTGGGGGGAAATAAATGGGATTAAATCTGGAGTATCTGAGAGAGTTAGAGCAAAGGAAGGGGTAGCAGTAATGTTAAATGATCAGTTATGGAAGGAGAAAAGAGAATATGAATGTGTAAATTCAAGAATTATGTGGATTAAAGTAAAGGTTGGATGCGAGAAGTGGGTCATAATAAGCGTGTATGCACCTGGAGAAGAGAGGAATGCAGAGGAGAGAGAGAGGTTTTGGGAGATGTTAAGTGAATGTATAGGAGCCTTTGAACCAAGTGAGAGAGTAATTGTGGTAGGGGACTTGAATGCTAAAGTAGGAGAAACTTTTAGAGAGGGTGTGGTAGGTAAGTTTGGGGTGCCAGGTGTAAATGATAATGGGAGCCCTTTGATTGAACTTTGTATAGAAAGGGGTTTAGTTATAGGTAATACATATTTTAAGAAAAAGAGGATAAATAAGTATACACGATATGATGTAGGGCGAAATGACAGTAGTTTGTTGGATTATGTATTGGTAGATAAAAGACTGTTGAGTAGACTTCAGGATGTACATGTTTATAGAGGGGCCACAGATATATCAGATCACTTTCTAGTTGTAGCTACACTGAGAGTAAAAGGTAGATGGGATACAAGGAGAATAGAAGCATCAGGGAAGAGAGAGGTGAAGGTTTATAAACTAAAAGAGGAGGCAGTTAGGGTAAGATATAAACAGCTATTGGAGGATAGATGGGCTAATGAGAGCATAGGCAATGGGGTCGAAGAGGTATGGGGTAGGTTTAAAAATGTAGTGTTAGAGTGTTCAGCAGAAGTTTGTGGTTACAGGAAAGTGGGTGCAGGAGGGAAGAGGAGCGATTGGTGGAATGATGATGTAAAGAGAGTAGTAAGGGAGAAAAAGTTAGCATATGAGAAGTTTTTACAAAGTAGAAGTGATGCAAGGAGGGAAGAGTATATGGAGAAAAAGAGAGAGGTTAAGAGAGTGGTGAAGCAATGTAAAAAGAGAGCAAATGAGAGAGTGGGTGAGATGTTATCAACAAATTTTGTTGAAAATAAGAAAAAGTTTTGGAGTGAGATTAACAAGTTAAGAAAGCCTAGAGAACAAATTGATTTGTCAGTTAAAAATAGGAGAGGAGAGTTATTAAATGGAGAGTTAGAGGTATTGGGAAGATGGAAGGAATATTTTGAGGAATTGTTAAATGTTGATGAAGATAGGGAAGCTGTGATTTCGTGTATAGGGCAAGGAGGAATAACATCTTGTAGGAGTGAGGAAGAGCCAGTTGTGAGTGTGGGGGAAGTTCGTGAGGCAGTAGGTAAAATGAAAGGGGGTAAGGCAGCCGGGATTGATGGGATAAAGATAGAAATGTTAAAAGCAGGTGGGGATATAGTTTTGGAGTGGTTGGTGCAATTATTTAATAAATGTATGGAAGAGGGTAAGGTACCTAGGGATTGGCAGAGAGCATGCATAGTTCCTTTGTATAAAGGCAAAGGGGATAAAAGAGAGTGCAAAAATTATAGGGGGATAAGTCTGTTGAGTGTACCTGGTAAAGTGTATGGTAGAGTTATTATTGAAAGAATTAAGAGTAAGACGGAGAATAGGATAGCAGATGAACAAGGAGGCTTTAGGAAAGGTAGGGGGTGTGTGGACCAGGTGTTTACAGTGAAACATATAAGTGAACAGTATTTAGATAAGGCTAAAGAGGTCTTTGTGGCATTTATGGATTTGGAAAAGGCGTATGACAGGGTGGATAGGGGGGCAATGTGGCAGATGTTGCAAGTGTATGGTGTAGGAGGTAGGTTACTGAAAGCAGTGAAGAGTTTTTACGAGGATAGTGAGGCTCAAGTTAGAGTATGTAGGAAAGAGGGAAATTTTTTCCCAGTAAAAGTAGGCCTTAGACAAGGATGTGTGATGTCACCGTGGTTGTTTAATATATTTATAGATGGGGTTGTAAGAGAAGTAAATGCGAGGGTCTTGGCAAGAGGCGTGGGTTAAAAGATAAAGAATCACACACAAAGTGGGAGTTGTCACAGCTGCTCTTTGCTGATGACACTGTGCTCTTGGGAGATTCTGAAGAGAAGTTGCAGAGATTGGTGGATGAATTTGGTAGGGTGTGCAAAAGAAGAAAATTAAAGGTGAATACAGGAAAGAGTAAGGTTATGAGGATAACAAAAAGATTAGGTGATGAAAGATTGAATATCAGATTGGAGGGAGAGAGTATGGAGGAGGTGAACGTATTCAGATATTTGGGAGTGGACGTGTCAGCGGATGGGTCTATGAAAGATGAGGTGAATCATAGAATTGATGAGGGAAAAAGAGTGAGTGGTGCACTTAGGAGTCTGTGGAGACAAAGAACTTTGTCCTTGGAGGCAAAGAGGGGAATGTATGAGAGTATAGTTTTACCAACGCTCTTATATGGGTGTGAAGCGTGGGTGATGAATGTTGCAGCGAGGAGAAGGCTGGAGGCAGTGGAGATGTCATGTCTGAGGGCAATGTGTGGTGTGAATATAATGCAGAGAATTCGTAGTTTGGAAGTTAGGAGGAGGTGCGGGATTACCAAAACTGTTGTCCAGAGGGCTGAGGAAGGGTTGTTGAGGTGGTTCGGACATGTAGAGAGAATGGAGCGAAACAGAATGACTTCAAGAGTGTATCAGTCTGTAGTGGAAGGAAGGCGGGGTAGGGGTCGGCTAGGAAGGGTTGGAGGGAGGGGGTAAAGGAGGTTTTGTGTGCGAGGGGCTTGGACTTCCAGCAGGCATGCGTGAGCGTGTTTGATAGGAGTGAATGGAGACAAATGGTTTTTAATACTTGACGTGCTGTTGGAGTGTGAGCAAAGTAACATTTATGAAGGGATTCAGGGAAACCGGCAGGCCGGACTTGAGTTCTGGAGATGGGAAGTACAGTGCCTGCACTCTGAAGGAGGGTGTGTTAATGTTGCAGTTTAAAAACTGTAGTGTAAAGCACCCTTCTGGCAAGACAGTGATGGAGTGAATGATGGTGAAAGTTTTTCTTTTTCGGGCCACCCTGCCTTGGTGGGAATCGGCCGGTGTGATAATAATAAATACTGTGCTGGCATGCAGGTACACATTAAAATCAGTGTCTTATGTCTCGAGATGTCATATTAGTAATGATAATAATCACCGAGTCTCATTAAATGTCGTATATTACGTTAATATACACATTTTCATTAATCCATCTATGATATTTTTTCAAAATTATATAATAAACACGATGCATAACATATAAATATGATAAATACACCCCACAGTAGAATAAACAAACATAAATATGAGATGTGGTAGCAGACAACTTGCACAAGTGACCCATATTAGAAATGAAAATAATAATAATCACTGAGTCTCATTAAATGTTGTATATTATGTTAATGTACACATTTTCATTAATCCATCCATGATATTTTTTTCAAAATTATATAATAAACACAATACATAACATATAAAGATGATAAATACACCCCACAATAGAATAAATAAACAAATATGAGATGTCGTAGCTAGATAACATGTACAAGTGAGGGCAAGAATAACATTTTCTCTAATCTAACATAAGAGAAAATGTGTTACTGGGGGTAACTGTAGAAAATTATTCCTTTCATATGTATGTAAGTTTATTCAGGTATACACAAATACAGTTACATAGATTATCATACATAACAGCATATGTGTAGAGAACCTAGGATAATCCAAAAAAGTCAAAGTGACTTATTTCCATTGCCTTCACTCAGAGTGTCATTTCTTCTAAAAATGGTGTTACATGAGAACGGGAGTGTTCTCCTTTATTTATTCTACCGTATCAATATAGAGACAACTTGTATACAATGTAACTTGCACACAAACCAGATGTGTACACTTTTTGTTTACAAAACTTACGTTCGCCTGGTTTGTTTACATAACTCTCAACCTGTCCTCTCTCATGTACTCATTCCCGCTCTCTCATTTATTCGTTTTATCTCGTTTACTCACCCCTGACCCTACATTAAGACTACAAATATTTTAAGGTAAGTAATGAGTGTACTGTATATGCATTTTATCGCTCTGGGATGCTTAAATATTATAGAATATATGTGTGGGTGGAATGGCCTGGTATGGTAGCTCGGCTGACTACCATACATACCACACTTGATTCCTTACAATAAATACTACTTGTCTCACCCTAGATTAAGACTATAAATATTTTAAGGTAAGTAATGAGTGCACTATGTGTGTATTGTCCTTTTTTATTGTTTTTTGATGCCTAGTTCTATTGCTAACTTAATACAGTGGTCCCTCGTTTTTCGTAGTTAATCTGTTCCTGGAGTTGCTACTATTATCGAAATCTACTATTTGCGAATCAATTTTCCCCATAAGAAATAATGTAAATACAATTAATCCGTTCCTGACACCCAGAAGTATTAAAACAAAAAAATTTTTTTACATGAAATATAGATGTAGTACATAAACAATACAATGGGAAATGATGAATGAAACATTAACAGCATAAAACTTACCTTTATTGGAGATTCTTCTTAGTGTATGGGAGACTGGAGGAGGAGAGAGATTGGATTGTTTACAGTTTGGAAGGGGAATCCCCTTCTAGCAACACCTCAGGTACCAATTGCTTTTCTGGGGTTGCTTCTCTTCTCTGTTTCTTAATGCCACTAGGACCACCTTGAGAGTCACTGGAGTCCTGTCTCGCAAAATAACTGTGGAGAGAGCTCTGTTTCTGGCGTCTCTTTAACACTTCCCTAAAATGGCCCAAGACTTTGTCACTGTACATGTTGTCAACATGGCTTGCAACAACCTTGTCAGGGTGATGTTTCTCCATAAAGCTTTCCATCTTACCCACATAGCAAAAATCTCTAATTTCTGAAGAAGGCACCTTCTTCCATCTCTCTTCCTCCTCCTCTACAGCAAGATTCTGAGCTGCGATCTGTTGCTGTTCCTGCTGAAACTCTTGCAGCTCCTCAGTGGTGAGCTCTTCATTGTGGTCTTCCACCAACTCTTCCACATCCTCCAAACTCACATCCAACCCCATGGAACTCCCCAGTGCCACAACTGATTTAACAACAGATATAGGCTCATCAGGGTCAGTCCCAAACCCTTCAAAATCCCTCTTGTCGACACAATCTGGCCACGATTTTCTCAAAGCAGAGTTCAAAGTCCTGGTAGTCACTCCCTCCCAAGCCATACCTATAAGGGTTATGCAATGGAGGATGCTGAAGTGTTCTTTCCAAAATTCCCTTAGGGTCAAGTGAGTGTCTGTAGTCACAGTCAAGCACCTGTGAAACATTGCTTTGGTGTATTTCTCACCTTTACCACAGGCTTGGCACTAGGAGCTTTCTTTGGAGCCATGGTAGCTTATTTAGTACTTGCAAGCACTAAAATGAGTGGAATATTATGAAATATTTCGTAGGAGCACGTGAGGGGACCTTCGCTCACTGGTAAACAATGCCAGACTGGCTGGGTAGGGAGGCCGCCCCGGCTCACACCATGCGTACGCGTCCCGGACGAACTACTATTCGCGAGTCATCCTATGATTAGCGAGCCCATGTTTATACGAAAATATCCCTATGATTTCCGAAATCTATGATTCCCGAGAACTACGAAAAGTGAGGGACCACCGTATATGTTACTGTAAACTTGTTATCTAGTATTTGTATGCATTTACAAGGGGAAAAAAAGGTGTTCCACTTTACGGCTTTTTCCGCTTTACGGCGGTAGCCTGGAACCTAACCTGCCGTATAAGTGGGGCCCTACTGTATTTATATGGGTTATAATAAATGCATATTATCATTAACATTATCCACAGCATAACTTTTATACACAATTAATTCCTTAGGTTCAAATTTTTTCCTAATTATTTCGGAACAGCAATAATAAAAATATATAACAATAAACAAATACTGCAAGGTAAAAGCACAGTTCATGGGGCTCAATGACCGACAGATTAATCACCTACATTCCTAAATGTAATAATTTTAAATAGTGAAAGGTCATGTAAATATTTAGACCACATATTTCAGAAAAACTAGTGGCAACACAATCCATAAATCTGGAATATAGTGGTTTGCCACTGCTCTTACAACTAATGCAAGGTATAGGCTCACTCACAGTGTACCGAAAGAAATAAAAATCACAGCTTAAAATAAGACTGGCACGGTTCTTTACCATTGTATCGTCGTCAGTGGTATTGTACATGCAAGATATAAATTTCTTAGGATTTTGACGACAGAACAGTATAAGCCTAGAATAAACTTCACCATCAACACAAGTAAATTCAGTAGGAGTAACAAGAACAATACCTACCAGACATTAAATGAATGTTCATAAAAAATGACATGTTGACATGAAAACAAAAGTTCTGAAATAGGTGAAGTCTTTTCCAGTAGTACATCTAACATTAAGAAACAAAAATACAGCAACAATACAAAATTCATACAATTTTAATAGTAACATTATAAATACATGAATGAAGACTAGGAGTACAGATATTAACAAAGTGCCAATATATAAAAAATATAAAGCATATAAAAATAATGAAATTAATGAGTAAATAAAAAATTAAATGATTAATAATAATGAATCAAATGAGAGTAAAAGAAAACATAAAAAAAAGTACAGGTATACTAGTCATAAATGCCTAAGTTCTGGAACTATCAGATCAGCTGTAACATTCTTCAACAAACACAAAATAAAAGTATTGCACTTAATTAATTTATTATAAAACAAATGCACATTTGGAATGAAGATTAAAAAATGTAACCAACTTGAAAATATTTCTGAAATTTATATTCCTTGAAAAAATTTCAAAATACCACTATTGTACTTTTATATAATTTACATTTCTCTTTCATTAATTAATTCCCAAGTCAATCACTGTAAAAAATTACAAATCACAAATATTCTAAATCTACACTGGAAAGACCAAGAGCATGGGGCTTGTCACAGATACTCTGTCTCCGGAAAAGGTGGGTCAATCGGGTGAGGAACAGGGAAGAAACCCACTTTCATGGTCATCCTGGATGGTAGGAACAGATTCTATCGTGGTTTGACTGGGAAGAACCAGGCCCATAGCCTGAGTTAACCACTGAGCTGCATACAGTCCATCGTACACATGACGAGTTAAATGCTGCGTTAAAATTGTCAGGGAAGTGAATTCTAGTCCACATGCCCCACACTGCTGAGGAGCACTCTCAGCAACACTATTACCTGAATTATCTGGAAGACCACTACAACTAGATGTCAGTTTTCTACAATTTCCTTCACTTTGTTCAGTATGGAGTCTACTAAGATGTCGATGAGTACGTAACCGTGTTTGTGCACTAAAAGGACCGAGACTAAGAGCCTGTACAGCTTGTGACAATAAAACATCAGTGCTTTGTGGAAGGGGAGGTACACGCATAGGACTTATTACACAAGGATAATGGTGGGTTATTGCAGAAGATCCCTGGCAGCTAGAAGCACTGCCAACTTGGCCTGGCACCTGAGTATTGCACATTTTTATTGCCGCTATTTCACGTTTTATCTGAATTTTGACTGGCCCTGTTATATCAGCTTCCCCTGTGCCATAAACACTTATGACTGTAGGACCACTTCTAGGTATCGTGACACTAGACTTCCTGAGTGAGCCTGTGTTTAGACTGACTGGAGTAGATTCATGGCCAACTGTGTTTGTCACATCTAGCAGAGGAGACATTCTTGTGAATCATTCAGTCATTATCTTCTGAAAAGATAAGAGCATATAAGTTATGCCAGGGAACTGTAATTTAATACGGGCCAGCAATTTCAAAATTTAAATAACCATTTCAGCAATAATAAAACTTTTGTAGTACCATACCAAGTAAAAAGAAACAAAAAAAAATTAATCTCTCTTACGGACCTCATGCACTCAAGTAGACTATATGTACTATAAAATACATTTTTAGCAATTCCAAAAAATCAGTAGAAAATTTGTATTGGGCATCTTCTGTGCCGCAAATGAAATTGTTACTTTTCACTTTATACTATGGGAAATAAATACAGTGGACCCCCGGCTTACGATATTTCATTCCAGAAGTATGTTCAGGTGCCATTACTGAACGAATTTGTTCCCATAAGGAATATTGTGAATTAGATTAGTCCATTTCAGACCCCCAAACATACACGTACAAACGCACTTACATAATTGGTCGCATTGGGAACTGATCGTAAAGCGGGGGTCCACTGTATTTTAATCATAAAAGTTGAAAAAAAAAAATAATAATAATAAATAAACAAGTATACATCATTCAGCAACTAGTTAAAGATATTTTTCCAAGTCAAAAGAACCCAGATACAGTGGTACCCCGAGTTTGAGTGCCGTTACCTAACGAATTTGTTCCCATAAGGAATAATGTAAATTAGATTAGTCCGTTTCAGACCCCAAAAAATACACTTACAAAAGCACTTACAATAATACACTTACGTAACTGTTCGAGTTGGGAGCTGTATGAAACTCGGGGTACTACTGTATTATGTATCAGACTCAACTGCAGCTAAATATATTACAAGTGTACCACTGAGTTCCCGGAAATTACTTGCACAGAATTACTTGGATGGTATACTGGACATTGGGCATGAAAGGGGGCAAGGAAGAAAGGATACAACAAGGGATGAACATGAAGTGGGAGTAAGTTGGGAGATAATAAATTTTAAACCTGAAGGCTAAAGGGCCACAACAAATAGGGACAACAATTTAAGTGTATTTAACTTAATGCCTGTCAGTAGCCTATACATACAAGGATCATGAAGGTTCAGGAGGAAAACAAAATACTGTCATGAGGAAATGCTTGCTTCTGCATAAAAGCTCTTGACTGGGAAAGACTGAAAAGCTCCTAGACAGTAGCATAAACCCTGATGGTCAATAGAATTGAGTGGAGTGTATCTGGGAAGCCTGAAAAATACAGTAGGACCCCATATCCGCAGGGCATATGTTCCAAGGGCTTGCTGTGGATATTGAAACTGTGGATAGTAGCAAACCCTATATATAAGTCCTATACATACCTATTATAAAGTTTAATTGATAAATTATGCACAATAAGTGGAGAATTATCACTTTTTCACTTATGGGAAGCATTGCATGACTTCTCTTAGGATTTGAAGAACTGCCAGCTTTTCTACTTTTGCACTTTTGGGCCACTGTCATGCAAAATTAAGAGGTATTTTTGGGCCACAGTAAATCATGGATAACTAAAACAGCAAATACCAAATCAGTGGATATGGGGGTTCTACTGTACAGGCTTTCTCAACTTATTAATCTCACTCCAAAACTTTTCTTATTCTCAGCAAAATGTTTTGACAAAAACCTCATCCAATCTCAATTGCTCTCCTTTTACTCTCCTTCACCACTCCCTTAACCTCTCTTATACTCTATACATTCTCCACTCTCATGAAGTTAGCAATATCGGCGATATTTACGCATTGGCGATTTTGCCCACTTTGAGCCCTATTTTCGGCCAATTCCATTGCTCCAGTCGACTAAAATCATAGCTATTTTGCTAGAACTCCATTTGTTCTATCAACTGAGTACAAGATACTGCCCATTTACCAATTTCAACTACCCAATAAAGTGGTCAGAGACTGGCAATTTGGCCAATTTCAACCAAATTTCAAAAGATGCCAATTTTAAAATAGGGTCAAGAATAAACAAGACAGATATTCCTGGCACTAAAACAACATTTTTCTCTGTTCACTGGTCATGTCTCTAGGCCCCTTTTATATTACTCTTGCTTTCCATTTTGAATTTTTATTCTCACATAAAATAAAAGATTTACTGTTAGGCAGACTACTGCATTATTGTAAAAATGGTATAAATAATATCAGCATACAGTGGTCCCTCTTTTTTCATAATTAATCTGTTCCTGGAGGAGCTACCATAAACGAAATTTACGATTTGCGAATCAATTTTCCTCATAAGAAATAATGTAAATACAATTAATCCGTTCCTGACACCCAGAAGTATTAAAACAAAAAAGTTTTTTACATGAAATATACATGTAGTACATAAACAATAAAATGGGAAATGATGAATGAAACATTAACAGCATAACACTTACCTTTATTGGAGATTCTTCTTAGTGTATGGGAGACTAGAGGAGAGAGATTGGATTGTTTACAGTTTGGAAGGGGAATCCCCTTCCAGCAACACCTCAGGTACCAATTGCTTCTCTGGGGTTGCTTCTCTTCTCTGTTTCTTAATGCCACTAGGACCACCTTGAGAGTCACTCTCGTCCTGTCTCGCAAAGTAACTGTGGAGAGAGCTCTGTTTCTGGCGTCTCTTTAACACTTCCCTAAAATGGCCCAAGACTTTGTCACTGTACATATTTCTCACCTTCTTTACCACAGGCTTGGCACTAGGAGCTTTCTTTGGAGCCATGGTAACTTATTTAGTACTTGCAAGCACTAAAATGAGTGGAATATTATGAAATATTTCGTAGGAGCACTTGAGGGGACCTTCACTCACTCGTAAACAATGCCAGACTGGCTGGGTAGGGAGGCCGCCTTGGCTCACACCGTGTGTACGCGTCCCGGACGAGCTACTATTCGCGAGTCAACCTATGAAAAGCGAGTCCATGTTTATACGAAAATACCCCAATGATTGGCGAAATTTACGATTGCCGAGAACTACGAAAAGCGAGGGACCACTGTACTTGTGAAAGAATATTAGACTCACCAGTTGACATGTATTGGACGTGTGGCGTGATTTGTTTACTCTTGAATATTGGCAAAAATCGAACATTTCCGCTAATTTGAGCTCAATTTCAAGGTACTTTTCATCGTGAAATCAATCAAAATCATCTCTATTTCTGTAACATATCTTCCATTCTATCAAATGAGACCAAGAAAATGAGAATACAGCCATAAATACCATATGAAAATACACCTACCATCCGACTTACGACCGAGTTCGGTTCCGAGAAACCGGTCGTAAGTCGAACTTTACTACTGAATATCAACAAAACATTTTTGTAATGACTTTATTTTATTGTTTTATTTTGGTATTTCATGTTTTACTTTACTTTTTATGTTGTTAGTACTGTATTTTATACTGTAAGGTTTAGGATAAACACTGTGTACAACACAAATACAGGAGGGCCCCACTTATACGGCAGGTTAGGTTCCAGGCTACCGCCGTAAAGCGGAAACCGCCATAAAGTGGAACACCCTTTTTTTCCACTTATAAATGCATACAAACACTAGATAACAAGTTTACACTAACATATATTAAGTTAGCAATAGAACCAGGCATCAAAAACAATAAAAAAGTACAATACACACATAGTGCACTCATTACTTACCTTAAAATATTTATAGTCTTAATCTAGGGTGAGACAAGTAGTATTTATTGTAAGAAATCAAGTGTGGTATGTATGGTAATAGCCAGGCTACCTTACCAGGCCACCCCACCCACACATACTATTCTATGATATTTAAGCATCCCAGAGCGATAAAATGTATATACAGTTCACTCATTACTTACCTTAAAATATTTGTAGTCTTAATGTAGGGTCAGGAGTAAGTAAATGAGATAAAACGAATAAATGAGAGAGAGAAAGAATGAGTACATGAGAGGGGACAGGCGCAGAGTTATGTAAACAAACCAGGCCAACGTAAGTTTTGTAAACAAACGAAGTGTACACGTCTGGTTTGTGTACAAGTTACATTGTGTACAGGTTGTCTCTACATTGATACGGTAGAATTAATAAAGAAGAACACTCCCATTCTCATGTAACATCATTTTGAGAAGAAATGAAGCTCTGAGAGAAGGCAATGGAAATAAGTCACACTGACTTTTTTGGGTTATCCTAGGTTCTCTACACTTATGTTGTTATGTATGATAATCTATGTAACTGTATTTGTGTATACCTGAATAAACTTACTTACATACATACGAAAGGAATAATTTTCTACAGTTACCCCCAGTAACACATTTTCTCTTATGTTAGATTGGAGAAAATGTTATTCTTGCCGTCACTTGTACAAGTTATGTGGATCCCACATCTTATATTTATGTTTATTTATTCTATTGTGGGGTGTATTTATCATCTTTTTATGTTATGTATCGTGTTTATTATATAATTTTGAAAAAAAATATCATGGATGGATTAATGAAAATGTGTATATTAACGTAATATACGACATTTAACGAGACTCGGTGAGTATTGTTATTATTATTATTTCTAATATGGCGTCACTTGTACAAGTCGTCTGCTACCACATCTCACATTTATGTTTATTTATTCTACTGTGGGGTGTATTTATCTTATTTATATGTTATGCATCGTGTTTATTATATAATTTTGAAAAAATATCATGGATGGATTAATGAAAATGTGTATATTACCGTAATATACGACATTTAATGAGACTCGGCGAGTATTGTTATTATTATTATTATCATTTCTAATATGGCGTCACTTGTGCAAGTCGTCTGCTACCACATCTCACATTTATGTTTACTTATTCTACTGTGGGGTGTACAGTGGATCCCCGCATACCGATGGCATCACATAGCGATTAATCCGCATACCGCTTGCTTTAATCGCAAAAATTTTGCCGCGCATACCGCTTAAAAACCCGCTCACCGATTTTCGTCTGAGACGCGTCCAATGTGCGCCCTCAGCCAGCCTCACATGTGCCGCCCGTGCCATTGTTTACCAGCCAGCCTCCGCGGTAACATCCAAGCATACAATCGGAATATTTCGTATTATTACAGTGTTTTCGGTGCTGTTTCTGGAAAATAAGTGACCATGGGCCCCAAGAAAGCTTCTAGTGCCAACCGTACACCAATAAGGGTGAGAATTCCAATAGAAATGAAGAAAGAGATCATTGATAAGTATGAAAGTGGAGTGCGTATCGCCGACCTGGTCAGGTTGTACAAGAAACCCCAATCAACAATCGCTACTATTGTGGGCACCAGAAAGGCAATCAAGGAAGCTGTTCTTGCCAAAGGTTTTAACTGTGTTTTCGAAACAAAGATCGCAAGTGATGGAAGATGTTGAGAGACTCTTATTGGTGTGGATAAATGAAAAACAGCTAGCAGGAGATAGCATCTCTCAAGCAATCATATGTGAAAAGGCTAGGAAGTTGCATCAGGATTTAATTAAAAAAATGCCTGCAACTAGTGATGATGTGAGTGAATTTAAGGCCAGCAAAGGTTGGTTTGAGAGATTTAAGAAGCGTAGTGGCATACATAGTGTGATAAGGCATGGTGAGGCTGCCAGTTCGGACCACAAAGCGGGTGAAAATATGTGCATGAATTCAAGGAGTACATAGACAGTGAAGGACTGAAACCTGAACAAGTGTTTAATTGTGATGAAACAGGCCTGTTTTGGAAGAAAATGCCAAGCAGGACCTACATTACTCAGGAGGAAAAGGCACTCCCAGGACATAAGCCTATGAAAGACAGGCTTACTTTGTTGATGTGTGCCAATGCTAGTGGTGATTGCAAAGTTAAGCCTTTATTAGTGTATCACTCTGAAACTCCCAGAGCGTTCAGGCAAAAGAATGTCCTCAAGGATAATTTGTGTGTGCTGTGGAGGGCAAACAGTAAGGCATGGGTCACTAGGGACTTTTTCTATAACTGGTTACACCATGCATTTGCCCCCAATGTGAAAGATTACCTAACTGAAAAGAAATTAGAACTTAAGTGCCTCCTGGTGTTAGACAATGCCCCTGGTCATCCTACAGACGTGGCAGAGCGACTTTATGGGGACATGAGCTTCATTAAGGTGAAGTTTTTGCCTCCTAATACCACTCCTCTCCTGCAGCCCATGGACCAGCAGGTTATTGCAAATTTCAAAAAACTGTACACAAAAGCTCTGTTTGAAAGGTGCTTTGTAGTGACCTCAGAAACTCAACTGACTCTAAGAGAGTTTTGGAGAGAGCACTTTAATATCCTCAATTGTGTAAACCTTATAGGTAAGGCTTGGGAGGGAGTGACTAAGAAGACCTTGAACTCTGCTTGGAAGAAACTGTGGCCAGAATGTGTAGACAAAAGGGATTTTGAAGGGTTTGAGGCTAACCCTGAGAGGATTATGCCAGTTGAGGAATCCATTGTGGCATTGGGAAAGTCCTTGGGGTTGGAGGTTAGTGGGGAGGATGTGGAAGAGTTGGTGGAGGAGGACAATGAAGAACTAACCACTGATGAGCTGATAGATCAACTTCAAGAGCAAGAGGCCAGACCTGGGGAAACAGGTTCAGTGACTCTGAAGCTGGTCCTAGTGGCATTAAAAGAAGAAGGGAAGTAACCCCAGAAAAGGACTCGACACCTCAAGTCCTAATGGAAGGGGATTCCCCTTCTAAACACTAACACTCTCTCTCCCCTCCTCCCATCCCATCAATCATCACCAGATCTTCAATAAAAGTAAGTGTCATGTAAGTGTGCATGCCTTTTTCAGTTTGTGTGTATTAAAATTAACATTTCATGTGGTAAAAAATTTTTTTTTTCATACTTTTGGGTGTCTTGCACGGATTAATTTTATTTTCATTATTTCTTATGGGGAAAATTCATTCACATACCGATTATTTCGCATAACAATTACCCCTCTTGCACGGATTAAAATCGGTATGCGGGGGTCCACTGTATTTATCTTATTTATATGTTATGCATCGTGTTTATTATATAATTTTGAAAAAAATATCATGGATGGATTAATGAAAATGTGTATATTAACGTAATATACGACATTTAAGTGACTTGATGATTATTATTATCATTACTAATATGACGTCTGGAGACATAAGACACTTACCAATTTTAATGTGTACCTGCATGCCAGCACAGTATGTAAGTTTATTTAGGTACAGGTATACATAAGTATAATTATCAGAGTACAGTGGACCCCCGCATAACGATGGCATCACATAGCGATTATTCCGCATACCGCTTACTTTAATCGCAAAATTTTTGCCGCGCATACCGATTAAAAACCTGCTCACCGATTTTCGTCCGAGACGCGTCCAATGTGCGCCCTCAGCCAGCCTCACATGTGCCGCCCGTGCCATTGTTTACCAGCCAGCCTCCGCGGTAACATCCAAGCATACACTCGGAATATTTCGTATTATTACAGTGTTTTCGGTGCTGTTTCTGGAAAATAAGTGACCATGGGCCCCAAGAAAAGCTTCTAGTGCCAACCCTACACCAATAAGGGTGAGAATTCCCATTGAAATGAAGAAAGAGATCATTGATAAGTATGAAAGTGGAGTGCGTATCGCCGACCTAGTCAAGTTGTACAAGAAACCCCAATCAACCATCGCTACTATTGTGGGCACCAGAAAGACAATCAAGGAAGCTGTTCTTGCCAAAGGTTTAACTGTGTTTTCGAAACAAAGATCGCAAGTGATGGAAGTGTTGAGAGACTCTTATTGGTGTGGATAAATGAAAAACAGCTAGCAGGGATAGCGTCTCTCAAGCGATCATATGTGAAAAGGCTAGGAAGTTGCATGAGGATTTAATTAAAAAAATGCCTGCAACTAGTGATGATGTGAGTGAATTTAAGGCCAGCAAAGGTTGGTTTGAGAGATTTAAGAAGCGTAGTGGCATCCATAGTGTGATAAGGCATGGTGAGGCTGCCAGTTCGGACCACAAAGCGGCTGAAAAATATGTGCAGGAATTCAAGGAGTACATAGACAGTGAAGGACTGAAACTGAACAAGTGTTTAATTGTGATGAAACAGGCCTGTTCTGGAAGAAAATGCCAAGCAGGACCTACATTACTCAGGAGGAAAAGGCACTCCCAGGACATAAGCCTATGAAGACTGGCTTACTCTTCTCATGTGTGCCAATGCTACTGGTGATTGCAAAGTGAAGCCTTTATTAGTGTATCACTCTGAAACTCCCAGAGCGTTCAGGCAAAGAATGTCCTCAAGGATAATTTGTGTGTGCTGTGGAGGGCAAACAGTAAGGCATGGGTCACTAGGGACTTTTTCTATAACTGGTTACACCATGCATTTGCCCCCAATGTGAAAGATTAACCTAACTGAAAAGAAATTAGAACTTAAGTGCCTCCTGGTGTTAGACAATGCCCCTGGTCATCCTACAGACGTGGCAGAGCGACTTTATGGGGACATGAGCTTCATTAAGGTGAAGTTTTTGCCTCCTAATACCACTCCTCTCCTGCAGCCCTGGGACCAGCAGGTTATTTCCAACATTCAAGAAACTGTACACAAAAGCTCTGTTTGAAAGGTGCTTTGTAGTGACCTCAGAAACTCAACTGACTCTAAGAGAGTTTTGGAGAGATCACTTTAATATCCTCAATTGTGTAAACCTTATAGGTAAGGCTTGGGAGGGAGTGATAAGAAGACCTTGAACTCTGCTTGGAAGAAACTGTGGCCAGAATGTGTAGACAAAAGGGATTTTGAAGGGTTTGAGGCTAACCCTGAGATGATTATGCCAGTTGAGGAATCCATTGTGGCATTGGGAAAGTCCTTGGGGTTGGAGGTTAGTGGGGAGGATGTGGAAGAGTTGGTGGAGGAGGACAATGAAGAACTAACCACTGATGAGCTGATAGATCAACTTCAAGAGCAAGAGGCCAGACCTGGGGAAACTGGTTCAGAGGAGGGGAGAGAGAAATTGAAGAAGTTGCCTACTACAAAGATTAAGGAAATCTGTGCAAAGTGGCTTGAAATGCAAATTCTTCATGGATGAAAATCACCCTCACACAGCTATTGCAAGCCGTGCTGGTGATTATTACATGACAATGTTGTGAAACACTTTAGGCAAGTCATAAAGGAACGAGAGGTACAGGCCACTATGGACAGATATTTTGTGCGAAAGAAGTCAGTGACTCTGAAGCTGGCCCTAGTGGCATTAAAAGAAGAAGGGAAGTAACCCCAGAAAAGGACTTGCTACTCAAGTCCTAATGGAAGGGGATTCCCCTTCTAAACACTAACACTCTCTCTCCCCTCCTCCCATCCCATCAATCATCACCAGATCTTCAATAAAAGTAAGTGTCATGTAAGTGTGCATGCCTTTTTCAGTTTGTGTGTATTAAAATTAACATTTCAAGTGGTAAAAAATTTTTTTTTTCATACTTTTGGGTGTCTTGCACGGATTAATTTTATTTCCATTATTTCTTATGGGGAAAATTCATTCACATAACGATTATTTCGCATAACAATTACCCCTCTTGCACGGATTAAAATCGTTAACCGGGGGTCCACTGTATATATAAAATATGAAATAACTTTTAAAAACATTTGAAATTTTGGAGTTTCCAGACAAAATGGAGAGACTTAGTGCTTACTGAGCTCATGGAGAATGTAAACAAACAGGGTGGGGCACGGTGACCGTATTAGAAAGTCAGGTGGGGGGAGCCGTATAGCGAGTTTTGGTCATAATTTGAAATGTCCGTATTAGCGGAATGCCGTAAAGTGAAACGCCGTAAAGCGGGGCCTTCCTGTAGTTGTTTATTTCCCAGAAATTTGGCATAAAAAACATGGTCGTAAGTCGAGCAGGTCGTAAGTCGGATGGTAGGTGTACAATGCAAAAGCGCTGTTTTAAACCAACAACATGGCCATAGAGTTAATAATAGCGTCATATTGAAGTACTATTCTGTCATGCCTCCTGACAGCATAAACGGATTAACTGGATTTCCATTATTTCTTATGGGGAAAATTAAATCAGATAACAATAAAATCGGTTAGGGACAAGCTCTCTGGAACAGATTGATATCGTTAACTGAGGGTCCACTGTATTCCCGCATGACCGGCAGTTGACGATGTTGCCATAAGCAGCTCACTTTGTCAAGTTCACGCCTCCATATCTCGGTAAGTATTGATCGCAAAAAAATTATAAAGGGGGGGGGGAGCCTATAACACAAAAATATGCTTATCATTTCATAATTTTTTTTTTTTTTCGAATATTTTTAAACCCTGAGTGGGAGTTAAGGATTGAGAGTCTCGACCCTGAAAGGGCTAATAGGGGCTGTTTAACAATATTATTAACCCTTTCATGTCTGAGGACAGGGTCCCTAATGTACTTCTACATCATGAGTTCAGCTCACTTAGATAAGCTGCGAGGTAAATTTTGACCTAGATATGAGAGAATGATCTGTGCAGTGAGTGTGCACAACAAAAAAAATTCCTCCCCCCACACAATGCATGATGGGAAAAACAAAACTGACTGTGTGTATGGTTTAACCACTTCACTGGAAGTGCCATAGTACTACACCATGAGCTCAGCTCATTCAGATTTGCTGTGAGTGGTAAATTCATGCCTAGATATGAGAGACTGGGTCTATGCAATAAAAAATCCTGCAGCACACAGTACACGAGAAAAAAACTGGGATCGTGTTTTTGGTTGAAAAGAGCAACTTTGTGGTGCATTTTCATAAGGTTTTTATGGTTGCATTCTCGGTTTCTTAGTCTCATTTGATAGTCTGGAAAATATTTTACAGAAACAGAGATGATTTTGATTGGTTTCAGGACTGAAAATACCTTGAAATTGAGCTCCAAGTAGTGGAAATATTCAATTTTTTCCGATACCCAAGGGTAAACAAATCACATCACTCATCCAATACACACCAAACTGGTAAGTCTAATATGTATTCATGAATGTGCTGATATTACCTATACAATTATTACAATATTGCATAACAGTAAATCATCTATTTTTTGTGAATAAAAAATCAAAATGGAATTCATGTGTAGAGCCTGGGAATGTAACTAATGAACAGAGGAAATGCTATTTTAGTGTCAAGTATGCCTGCATTGTTTATTCTGGACCCTATTTTGAAACTGGAATACAGCAGAACCTCCATAACAACTGATTCAGTATCCACGGTTTACTGTGGCCCAAAAATACCTTAATTTACCATGCCTTGTTACACAGTCATATATAACTGCAGGCCTGACCAACTAGGAGGAGGCACTGCCACCTCCTACTCTGATGAACTGGAATTTGAAATTTACTTGCACAAAGGATGACAATAATGAATATATAATAGCTAAATTTGCATCAAGAAACCTAAATAAAACCTATAACAGTTGGAGCAGTCTACAGATTACCACACACAAATACTTACACTTTTAGTGGTAACCTTAGAAACATGATAAATGACTCAGTTGAGTAAATATCATATGATACTTACAGAAGACTTCAACATAAACCTCATCCAAGCAACTGACCCTCCAGTAGCTGATTTCACAAACACTAGGAACAACTGCTTGCTACTACTTTCTATAACTAAGCTAACAAGAATCTCTGAGACGAGTGCCTCATTACTTGACCATATCTGGACCAACATGATATCTCCACTACAAGCAGGTATAATCACAGACGACAACACTACAGATCACTATCCCACCTTCCTCATAACCAACTTACGTAAACTGCCTCACAACTCAAGATCTCATTTCGCCTGCATGACGAGCCATCAGTAAATAATTTAATATTAGCACTAGGTGACATTGATTGGCAGAGAGCTAGCTGACAGCAATAATATTGACAAAGATGTCAAAACTTTTTTACATAAAACCTAAAACCTCTATAACATGCACTGTCCAATCAAAAAGAAGATCACAGAAAAGACAGCCCATAGCTAACAAATAGTATCCTCAAATCCATTGATAAAAAGCACCAACTTGAAAAACTGTTCAGATTAGGCCTGATTACTAAAGAACTGATTAAACAATACACGTCAACACTCGCAAAACTAATACGAAAATCAAAGCAAATGTATTACAAAATTAGATTTACTGAAATAAAAGGTGATATGAAAAGGACCTGGCAAACCCTCTCCAAAATTTTGGGCTCTAGAAAACTGTCTAGAAATGGGGAGATAAACTTAACTAAACCAGATGAACTTCACACAGCCTATAGAGACAGCCAACAAACTTAATGTCTTCTTCTCTAATGTAGGATCAAAGCTAGCAAGCAAAATTCCAAGCTCAAATACCCAGCCGAAAGACTACCTCACTGGCAACTTCCCAAATACAGTGGACCCCCGCATAGCGAACTTAATCCGTGCAAGAGGGCTGGTCGTTATGCGAAATGTTCGCTATGCGAATTAATTTTCCCCATAAGAAATAATGGAAATAAAATTAATCCGTGCAAGACACCCAAAAGTATGAAAAAAAAAATTTTTTACCACAAAAAAATGTTAATTTTAGTACACACAAACTGAAAAAGGCATGCACAATTACATGACACTTACTTTTATTGAAGATCTGGTGATGATTGATGGGATGGGAGGAGGGGAGAGAGAGTGTTAGTGTTTAGAAGGGGAATCCCCTTCCATTAACACTTGAGGAGGCAAGTCCTTTTCCGGGTTACTTCCCTTCTTCTTTTAATGCCACTAGGACCAGCTTCAGAGTCACTGGACTTCTTTCTGTCCATAGAGCTCTGTACCTCCCATTCCTTTACGATTTGTCTAAAATGGGCCATAACATTGTCATTGAAATAGTCACCAGCACGCCTTGCAACAGCTGTGTCAGGGTGATTTTCATCCATAAAGGTTTGCAGTTCAACCCACTGTGCACACATTTCCTTAATTTTGAAGTAGGCACAATGGATTCCACAACTGGCATAGGCTTCTCAGGGTTAGCCCCAAACCCTTCAAAATCTTTCTTAATTTCCATACTAATTCTCACCCTTTTTACCACAGGGTTGGCACTAGAAGCTTTCTTGGGGCCCATGGTCACTTATTTTCAACAAACAGAACCGAAAACACTGTAATAATACGAAATATTCCGAGTGTATGCTTGAATGTTACCGCGGAGGCTAGCTGGTAAACAATGGGACAGGCGGCACATGTGAGGCTGGCTGAGGCCGCACATTGGACGCGTCTCGGACGAAGTTCGCTGAGCGGGTTTTTGTCTACTATGCGGGGCAAAATTTTAGCGATCAAAGCGTTCGCTATGCGGAATGTTCGCTATGCAAGGCATTCGCTATGCGGGGGTCCACTGTACTGTACAGTGGACCCCCGCTTAACGATCACCTCCCAATGTGACCAATTATGTAAGTGTATTTGTACGTGTATGTTTGGGGGTCTGAAATGGACTAATCTACTTCACAATATTCCTTATGGGAACAAATTCGGTCAGTACTGGCACCTGAACATACTTCTGGAATGAAAAAATATCATTAACCGGGGGTCCACTGTACTCTATATCTAGCTCCAACTAATTCTACTGAAGTCTCATCATTAAATAATTAAAAAATAAAGCAGGAGATCTAAATAACTTGCCACCATTCATATACAGTGGAACATCAAAAATCGAACTTAATCTGTTCCAGGAGCTAGTTCTAAATTCGAAAAGTCTGAAATTTGAAGCAATATTTCCCATAAGAAATAATGGAAATACAATTAATCCGTTCCAGAAACCCAAAAATATCCACACAAAAAATACATTTTATAGAGATTAATTACAGTTTTACATACAACAAATACTATAGTTTTTAATTATGTATAGTAATACATATAAAATAACATTTTTACTTACCTTTATTGAAGATTGGTGATGGCATCTGGAAGATAGGGAGGAGGAGAGAGGGAATTGGGGTTAGTGTTTGGAAGGAGAATCCCCCTCCATGAGGACTTCAGGTAAAGCCCTCTCTGGGGTTACTTCCCTTCTCTGTGTTTTAATGCCACTAGGACCAGTTTGAGATTCACTGGACCCCTGTCTCACAAAATAACTGTCCACAGTCCTGTGTTTCTGGTGCCTCTAACATTTCCCTAAAATGGGACATGGTTCTGTCACTGAACTTGTTGCAAAGATGGCTTGTTTCAGCTTGCTCAGAGTGGTACTTCTGCACAAACATTTGGACATCATTCCACCTGGCACAAACCTCCTTAATCTTCGACGAAGGCACCTCATCCATTCCCTATATTAACATCTTTTCACAACATCAGCTACCTTGATTTGTTCTTTCTTTGACAGGATAGAACCAATGGTGGACTTGTTTTTCCCATACATCCTGGCAAGCTCAACAAGTCTCACACCACTCTCATACTTCTGTATTATTTCCTTCTTCACACCTATGGTGTTTCTCACTTTCTTTACCACAGGGGTACCACTAGCAAGTTTCTTTGGGCCCATGGCAGCTTATTTCACAGTCCCACAAGCACTAAACACAACGAAATAATCATAAAATGCGTGAATGAGAGTGCAGGTTAGTGTTCACTCAAGCATAAACAAAGCTAGACTGCTCACAGCGCCTGCGCGGGGACGCGGACAGAGCAGGCGGTAGACAGGTCCTGTACCTGGCGGTCCGAAAATAGGGGCGCATTCGATAATAGGGACACAGTTTGTCCGAAAAAAATGGTCCTATTTTCGAAACTTTCGATATGTGATACGTTCGATTTTTGAGGTTCCACTGTATAAAAAAGCAGCTCATGTGCTGTCACCCATTACTGCAACACTGTTTAACAAATCTGTTGAGTCTCCTCAACCTTCCCATCCGTACTCAAGACAGCAAGGGTTACCCCAATCCTCAAAGGAAGCGAGCCAACTGATGTGAACAACTACAGACTTACAGTGGACCCTCGGTTATTGGCAGTTCCAGATATCAGCCAATTTGACTATCGCTGGTTTTGTGGCCAAAATTTTATCCCAGTTATCGGCTGTATTGGAAGCATCCACCCATAGCAAAGTACAAAAGTGAAGGAGGAAGAGAAAGGTGAGAATGTGCCTTCTTCAGTGATTCTACAATATGTACAATACTAAAGCAGCAGGAATCAATAAAGGCTATAACACCAGCCAGCGATAGAGTGTAGCATTAACAGTGTAGCAAAGAAGTTAACCCTTTCAGGGTCGAGAGGCCCTCTCCCAAACTTGCTCTCAGGGTCGAAAAATATTCGAAAAAAAAAATTATTTTTCTTATGAAATGATAGTTTTTTTTTTTTTTTTGAGTATTATAGGCCAAAATTTTTTTTTTTTTTTGCGAGATCAATATAAAGACTATTTGGTATATATTCACTCATTGTATACTACACAATAACAGCACGAACTTTGCTGTCATTATATTGTTTACAAAACATGTTAACACAAACCAACAATAAAAAATGTTGTTTATTACTATTTTTCTATCATATATAGTCACTGGACAGGTTCCTATAACTGTATGAGGTTCTGAAAGCTTGTAGTTGTGTGGGGGTGGACTTGTAAATATGCTGAGTCACCGGCATGTCTTGTGTCACAATGATGCATCATACCACCACTCACTAACCTTCACTGCCTTCCACAACACATTCCTTCCTCCCTACACACCTACCTTCCTTCTTTCCTTCCTTCCTTCCATCCTCTCATCTCTTCCTACCTACCTTCCCTTCTTCCTTCCTTACTTCTTCCTTCCTTTTTTTCTTTTCTTCATTCAAGTAATTTTATGGCCTATGAGACCAATATAAGGTATATTGAATGTATATTCACTCGTTGTATGCCACACAATAACCGCACAGTCATTATATTGTTTACAAAACATGTTTACACAAACCAATAATAAAAAATGTTCCATACCACGCATGGGGTTTGAACCAGCGGTCTGTAAAAACTTACATTTGTGGACACAGTGGTGCCTATGCTAACCTTTCTATGGAGTAGAAATATACCTAGTTGGATGAATCTTACTGAAGCTAGCTGGCCCAGTGGCTAACGCGACGGTCTGGAGTTTTGAGACTCTGACCGCGGGTTCAAACCCCACCCGTGGGGTTTGAACCCCTATTTTTCTATCACATATATTCACACACAAAGTCACTGAACACTTCCCAGAACTGCTAGAGCTTCTGTAAAGCTCATAGTTGTTGTGTGGGGGTGGACTTGTAAATATGCTGAGTCACCGGCAAAATTAGTGTCACAATGACAAATAATACCGTCACTCAGCACCCTCACTGCCTGTCCACTTGCTCCCCACCCCACCAACCCACATGCAAATAAGTCACTGTCTAAATTTTTTGGGTTATCCTAGGTTGATGGTCTCTTTACTTGACTCACCAAATCGTAATAACACGATTGCAAACAAAACAAACCATGAGTGGGGTTTGAACCCGCAGTCAGAGTCTCAAAACTCCAGACTGTCACGTTAGCCACTGGGCCAGCTAGCTTCAATAAAATTCATCCAACTAGGTATATTTCTACACCATAGGAAGGTTAGAATAGCCCTTTGACTGTTTCGGTCGTATTACATACGTCTTACGAGCCACCGTTTTTGACGTATATACACTCATAAATTCAAATCAAGCAGGAGAAAGCTGGTAGGCCCATGTGTGAGAGAATGGGTCTGTGTGGTCAGTGTGCACCATATAAAAAAAAATCCTGAAGCACGCAGTTCATAATGAGAAAAAAAACTCCAAACATTTTTTTTTAATTAAAATGCGACTTTGTGGTATATTTTCGTACAGTATAGGAAAGAGTAAGGTTATGAGGATAACAAAAATATTAGGTGATGAAAGATTGGATATCAGATTGGAGGGAGAAAGTATGGAGGAGGTGAATGTATTCAGATATTTGGGAGTGGACGTGTCAGCGGATGGGTCTATGAAGGATGAGGTGAATCATAGAATTGATGAGGGGAAAAGGGTGAGTGGTGCACTTAGGAGTCTGTGGAGACAAAGAACTTTGTCCTTGGAGGCAAAGAGGGGAATGTATGAGAGTATAGTTTTACCAACACCTTATATGGTGTGAAGCATGGGGGATGAAGTTGCAGCGAGGAGAAGGCTGGGGGCAGTGGGGATGTCATGTCTGAGGGCAATGTGTGGTGTGAATATAATGCAGAGAATTCGTAGTTTGGAAGTTAGGAGGAGGTGCGGGATTACCAAAAATGTTGTCCAGAGGGCTGAGGAAGGGTTGTTGAGGTGGTTCGGACATGTAGAGAGAATGGAGCGAAACAGAATGACTTCAAGAGTGTATCAGTCTGTAGTGGAAGGAAGGCGGGGTAGGGTCGGCCTAGGAAAGGTTTGGAGGGAGGGGGTAAAGGAGGTTTTGTGTGCGAGGGGCTTGGACTTCCAGCAGGCGTGCGTGAGCATGTTTGATAGGAGTGAATGGAGACGAATGGTTTTTAATACTTGACGTGCTGTTGGAGTGTGAGCAAAGTAACATTTATGAAGGGGTTCAGGGAAACCGGCAGGCCGGACTTGAGTCCTGGAGATGGGAAGTACAGTGCCTGCACTCTGAAGGAGGGGTGTTAATGTTGCAGTTTAAAAACTGTAGTGTAAAGCACCCTTCTGGCAAGACAGTGATGGAGTGAATGATGGTGAAAGTTTTTCTTTTTCGGGCCACCCTGCCTTGGTGGGAATGGCCAGTGTGATAATAAAAAAAAAAAAATAATTCTCGTTTTGGTCTCATTTGATATAATGGAAAACATATTATAGAAATAGAGGTGATTTCGATTAGTTTTACTATGAAAAGAACCTTGAAATGGAGCTCAAAGTAGGGGAAATGTTTGATTTTTGCAGATGTTCAAAAATAAACAAATTATGTCATTTACCAATAAATGTCCAAGTAGCCTTTCTAATATGCAGTTATGAATGAGTTGACATTATTTACACAATTATTACAGTATTGCAATAGTCTGCGTAACAGTAAATCTTCTATTTTTGTTAGAATAAAAATTCAAAATAGAAAGCAAGAGTAATATCAAAGGGGTCTGGAGATGTGACTGATGAACAAATAAAATGTTGCTTTAGAGCCAGGAATGTCTGCATTGTCCATTCTGGGCCCTATTTTGAATTGTCAAATTTTTTTAAATTTTTGTGAAATTGGCCAAATTGCAAATTTCTGACCACATTATTGGGTAGTTGAAATCAGTAAATGGGCAGTTTCTTGTACTCAATCATAGAAAAAATGGAGTTCTAAAGAAATAGCTATGAGTTTGGTCACCTGGAACAATGGAACTAGCTGAAAATAGGGCTCAAAGTGGGCAAAATCGCCGATTTGTAAATATCGCCGAGGTCGCTAACTTCGCGAGAGTGTAATACCGTCAATTTTCCATCAAATTTCGTTCTTTTGGTGTGATTACAATCGGGAAAAGATTCTCCATCATTTCATAAGAAAAAATAATTTTTTTTTTAAATTTTCTGACACCAGGAGACACCTCAGGATATGGGGTTGCGACAGTCAAAGGGATAGGCACCACTGTGTTCACAAATGCAAGTTTTTACAGATGAATCTCCAACTAGCATGACCGTGACGAACTCTAGCTCAAGTCCCCTCAAAGCCGTCAACATGACTCTCAAAATCTAGCTGGCCTAGTGGCTAACACGACGGTCTGGAGTTTTGAGACTCTCTGACCGCGGGTTCAAACCCCACCCATGGTATGGCTTGCAATCATGTCATTACGATTTCGTGAGTCATGTTGACTACTTTGAGGGGACTTGAGCTAGAGTTTGTCACGGTCATGCTAGCTGGAGATTTGCCTGTAAAAACTTGCATTTGTGGACACAGTGCTAACCTTCCTATGGTGTAGAAATATACCTACTTGGACAAATCTTATTGAAGTTAGCTGGCCCAGTGGCTAACGCGACGGTCGGGAGTTTTGAGACTCTCTGACCACGGGTTCACACCCCACCCGTGGAATGATTTGTCTCCTTACTTCCCTCCTTCCTCTCATCTCTTCCTTTCTTCCTTCCTCTCATCTCTTCCTTCCTTCCTTCCTTCTTACTTCCTTCCTTTAGGTTTCCTGGGCATTGCTTTCAATCAAAAATTCCCCAAAACCATGAAATTTATCTTCACTGACACTTCCATCTGTGTTTGAACTGTCACTTGGGAACAAAAGAGCCCCAATCAGCCGAGGAGTGAGGAGTTTCTTAGCACTAGACATGATGAATAAAGTGTAATAAAATGAATTCCCACAATGCACCACTGGGTCCCCAATTTTTTTGTACTGTGCACACTGACCATGAAGACCCATTCTCTCACATCTAGGTGTACCAGCTGTTTCCCACTTAACCCTTTCAAGGTTTCCGACGTACTAGTACGGCTTACGCACCAGGGTTTTTGACGTACTAGTACGCCTAAATTCTAGGGCCCTCAAATCTAGTGAAAGCTGACAGGCCTACATATGACAGAATAGGTCTATGTGGTCAGTGTGCGTGGTATAAAAAAAGTCCTGCAGCACACAGTGCATAATGAGAAAAAAACAAACTTTGACAGTGTTTTTGGTTTAAAACAGCGACTTTGCACTGTATTTTCGTATGGTATTTATGATGGTATTCTAGTGTTCCTGGTCTCATTTTATAGAATGGAAGACCTATTACAGAAATTGAGATGATTTTGATTGGTTTTACAATGAAAAGAACCTTGAAATTGAGCTCAAAATAGCAGAAATCTTCGATTTTTGCCAAAGTTCAAAAATAAACAAATCATG
This sequence comes from Cherax quadricarinatus, assembly GCF_026875155.1. Classification (NCBI taxonomy): domain Eukaryota; kingdom Metazoa; phylum Arthropoda; class Malacostraca; order Decapoda; family Parastacidae; genus Cherax; species Cherax quadricarinatus. The sequence continues at coordinate 13,212,903 of NC_069422.1, forward strand.
CTATGCGTCCAATACACATCAACTGGTGAGTCTAATATTCTTTCACAAGTATGCTGATATTATTTATACCATTTCTACACTAATGCAGTTGTCTGCATAACAGTAAATCTTCTATTTTTTGTGAGAATAAAAATTCAAAGTGGAAAGCAAAAGAATGTAAGAGGGGTGTGGGGACGTGACTAATGAACAGAGGAAATGTTATTTTAGTGCCAGGAATGTCTTTCTTGCTTATTCTGCACCCTACTTGGAAATTGGCATCTTTTGAAATTTGTGTGAAATTGGCAAAATTGCTAAATTCTGATCACATTATTGGATAGTTGAAATCGGTAAATGGGTGGTTTCTTGTACTCATTCGATAGAAAAAATGGAGTTCTAGCAAAATAGTTATGATTTTTGTCGACTAGTACACTGGAATTGGCCGAAAATAGGGCTCAAAGTGGGCAAAATCGCCGATGCGTAAAGATCATCGAGACTGTTAACTTTGCCAGAGCATTATTCCGTAAGTTTTCCATTAAATTTCATACTTTTGGTGTCATTATGATCGGGAAAAGATTCTCTATATTTTCATAAGAAAAAAAATATATATTTTTTGAAAATTTGTCGACCCTGAGAACAAGTCTGGGAGAGGGCCTGTCGACCCTGAAAGGGTTAATTTGAGGCTGCTAGAATTTACACGTACTAGTACAGCACCAACCCTGGCGCATAAGCCATACTAGTATGGCACCAACCCTAAAAGGGTTAAGCAATTAAGTGACAGAAAAATGGCAACATGAAACTGACTCCTCCAATGTTGTTGGAGGTATATAGGGCCACTGACAATATATGCCACCCTGCATATCTTCCACCACCAATACCAGCATCTCCTCCAAGGCACAGTAAGTGCAACTATTTCTTATTTATAAATTAAAATGTAAATATTTCTTATTTCTAAAGTACAGTAGGGCCCCGCTTTATGGCGTTTCGCTTCACGGTGTTCCGCTAATACAGTCATTTCAAATTAAGATCAAAACTCGCTATACGGCTCCCCCCACCTGACTTTCTAATACAGTCACCCGGTTTGTTTACATTCTCTGTGAGATCCATAAGCACTAAGTCTCTCCATTATATCCGGAAACTCAAAAATTTCAAGTTTTTAAAAGTTATTTCATATTTTATATATACTCTGATATACTTATGTATACTTGTACCTAATTAAACTTACATACTGTGCTAGCATGCAGGTACACATTAAAATCAGTAAGAGTCTCTTATATCTCGAGACGTCACATTAGTAATGATAATAATAATCACCGAGTCTCATTAACCCTTTGAGGGTTTCGGCCGTACTAGTACAGCTTACGACCCAGGGTTTTTGAAGTACTAGTACGCCTAAATTCTAGTGCCCTCAAATCTGGTGAGAGAAAGCTGGTAGGCCTACATATGAAAGAATGGGTCTATGTGGTCAGTGTGCGCAGTATAAAAAAAAATCCTGCAGCATACAGTGCATAATGAGGAAAAAAAACTTTGACCATGTTTTTGGAACAAAACAGCGACTTTGCACTGTATTTTCGTAGGGTATTTATAGTTGCATTCTATTTTCTTGGTCTCATTTTATAGAATGGAAAACATATTACAAAAATTGAGATGATTTTGACTAGTTTTACAATGAAAAGTACCTTCAAATTGAGTGCAAAGTAGCAGAAACGTTCGATTTTTATCGAAGTTCAAAAGTAAACAAATCATGCCACGTGTCCAATACACGTCAACTGGCGAGTCTAATATTCTTTCACAAGTACGCTGATATTATTTATACCATTTCTACACTAATGCAGCAGTCTACATAACAGTAAATCTTCTATTTTTTGTAATAAAAATTCGAAGTGGAAAGCCAAAGAAATATAAGAGGGGCCTGGGGATGTGACTAACGAACAGAGAACTTGTTATTTTAGTGCCAGGAATGTCTTTCTTGTTTATTCTGGACCCTATTCAGAAATTGGCATCTTTTGAAATTTGTGTGAAATTGGCAAAATTGCTAAATTCTGACCACTTTATTGGATAGTTGAAATTGGTAAATGGGTGGTTTCTTGTACTCATTCAATAGAAAAAAATGGAGTTCTAGTGAAATAGTTATGATTTTTGTCGACTAGTACATTGGAATTGGCCGAAAATAGGGCTCAAATTGGGCAAAAATCGCCGATGCGTAAACATCGTCGAGACCACTAACTTCGCGAGAGCATAATTCCGTAAGTTTTCCATCAAATTTCATACTTTTGGAGTCATTATGATCGGGAGAAGATTCTCTATCTTTTCATAAGTAAATATAATTTTTTTTTTTAAATTTGGCCGACCCTGAGAACAAATTTCGGAGAGGGCCTGTCGACCCTCAAAGGGTATTACATGTCGTATATTTCATTAATATACACATTTTCATTAATCCATCTATGATATTTTTTCAAAATTATATAATAAACACAATGCATAACATATAAAGATGATAAATACACCCCACAGTAGAATAAATAAACATAAATATGAGATGTGGTAGCAGACGACTTGCACAAGTGACGCCATATTAGAAATAATGATAATAATAATCACCGAGTCTCATTAAATGCTGTATATTACGTTAATATACACATTTTCATTAATCCATCCATGATATTTTTTTTAAAATTATATAATAAACACGATACATAACATAAAAAGATGATAAATACACCCCACAACAGAATAAACAAACAAATATGAGATGTCGTAGCCAGATAACTTGTACAAGTGACAGCAAGAATAACATTTTCTCTAGTCTAACATAAAAGAAAATGTGTTATTGGGGGTAACTACAGAAAATTATTCCTTTCATATGTATGTAAGTTTATTCAGGTATACACAAATACAGTTACACAGATTACCATACATAGCAGCATATGTGTAGAGAACCTAGGATAACCCAAAAAAAGTAAGAGTGACTTATTTCCATTGCCTTCACTCAGAGTGTCATTTCTTCTAAAAATGGTGTTACACGAGAATGGGAGTGTTGTTCTTTATTTATTCTACCATATCAATGTAGAGACAACTTGTACACAATGTAACTTGTACACAAACCAGACGTGTACACTTTGTTTGTTTGCAAAACTTACGTTCGCCTGGTTTGTTTACAGAACTCTGCACCTGTCCTCTCTCATGTACTCATTCTCTCTCTCTCTCTCATTTATTCGTTTTATATCGTTTACTCACTCCTGACCCTACATTAAGACTACAAATATTTTAAGGTAAGTACTGAGTAAACTGTATATGCATTTTATCACTCTGGGATGCTAAACCCCTTGAGGGTCCAAGGCCCAAATCTGAAGTGGTGCCCTAGTGTCCAAGAATTTAAAAAAAAAAAAATTGTTATTTTTTCTTATGAAATGGTAGAGAATCTTTTTGTGAATGTAATAAAACAAAAAGTACGAAATTTGATGGAAAACTGACGAAATTATGCTCTTACGAATTTTGATGTGTCAGCGATATTTATGAATCAGCGATTTTGCCGACTTCGACTCCCATTTTAGACCAATTACATTATTCCAGTCAACCAAATTCTTAGCTAATTCACTAGTATTACTTCTATTCTATTGATTGAGCACAAGAAATCACCAAGTCAACTGTTTCAACTACAAATTAAAGTTATCGGAAATTGTTAATTTGGCCAATTTAACACAAAGTTCAAAATATTCCAATTTCAAAATAGGGTCCAGAATAAACAATGTAGGTATTCCTGGAACTAAACTAACATTTCCTCTGTTCATTAGTTACATTTTGAAGCTTTACAAATAAATTCAATTTTGATTTTTTATTCACACCAAAAAATAGAAGATTTACTGTTATGCAATACTGTAGTAATTGTATAAATATCATCACCATATTTGTGAATGCATATTAGACCCACCAGCTGGCGTGTATTAGACGTGTGAGGTCGTTTGTTTACTCTTGAATATCGGCAAAAATTTAACATTTGAGCTCAGTTTCAAGCCATTTCCAGTGCTAAAACCAATCAAAATCATCTCTATTTCTGTAATATGTCTTCCATTCTATCAAATGAGACCAAGAAATCACAAATACAACTATAAAAAACATACGAAAAAACACTGCAAAGTCGCTGTTTTATTCGAAAAATCATGATTTCAGTTTTTTTCTCTCATTATACACAGTGTGCTGCAGGATCTGTTTTATGTGGTGCACACATACCACATAGATGTATTCTCTCATATCTAGGCCCAAATGTACCACTCACAGTTTATCAGAGTGAGCTGAGCTCATGACGTAGATCTACGGTTTGGACCCTGAACGTAAAGCCGTAGATCTACGGGACGGACCCTGAAAGGGTTAAATGTAATAGAATATTATGTGTAGGTGGGGTGGCCAGGTATGGTAGCCCGGCTGACTACCATACATACCACACATGATTTCTTACAATAAATACTACTTGTCTCACCCTAGATTAAGACTATAAATATTTTAAGGTAAATGAGTGCACTATGTGTGTATTGTAGTTTTTTCTTGTTTTTTGATGCCTAGTTCTATTGCTAACTTAATATATGTTAGCGTAAACTTGTTATCTAGTATTTGTATGCATTTATAAGGGGAAAAAAAGGGTGTTTCACTTAACGGCGATTTCCGCTTTATGGCGGTAGCCTGGAACCTAACCTGCCATATAAGTGGGGCCCTACTGTACGTACATTGCTTCAGTATGAATGATGGTGGTAGCAGAGCCACCACCACCACCACTATATGTACGGCTTATGCTATCAGTGGCCCTTATAAACCCAACACCACCACCAGTCCTCCCATACGTAATGACATATATTATTCATTCTAGAGTATATATCATGTTTTTATGTTATTAATATTGTTTATTATGTCATATTAGATGAATTGTGATAGATAAAGAAGTCAAAGAGTTGATAACAGCATCATATTTAAGCATTTTGTCCTGTCTCCAAACTATAACCTCGCCTCCCTCTCCGCTCCTTGCTGTTTTGCATATGCCAACAAGACTCTTCAATAAAGGTAAAAGTGATTTAAATGTTCATTTATCAATTTCATTTGTCATTTTATATAGTTCTCATTGTTTTCTGTATTTAAAATATAGTTAATCTTTCAAAAATTGTACTTTTTGTTAATATTTTTAGGTGTCTGAAATGAATTAATTGGATTTACATTAATTCTTACGGGAAATATTATTTCAGTTATGGGCCATTTTGCTTTTAGGCCAACCTTACTTTCTAAAATATTCGAAAAAATAATGCACAAACGACTTTACTCCTACCTTACATCCAACAACATACTTAACCCCTGCCAGTTTGGGTTTAGACCAAAAAAAGTGTCCTTGGCCCTCTTCTCTTTCTCGTTTACATAAATGACCTACCAAATGCATCGCAACTACTCAAACCCACACTATTTGCAGATGACACTACATACGTCTTCTCTCACCCGAGCCCAGTCATGCTAGCCAACACTGAATACCAAATTACAGAAAATATCTACCTAGATGAGGACTAACAAACTTATTCTCAACATTGACAAAACCTACTTCATTCTTTGGTAACAGAGCTACGGATGTCCCTTTTAACATAATGATAAACGGATCACCTATCACAAAGCTCACAGAGGGAAAATTCTTAGGAATCCACCTTGATAATAGACTCAAATTTCAAACACATATACAACAAATTTCCAAGAAAATTTCCAAGACCGTAGGCATACTATCGAAGATATGGTACTATGTTCCACAGTCAGCCCTCCTGGCTCTATATCACTCACTTATTTACCCCTATCTCACCTATGAAATTTGTGCATGGGGCTCAACAACAACAAACCATCTCAGACCATTAATTATCCAACAAAAGGCTGCAGTCAGAAAGAAAAATTCCCACTACAGGCAGCACACTCCACCAATATTCAAAACTCTAAACCTACTCACCATACAAAACATCCATACTTATTATTGTACCTACTACATACATAGAACACTTAACTCGGATATAAACCCTCCCCTTAAACGTCTCCTTACCAACCTCAACAGAACACATGACCATAACACAAGACACAGATCACTCTTTGATATTCCTCGTGTCCATCTCACACTGTGCAGAAACTCAATGCACATAAAAGGCCCAAAAATCTGGAATTCATTACCTGTGAATATAAAAGAAACACTGTCTGTTTATAACTTCAAGTCTCTTCTTAAAAATCACTTACTTACCCACAACCAAATAAATACTGAATAATTGTATCTCATAAATGTTTAACCTATGACCCAATCAAACTTCGTTATTTTTAATTATATTACCTAACAGAATACTCCATTCTCCTGAATGCACAGCAACACAGTAAATGACCATATGACCTGTCTTTGAAATACTCATTTGTGCTTAATTGTTAACTGTTTACAACAATGTTTACCACTGAATATATCATTGCTCAGTTAATCTTAAGTTAATTTTAAGCCTGCCTATAATGCTCTGCATACAAGGGGCTTTGGTATGTTACACTTAACCACTCTATTTCCTTGTACTTCTATGTATCATGTTCAAATTAATAAATAAATAAATATATACAGCCCTCGATAAAAATGAATATCCTCTGGGGCTCTTTATTAACCTACAGAAAGCATTTGATACAGCGGACGACAATCTCCTGCACCTAAAACTAAATCATTACGGCATCAGACTACCTAAAATCTTATCTGAACGATAGACACCAGTATGTACACAGAAACGGAGTCAACTCCACTATCCAGCCTGTAGCTGTGAGTACCCCAGAGTAGTGTCCTAGGCCCACTCCTCTTTCTCATCTACATCAATGATCTCCCCAATGCATCTCAACTCCTTAAACCAGTTCTATTCACACACGACACTACTTATGTCTACTCCTGCTCAAACCCACCTATATTTAGAGACAATGTAAACAACAGGCTGCTAAAAATATATAAAGTGGACCCTCCCTTTTCATCAATCTCTGTTATAGCCGATTTCTACTTTTCTCGACCCTTTTCATCAATATTTTGGTTCCGTTTTCATTGAATTCCTCCATTTTCAACAATGGTGTGGAACCTACCCAGTGCCCAGCATGCACACAAAGTCGCCTCCCACACGCATTCCCAGGCAGTGTCGTGGTGTTTCTCTGAGTGAACATATCCTGCCAGGTCATACAAAACATTTCATAATAATCCATTGTTTTGGCACTTGTTTATTGTGTGTGACTGTTAAATAAGCCACCATGGGCCCAAAGAAAGCTACTAGTGCCAGCCCTTTGGCAAAGAATGTGAGAAACACGATATAACTTAAGAAACAGTTTGTAGAAAAATACGAAAGTGGTGGTGGTAGAGGGTGGTAGTGATTGTGATGGAGGTAGAGAGTGGTTGTGATGGTGGTAGTGATGGTGGTAGAGGGTGGTAGTGTTGGTGGTAGAGGGTGGTAGTGTTGGTGGTAAAGGATAGTGATGGTGGTAGAGGGTGGTAGTGGTTGTGATGGTGGTAGAGGGTGCCTTCTTCAGTGACTCAGCAATTGTACTAACTCCTCCAATGTTGTTGGAGTTATATAGGGCTACAGAAAACAGCACCGCCTCAGCTGCAGCCTTCACCACCATTATGTACGGCTTATGCTCTCAGTGGCCCTTATACACCCAACAACAACAAAACACCTCTCATGACATACATGACTTATTTTATAATAAAGTTGGTAGAATTACCGACAATATGTAAAGTAAAAGGACACAAGTGCAACTAATGTGACATTTATTGTGGCAACGTTTCGCTCTCCAGGAGCTTTATCAAGCCATTACAAACAATACATGGACACAGAGGGTATATAAAGGCTCAGAGTGAGGTGAATACTAGTGAGGTACCATTTCGATGTTCACTAGTGGTAGTAGTAGTAGTAGTAGTAGTGGTAGTGACAAAAGTAATACACTACCACTACTACTACTACTACCACTAGTGAACATCGAAATGGTACCTCACTAGTATTCACCTCACTCTGAGCCTTTATATACCCTCTGTGTCCATGTATTGTTTGTAATGGCTTGATAAAGCTCCTGGAGAGCGAAACGTTGCCACAATAAATGTCACATTAGTTGCACTTGTGTCCTTTTACTTTACATGACTTATTTTATTCATTCTAGAGTACATGTCATGTTTTTATGTTATCAATATTGTTTATTATGTCATATTAGTTGAATTGTGATAGATAAATAAGCCATAGAGTTTATGTTAGTGTCATATTCTCCAACAATAAAATCGCCTCCCTCTCCCCTCTGCCCCATCTGCCATACACCAACAAGAGTCTTCAATAAAGGTAAATGTGATGTTAAATGTTCATTTATACATTGTATTAGAGCTTTATATTTGTCATGCTTTTCTACATGTAAATCTATATTTAAGCTAGGGAAGTGACCTCTGATAAGCACTTGGTTCCTAGAGTCCTTAACCCTTTCAGGGTTTCAGCCGTACTAGTACGGCATACGCACCAGGGTTTTTGACGTACTAGTACGCCTAAATTCTAGCGCCCTGAAATCTAGTGAGAGAAAGCTGGTAGGCCTACATATGAAAGAATGGGTCTATGTGGTCAGCGTGCGCAGTATAAAAAAAATCCTGCAGCACACAGTGCGTAATAATAAGAAAAAAAAACTTTGACCGTGTTTTTGGATTCAAACAGCAACTTTGCACTATTTTCGTATGGTATTTATTCTTGTATTCTAGTTTTCCTGGTCTCCTTTTATAGAATGGAAGACATATTACAGAAATTGAGATGATTTTGACTGGTTTTACAATGAAAAGTACCTTGAAATTGAGCTCAAAGTAGCAGAAATGTTCGATTTTTACCAAAGTTCAAAAGTAAACAAATCATGCTAAGCGTCCAATATACGTCAACTGGTGAGTCTAATATTCTTTCACAAGTGCGCTGATATTATTTATACCATTTCTACACTAATGCAATAGTCTGCATAACAGTAAATCTTCTATTTTTTGTAAGAATAAAAATTCAAAGTGGAAAGCCAAATAAATATAAGAGGGGCCTGGGGATGTGACTAATGAACAGAGAACTTGCTATTTTAGTGCCAGGAATGTCTGTCTTGTTTATTCTGGACCCTATTTAGAAATTGGCATCTTTTGAAATTTGTGTGAAATCGGGAAAATTGCTAAATTTTGACCACTTTATTGGATAGTTGAAATCGGTAAATGGGTGGTTTCTTGTACTCACTCGATAGAGTTCTAGTGAAATAGTTATGATTTTTGTCAATTAGTACAGGGAATTGGCCAAAAATAGGGCTCAAAGTTGGCAAAATCGCCAATGCGTAAACATCGTCGAGACCGCTAACTTCGTGAGAGCATAATTCCGTAAGTTTTCCATCAAATTTCATACTTTTGGTGTCATTATGATTGGGAAAAGATTCTCTATCTTTTCATAAGAAAAAAATTTTTTTTTTTTTAAATTTGGCAACCCTGAGAACAAGTCTGGGAGAGGGCATGGGGACCCTGAAAGGGTTAAGGAGGGGGATTCCCCTTCCAAACAATAGCCTCTCTTCCCTCTCCCTCCCTGTCTTCCATCCATCAACAACAGCCTTCAATAAAGGTAAGTGTCATGTTCAATGTTCATTCTTTTGTGCAAGCAAATTTATCTTTAGGGTAAAAAAAAAAATTGATTTTTTGTTAATACTTCCGGGTGTCTGGAAAGGATTAATTAAATTTACGTTATTTCTTATAGGGACAATGGTTTCTTTTTTCACCGATTGCTTTGGAACGGATTAAACACAAAAAACCAAGGGTCCACATTATTTGGATGATGACCAACAAACTCACTCTCAACATAGACAAAACATACTTAATGCTGTTTGGAAACAGAGCCTTAAATATCCAATTTAACCCTTTGGGGGTCGCCAGGCCCTCTCAGAGACTTGTTCTCAGGGCCGCCAAAATTTCAAAAAAAAAAAATAAATAAATAAAATTTTTCTTATGAAAAGATAGAGAATCTTTTCCCGATCATAATGACACCAAAAGTATGAAATTTGATGGAAACCTTACGGAATTATGCTCTCGTGAAGTTAGCAGTCTCAACGATGTTTACACATCGGCGATTTTGCCCACTTTGAGCCCTATTTTCGGCCAATTCCAATGTACTATTCGACAAAAATCATAACCATTTTGCTAGAACTCCATTTTTTCTATCGAATGAGTACAGGAACCACCCATTTACAGATTTCAACTATCCAATAAAGTGGTCAGAATTTAGCAATTTTCCCAATTTCACACAAATTTCAAAAGATGCCAATTTCCAAATAGGGTCCAGAATAAACAAGACAGATATTCCTGGCACTAAAATAACAAGTTCTCTGTTCGTTAGTCACATCCCCAGGCCCCTCTTATATTTATTTGGCTTTCCACTTTGAATTTTTATTCTTACAAAAAAATAGAAGATTTACTGTTATGCAGACTACTGCATTAGTGTAGAAATGGTATAAATAATATCAGCGCACTTGTGAAAGAACATTAGACTCACCAGTTGATGTGTACTGGATGCTTGGCATGATTTGTTTACTTTTGAACTTTGGTAAAAATCGAACATTTCTGCTAATTTGAGCTCAATTTCAAGGTACTTTTCATTGTAAAACCAGTCAAAATCATCTCAATTTCTGTAATATGTCTTCCATTCTATAAAATGAGACCAAGAAAACTAGAATACAACAATAAATACCATACAAAAATACAGTGCAAAGTAGCTGTTTTATTCCAAAAACATGGTCAAAGTTTGTTTTTTTCTCATTACGCACTGTGCTGCAGGATTTTTTTTATACTGCGCACACTAACCACATAGACCCATTCTTTCATATGTAGGCCTACCAGCTTTCTCTCATTAGATTTGAGGGCGCTAGAATTTAGGCGTATTAGTACGCCAAAAACCCTGGTGTGTAAGCCGTACTAGTACGGCCGAAACCCTGAAAGGGTTAACCCTTAAACTGTCCAAATGTAGATCTGTTTTTTCAACATTTGAATGTAAAAAAAGTAGATCTTTTCTTTTTTTTTACATTTGAAAAAGTGCAAAAAAAAAAATTTGACTTTTTTTTTTTTTGTTATATTTGAAAATATGTAAAAAAAACAATCTACTTTTGGAGCACTACGCATTTGTACGTAGATCTGCTTGGACAGTTTAAGGGTTAAGAGAAAAGTAAAAATAGGTTAGATAAATACATGAGTGGGTGTGGGTGGGTGTGAGTTGGACCTGACTAGCTTATGCTACTACATCTGATGCCATGCTCCTTCCTTCAGTGGATGTGACCTGACTACTTGGTCTAAGCCAGGGGGTGGCATGGACCTGCCTTGCATAGGCCAGTAGGCTTGCTGCAGTGTTCCTTGTTTCTTATATTCTTATATATGTACTCGGCAGGCTGGCCGGCCAGCTGGCTGACTTGCTGGCTTTGGCTCGCTCTCTCTCTGTCTATATCTCTCTCTGTCTATATCTCTTTCTGTCTGTATCTCTGTCTATATCTCTGTCTATATATCTGTCTATATATGTCTGTCTATATCTCTGTTTATATTTCTGTCTATATCACTGTTTATATTTCTGTCTATATCACTGTTTATATTTCTGTCTATATCACTGTTTATATTTCTGTCTATATCACTGTTTATATTTCTGTCTATATCACTGTTTATATTTCTGTCTATATCACTGTTTATATTTCTGTCTATATCACTGTTTATATTTCTGTCTGTCTATATCTCTATCTCTCTCACATGTACACTAAGTACAGTTATACAAAGTGTAAATTACATAAGAAAGTAGGAACACTGCAGCAGGCCAACAGGCCTGCTGCAGTGTTTTATACAATTATTACAATATTGCAGTAGTCTGCATAACAGTAAATCTTCTAGTTTTTGTTTGAATAAAAATTCAAAATAGAAAGCAAGAGTAATATCAGAGGGGCCTGGAGACGTGACTGATGAACAAAGAAAATGTTATTTTAGAGCCAGGAATGTCTGCATTGCTCATTCTGGACCCTATTTTGAAACTGTCATATTTTTTTAATTTTTGTGAAATTGGCCAAATTGCAAATTTCTGACCATGTTACTGGGTAGTTGAAATTGGTAAATGGGCAGTTTCTTGTACTCAATCAATAGAAAAAAATGAAGTTCTAAAGAAATAGCAATGAGTTTGGTTGACTGGAACAATGGAATTATCCGAAAATAGGGCTCAAAGTGGGTGAAATCGCCGATTCATAAATATCGCCGAGGTCGCTAATTTCGCGAGAGCGTAATTGTCAGTTTTCCATCAAATTTCGTTCATTTGGTGTCATTACCATCGGGAAAAGATTCTCCATCATTTCATAAGAAATTCTTTTTTTTTTTTTTTTTTCAAAAATTTTTCGACACTAGGAGACACCTCAAGAGGTTAAACATGTGGTGGTATGAGGGCAGTGCCACGTACCCTGCTGGTGCGTGAGCCATACGCTCAGTGCTGCCGGGCAGCCCCGGGCCTACCACATTAAATCAAAAAAACCCCATATACCCATACCACAATATCCAGTCTAGACATGTGGGGAACACAGTAAGACAGTAAACCAAAATAATACGAGGGGTCGGAGAGGAATGAATCGGGAAAAAGAGTTTACAGTGAACTAGGCCTATAGATTTGCACCAAAGGGATGTTTCTCTTTCAAAGGATTAAAATGAATATATGCATAATAATGGAATTATTCAGGGGTCAACCATCACCCGAAAAAGTTTTTGTCAGGGGGACAGTGAATGCAAACTATCGAAAAGTATTAAATGGGAAAAAAAAATAAAAATAGGCATAATATTAACTGAATTGTGGATAAGAGTAATCCTTTTAATCCCAAGTTAGTGTAAAACTAGGGAGAAATTATTGGGAACAAGTGTGCAAGTGCCACCTTACCCCCCCCCCACCCCCGCCTGGTGCTCCCACCCCACCCCCCGGATCCTAACCACCCACCCAACAACCCCCAACCCCCCTACCTCCCCCTCACCTTCTTTCCACAGACCCCATCTCCAGTTTACCCCCCCCAACCCCACCCCCCCCTATTTTCCCTGACCCTCCCCCAAAGGGACCCACTGCCCAGCCCCCCCCCCCCCCCTTTTTCCACCCCCCCAACCACCCAGCCACACTATAAATACACCACCACCACATACACCTGTTAAAAGTAATCAGGCCCGGGAAAAAAGGGTTGTATTGTGAAAAATTTTTTTTTTGGGGAAACATAGGGGGATATTGGAAAATTTTTTTTATTTTATTTTATTAACACACCGGCCGTTCCCCCCAAAGGGCGGGGTGGCCCAAAAAGGGGAAAAAATTTCACCATCATTCACTCCATCACTGTTTTGCCAGAATTTTTTACACTACAGTTTTTAAATGAACATTAACACCCTCCTTCAAGTGCAGGCACTGTCTTTCCCATCCCAATAAGTCCCCTCCGGTTTTCCCGAAACCCCATAAAGTTTCTTTGCTCACACCCAACACAAGTCAAGATAAAAACCCTTTTTCTCCATTCCCTCCATCAAAAACCCCTCCCATGCCTGTGGAAACCAAGCCCCCCCACACAAAACCCCCTTTAACCCCCCCCCCAACCCCCCTAGGCCACCCCTACCCCGCCCTTTCCCTTCCCCTACAGACTATACCCCTTTAAATCATTCTGTTTTGCTCCATCTCTCTACATGTCCGAACCACCCAACAAACCCTTTTCACCCTTGGCAACAGTTTTGGGAACCCGCAACCCCCCCAACTTCCAACTACGAATTCTCTGATTAATCACCCACACATTGCCCTCAGACATGACATCCCCAGCCCCCAGCCTTCCCTGCTGCAAATTCATCCCCCCGCTTCACACCCAATAAAGGTTGGGAAAACTTACCTCATTCCCCTCTTTGCCCCCAAGGCAAATTCTTTGTCTCCCCAGACTCCTAAGGCACCACTCCTCTTTTCCCTCTCAATTCTTAATTCACCTCATCTTTCATAACCTCTCTGACACGCCACCCCCAAAATCTGAATACGTTTACCCCCCCCTACCTCTCCTCCAATTTATTTTAAATTTTTTCATCACCTAATCTTTTTTTATCCTCATAACCTTCTCTTTTCCCTTTTTCACCTTTAAATTTTCTTCTTTTGCACACCCTACCAAAATCACCACCCAAACTCTCAACTTCCTTCAAACCCCAAACAGTGTTCACAAGAGCAGCTGTGACAACTCCCTTTTGTGGGATTCTTTACTTTTTAAATCCACGCCCCTTTCCAAAACCTCGATTTCTTCTCTTTAAACCCCCTCTATAAATATATTTAAAAAACCACGGGGACTCACACTCCTTGTCTAAAGGGCCACTTTTTCTGGGAAAAAAATTTCCCCCTTTCCTCATACTCTAACTTTAGCCTCCTATCCCGTAAAAACTTTCACGCTTTCATAAACCACCCCCTCACCAACACTTTCAACATGCCCCATTTTCCCCCCCCCACCCGTATACCTTTTCCAAAAACCAAAATGCCACAAAGCCTCTTTTCCCTTTTCTAAAAAACTGTTATTTTATGTTTTCACTGTAACACCGGGCCACACACCCCCCCACCTTTTCCCAAAACCCCCTTTTTCTTGCTATCCTATTCCGTCTTACTCTTAAATTCTTTCAATTTTAACTCTACCATACACTTTACCAGGGACACTCAAAAAACTTATCCCCCTATAATTTTTTCACTCTCTTTTTTTCCCCTTTGCCTTTTTACAAAGGGAATATCAGCTCTCTGCCAACACTGGTTACCAACTTCTCATAATTTAAATAACCAACCATCAAAACTTATACCCCCTTTAAATTTATCTTACACAATGTCCCTTCCTTAACCCTTTCATTTTCTACTGCTCACGAAATTCTCCCCAAATAGATTCTCTCAATTTATTCCCTTTGCATAACACGGAACACCCATTTTTTCAATTTAAATTCTCAAGTTCCTTCTCCCAATTTGTAGCCTCTTTATACTCCCAGCCATTTTTCAACCACTTTTTCTAAACTCATTAACTTGTTAATTTTACTCCCAAACTTTTTTTTTTAACAAAATTTTTGTAAAATCCACATCTTTTGCCGATTAACATTGTTCCAAATCATGTTTAACTCTCTTTTTGCCCAATTACCTTTTTCATTCATCAATTTATTTGAAATTATATGAATTTTCTTACTTTTTTCATCATCGATTAAATTATTGTCTCTTACCCTAGGCAACTATCTAACACAAATTCTGCTGAACACTCTAAAATTTACTACCACTATATCACCTTCCTTTGCTCTATTACCATCTATCCCCAAGCGTTTATATTACTAATCTCCTCTTTGTAAAACCTATCCCCTGTACCCGATCTTCATTCTCCTTGTTTCCCCCTCCCTTTTCCCCGGTACTACACCTAAAAGATCAATTCTTGCCCCTCTACTTACATTAAACCAATCACTCTAGTTCACCAAAAACCCCAAAACTACTTCTTTCGCCCTAACATAACTGCTTTTACCCCTTTCAAATTATTCCTAAATAAACCACCTTTCACAAGTTAAACAGGGCCAAAATTCATCAACCCCAAACTTATATACAAAACCCTCTCAAATTTCTCCACTTTAGCATTCAATCCTACAAATTACTCTTCTCACTTGGTTCAAAGGCTCCTATACATTCACTAACATCTCCCAAACATCTCTCTCAACACCATATTCCTCACTTCTCCCAGGTAGTACACGTAAGATTGACCCACAATTCTCGCATCCAAATTATCTGTATAGTCCACAGTAATCTTGAATTTACACAACTTATTCTCTTTCTCTTCCATAATTGTTCATTTAAAATTACTGTAACCATCCCTTATTTCGAGGTCGAAGTAACTCATCGTATCAAGTATTATGCAAGATTATAAATAGCCATAAATATATAAACTGAAACTTCTGATACAGCAGTTAGATCTTTTTATCCAAGGCCAGGTACAAATTCTATGTAATTTCATAACAGTGCGCAATGCCACCTGTCTTCCTTGTCTCCGCACTCACGATCCCACCACCCATCAAGCATACCCCCCGCTTCCTTATTTTTTCAGCCCTATCTCCCAGCTTTCACCAGTAGTCAATTTATACCCTTAGGACAAGGGTTACTGAGCCCCCCACTTCGCCCCCTCACCCGCCAATTTAATCACCATCACCCAACCTGCAAAATAATCATGCATGGTATAACGTTGAATGTGAAAAAGATTCTTTTAACATAGGGTATCATTGTGAAATATGTGTAAAATTACATATATCATGTACAAAGCTTCATGCAACCATGACAAATGACCAAAAACAAGAAGTCGTTTCTGGATTTGCCCCAGTGAAAGGGACAGCTGGTTAAGCATAAGAGAGGTACTGAAAAGTGAAAACCTAGAAAGTGTAATGAAGTCTCTAAGGAGCTTGCCAGAGTTATACAAAGAGTGGAAAACAGGGGAAAAGGAACAAGAAAAGGAGGAAAATGCAAATAGGTGTGACAACCAAGGAGTGGAAGTAAGAGTGGAAAACATCATACAGAGCAAGTTGGAAAAGAATGAAACAGGGATACATAACATAACGGAAAGGGGAAAGGGAGGATGAGAAAGCTAGAGCAGGAACAAATGAAAATGAGCAAAGGGAAGAAATTAGCCTAGAAGAAAGTGAAAAAGAGAACTCAGATCAGGTGGCAGAACTTGGGAACAACACAAAATCAACAAATATAGGTAGTCAGAACATTTGCAGATATTATGCTAAAGGTATGTGCCTATATGGCAGAGATTGCTGGAATAAACACACCAGAAAATGTGCCAACATGTTGAGGAAGGGAAAGTGTCGTTTCAACAAAGGGTGCAGGTACTTCTATCCAGTAATGTGTAAAGCTTCAACGCAATCCAGAGAATGTTATGACTTGAGCTGCCCAGACCACCACATAAAAGGAATGTGGCACTACAGAGTTAGCAGAGAGAGGGAAATTGAACAGAATTCTTTTTTAGACAAAAAGAGAAAAGACAAAACAAAAAAGAGACAAACAGGGGGAATGGTCAGAGAGGCAGGTGGGCAGAAAAATGGGGCTCCCAAAACCCCAAGTATCAGCCATCAAGGCCCCGAATAAGCAACCAAAACAGAAGCCAGTAGGGAAAAAAACCGGGGGTGTGTACCCCAGGGGAAAAACCGGTTACACTGCCATGGTCTAATGAAACACAAACGAGAAAAACCCCCAATGGAAATTTCCTGCTTAAATTTTTGTTTTATTTCGGGGTTTGAAATAAAATAAAAATGACAAGTTGTTAGTCAGGGGGGCCCCCTCAGAAGCAATGCCATGTCGGGGGCATTTACAGAAAACATAAAAGGGGATTTTTTGGGACAGAGAGATAAAACAGAAATTCAACATGTATAGATGTGATAGAAACAATAGGTTACAGGGAGGAGAGGGGGTTTGTAAAAGGGAATTTGTTCAAGAAATGTGAATTCTACAAATGTATAGTAGAAATTCTAGGCATTGAAGTTGAAAATAGGAATCTGGTAATTATCCTAGTATACAAACCATCATCACCAACTGCTGAGGAATTCACAGATCAGTTAGTTAAGATATAGCTATTGGATAGACTAGAAAACCCTAACCAAAAATTTTACTCCTTGGAGATTTTAATCTCCCTCATGTAAAATGGAAGATGGAGCAACATAATGTTTTACCAGAAACATTTCCGGGATGCACCCTGGCTCAACAGGCATATACCAGGGAACTAATGAGGCTTTGTGAAAAGTATTCTTTAAACCAACAGGTAATTGATCCCACGAGATATGAAAATACCCTGGATTTGATATTCACAAACAACGAGTAACTGATCAGAAACAGTTACAAAAACTATTTACTCTGATCATAACATCATAGAGGTTCAAACTAGTATTAACTCAGGGGTAGGAAACTGCATCACTAAAGTTAGAGATGGGATGTTCAGTAAGTTTAATTTTAACAACCATAGAATTGACTGGGAAAAAATAAACCAAGAACTATCAAACATACCCTGGGAATCAGACATGAGCACCCTAAATCCCCACCAGTGCCTAGAGAAGCTGAATACAGAAGCATACAAAGTATGTATGAAACATGTACCATTGAGGAAACCCAGAAAATGATCAGATATAGAGAGAGAGAGAGAGAGCGTAGCAGATGGTACAGAAGAAGAAAATGGGTTACTGAACTGCTTAAAAACACAAATACAGTGGACCCTCAACCAACGGCATTAACCCGTAAACGGTCCAAGCAGATCTACGTTCACATGTGTAGTGCTACAAAAGTAGATCTACTTTTTTTTACATATTTTCAAATATAACAAAAAACAAAAAAGTAGATCAAAGTTTTTTACACATTTTCAAATGTAAAAAAACAAAAAGATCTACTTTTTTTACATACTTTCAAATGTTGAAAAAAATGTATATATATGTTTGGACCATTTATGGGTTAATCTGTTCCAGACGGCTTGCCGTTGGTCGAAATTGCCGTTGGTCAAGTTAATTTTCCCCAAAAGAAATAATGGAAATAGAATTAATCCGTTCCTGACACCCCAAAGTCTGAAAAAAATAATTTTTACATGAAATATACATTTCCTTATATGGAAAGGAATGGGACATGCAAAATAAACAACAATTAAATGCCACCTACCTTTATTGTGAAGTTGTTGTTGAGTGATGTGCCAGCAGCAGGGGAAATTCAGAATTGCCTATTGCTTAGAAGGAGAATCCCCTTCCAGAAGGACTTCAGGTACCAAGTCCTTTGGTGGGGTTACTTCCCTCCTCGGTTTTTTAATGCCACTATGACTGGTTTGAGAGTCGCTGGACCCCTGTCGCACAAAATAGCTGTCCAGAAAGCTCTGTTTCTCACGTGCCCTTAGGATTTCCCTAAAATGGGACACAGGAGTGTCATTATACATACTGCCAATGCACAACTCTGGTGACAGGATAAAATTCTTTGATAAATCCTTGCACCTTTGTAAACATTGAACACATTTCCCTAATCTTTGATGAAGTCATCTTCCTCTGTCTCTCTTCATCCTGCTCTGAAGAACATTTCTGAGATGTGATTTGTTGCTGTTGCTCCTGAAGCTCTTGCAGGTCTGCAGTGGTTAGTTCTTCCTCGTCGTTCTGCACCAACTCTTCCACATCCTCGTCACAAACCTCCAACCCCAAGGACTTCCCCAATGACACAATAGCTATTGAGGGTGAGGGTTAGCCCCAAACCCTTCAAAATCCCTCTGTTCTACACATTCTGGCCACAGTTTCCTCCAAGCAGAGTTCAAGGTCCTCTTAGTCACTCCCTCCCAAGCCTTACCTATAAGGTTTACACAACTGAGGATATTGAAGTGATCTTTCCCAAACTCTCTTAGGGTCAACTGAGTGTCTGAGGTCACTTCAAAGCACTTTTGAAACTGCTTTTGTGTAGAGTTTTTTGAAGTTTGAAATGACCTGCTGGTCCATGGGCTGAAGGAGAGGAGTTGTATTAGGAGGCAAAAACTTCATCTTAACGAAACCAATCTCCCCTGCAATTTCCTCTTGCAAGTTGTATGAGCAGGAGCATTGTCCATTACCAGGAGGCACTTGAGTGGCAATTTCTTTTCCTGGAGGTATTTTGTCACAGTGGGGCCAAACACACCATAAAACCAGTCCAAGAAAAATACCCTAGTGACCCATGCCTTACTGTTTCATCTCCACAGCACACAAATTACCCTTAACGATATTGTTTTTCCTGAACACACTGGGAGTTTCAGAGTGATACACCAATAAAGGCTTCACTTTGCAGAGTGATACACCAATAAAGGCTTCACTTTGCAATCACTGCTAAGCATTACTACACAACATTAATGTCAGCCTGTCTTTCATAGGCTTATGTCCTGGGAGTGCCTTTTCCTCCTGAGTAATGTAGGTCCTGTTTGGCATTTTCTTCCAAAACACGCCTGTTTCATCACAATTAACACTGTTTCAGTCGTATATATACATGTTACGCACCAGTTTCCGACGTATTTATACGCGTAAATTCTAGCAGCTTCAAATC
The DNA here is from genome assembly GCF_026875155.1 of Cherax quadricarinatus. Classification (NCBI taxonomy): domain Eukaryota; kingdom Metazoa; phylum Arthropoda; class Malacostraca; order Decapoda; family Parastacidae; genus Cherax; species Cherax quadricarinatus. The sequence goes on from NC_069422.1 coordinate 13,232,963, forward strand.
AAGCTGGAGAAAGCTGGTAGGCCCACATGTGAGAGAATGGGTCTGTGTGGTCAGAGTGCACCACAAAAAAAATCCTGCGGCATGCAGTGCATAATGGGAAAAAAAAAACGACCGTTTTTCTGTATTAAAACGCCAACTTTGTACTTATGGTTGTATTCTCGTTTTCTTGGTCTCATTTGATAGAATGATAAGCATATTATAGAAACAGAGGTGATTTTGAAAAGAACCTTGAAATGGAGCTCAAAGTAGGGGAAATGTCTGATTTTTGCCGATGTCCAAAAGTAAACAAATGATGTCATTGTCCAATAAGTGTCCAACTAGCCATTTTAATATGCAGTAACAAATGGGTTGACATTATGTATAAAATTATTACAATATTGCAGTAGTCTGCATAACAGAAAATCTTCTATTTTTTGTTTGAATGAAAATTCAAAATAGAAAGCAAGAGTAATATCAGAGGGGCCTGGAGACATGACTAATGAACAAAGAAAATGTAATTTTAGAGCCAGGAATGTCTGCAATGTTCATTCTGGACCCTATTTTGAAATTGGCATATTTTTTAATTTGCGTGAAATTGGCCAAATTGCAAATTTCCGACCATGTTATTGGGTAGTTGAAATCGGTAAATGGGCAGTTTCTTGTACTCAGTCAATAGAACAAATGGAGTTCTATAAAAATTGCTACAAGTTTGGTCGACTGGAACAATGGAATTAGCCGAAAATAGGCTCAAAGTGGGCGAAATCGCAGATTCGTAAATATCGTTGAGGTCTCTAACTTCGCGAGAGCGTAATTCCATAAGTTTTCCATCAAATTTCATTCTTTTGGTGTCATTACCATTGTGAAAAGATGCTCTATCATTTCACAAGAAATTTTTTTTTTTTTTTTTTTTTTTTGAAAAATTTTTGACACCAGGAGACACCTCAGGATTTGGGGTTTTGACAGTCAAGGGGTTAATATGTACACTAATTTTCTGCACTATTTCTAGAGACTGTTTATATATTTTTTATAAAGTGCATGTTTATTTTACAAGCAGAGTTGTGTGCTACTAAGCACTTCTGTTGTTTAGAAACAGATGCTTTCTCAGCTGATTGTAAGTATCCTTGTACAGTGGAACCTCTATTTACAAGTGCGTCCACGTGCGAGTTTTTCCAGATACGAGCAGCTGCTGGGTCGATTTTTTGCTTCCAGACGCAAGCAAAATTTCCAGATGCGAGCGGGCCTCAAGGAAGGTTAATTGACACTGGTGAGGGGGCTCTTGCTCTTGATCTAGGGAATTGGATCTCAGCAGTTTGTTGGACTATCTTATTGAAACTTGGGCAATGTATGATGAAAAGATGTTTCTTAGCGTACACCAAAAATGAAAGAAATCAGACCATAAATAACGGAGTTCACTTCTCAGCCATTAGCCTCCCCTTAGCGGTACACTTTCGTATGGTTTTTATGGTTGTATTCTTGTTTTATTTGGTCTCATGTGATAGAATGGAAGATATACTACAAAAATAAATATGATTTTAATTGGTTTCATGAAAAGTACCTTGAAATTGAGCTCAAAATATTGAAGTATCTTTGGCGACATCAGTGGTAGACATCATGACATAGCAGTGGCAGACATGAGGTAGCAGTGACAGACAACATGAAACAGCAGTGACAGACAACATGAAGCAGCAGTGACAGACAACATGAAGCAGCAGTGACAGACAACATGAAGCAGCAGTGGCAGACATGAAGCAGCAGTGGCAGACAACATGAAGCAGCAGTGGCAGACAACATGAAGCAGCAGTGGTAGACAACATGAGGTAGTAGTGGCAGATAACATGAAGCAGCAGTGGCAAAGTGTAGCAATTAAGTGTAGCATTAAGTGTGTAGCAATTAAGTGAAGCATTAAGAGTGTAGCACTTGTAAGTCCCTCTGCCTGACTTTTTTGGGTTATCCTAGGTTCTCTACACATGTAGTCAGGAGCAGGAATGGCCACTGTGGTGGCCCTATAAACCCCAACAACAATGGCTGCTGTCACCACCACTAGCCACATACCCAATGACATGTATTTTATTCATTCTAGTGTATATATCATGTTTCTATTATGTCATATTACATGAACTGTGAGAGATAAGTAAGCTGTAGAGTTGATATTAGGGAAATTATTGAAGTATTTTCTCATGCCTGGAATTCCACCGGAACGAATTAATTCCATTTCAATTAATTTAAATGAGGAAAATTGACTCTGCAAACTAGCAAATCCAGTTGCAAGCAAGGTCATGGAATGGATTAAACTCGTAAGTAGAGGTTCCACTGTATATATTTATTGTGTACACTTCTTATATAATATGTACAGAGGATCCCCTGAGTGAAAGCATACTTAGGTACAGGTACATATACGTATATTATTATTATAATCAAAAAGAAGCACTAACCCACAAGGGCTATACAGCGCTGCAGGGTAGGGAAGGAAGCGAGGGTATTGGGCAGTAGAAGGGGGGAGGGATGATCAGTAGGTTACAGAAAACAGCGGGGCAGGGTATAGTGTGGGGGTAGACGGCAGCAAGAGATTGAGGTAGAAAGGGCTGAAGGTATCATCAGAGTTTGTGAAGTTAGTTAGTTGTTGTCAAAAAGTCAATGAGTGTGTCCAGATGAAAGGTGGGTCCATCAGCGAGAACGGAAGGTAAAGAGAGAGCAGCGGAGCGAAGACGACGTTGGAGATATATTCTGCGTGCTCGGTGATAAAGTGGGCAGTCTAATAGAATGTGGCTAACCGATAATGGAACCTGACAATTCTCAGAGAGAGGAGCAGGGCGCCTCTCCATGAGATAACCATGAGTAAGACGAGTATGGCCAATGCGAAGACGGGAGAGAGTAGTCTCCCAACCTCGACACTGGTGACAAGAATACGGCCAGTAACCTATACTCGGTTTAATAGATTAAGTTTGTTACCAAGCAGGGTAGACCAACATTGTTGCCAATGGGTGTGAAGGTGGGTAGCTACTGCAGCAAAATAGTCCGTAAATGGAACACCTCTATATGAAACTGGTAGGTCATGTACTGCTGACCGCGCAGCAGTGTCTGCCTGTTCATTGCCCTGTATGTCAACATGACCAGGGACCCAACAAAAAACAATATCTTTATGCTTGGAAGAGATGCGGCGTAGCCAAAGTTGGATACAGAGGACTAAGGGGTGAGGTGTATCAAATTTCTGTAAGGCCTGTAAAGCACTAAGGGAGTCTGAGACAACCACAAATGATGACATAGGCATAGAGGCAATATGGATAAGTGCTGCAAGAATGGCATACAATTCAGCAGTAAAGATACTAGCCGAAGATAGTAAATGCCCTCGTACGACGCTGTCCGGAAACTGCTGCGAATCCTACGCCGTCAGAAGACTTAGATCCATCTGTGTACACTGCAATGGCATGAAAATGAGAGTGGAAGTGGTCAAGAAAAAGAGAGTGGGAAGCTGCCGTAGACAGTTGGGCTTTTGAGCAAGGGAGTGAGAAAGAACAGACTCGAACAGCTGGAACTTCCCAGGGAGGTAGGGAAAAGTAAGATGCTACATGAACATAGAAAGGTGGTAATTGAAGAGAAGACAAGAGCGAATGTAGACGAAGAGAGAAGGGACGGAGCAAACGGGCAGCGAACAAATAATGTCTACTAATATCGGTGACCATTCTATAAATGGAAGGATTGCGGAGATCATGAGAGCATACATAGTGACGAAGGCAATGGGCATCACAGCGATCGGATAAGGATGGAACATTCGCTTCTGCATAGAGGCTCTCAACAGGGAAAGAGCGAAAAGCACTAAGGCATAAACGTAATCCTTTGTGATGAATGGGGTTAAGGCTAGAGAGAGTAGCAGGAGAGGCTGCTGAATAGATCTGGTCACCATAATCAAGTTTCGATAAAATGAGGGCGGAATGTAGGCGAAGGAGAGTTTGACGATCAGCTCCCCATGAAAGATGAGCAAGGGTTTTAAGAAGGTTCAGCCGGCTGTGACAAGTTGCCTTCAGAGAGGTAATGTGAGGTTTCCAGGATAACCTACGGTCAAAGAGGAGGCCTAGAAACTTTACTATCACGTTCAGGGATATGGGAGCCATAGAGGTACAAAGGATGATCAGAGATGACAGGGCGTCTAGTGAAAGTAATTTGGTGAGTTTTGGTACTGGAAAATTTAAACCGATGTGTGGTGGCCCAATTGGAAACACGGTCGACCGCATGTTGGAGAGAAACTGTAGTGAGGTGACAGTCAGCATCTGCACATGCAATAGCGAAGTCATCAACATAGAGTGATGAACAAATATTGGATGGAAGACTAGAGGCCAAATCATTTATAGCAAGGAGAAAAAGTGTTGTGCTTAGAACACATCCCTGGGGGACACCTTCAGCTTGGATAAAGTCCGGAGAGAGCACATTATTAACCTGAACACAGAAATGTCTGCCGGTTAAAAAGTTCTTAAGGAAGGATGGTAGATTGCCTTGAAGGCCTAAGGAGTGGGCTTGGGCCAAAATAGTATACCTCCAAGTTGTGTCTTATGCCTTCTCAAGGTCAAAAAATATGGCAATAGCTGAGTGGTTATTCGCAAAGGCATTACGAACATACGTATCCAAGCGTAGTAAGGGGTCTATGGCAGAACGGCCCTTACGAAAGCCATATTGACGAGTGGAGAGACTGTTGTGTGTCTCTAAATACCACACTAAACGTCTATTTACCAGGCGTTTCATCACTTTGCAAACTGCACTGGTAAGAGCAATGGGACGATAGTGGGAGGCTTCATGTCCCGTAGTACCCGGTTTGTGGAAAGGGAGAACAATGGCAGATTTCCACAGCTGTGGAAGAACTCCCTGTGACCAAATAAGATTGAAAAGGCATAATAGGGCTGCAAGGGCTGACTGATGTAAATGCTGTAGCATATGAATATGAATGTCGTCGTGCCCAGCTGCCGATAATCGCAAGCTGAGAGTGTTGCCTCCAGTTCCTGAAGTGTAAAAGGCACATTATACTGTTCTTCTCTGAGAGAAGAAAAGTCCAAGGGTGCTAACTCCCTGGAAGACTTTGAGGAAAGAAACGAGGGGCATAGATGAAGCCCCTGAGAAATGCGGACCAGATGATTGCCAATGAAATTGGCAACATCCAGTGGATTTGCTATAACAACACCGGCAACCCGCAGAACAGGAGCTGGGTCAGGAGAATATTTACCACTCAGTTTTCATACTTTTTTCCAGATTGCATTCATAGAGGAAGCAGAGGTGATGGTGGAGACAATCTCGCCAACAAGTGCGTTTAGCGTCACGGATGACACGGCGAGTGATCGCACACTTCTGCTTAAAATCAATAAGTCTCTCCGCGGTTCTATTGTACCGGTACCTGTCCCACGTAGCACGTTTCAAGCATACTGCATGAGCACAAGCAGGAGACCACCAAGGCATGCATTTCTGAGAATGCCTGCCCGAAGTTTGGGGAATAGAATGAGAAGCTGCAGTTAAAACGGAGGACAAGAAGAGGTGTAAAAGCTCATCAATGGAGGACGAAGAAGGAACCTCACTAAAAACAGTTAGTTGTGAGTAAAGGTTCCAATTTGCCTGATCAAATTCCCAGTGTGGGTTACGAAGAGGTGGTGAATATGAAGGGGAAGTAAGAATGATTGGGAAATGATCGCTGTCACGTAAATCCGGAAGAACAGACCAGGTGAAGTCTAATGCGGAGGAGGAAGAACAGACCGAGAGATCGATGCAAGAGAGAGTATGAGTCCGAGGATCAAAATGGGTGTGAGTACCTGTATTTAAAACATGGATGGGGTGGGTAGCAAGAAAAGCCTCTAACTGAATGCCACGGTAATCACAGTGAGACCCCCCCAGAGGAAATGATGGGCATTAAAATCGCCAAGTAACAGAAGTGGTGGCGGTAATGACGAAACAAGAAAGGCAATATCTGGGATAGATAATGCCCGAGAAGGAGAGAGATAAAAAGAACAGTGTGTATACCACCTATGCAAGTGAATACCAGCTGCTGTGTAATGCAGCGAAGTACGAATGAATAGCTGATGGTACGGAATATCAGTGCGTAGAAGAAGGGCACTTTCATTAACCCTTGAACGGTCCAAACGTTATATACATTTTTGCAACATCTGAATGTATGTGAAAAAATGTAGGTCTTTTTTTTTTGTTTTACATTTGAAAACATGTAAAAAAACTTTTATCTACATTATTTTTTTGTTATATTTGAAAATATGAAAAAAAAAAATAGATCTACTTTTGTAGCACTATGAATTTGAACGTCGATCTGTTTGGACCGTTTAAGGGTTAAAGGTCCCATCAGGAAAAGGATCTGAAGAATACAATAAATTATAGCCTGAGATAGGATAGATAATGGCAGAGTGTAATTTTGGTTCCTGTAAGCAAACACCAACAGGGGAAAACTGGGAGAGCAACATCTGAAGCTCACCCCGATTACCCCTGAGGCTGCGAATATTCCACTGTAAATAGGCCATGATTGGCAACGATAAAGATACCTGAAATCTGCACGTAAGGGTACCAACAGACTAGAGGGGTTAGAAAAGTCCACATGCAGTGGCAAAGGAAAACATTCAAGTAGCGAAGGAATGGTGCATTGTGAAGAAAGGAGTTGCACAGATGCAGAAGAGGAAAGAGAAGGAACAGAGGGTGGATCAGTGCCCATTGATGGTTTGGTCTCTGCACTATATTCAGAGATTGCTTCAAGTGTTTCGGAGTTCAGAGACGTCGTATGGGAGACAATATTGGAGATGGAAGGAGGAGGAGTTTGAGTAAAGATCATAGCTGTAATGGACTGTACCAAGGTGGGGGGGGGGCAAAAGGGTGGAGGGAACTGGAGAAGTGTGGGAGGGGACAGAAGAGGCAGAAACCTGGGAGGTGGCAGAAGAGGAAGAAACTTGGGAGGGGACAGGGGAGGAAGGCACAGTACGAGGAGGAGGATGAACCTCCACACTTGTAACAGAGCCAGTGAAAGGGGAAGACTCAGGTACACAGCCTTCGACAGAGTACCTCACAAGAGACTCTTAAGAAAAGTGGCAGCTCATGGTATAGGAGGTAAAGTTCTAGCATGGATTGAGGCATGGCTTACCAATAGAAAGCAGAGAGTTACCATTAATGGAGTGAAATCTGATTGGGGATTAGTCACTAGTGGCGTTCCACAAGGATCAGTTTTAGGCCCTCTCTTGTTCATAATTTACATTAATGACCTTGATGAAGGGATTACTAGTGACATGAGTAAGTTTGCTGATGATACAAAGATAGGCCGTATAATTCACTCTGAGGAGGATATCAATGAACTCCACGACGATTTGAACAAATTAATGTCTTGGTCTGAGAAATGGCAGATGAAGTTTAATGTGGATAAGTGTAAGGTACTTGCCCTTGGTAATGAAAATAACCCTCGAAGCTATAATCTAGGTGAAGTAGAGCTTGGTCATACAGAATGTGAAAAAGACTTGGGAGTCATGGTAAGCAGAAATCTAAAGCCAAGACAGCAGTGCCTCAGTGTGCGCAACAAGGCCAACAGATTACTTGGATTTATCTCAAGAAGTATAAGTAACAGAAGTCCAAAAGTTATTTTACAGCTCTATACATAACTAGTGAGGCCTCATTTGGATTATGCTGCTCAGTTTTGGTCCCCTTACTACAGGATGGACATAGACTCATTAGAGAACATACAGAGAAGAATGACTAAAATGATTTACTGTGTAAGGAACCTCCCGTATGAAGATAGACTTAAAGCCTTAAATCTCCACTCTCTGGAGAGGCGTAGAATGAGGGAGATATCATTGAAGTGTATAAGTGGATGACAGGCATAAACAAGGGAGACATTAATAAAGTACTGAGGGTGTCGAACCAGGTAAGAACCAGGAATAATGGATTTAAGTTGGATAAATTTAGATTTAGAAAGGACATAGGTAAGTACTGGTTTTCTAACAGAGTTGTGGAACAGTCTTCCCAGTGGGGTGATAGAGGCTAGGACCTTGGGTAGCTTTAAGAAGAGACTGGACAAATATATGAGTGGGAGGGGCTGGGTTTGATTGGTGTTGGGGGGTGCGGGAGTTGTTTCTTGAGTAGCTTTAGGTAGATGTCGTTTTGATAAGGACCTGCCTCGTATGGGCCAGTAGGCCTTCTGCAGTGTTCCTACATTCTTATGTTCTTATAAACTGTGTAGGTGGATGAAGGGAAGGAGGGGTTAAAGGAGATTTTTTTGGGCCTCTGAGAAGTAGAGGGATGATTGGGATGAGGTGTTGTACGAGGTCTTGTCGATACCGGGTTTTGTGAGGGAGGACATGAAGAAGTGAGGACAGACTGAGGAGTTGAAGTAGGGACATCTGAGCCCTGGACAGCAAAACAATTAGATACAGGAGCGACTATGGGACTGGCAACCGCAGAGGAGGCTGCAGAAGATGTGACCCCAGAAGTAGGGGGACGCTTTGAAACACAAGAATAAGAAACACGGGGCAGCCTCCCTTGGAGGTGGAGATGAGAAACCGCCATAGCATAAGGGAGACCTTCTGCCTCTTTGAAGCAACGAATTTCCCGCTCATTTAAGTAGACTCAGCAACGGCGAGAGTACGAAGGGCGAGCCTCATGACAGTTAAGGCAAGAGGGAGCTCGACTACAAGACGTATTAGAATGGTCATCGGCACCACAGACTGGGCATTCGGCTATAGATCTGCAATATTTTGCTGGGTGGCCAAATCGCCAGCAATTCCTACACTGTTGCAGTGAAGGGATCACCTTCCGAACTTGTAACCGATGTCCTGCTACATAAACAGAGGATGGGAGTTCACGGCTGTCAAAAGTTAAACGAGCCACATTGCAAGGGTATCGTCTTCGCCCGCGGGCAGGAAGAACATAAGTGTCTACCTTGAGAATTGGGAGATCTTGGAGTTCCAGCTGTTCGAGAATGTCAGTGCCACTTGTCTGGAAATTCTGTTGGACTATGGTATGGGGCAGAATAACAGTACCACTACAAGAATTGAAGGAATGATGTTTTTCGATAGTGATAGGAATAGTATCGATATGTGAAAGAGAAAGATCATGAGCTTGGGTAGAATTCTGGACTGTGATGATGCGCGTACCACTCTTAAGAGCATGATAAATATCTCTACCAACGTGGCATAGGAGCGCTTTGCCAATACTATGGTCGGAAAGATAGGCAGTAGAAGAAGTCGGTCTTAATGTGAAGAATTTAGTCCATTGTGTGGTCTGAAACTGAGTGTGGAGAGGGAGTGCATGACGTGTCTGTCTTTTCCGAGTAGAAAGGGAAGGTAATGAAGTAACATCATTAGGAGATTGTCATTGACGTTTAGAAGTGGGACCAGAGTCAGTCCAATGTGGGACGGGCCGGCGATTCGAAAATCGCTGCACCGTAGAGGGAGAAGCCGGAAGCATAGTCAAAGGAGAGCAGAGGTCAGACAAATTGAAGGAGTCAGTGGAAGCCCCGGTACCTGAAGCGGGCGAGGAAACAGCACCAGCAAGAGGTACAGGGGCCTTAGGAATGTCCGAAGAGTGGCCAAAAGACGAGGTGAGGTCAGAGCGGGGTGCGGTAACAATAAGGGGCCCAGGGGTAGCGGGGTCATGGACTGGGTACTCCATGGTTAGGTTACTTCTTTTTTTGTGTTTTTAAGAAAAAAAAAGAAAGAAAAGAAAATAAAAATAAAAAAAAGAATAAAAAAAGGGGGGACTGGGGAGGGATAGTTCCTAGGAGGAATGAAAGGGCCAGAAATCTCCCTCCATGCCCAAGAGGACCTCAGCACCGCAAGTAGCGCAGATGCAGCATGGAACCCGTACCATACCCATCATGCCAGTAAACCAGCAATCCGGGATAGCAACTTCACATCTGCCGAGCTACCTCGGTGGACAAAAGAGAGGGCGGCCGGATATCCGCCACAAAGCATACCTCCTTCGGCCACCACCCCTAGAATCCGAAAGGTGGCTTCCGTGGCACCCGTCGTCCGAAAGACACCCGAAGCCACCCTCCGGGATACCGGAGAGGGATTCAAATTCAAAGTTTATTCTCTATAAGGATTTCAATGCTGAGTTTACAGAATTTGGTTATTGTGTGGTTTACATGTAGTAAAATACTAATTACAGAGGGGGCCACTAGAACACGTAGCATGGCTAGGCATTTCGGGCAGACTTAGATTAATTCTTAACTTTAAAATATTACAAATTATGAGGTAAGTTGGTATTATGGCTAAGTGACTATATACTAGTTTGTGAGTTTAGCAATGTGAATGCTTTTGTTTTGGCACAATACATAGTTTCAGTATTGGAGTATCACAGGCCAACTTATGACTAGTTAGGATTCATTATTTGAAGACTGAGATTGATATTTCTGTTTATGGTCAAATGGGTGAGTGAGTAAGTGTGAACCACCAGGTGGTATTCGTGTAATTAGTTGACAGGGTGTATCTGGGAGATAAGAGGTTTTCTAATGGAAGTTTTGAAGGTGATGAATGTGTCTGCAGTTCTAGAGTTTTCAGGTAGGGTGTTCCAGATTTTAGGGCCTTTGACAAACATTGAATTTTTGTAAAGGTTTAGTCGGACACAGGGAATGTCATAGAGATGTTTGTGTCTGGTGTTATGCCTGTGGGTTCTGTCACAACTATCAAGAAAGCATTTTAGGTCAAGGTTAGTATTGGAATTTAAGGTCCTGTAGATGCAGATTGCACAGTAGTAAGTGTGGATGTACTGAACAGGGAGTAAGTTTAGATCTATGAAGAGTGGGGGGGGAGGGTGTTGCCAGGGATGGGATTTAGTGATTATTCTTACTGCAGCTTTTTGTTGCGTTATTATTGGCTTTAGGTGTGTTGCTGCAGTTGATCCCCAAGCACAAATAGCATAGGTGAGGTATGGATAAATAAGTGAGTGGTATAGTGAGAGAAGGGCATTTTGCGGCGCGTAGTATCGTATCTTGGAGAGGATCCCCAAGCAATCCAGATTCCACAGCAAACTATGCCACCGCCAAGCACCTCAACGGAATGGAATGGACCCTGGTACCCTTTCCCCTACCTAGGAACTAGCACGCCTGTGGGAAAAAATCCCAAAGGCCAAAAAGGAAGGGCAAAAGGGAGGGGTGGGGAGGAGGAGGAGGAAAGGAAAAAGGGGAGGATGGGAGAGGAAAGGGGGGATTGGGGGGTAATTAGGTTTGGTCTGAGGAAGGAGACCAACAGGTCTAATTCCTCAGACCAAGAGCCTCTTCACCACACCAAGGATCCCCCCCCCCCTGAAGAGGACATATACGTATAATTATCTGTTATAATAATGTAGGTTCCTTGATGCTGGTGAGGGGCTCTTGATCTAGGGAACTGGATCTGTGCTCCGGTTCCCTGAATTGAATCTGAATACCTTCCACCCCCACATGCGCTGTATAATCATACGGGTTTAGCGCTCCCCCATGATTATAATAATAATAATAATGCAGGTATGTAGTCCGCCTGGGCTACATACCTACACCTACCTACATATTTGTACCTCTGTATGTGTGCTCAAATTTTTAAATAAATAAATAAATAAATAAATAAATAGCTACATGACATTTAATCAATCAATCAATCAAGTTTATTCTCTATAAGGATTACAATGTGGGGTTTACAGATTTTGGTTATTGTGTGGTTTACATGTAATAAAATACTAATTACAGAGGGGGCCACTAAGACACCTAGCATGGCTAGGCATTTCGGGCAGACTTAGATTAATTCTTAACTCTAAATTATTACAAATTATGGAGCAAGTTGGTATTATGAGTAAGTGACTAAATACTAGTTTGTGAGTTTAGCAATGTGAATGCTTATGTTTTGGCACAACACATAGTTTCTATATTGAAGTATCACAGGTAAACTTATGACTAGTTAGGATTCATTATTTTAAGATTAAGATTCGTATTTCTGTGTTTATTGTCAAATGAGTGAGTGTAAGTGTGAACCACCAGGTGGTTTTCATGTAGTTAGTTGACTGGGTGTATCAGGGAGATAAAATGTTTTCTAATGGTAGTTTTGAAGGTGATGAATGTGTCTGCAGTTCTAGAGTTTCAGGTAGGGTGTTCCAGATTTTAGGGCTTTTGAAATACATTGAATTTTTGTAAAGGTTCAATCAGACACGGAGAATGTCATAGAGATGTTTGTGTCTGGTGTTATGCCTGTGGGTCCCATCACAACTATCAAGAAAGTGTTTTAGGTCAAGGTTAACCCTTTCAGGGTCCGTCCCGTAGATCTACGGCTTTACGGTGAGTGTCCAAACCGTAGATCTACGCCATGAGCTCAGCTCACTCTGATAAACTGCGAGTGGTACATTTGGGCCTAGATATGAGAGAATACATCTATGTGGTATGTGTGCACCACATAAAACAGATCCTGCAGCACACTGTGTATAATGAGAGAAAAAAACTGAAATCATGATTTTTCGATTAAAACAGCGAATTTGCAGTGTTTTTTCGTATGATTTTTATAGTTATATTTGCGATTTCTTGGTCTCATTTGATAGAATGGAAGACATATTACAGAAATAGAGATGATTTTGATTGGTTTTAGCACTGGAAATGGCTTGAAACTGAGCTCAAAGTAGCGGAAATGCTAAATTTTTGCCGATATTCAAGAGTAAACAAACGACCTCACACATCTAATACACGTCAGCTGGTGGGTCTAATATACATTCACAAATATGGTGATGATATTTATACAATTATTACAGTATTGCATAACAGTAAATCTTCTATTTTTTGGTGTGAATAAAAATTCATTATGTGAATAAAAAATCAAAATGGAATTTATTTGTAAAGCCTCAAAATGTAACTAATGAACAGAGGAAATGTTAGTTTAGTTCCAGGAATACCTACATTGTTTATTCTGGAGCCTGTTTTGAAATTGGAATATTTTGAACTTTGTGTTAAATTGGCCAAATTAACAATTTCCGATCACTTTATTTTGTAGTTGAAACAGTTGACTTGGCGATTTCTTGTGCTCAATCGATAGAATAGAAGTAATACTAGTGAAATAGCTAAGAATTTGGTTGATTGGAATAATGTAATTGGCCTAAAATGGGAGTCAAAGTCGGCAAAATCGCCGATTCGTAAATATCGCTGACACATCAAAATTCGCGAGAGCATAATTTCATCAATTTTCCACCAAATTTCGTACTTTTTGTTTTATTACCTTCACAAAAAGATTCTCTACGATTTCATAAGAAAAAATAACAATTTTTTTTGAAAATTCTTGGACACTGGTGCGTGACTTCAGATTTTGGCCTTGGACCCTGAAAGGGTTAATATTGGAATTTAAGGCCCTGTAGATGTAAATTGCACAGTACTAAGTGTGGATGTTCTGAACAGGGAGTAAGTTTAGATCTGTGAAGAGTGGGGGGGGGGTGTTGCCAGGGATGGGATTTAGTGATTATTATTACTGCGGCTTTTTGTTGGGTTATTATTGGCTTTAGGTGTGTTGCTGTGGTTAATCCCCAAACACAAATAGCATAGGTGAGGTATGGATAAATGAGTGAATGGTATAGTGTGAGAAGGGCATTTTGCGGCACATAGTATCGTATCTTGGAGAGGATCCCCACCGTTTTGTATACTTTTTTGTTGTGTGTTGGATATGGGTGCTGAAATTCAGATTGTTATCAAGGTATAGGCCTAGTAATTTGCCCTCATTATATCTGGCAATTAGAGTGCTGTCGATCTTAATGTTAAGTTCCGCAGCACCTGCTCTGCTATCAAACACAATATAGTAGGTTTTGTCAGTGTTAAGTATAAGTGTATTGCTGTCATCCAAGTCAATATTTTGAGCAGCTCGTCATTAACAATGGTGTTGAGGGTGGCAAGATTAGGGTGAGAGATGATATAAGTTGTGTCGTCAGCAAAGAGAATGGGTTTCAGGTGTTGGGATACGTTTGAAAGATCATTGATGTAAATGAGAGAGCAGGGGACCAAGGACACTTCCCTGCGGAACTGCAGTATCAAGTGGTCATGTTGATGATGCTGTGTCTTTAATGGTGACATACTGATACCTATTAGTAAGGCCCAGAGCCATATTATTACCATCAACATACCATGTTCACTGAGTTTAATGGTTTATAACAACTACCTTTAGATGCCACCATAAACAAAGGGAGAAGTAATCAATAATTTATGCCGAGAATTATAAACAAAAGTGTTATGTATTAAGGGGAGAAACAATGTTTTCCCTCCGCACAGCTACCACACCTCCATAGCAGTATATAAAAATAAAATGTTTATAAGCTATGTAACGTATTTCTTATAGTATAGTTTTGAAGAATACATGTATATCATAGATGGATTAATGAAAATGTCTATATTGACATAAACTTAGACATTTAATGTGCCCAAGTGATTATTATTACATAATAGATGTGATCATGGAGAATGTAAACAAACCGGGTGGCACACGCCATATTTGAAAGACCGCTTACAGTATAGAAAATTTTGTCCATAATTTGACATCACAGTGTAAGCAGAATGCCATAAGTCAAAACACCGAAAAGAGGGGCCCTACTGTACAGTGGACCCTCGACCAACTAAGGCATCATCTAGTGAAAAATTTGACTAACGAAGCGTTTGAGCGTAAAAGTTTTGGCCCGACCAACGATGAAAAACTCGATCAACATGATTCGTCCTGAACGTGTCCACGTGTCCCATCTGGCCCGAGCGCACCTTAGCTGCCCTGCCTTCAGTTAGTGTGCCATTGTTTACAAGCCAGTGCAGTCGCTTCCATGCATACATTCAGTACATTTTGTATTATTCAAGTGTTTTTAGTGGTTGCAACCGCTAAATAAGCCACCACGGGTCCCAAGAAAGCTTCTTGTACCAACCCTGTGCGAAAAAGGGTGAGAATTACAGTTGAAATGAAGAAGGAGATAAGTATGAGAGTGGAGTGCATGTCTCCGAGCTGGCCAGGTTGTATAACAAACCCCAATCAACCATCACTACTATCTTGGCCAACAGAAAGGCAATCAAGGAAGCTGTTCTCGCGAAAGGTGCAAGTATATTTTCGAAACACAGATCACAAGTACTCGAAGATGTTGAGAGACTGTTGTTGTTGTGGATAAACGAAAAACAGACATCCAGAGATAGTATCTCTCAATCCATCATATGTGTAAAGGTAAGGCAGTTGCATGACTATTTAATTTAAAAAAAGCCTGGGATTAGTGGTGACGCGAGTGAATTTAAGGCCAACAAAGGTTGGTTTGAGAGATTTAAGAATCGTAGTCTCATACACAGTGTGATAAGGCATGGTGAGGATGCCAGTTCTGACCAAAAAGTGGCTCAAAAATATGTGCAGAAATTCCAGGGGTACATAGAGGCTGAAGGATTCAAACCCCAACGAGTGTTCAGTTGTGACGAAACAGGCCTGTTTTGGAAGAAAATGCCAAACAGGACTTACATTACACAGGAGGAAAAAGCACTGCCAGGACACAAGCCTATGAAAGACAGGCTAACTTTAATGTTGCATGGTAATGCTAGTGGGGATTGCAAAGTGAAGCCTCTACTCGTGTATAACTCTGAAACTCCCAGTGTGTTCAAGAAAAACAATGTCATCAAGGCTAATTTGTGTGTGATGTGGAGGGCAAACAGTAATGCATGGGTCACTAGGGACATTTTCTATGACAGGTTTTATCATGTGTTTGGCCCCAATGTGAAAAATTACTTCTTGGAAAATAAATTGGACCTTAAGTGCCTTCTGGTATTAGACAATGCTCCTGGTCATCCTTCAGATTTTTTTTTTTAATTATTAACACACTGGCCGATTCCCATCAAGGCAGGGTGGCCCGAAAAAGAAAAACTTTCAACATCATTCACTCCATCACTGTCTTGCCAGAGGGGTGCTTTACACTACAGTTTATAAAACTGCAACATTAACACCCCTCCTTCAGAGTGCAGGCATTGTACTTCCCATCTCCAGGACTCAAGTCCGGCCTGCCGGTTTCCCTGAATCCCTTCATAAATGTTACTTTGCTCACACTCCAACAGCACATCAAGTATTAAAAACCATTTGTCTCCATTCACTCCTATAAAACACGCTCACACATGCTTGCTGGAAATCCAAGCCCCTTGCACACAAAACCTCCTTTACCCCCTCCCTCCAACCTTTTCTAGGCCGACCCCTACCCCACCTTCCGTCCACTACAAATTGATACACTCTTGAAGTACAGTGGTCCCTCGCTTTACGTAGTTCTCGGGAATCATAGATTTCGGAAATCATAGGGATATTTTCGTATAAACATGGGCTCACTAATCATAGGTTGACTCTCGAATAGTAGTTCATCCGGGACACGTACGCACGGTGTGAGCCGGGGTGGCCTCCCTACCCAGCAAGTCTGGCATTGTTTACCAGTGAGCGAAGGTCCCTTCACGTGCTCCTACGAAATATTTCATAATATTCCACTCATTTTAGTGCTTGCAAGTACTAAATAAGCTACCATGGCTCCAAAGAAAGCTCCTAGTGCCAAGCCTGTGGTAAAGAAGGTGAGAAATTCGATTGAATTTAAGAAAAACATCATTGAACAATATGAAAGTGGCACAATGCGGCCGAACTGGCCAGGATGTATAAGAAACCCTACACAACCATATGTTCCATAGTGGCCAAGAAAAAGGAAATCAAGGATGCTGTTGTTGCAAAGGGGGTAACTATGCTGACAAAAATGAGATCACCAGTACTAGAAGAGGTTGAGAAGTTATTATTGGTGTGGATAAATGAGAAACAATTAGCAGGAGATACTCTTATGACTTCGATTATTTGTGAAAAGGCTAGGCAGTTGCACAACGATCTGGTAAAGAAATTGCCTGCAAATAGTGGTAAAGTGAGTGAATTTAAGGCCAGCAAAGGTTGGTTTGAGAGATTTAACCCTTTGAGGGTCGACAGGCCCTCTCCGAAACTCGTTCTCAGGGTCGGCCAAATTTAAAAAAAAAAAAATTATTTTCTCTTATGAAAAGATAGAGAATCTTTTCCCGATCATAAAGACACCAAAAGTTTGAAATTTGATAGAAAACTTACGGAATAATGCTCTCGCAAAGTTAGCGGTCTCGGCGATGTTTACGCATCGGCGATTTTGCCCACTTTGAGCCCCATTTTCGGCCAATTTCACTGTACTAGTCGACAAAAAACATGAATATTTCGCTAGAACTCCATTTTTTCTATCGAATGGGTGCAAGAAACCACTCAGAATGGCCAGAATGTGTACAAGAGAGATTTTGAAGGGTTTGGGGCTAACCCTGAGAAGCCTATGCCAGTTGTGGAATTGCACTGGAGAAGTTGGTGGAGGACAACGATGAAGAACTAACCACTGATGAGCTGCAAGAGCATCTGCAACAGCAAGAGGACACAACTGAGGAAATTGCTTCAGAGGAGGGGAGAGAGAAATTGAGGAAGTTGCCTTCTTCAATGATTAAGGAAATTTGTACAATGTGGACAAAGGTGCAAACCTTTATGGAGGAATATCACCCTGACACAGCTATTACAAGCCGTGCTGGTGGCTTTTACAATGACAATGTTGTGACCCACTTTAGCAAAATCTTAAAGGAACACGAGGTACAGAGCTCTATGGACAGATTTTTGGTGCAACAGAGGTCCAGCGACTCAAGTTGTTCCCAGTGGCATTAAAAGACAAAAAAGGGAAGTAACCCCGGAAAAGGACCTGCTACCTGAAGGGGATTCCCCTTCAAAAATTAATACACCTCCATCTCCCCTCCTCCCATCTCATCACTCATCACTACATCTTCAATAAAGGTGTCATTTATTCTTCATTTAGTACAGTACATTATTATTGTGCATGTAGCATTCTTTTTCTGTGTAGGAAAATGTATATTTCATGTGAAAAAAAAAAATCATACTTTTGGGTGTTTGGAACAGATTAATTGGATTTCCATTATTTCTTATGCGGAAAATTAATTCAACCGACGATAAATTTGGCTAACGAAAAGCTCTCTGGAATGGATTAATATCGTTGGTCAAGGGTCCACTGTATCTAAGAAATAATGCTCCATATGTCATTTTCCGGGTTTGTACTGAATCTGAACGTGTATTATTCCCGGCCAGTTAGAGTGGCCAGGAGACAGGAGCAGATGAGGGGTGGCGAGTGTCAGTCAGGGGTGCACAGCACTTGCAAGAAGATGACCTAACACATCATGGTATGTGTTTAGTAGGGATGATGTTTTTTGTAAGTTTATATTATTTTATTGCTCTAATTTTTTATTTGTAAAGCCCTAGTATGCAGGGGCCTGTGTTTTGGAGAGTAGTTAACATTTCCACTGTAAAAATATGTAGCCTGTAGAAAGGGGGGGTGTCATGGAGCCTCCCTGTTCATAAATATTCATTTATTTTGTTTAACTCATTAGTAGAAGTATGCTATTGAGTTAATGTGGCCTGGAGTGTGGTGGTTTTCTTGTAGTTATAAGTTGTATACAGGTTATTGTTGATATTATATATATATTTATATAGGTGAGTTTTTGTCCTTCCTTCCTAATAATAATTAACCCTTAAACGGTCCAAACGTATATATACATTCACGTGCGTAGCGCCCCAAACGTATATATATACGTTTTCTTTGTCATTCATTCAACATTGCCACGATAAGCCTGAGTCACCTAGACATGAGAGAATGGGTGTGCGCACCCACTGTGCACCATATTAAAATAATTGGGGATGCCTGGGTGCCATATGCTCTTTTTTCCTATTAAAAAAAAAGACAAATTTTTTCTCTCAAAAAATTTGGGGCGCTACGCGAGTGAACGTATATATACGTTTGGACCGTTTAAGGGTTAATATTGTTTAATATACGAGTGCATGCTGGCCCAAGGTTCGCTGTGTTTTAAGAGTAATTTTATAACTCCTAGACAGCAGTGTAAGCAGCCTTTAGGAGCCAGGAACATTTTATTTAACCCCTTAAATGGTCCAAATGTATATATACGTTCTTACTGCTACTGCCCCAAACCTATATTTACATTTCATTTTTCATTCCTTTAACCCTTTGAGGGTCGACAGGCCCTCTCCGAAACTCGTTCTCAGGGTCGGCCAAATTTAAAAAAAAAAAAAATTATTTTCTCTTATGAAAAGATAGAGAATCTTTTCCCGATCATAAAGACACCAAAAGTTTGAAATTTGATGGAAAACTTACGGAATTATGCTCTCGCAAAGTTAGTGGTCTCGGCGATGTTTACGCATCTGCGATTTTGCCCACTTTGAGCCCCATTTTTGGCCAATTCCACTGTACTAGTTGACAAAAAACATGAATATTTCGCTAGAACTCCATTTTTTCTATCGAATGGGTGCAAGAAACCACCCATTTATGAAATTCAACTATCCAGTACAGTGGTCAGAATTTAGCAATTTTGCCAATTTCACACAAATTTCAAAAGATGCCAATTTCCGAATAGGGTCCAGAATAAACAAGAAAGACATTCCTGGCACTAAAATGACATTTCCTCTAGTCATTAGTCACGTCTCAAGGCCCCTCTTATATTCTTTTGCTTTCCACTTTGAATTTTTATTTTCACAAAAAATATAAGATTTACTGTTATGCAGACTACTGCATTAGTGTAAAAAATGGTATAAATATTATTGGTGCACTTGTGAAAGAATATTAGACTCACCAGTTGACGTGTATTGCACGCTTGGCACGATTTGTTTACTTTTGAAGTTTGGTAAAAATCGAACATTTCTGCTACTTTGAGCTCAATTTCAAGGCACCTTTCTTTGTAAAACCAGTCAAAATCATCTCAATTTCTGTAATATGTCTTCCATTCTATAAAATGAGACCAAGAAAACTAGAATACAACAATAAATACCAAACGAAAATACACTGCAAAGTCGCTGATTTATTCAAAAAAAATGGTCAAAGTTTTTTTTTTCTCATTATGCACTGTGTGCTGCAGGATTTTTTTTTAGACTGTGCACACTGACCACATAGACCCATTCTTTCATATGAAGGCCTACCAGCTTTCTCCCACTAGATTTGAGGCCGCTAGAATTTATGAGTACTAGTACGTCAAAAACCCCTACGCGTAAGACGTACTAGTACGACGAAAACCCTCAAAGGGTTAAGAACCGTACCGGCATACACAGTGTGGTAAGGCATGGTGAGGCTGCCAGTTCGGACCACAAGGCGGCTGAAAAATATGTGCATGAATTCAAGGAGTACATAGAGGCTGAAGGACTGAAACCTGAGCAAGTGTTCAATTGTGACGAAACAGGCCTCTTTGGGAAGAAAATGCCAAAGAGGACCTTCATTACACAGGAGGAAAAGGCAATGCCAGGACACAAGCCTATGAAAGACAGGCTGACGCTCATGCTCTGTGCTAATGCTAGTGGGGATTTCAAAGTGAAGCAATTACTAGTGTACCATTCTGAAAATCCCAGAGTGTTCAGGAAAAGCAATGTTATGAAGAGTAAATTGTGTGTGTTTTGGAAATCTAATAGTAAGGCATGGGTCACGAGGGAAATTTTTGTTGAGTGGTTCAATGAAGTGTTTGGCCCTAGTGTGAAGAATTACCTCCTGGAAAAGAAATTGGATCTCAAGTGCCTGCTAGTAATGGACAATGCACCTGCTCATCCTCCAAACTTGGATGACCTAATTTTCAAGGAGTTTGGGTTCATCACAGTAAAGTTCTTGCCCCCAAATACCACTCCTCTCCTCCAGCCCATGGACCAGTAGGTCATTGCAAACTTTAAAAAGCTTTACACCAAAGCAATGTTTCACAGGTGCTTGACTGTGACCAGAGACACTCGCTTGACCCTAAGGAAATTTTGGAGAGAACACTTCAACATCCTCCATTGCGTAACCCTTATAGGTATGGCTTGGGAGGGAGTGACTACCAAGACTTTGAACTCTGCTTGGAGAAAATTGTGGCCAGATTGTGTCGACAAGAGGGATTTTGAAGGGTTTGGGACTGACCCTGATGAGCCTATGTCTGTTGTTAAATCAATTGTGGCACTGGGTAGTTCCATGGGGTTGGATGTGAGTTTGGAGGATGTGGAAGAATTGGTGGAAGACCACAACGAAGAGCTCACCACTGAGTACCTGCAAGAGCTTCAGCAGGAACAGCAACAGATTGCACCTCAGAATCTTGCTGCAGAGGAGGAGGAAGAGAGATGGAAGAAGGTGCCTTCTTCAGAAATTAAAGAGATTTTTGCTATGTGGGGTAAGATGGAAAGGTTTATGGAGAAACATCACCCTGACAAGATTGTTGCAAGCCATGTTGGCAACATGTACAGTGACAGAGTCTTGGGCCATTTTAGGGAAGTGTTAAAGAGACGCCAGAAACAGAGCTCTCTCCACAGTTATTTTGCGAGACAGGACTCCAGTGACTCAAGGTGGTCCTAGTGGCACTAAGAAACAGAGAAGAGAAGCAACCCCAAAAAAGCAATTGGTACCTGAGGTGTTGATGGAAGGTGATTCCCCTTCCAAACTGTAAACAATCCAATCTCTCTCCTCCTCCAGTCTCCCATACACTAAGAAAAATCTCCAATAAAGGTAAGTGTTATGCTGTTAATGTTTCATTCATCATTTCCCATTGTATTGGTGATGTACTACATCTATATTTCATGTAAAAAATTTTTTTTTTTTAATACTTCTGGGTGTCAAAACGGATTAATTGTATTTACATTATTTCTTATGGGGAAAATTGATTCGCAAATCGTAGATTTCGATAATACATAGTAGCAACTCCAGGAACGGATTAACTATGAAAAACGAGGGACCACTGTAATTCTGTTTCGTTCCATTCTCTCTACATGTCCGAACCACCTCAACAACCCTTCCTCAGCCCTCTGGACAACAGTTTTGGCAATCCCGCACCTCCTCCTAACTTCCAAACTGCAAATTCTCTGCATTATATTCACACCACACATGGCCCTCAGACATGACATCTCCACTGCCTCCAACCTCCTCCTCCTTGCTGCAACATTCATCACTCATGCTTCACACCCATATAAGAGCATTGGTAAAACTATACTCTCATATATTCCCCTCTGCTTCCGCGGACAAAGTTCTTTGTCTCCACAGACTCCTAAGTGCACCGCTCACCCTTTTCCCCTCATCAATTCTATGATTCACCTCATCTTTCATAGACCCATCCGCTGACACGTCCACTCCCAAATATCGGAATACATTCACCTCCTCCATACTCTCTCCCTCAAATCTGATATCCAATCTTTCATCACCCAATCATTTTGATATCCTCATAACCTTACTCTTTCCTGTATTCACTTATAATTTTCTTCTTTTACATACCCTACCAAGTTCATCCACCAACCTCTGCAACTTCTCTTCAGAATCTCCTAAGAGCAGTGTCATCAGCAAAAAGCAACTGTGACAACTCCCACTTTATGTGTGATTCTTTATCTTTTAACCCTTTGAGGGTCAACAGGCCCTCTCCGAGACTTGTTCTCAGGGTCGGCCAAATTAAAAAAAAAAAAATGATTTTTTCTCATGAAAAGATAGGGAATCTTTTTCCCGATCATAATGACACCAAAAGGTAGAAATTTGATGGAAAACTTACGGAATTATGCTCTCGTGAAGTTAGCGGTCTCGACGATGTTTACGCATCGGCGATTTTGCCCACTTTGAGCCCTATTCTCGGCCAATTCCAGTGTACTAGTCGACAAAAATCATAACTATTTCTCTAGAACTCCATTTTTTCTATTGAATGAGTACAAGAAACCACCCATTTACTGATTTCAACTATCCAATACAGTGGTCAGAATTTAGCAATTTTGCCAATTTCAAACAAATTTCAAAAGATGCAAATTTCCAAATAGAGTCCAGAATAAACAAGAAAGACATTCCTGGCACTAAAATAACATTTCCTCTGTTCGTTAATCACATCCCCAGGCCCCTCTTATATTTCTTTGGCTTTCCACTTTCAATTTTTATTCTTACAAAAAATAGAAGATTTACTGTTATGCAGACTGCTGCATTAGTGTAGAAATGGTATAAATAATATCAGCGCTCTTGTGAAAGAATATTAGACTCACCATTTGACGTGTATTGGACGCTTGGAATGATTTGTTTACTTTTGAACTTTGGTAAAAATCGAACATTTCTGCTACTTTGAGCTCAATTTCAAGGTACTTTTCATTGTAAAACCAGTCAAAATCATCTCAATTTCTGTAATATGTCTTCCATTCTATAAAATGAGACCAAGAAAACTAGAATACAATAATAAATACCATACGAAAATACAGTGCAAAGTCGCTGTTTTATTCCAAAAACACGGTTATTTTTTTTCTCATTATGCACTGTGTGCTGCAGGATTTTTTTTTAAACTGCACACACTAACCACATAGACCCATTCTTTCATATGTATACCTACCAGCTTTCTCCCGCTAGATTTGAGGGCGCTAGAATTTAGGCGTACTAGTACGTCCAAAACCCTGGGTCATAAGCCGTACTAGTACGTCCGAAACCCTCAAAGGGTTAACTCCACTGCCTCTTGCCAAGACCCTCGCATTTACTTCTCTTATGACCCCTTCTATAAATACAGTGGACCCCCGGTTTATGATATTATTTCATTCCAGAAGTATATTCAGGTGCCAGTACTGACCGAATTTGTTCCCATAAGGAATATTGTCAATTAGATTAGTCCATTTCAGACCCGCAAACATACACATACAAATGCACTTACATAAATACAATTACATAATTGGTCGCATTGGGAGCTGATCGTAAACCGGGAGTCCACTGCATATTGAACACCCATGGTGACATCACACATCCTTGTCTTAGGCCTACTTTTACTGGGAAATAATCTCCCTCTTTCCTACATACTCTAACTTGAGCCTCACTATTCTCGTAAAAACTCTTCACTGCTTTCAGTAACCTACCTCCTATACCATACACCTGCAACATCTGCCACATTGCCCCCCTATCCACCCTGCCATGTGCCTTTTCCAAATCCATAAATGCCACAAAAACCTCTTTAGCCTTATCTAAATACTGTTCACTTATATGTCTCATTGTAAACACTTGGTCTACACACCCCCTACCTTTCCTAAAGCCTCCTTGTTCATCTGCTATCCTATTCTCCGTCTTACTCTTAATTCTTTCAATAATAACTCTACCATACACTTTACCAGGTATACTCAACAGACTTGCCAGAGCAAATTTTGGGGGAGTTGAGTTTCATCAAAGTGAAGCTTTTGCCTCCTAATATCACTCCTCTCCTCCAGCCCATGGACCAGCAGGTCATTTCAAATTTCAAAAAACTGTACACCAGTGTTTCAAAAGTGCTTTGAAGTGACCTCAGACACTCAATTGACCCTAAGAATGTATTGGAAAGATCACTCTCGTATTCTCAATTGCATAAACCTTATAGGTAAGGCATGGGAGGGAGTGACTAACAGGACCTTGAACTTTGCTTGGGGGAAATTGTGGCCAGAATGTGTACAAGAGAGATTTTGAAGGGTTTGGGGCTAACCCTGAGAAGCCTATGCCAGTTGTGGAATTGCACTGGAGAAGTTGGTGGAGGACAACGATGAAGAACTAACCACTGATGAGCTGCAAGAGCATCTGCAACAGCAAGAGGACACAACTGAGGAAATTGCTTCAGAGGAGGGGAGAGAGAAATTGAGGAAGTTGCCTTCTTCAATGATTAAGGAAATTTGTACAATGTGGACAAAGGTGCAAACCTTTATGGAGGAATATCACCCTGACACAGCTATTACAAGCCGTGCTGGTGGCTTTTACAATGACAATGTTGTGACCCACTTTAGCAAAATCTTAAAGGAACACGAGGTACAGAGCTCTATGGACAGATTTTTGGTGCAACAGAGGTCCAGCGACTCAAGTCGTTCCCAGTGGCATTAAAAGACAAAAAAGGGAAGTAACCCCGGAAAAGGACCTGCTACCTGAAGTCCTTATGGAAGGGGATTCCCCTTCAAAAATTAATACACCTCCATCTCCCCTCCTCCCATCTCATCACTCATCACTACATCTTCAATAAAGGTGTCATTTATTCTTCATTTAGTACAGTACATTATTATTGTGCATGTAGCATTCTTTTTCTGTGTAGGAAAATGTATATTTCATGTGAAAAAAAAAAATCATACTTTTGGGTGTTTGGAACAGATTAATTGGATTTCCATTATTTCTTATGCGGAAAATTAATTCAACCGACGATAAATTTGGCTAACGAAAAGCTCTCTGGAATGGATTAATATCGTTGGTCAAGGGTCCACTGTATCTAAGAAATAATGCTCCATATGTCATTTTCCGGGTTTGTACTGAATCTGAACGTGTATTATTCCCGGCCAGTTTAGAGTGGCCAGGAGACAGGAGCAGATGAGGGGTGGCGAGTGTCAGTCAGGGGTGCACAGCACTTGCAAGAAGATGACCTAACACATCATGGTATGTGTTTAGTAGGGATGATGTTTTTTGTAAGTTTATATTATTTTATTGCTCTAATTTTTTATTTGTAAAGCCCTAGTATGCAGGGGCCTGTGTTTTGGAGAGTAGTTAACATTTCCACTGTAAAAATATGTAGCCTGTAGAAAGGGGGGGTGTCATGGAGCCTCCCTGTTCATAAATATTCATTTATTTTGTTTAACTCATTAGTAGCAGTATGCTATTGAGTTAATGTGGCCTGGAGTGTGGTGGTTTTCTTGTAGTTATAAGTTGTATACAGGTTATTGTTGATATTATATATATATTTATATAGGTGAGTTTTTGTCCTTCCTTCCTAATAATAATTAACCCTTAAACGGTCCAAACGTATATATACGTTCACGTGCGTAGCGCCCCAAACGTATATATATACGTTTTCTTTGTCATTCATTCAACATTGCCACGATAAGCCTGAGTCACCTAGACATGAGAGAATGGGTGTGCGCACCCACTGTGCACCATATTAAAATAATTGGGGATGCCTGGGTGCCATATGCTCTTTTTTCCTATTAAAAAAAAGACAAATTTTTTCTCTCAAAAAATTTGGGGCGCTACGCGAGTGAACGTATATATACGTTTGGACCGTTTA
Source organism: Cherax quadricarinatus (assembly GCF_026875155.1). NCBI lineage: Eukaryota > Metazoa > Arthropoda > Malacostraca > Decapoda > Parastacidae > Cherax > Cherax quadricarinatus. The sequence goes on from NC_069422.1 coordinate 13,258,953, forward strand.
AGGGTTAATATTGTTTAATATACGAGTGCATGCTGGCCCAAGGTTCGCTGTGTTTTAAGAGTAATTTTATAACTCCTAGACAGCAGTGTAAGCAGCCTTTAGGAGCCAGGAACATTTTATTTAACCCCTTAAATGGTCCAAATGTATATATACGTTCTTACTGCTACTGCCCCAAACCTATATTTACATTTCATTTTTCATTCCTTTAACCCTTTGAGGGTCGACAGGCCCTCTCCGAAACTCGTTCTCAGGGTCGGCCAAATTTAAAAAAAAAAAAAATTATTTTCTCTTATGAAAAGATAGAGAATCTTTTCCCGATCATAAAGACACCAAAAGTTTGAAATTTGATGGAAAACTTACGGAATTATGCTCTCGCAAAGTTAGCGGTCTCGGCGATGTTTACGCATCTGCGATTTTGCCCACTTTGAGCCCCATTTTTGGCCAATTCCACTGTACTAGTTGACAAAAAACATGAATATTTCGCTAGAACTCCATTTTTTTCTATCGAATGGGTGCAAGAAACCACCCATTTATGAAATTCAACTATCCAGTACAGTGGTCAGAATTTAGCAATTTTGCCAATTTCACACAAATTTCAAAAGATGCCAATTTCCGAATAGGGTCCAGAATAAACAACAAAGACATTCCTGGCACTAAAATGACATTTCCTCTGGTCATTAGTCACGTCTCAAGGCCCCTCTTATATTCTTTTGCTTTCCAAATTTGAATTTTTATTCTCACAAAAAATATAAGATTTACTGTTATGCAGACTACTGCATTAGTGTAAAAAATGGTATAAATATTATTGGTGCACTTGTGAAAGAATATTAGACTCACCATTGACGTGTATTGCACGCTTGGCACGATTTGTTTACTTTTGAAATTTGGTAAAAATCGAACATTTCTGCTACTTTGAGCTCAATTTCAAGGTACCTTTCATTGTAAAACAAGTCAAAATCATCTCAATTTCTGTAATATATCTTCCATTCTATAAAATGAGACCAAGAAAACTAGAATACAACAATAAATACCATACGAAAAATACAGTGCAAAGTCGCTGTTTTATTCCAAAAAAATGGTCAAAGTCTTTTTTTTCTCATTATGCACTGTGTGCTGCAGGATTTTTTTTAGACTGTGCACACTGACCACATAGACCCATTCTTTCATATGAAGGCCTACCAGCTTTCTCCCACTAGATTTGAGGGCGCTAGAATTTAGGCGTACTAGTACGTCAAAAACCCTGGGTTGTAAGCCGTACTAGTACGTCCGAAACCCTCAAAGGGTTAAAATTGGCGCAATAGGCCTGAGCTACCTAGACACAACAGAATGGGCGTGCGCATTCAGTGTGCGCCGTATGAAAAAAATAGGGGATACCTGGGTACCATGTGGTAGCACCAGTTACGTTCAGCTCCATCTTGGGTCGACATCATGGCACATCCTTGTGATTCACTCACACCTCGTTGTATTAGCACTATTATTCAAGGAAAGTGATATAAAACGTCAATTTAGTGGATCTGACACAGATGTGGCTACTAATAATATTGACGATAACCCAGATGACCCTCAGCCCATCACCTCTAGGGTGGAGAGCGTGGCCACACTAGACCCTAGGCCAAGCACTTCTGGGGTGGCCAGTGTGGCCACACCAGACCCTAGGCCAAGCACTTCTGGGGTGGCCAGTGTGGCCACACAAGACCCTGGGCCAAGCACCTCTGGAGTGGCAAGTGTTACCCATAGGCAACTATGCAAGACGAAACTATTATCATCCCGGTGTTTTAGTGATAGTGAAAGTCATGTGACAATGATATTGATTTTATGCCATTAGAGGATTTGGCTAGTGATAGTGATCATTATTCGCCAGTGAAGCGTACTCTTGGGCGGCGTCACCTACATTCAGGCAGTGTGCCATTTGCAGTCGGCGGCAAGGGTCGTGGCAGGTCACGATCCAAAACCCCGGCCACTGATAGTGAAAGTGATCATGAAGGTGAGTAAGAGGGGATAGAGGAATTAGTGGTGGGTAGCATAGTGCCTGGACCACATGGCGTGGTGAGTGGACAGAAAAAGGACCACCTGGCACCCCCTCAATCATGTGCTGACTCCACTCCTGTCCCCCCCTCCTGCTCCCCCATGCCCCATGCCAGAGGTCCACCCTGCACCATGTGACCGAGAGTGGAACTGGACACAAAGTACCACAGCCTTTTGTCTTTGATGCGAATGGAAGTGGCATCCTGCCAGAATGTCCCATAATGAATGAGTCTACAGAGTTAGACTTTTTTCAGTTATAACTCTGATGAGCCTATAATGAACTTGATAGTGACCCAGACAAACTATTACAGTTATATCATGGACAATACAGCAAAGGTTGGGGAATCGTCACGGCTGCGCAGATGGAAAGATGAAATTAAGAACATGTGCAACATCTGGGTATCTTTACTGTAGACGTTTCACCATCCAGTGGCTTTATCAATACAAATTCTAGGAGATAGCTTGAAGACAGTAGGACTATATACAGAAGATGAGGTAATCAGTCCCTCAACCTTGGAGTAGGTGCGAAGAGCACTATAGTCGTGGAGATTCTGAAGCAGAAGCAAGGAGCCTGGCGCTTATATAGTAACGTCAGGTGTAGCAGACGAGGGCATGGTCACTGGTAGGCGGGATTCCCCAGTGGAAGTAGGTCCTTCCCAAAGAGATGGGTTAGTTGTAGTAGTAGTTGTCGAAGTCGTATGTATAGTCGTATATATAGTCCTACTGTCTTCAAGCTATGTCCTAGAATTTGTATTGATAAAGCCACTGGATGGCAAAACGTCTACAATAAAGATACCCAGATGTTGCACATGTGTCTTAATTTCATCTTGTCGGTATTATATACCATTCTTGCACAACTTGTCAGACACTGCAACATCATGGAATCTTGATTCTGAGGACATGTACATAACCTTCACGACTTCGACAACTACTACTACAACTAACCCATCTCTTTGGGAAGGACCTACTTCCACTGGGGAATCCCGCCTACCAGTGACCATGCCCTCGTCTGCTACACCTGACGTTACTATATAAGCGCCAGGCTCCTTGCTTCTGCTTCAGAATCTCCACGACTATGGTGCTCTTCGCACCTACTCCAAGGTTGAGGGACTGATTACCTCATCTTCTGTATATAGTCCTACTGTCTTCAAGCTATGTCCTAGAATTTGTATTGATAAAGCCACTGGATGGCAAAATGTCTACAATAAAGATACCCAGATGTTGCACGTGTCTTAATTTCATCTTGTCGGTATATACCATTCTTGCACAGATGGAAAGATACAACAGTTGCTGAAATGTATTTATTCCTTGCCACTGCCATGCTTATGCCACATACCTATAAGAACAATATGCATAACTACTGGGCCACAGACTACTCTATCAGTACTCCTGTCTTCCTTGACCTCCTTCCCTGCAACAGATTCACTCTGTTGCTATGAATGTTGCACTTCTCAGACAGGAATAGGCCCAACAGAAATGACTTTCTATACAAAATCCAGGGAGTGTTTATCTAAATGAAGCAGAAATTCAGTCCATACTCTTATCCCTTCAAGAACATTGTTGTTGACGAGTCCTTGATTCTGTTCAAGGGACGCCTGTCAATCAAGCAATATATACCGAGCAAACGTCATCACTTTGGTATAAAACTTTCTGTTATGTGTGACTGAGAGTGGTCTTGAGTTGGATGTCATTGTATACACCAGGAAAAAAACACTCAACAATACCAGATGCATGTTGGGCATTTCTGGTGATGTTTGAAAAATGATGGAACCATACCTTGGCAAGTCATACATTGTACACAGACAACTGATATACGTACAGGTCCGCCATCACAAATCCGGCAATCAGTTATTCGGTTCCTTCAGTTATTCGGCATTAATTTCGGCTAGCATAATTTCAAATTTCCAGGGTCGCTACACCAACCTGCTGGTACTGTTTGGTGGCGCTACTTACTGCGTAAGTCATTCTAGTTTCTTTTTCTCCATTTATTGTTATAACCTGCTTACTTTTAGCCCTAGCCATGGTTCCAATGAATAAAAAACGCACCCCTATTTTTGGACCGCCGGGTACGGGAACTGTCTGCCGGCCCGCTCTGTCCGCGTCCCCACGCAGGCGCCGTGAGCAGTCTAGCTTTGTTTAAGCTTGAGTGAACACTAACCTGCGCTCTCATTCACGCATTTTATGATTATTTTGTTGTGTTTAGTGCTTGTGGGACTGTGAAATAAGCTGCCAAAGGCCCAAAGAAACTTGCTAGTGGTACCCCTGTGGTAAAGAAAGTGAGAAACACCATAGATGTGAAGAAGGAAATAATACAGAAGTATGAGAGTGGTGTGAGACTTGTTGAGCTTGCCAGGATGTATGGGAAAAACAAGTCGACCATCGGTTCTATCCTGTCAAAGAAAGGACAAATCAAGGAAGCTGATGTTGCGAAAGGTGTTAATATAGGGAGTGGATGAGGTGCCTTCTTCAAAGATTAAGGAGATTTGTGCCAAGTGGAATGATGTCCAAATGTTTGTGCAGAAGTACCACTCTGAGCAAGCTGAAACAAGCCATCTTTGCAACAAGTTCAGTGACAGAACCATGTCCCATTTTAGGGAAATGTTAAAGAGGCACCAGAAACAGAGGACTTTGGACAGTTATTTTGTGAGACAGGGGTCCAGTGACTCAAGCTGGTCCTAGTGGCATTAAAAGACAGAGAAGGGAAGTAACCCCAGAGAGGGCTTTACCTGAAGTCCTCATGGAGGGGGATTCTCCTTCCAAACACTAACCCCAATTCCCTCTCTCCTCCTCCCTATCTTCCAGATGCCATCACCAATCTTCAATAAAGGTAAGTAAAAATGCTATTTTATATGTATTACTATACATAATTAAAAACTACAGTATTTGTTGTATGTAAAACTGTAATTAATCTCTATAAAATGTATTTTTTGTGTGAATATTTTTGGGTTTCTGGAATGGATTAATTGTATTTCCATTATTTCTTATGGGAAATATTGCTTCGAATTTCAAACTTTTCGAATTTAGAACTAGCTCCTGGAACGGATTAAGTTCGATTTTTGAGGTTCCACTGTATGTCACTGATGTCAGCTAGGCCTGTATACCTTGTACATGTAGTAAACAAAGATTATTATTATTATTATTTTCTCAATTGTTTGTTGGGTTATCTTATTGAAACGTGGGCAATGTATGATGGAAAGCTACTTCTTAACGTACACCAAAAATGAAAGAAATCAGATCATAAATAGCGGAGTTCACTTCTCAGCCAATAGCGGCTGCTTAGCGGTATATTTTTGTATGTTTTTTTATGGTTATATTTTCCTTTTTTTGGTCTCATTTGATAGAATGGAAGATATATTACAGAAATAGATATGATTTTGATTGCTTTCATGACAAAAAGTACCTTGAAATTGCACTCACAGTAGCGGAAATGTTCTATTTTTTAGCAATGCTCAAGAGTAAACATGATGTCACCGTCCAATACCTGTCCGCCTGCCTGTCCAAATTCCAATACGCAGTCAAGAATGGGTTGACATTATTTATACAATTATCACAATAATGCAGTAGTCTGCATAACAGTAAATCTTCTATTTTTTTGTGTGAATAAAAATTCCAAATGGTAAGCAAGAGTAATATAAGAGGGGCCTGGAGCTGTGACTAATGAACAGAGAAAATGTTACAGTGGTCCCTCGATAATCGTCGGGCTCAACAATCATCCTTTTCGAAAATCGTCGTGTTATTTTCGTCCAAACACTGGCTCGCAAGTGGTCGGTTGACTCACTAATCGTTGTTCGTCCTGGACACACACTCACGGCTCTGATCCGCCTCGGCCTCCCTTCCCAGCCAGTGTGCCATTGTTTACCAGTGAGCGACAGTCCCCTCACTTGCTCATACGAAATATTTCATAATACACCTACCATCCGACTTACGACCTGCTCGACTTAAAACCACTCGACTTACGACCGTGTTTTTTATGCCAAATTTCTGGGAAATAAACAACTATTTGTGTTGTACACAGTGTTTATCCTAAACCTTACAGTATAAAATATAGTATACTAACAGCATAAAAAGTAAAGTAAAACATGAAATACCAAAATAAAACAATAAAATAAAGTCATTACAAAAATGCTTTGTTGATATTCAGTAGTTAATTTCGACTTACGACCATTTCGACTTACGACCGGTTTCTCGGGACCAAACTCGGTCGTAAGTCGGATGGTAGGTGTATTCCATTCATTTTAGTGCTTGCAAGTGTTAAATAAGCTACCATGGCTCCAAAGAAAGCTCCTAGTACCAAGGTGAGAAATACGAATGAATTTAAGAAAAACTTCATTGAACAATATGAAAGTGGCGTATGTGTGGCCGAACTGGCCAGGATGTATAACAAACCCCATGCAACCATATCTTCCATCGTGACAAAGAAAAAGGAAATCAAGGAAGCTGTTGTTGCTTGAAGAAAATTGTGGCCAGATTGTGTCCACAAGACAGATTTTGAAGGGTTTGTGGCTGACCTTGATGAGCCTATGTCAGTTGTGAAATCTATTGTGGTATTGAGGAGTTCCATGGGGTTGGATGTGAGTTTGGAGGACGTGGAAGAGTTGGTGGAGGACCACAACGAAGAGCTAACCACTGAGGAGCTGCATGAGCTTCAGCAGGAACAGCAACAGATCACAGCTCAGAATCTTGCTGCAGAGGAGGAGGAAGAGAGATGGAAGAAGGTGCCTTCTTCAGAAATTAAGGAGATTTTTGAAATGTGGGGTAGGATGGAAAGATTTATGGAGAAACATCACCCTGAGAAGGATGTTGCAAGCCATATTGGCAACTTGTACAGTGACAGAGTCTTGGCCCATTTTAGGGAAGTTTTAAAGAGATGCCAGAAACAGAGCCCTCTGGACACTTTTTTGGAGACAGGACTCCAGTGACTCTCAAGCTGGTCCTAGTGGCATTAAGAAACAGAGAAGAAAAGTATGTAACCCCAGAAAAGGACTTGGTACCTGGAAAATGTACTTAGAAAAATGTGCTCTTTATTTCTATAAAAGAAAAGAAAAAAAAAAAGATTTTTTATTTTTCAAAATATTCGGGGCACTAGAGCAGTGAACATACATATACGTTTGGGCCATTTATGGGTTAAGTTACAACATCAAAGTTGTAACAATAAACAATATAAATAACATAGAAACCTGATACAGTTAAGATTAAAAGTGGTGCACGTGTGGTGAAGATGGCAAGAGCTTATGGCCTTAATGAAGAATCAGTTTGTACAAGTAAAAAAGAATGAGGCAAATATACAGTCTTGTTCAATGAATAACTCAGGTTGTCACCTCCTGAAAAGAATGACACATACTTAAAAAAGGTTAAATAGAAAACTTGCTGATTAATTGGACTTAATTGGGGAAAAAGTCTTACAGTTTTATAAAACAGTACAGTATGTGCGATGAGAAAGGAAGTCCTGAACAAGTGTGAGTTGAGCACCAGCTCATTCCACAAGTTTAAGTTATGTAATAGATCACATAACATTAAGTTTTCTGAAGAAAGTGCTTCAGCTGATCACACACCAGCAAGTAATTTCCCTGATGAATCGCAAAGTTATTTCTGAGGGTGGCTACAAGCCACAGCAAGTGTTTAATGATGGGAAAAGTGTGTTTTTGAAAAAAATACCAACAAGAACTTACATCAGTCAGCAAGAAAAAAAAAGTGTTCCAGGATTCACGGCAGTAAAGGATCGCTTCACCTTGCTCTTTTGTGGTAATGCATCAGGTGATTTAAAGAACAGTGGAACCTCTACTTGCGAGTTTAATCCGTTCCATGACCTTGCTCGCAACTGGATTTGCTCATTTGCAGAGTCAATTTTCCTCATTTAAATTAATTGAAATGCAATTAATCCGTTCCAGTGGAATTCTGTACTTCAATAATTTCGCTAATATCAACTCTACGGCTTATTTATCTATATCACTTCATCTAATATGACATAATAAACAATATAAATAACATAGAAACCTGATATATACTCTAAAATTAATAAAATGTGTCATTTATGTAGTGGTATGGGCGGTGTCGGCGGTGGATGAGAGTTTGTCTGGAGACCGGGCAAAATTCTTCATGAATAATTTCGCTAATATCATCTATACTGCTTATTTATCTATCACAGTTCATCTAGTATGACATAACAAACTATATGAATAACATAGAAACACGATATATACTCTAGAATGAATAAAATATGTCATTATGTAACAGGTGGAGGCAGCCACAACTGCTCCCTCTTTGTTGTGGTAAACACTGCCATCTAGTGAAGCAGTCTATTATTATAATTATTATATGTAGTACATTATTATTATATATTATTATTATTATACATATTATATTATTATTGTATTATACTATTATTATTATACGTATTGTTATTATTCATATTTATTATACATATTATTATTATTATACGTAGTTATTATTCATATTATTATTATTATTATTATTATTATTATTATTACACGTAGTTATTATTCATATTATTATACATATTATTATCGGTATTATTATTATTTTTTTTATTATTAACACACTGGCCGATTCCCACCAAGGCAGGGTGGCCCGAAAAAGAAAAACTTTCACCATCATTTACTCCATCACTGTCTTGCCAGAAGGGTGCTTTACACTACAGTTTTTAAACTGCAACATTAACACCCCTCCTTCAGAGTGCAGGCACTGTACTTCCCATCTCCAGGACTCAAGTCCGGCCTGCCGGTTTCCCTGAATCCCTTCATAAATGTTACTTTGCTCACACTCCAACAGCACGTCAAGTATTAAAAACCATTCGTCTCCATTCACTCCTATCAAACACGCTCACGCATGTGCTGGAAGTCCAAGCCCCTCACACACAAAATCTCTTTTACCCTCTCCCTCCAACCTTTCCTAGGCCGACCCCTACCCCGCCTTCCTTCCACTACAGACTGATACACTCTTGAAGTCATTCTGTTTCACTCCATTCTCTCTACATGTCTGAACCACCTCAACAACCCTTCCTTAGCCCTCTGGACAACAGTTTTGGTAATCCCGCACCTCCTAACTTCCAAACTACGAATTCTTTGCATTATATTCACACCACACATTGCCCTCGGACATGACATCTCCAATGCCTCCAACCTTCTCCTCGCTGCAACATTCATCACCCATGCTTCACACCCATATAAGAGCGTTGGTAAAACTATACTCACATACATTCCCCTCTTTCCCTCCAAGGACAAAGTAAATTGTCTCCACAGACTCCTAAGTGCACCGCTCACCCTTTTCCCCTCATCAATTCTATGATTCAACTCATCTTTCATAGACCCATCCGCCGACACGTCCACTCCCAAATATCTGAATACATTCACCTCCTCCATACTCTCTCCCTCCAATCTGATATCCAATCTTTCATCACCTAATCTTTTTGTTATCCTCATAACCTTACTCTTTCCTGTATTCACTTTTAATTTTCTTCTTTTGCATACCCTACCAAATTCATCCACCAACCTCAGCAACTTCTCTTCAAAATCTCCCAAGAGCACAGTGTCATCAGCAAAGAGCAACTGTGACAACTCCCACTTTATGTGTGATTCTTTATCTTTTAACTCCACGCCTCTTGCCAAGACCCTCGCATTTACTTCTCTTACAACCCCATCTATAAATATATTAAACAACCACGGTGACATCACACATCCTTGTCTAAGGCCTACTTTTACTGGGAAATAATCTCCCTCTTTCCTACATACTCTAACTTGAGCCTCACTATCCTCGTAAAAACTCTTCACTGCTTTCAGTAACCTACCTCCTACACCATACACCTGCAACATCTGCCACATTGCCCCCCTGCCACCCTGTCATACGCCTTTTCCAAATCCATAAATGCCACAAAAACCTCTTTAGCCTTATATAAATACTGTTCACTTATATGTTTCACTGTAAACACCTGGTCCACACACCCCCTACCTTTCCTAAAGCCTCCTTGTTCATCTGCTATCCTATTCTCCGTCTTTCTCTTAATTCTTTCAATAATAACTACCATACACTTTACCAGGTATACTCAACAGACTTATCCCCCTATAATTTTTGCACTCTCTTTTGTCCCCTTTGCCTTTATACAAAGGAACTATGCATGCTCTCTGCCAATCCCTAGGTACCTTACCCTCTTCCATACATTTATTAAATAACTGCACCAACCACTCGAAAACTATATCCCCACCTGCTTTTAACATTTCTATCTTTATCCCATCAATCCCGGCTGCCTTACCCCCTTTCATTTTACCTACTGCCTCACGAACTTCCCCCACACTCACAACTGGCTCTTCCTCACTCCTACAAGATGTTATTCCTCCTTGCCCTATACACGAAATCACAGCTTCCCTATCTTCATCAACATTTAACAATTCCTCAAAATATTCCCTCCATCTTCCCAATACCTCTAATGCTCCATTTAATAACTCTCATCTCCTATTTTTAACTGACAAATCCATTTGTTCTCTAGGCTTTCTTAACTTGTTAATGTCACTCCAAAACTTTTTCTTATTTTCAACAAAATTTGTTGATAACATCTCACCCACTCTCTCATTTGCTCTCTTTTTACATTGCTTCACCACTCTCTTAACCTCTCTCTTTTTCTCCATATACTCTTCCCTCCTTGCATCACTTCTACTTTGTAAAAACTTCTCATATGCTAACTTTTTGTCCCATACTACTCTCTTTACATCATCATTCCACCAATCGCTCCTCTTCCCTCCCGCACCCACTTTCCTGCAACCACAAACTTCTGCTGAACACTAACACTACATTTTTAAACCTACCTCTTCGACCCCATTGTCTATGCTCTCATTAGCCCATCTATCCTCCAATAGCTGTTTATATGTTACCCTAACTGCCTCCTCTTTTAGTTTATAAACCTTCACCTCTCTCTTCCCTGATGCTTCTATTCTCCTTGTATCCCATCTACCTTTTACTCTCAGTGTAGCTACAACTAAAAAGTGATCTGATATATCTGTGGTCCCTCTATAAACATGTACATCCTGAAGTCTACTCAACAGTCTTTTATCTACCAATACATAATCCAACAAATTACTGTCATTTCGCCCTACATCATATCTTGTATACTTATTTATCCTCTTTTTCTTAAAATATGTATAACCTATAACTAAACCCCTTTCTATACAAAGTTCAATCAAAGGGCTCCCATTATCATTTACACTTGGCACACCAAACTTACCTACCATACCCTCTCTAAAAGTTTCTCCTACTTTAGCATTCAGGTCCCCTACCACAATTACTCTCTCACTTGGTTCAAAGGTTCCTATACATTCACTTAACATCTCCTAAAATCTCTCTCTCTCCTCTACATTCCTCTCTTCTCCAGGTGCATACACGCTTATTATGACCCACTTTTCGCATCCAACCTTTACTTTAGTCCACATAATCCTTGAATTTACACATTTGTATTCTCTTTTCTCCTTCCATAACTGATCCTTCAACATTACTGCTACCCCTTCCTTAGCTCTAACTCTCTCAGATACTCCAGATTTAATCCCATTTATTTCCCCCCACCAAAACTCCCCTACCCCCTTCAGCTTTGTTTCGCTTAGGGCCAGGACATCCAACTTCTTTTCATTCATAACATCAGCAATCATCTGTTTCTTATCATCCGCACTACATCCACGCACATTCAAGCATCCCAGCTTTATAAAGTTTTTCTTCTTCTCTTTTTTAGTAAATGTCTACAGGAGAAGGGGTTACTAACCCATCGCTCCCGGCATTTTAGTCGCCTCATACAACACGCATGGCTTACGGAGGAAAGATTCTTTTCCACTTCCCCATGGACAATAGAAGAAATAAAGAACAAGAGCTATTTAGAAAATGGAGAAAAACCTATATGTATGTACAGTGGACCCCCGCATAACGATATTAATCCGTTCCTGAGAGCTCATTGTTATGCGAAATTATCGTTATGCGAATGAATTTTCCCCATAAGAAATAATGGAAATCAAATTAATCCGTGCATGACACCCAAAAGTGTGAAAAAAAAAATTTTACCACATGAAATATACATTTTCCTACACACAAAGAGAAGGATACATGCACAATAGTAGAGTAGTACATGCACAATATATATTGTGCATGTACTACTCTACTAAATGAAGAATAAATGACACTTACCTTTATTGAAGATGCAGCAATGACTGTTGAGACACTGTGTCCTGGGAGTGCCTTTTCCTCCTGAATACTCTAGGTCCTGTTTGGCATTTTCTTCCAGAACAGGCCTTATCACACTGTGTATGCCACTACGATTCTTAAAGCTCTCAAACCAACCTTTGCTGGCTTTCAATTCACCAATATGAGCACTAGTTCCAGGCATTTTTCCCTGTTCACCTGGGTGTTAGTCGACTGGTGTGGGTTGTATCCTGGGAGACAAGATTAAGGACCCCAATGGAAATAAGTTAGACAATCTTCAATGACACTGACTTTTTTGGGTTATCCTGGGTGGCTAACCCTCTGGGGTTAATTGTTTCTTGGTATTCTCAATAAGCCACACCAACAACGGTGCTACAGCAGCAGCAGCTGACAGTGCTACAGCAGCAGCTGACAGTGCTACAGCAGCAGCTGACAGTGCTACAGCAGCAGCTGACAGTGCTACAGCAGCAGCAGACAGTGCTACAGCAGCAGCAGACAGTGCTACAGCAGCAGCAGACGGTACTACAGCAGCAGCAGCAGCTGATGGTGGTACAGCAGCAGCAGCAGCAGCTGACGGTGCTACAGCAGCAGCAGCTGACGGTGCTACAGCAGCAGCAGCTGACAGTGCTACAGCAGCAGCTGACAGTGCTACAGCAGCAGCTGACAGTGCTACAGCAGCAGCAGACGGTGCTACAGCAGCAGCAGACGGTACTACAGCAGCAGCAGCAGCTGACAGTGGTACAGCAGCAGCAGCAGCTGATGGTGCTACAGCAGCAGCAGCAGCAGCAGCAGCAGTTGACGATGGTACCACAGTATTCGATATATTTCTCACCCTTTTTACACAGGGTTGGGACTAGAAGCTTCTTGGGCCATGGTCACTATTTTGCAGATAAAATCACCAAAAACGCTGTAATAATACGAAATGTTCCGATTGTATGCTTGGATGTTACCGCGGAGGCTGGCCTGTAAACAATGCCACCGGCGGAACATGTGAGGCTGGCTCAGGCCTCACATAGACGCGTCTCGGACGAATAGCGTTGAGCGGGTTTTTTAGCGGTATGCGAGGCAAAATCTTAGCGATAAAATGTATCGGTATGCGGATTTAACGTTATGTGATGCCAACGGTATGCGGGGGTCCACTGTATATATATATGCATGTGTGTGTCTGTGAAGTGTGACCAAAGTGTAAGTAGGAGTAGCAAGATATCCCTGTTATCTAGTATGTTTATGAGACAGAAAAAGACACCAGCAATCCTACCATCATGCAAAACAGTTACAAATTTCTGTTTCACAGTCACCTGGCAGGACGGTAGTACTTCCTTGGGTGGTTGCTGTCTACCAACCTACTACCTTCACAGTCCATCAATCTTGTAGAATGTACAGCATATATATATAGGGCCGTAGACGTGGCTATTATGGTTATTATTATTATTATTATTATATAAATTATTTGTAATTTTTATTCACAAAAAAAATATAAGATTTACTGTTATTCCTTATTGCAATACATAATTGTATAAATATGTCAACCCATTCATGACTGCATATTGGAATGGACAGTGACGTCATTTGTTTACACTGAAACAGCCAAGCAATGGACCATTTCTCATAGGTTGAGCTCCATTTCAAGGTACTTTTCATCGTGAAAGCAATCAAAATCATATCTATTTCTGTAATATATCTTCCATTCTGTCAAATGAGACCAAAAAAACGAGAATACAACCATAAAAACCATTCGAAATTACCACTAAGGGGTGGCTAATTGCTGAGAAGTGAACTCCATTATTTATGCTTAGATTTCTTTCATTTTTGGTGTAGGTTAAGAAGCATCTTTCCACCATACATTGCACAAGTTTCAATAAGACAGTCCAACAAACAAATGAGATACAATTCCCGAGATCAAGAGCAAGAGCCCCTCACCAGTGTCAAGGAACCTACCTTGAGGTCTGCTCGCTTGTGGAAATTTTGCTCGCGTATGGAAGCAAAAAATCGACCCATCGACTGTTCATATTTGGAAAAACTCGCATGTGGACACGCTCGCAAGTAGAGGTTCCACTGTATAAGCTTATTATTATTTACCACTCCAATACCCCTCGTGCTTTGAAAGGTGTAGATAAAACCACCTTACCAGTAATTTGGAGGTCAAACCAGTCACTATAAATGTCAAAAGAATTAAAGATTTCATTTCTTTGCAAAGGTTACAATGTGCAATTACAATTTTGATTTGTTAAGTACAAAGAAAGCCACTTTCATGCTGGGGCATTTTGAGCAGACTAAACCTAATACAGCCTCTCCTCATTTAATGAAGGGGTTCCGTTCCTAAGAGTAGGTCGGTAAGCGAATTGGTCGTTAAGCGAGAAGCATACTGTACTGGTATTGGGTTTGTATCAACATTCTTTAGACATTTTATAAACATCACCTTTGCACCATTTATAACATTTTCAGTATATTTTTAAAAGTTTATACAGTAGTGTACTGTATACTGTAATAAACAAAATAGAGGAAATTAGCTCTAATATACAGTACTTAGGTTTGCATATTGGTTGAGAGCTAGCCATCAGTTCGAGCGGTCGTTAAACTAGTACAGGTCCGCCATCACAAATCCGGCAATCAGTTATTCGGTTCCTTCAGTTATTCGGCACTAATTTTGGCTAGTATAATTTCAAATTTCCAGGGTTGCCACACCAACCTGCTGGTACCGTTTGGTGGCGCTACTTGTTGCACAAGTCATTCCAATTTCTTTTTCTCCATTTATTGTTTTAACCTGCTTACTTTTAGCCCTAGCCATGGTTCCAATGAATAAAAGAAATGCTTCTCATTATGTAAAGCACCTACACAGTACATTATCCATTAAAGATAAGGTGGCTTTGAAGCCACAGTCGGTTGTCATGAGCTCAGTCTCATGAAGCAGGAGAATATGCTTTATTATTACGCTAATATCAACACTACAGCTTATTTGCCTATCACAATTGATCTAATATGACATAAGAAACAATATAAATAACATAAAACATGTTAAGTACTCCAGAATGAATAATATTTGGCATAACACCGAGCAGTTCGACAGAGTTATGAAGGGGATATGGTAAACAAATACCATTCTCCTATCCTCGTCTTGGTGGCTTATATTAGAGAAAACGGAGTACAGCACAGGGCTAACTATGATATACACTCATACTCCACCATAAACATGAAACAAAAAAGTTATTTTCTCTCTATAGATTATCACACATAGCAGCATATGTGTAGAGAACCTAGGATAACCCCAAAAAAGCCAATGTGGTTTATTTTTAGTACCTGGCTTGGATTAGCCATATATGATTTTTGATAAATATTCGATTCCCAGCCAGGGTAGAAACATTAGGCGTGTTTCTTTACACCTGTTGTCTATGTTTACTCATCAGTAAATGGGTACCTGGGTGTTAGCCGACTAGTGTGGGTGTTATCCTGGGACACTGACCTAATTTTCTTGAAATACTCAGCATAACAAATGCCTTTCTATACAGTAGTATGTCACTCGTATTGTAGATAGTGACCCTCGTATTGTTGATAGTCTTAATGACCCTCGTGTAGTAGACAGTCTTTTTAGTATGATAATAAGATGTTATCTTCATTATAGAATAATAAGAAAATATTATAACATTTATATTATAATAATAAGGTAAAAGGACCCCAATGGAAATAAGTCACTCTGACTTTTTTGGGTTATCTTAGGTTCTCTACACATATGCTGCTATGTATGATAATTCTATGTAACTGTATTTGTGTATACCTGAATAAACTTACTTACTTACTGATGTCAGCTAGGCCTGTATACCTTGTACATGTACGTGTAGTAAATAAAGATATCATTATTATTATTATTATTATTATTATTATATTTATAATTATTTTCTCAGTTGTTTGTTGGGTTATCTTATTCAAACTTGGGCAATGTATGATGGAAAGATACTTCTTCACGTACACCAAAAATGAAAGAAATCAGACCATAAATAGCGGAGTTCACTTCTCGCCCATTAGCGGCCGCTTAGCGGTATATTTTTGTATGGTTGTTATGGTTTTTTCGGTCTCATTTGATAGAATGAAAGACATATTACAGAAATAGACATGATTTTGATTGCTTTCATTACAAAAAGTACCTTGAAATTGCGCTCACGGTAGCGAAAATGTTCTATTCTTTAGCGAAGCTCAAGAGTAAACAAATGACGTCACCGTCCAATGCCTGTCCGCCTGCCAGTCCAAATTCCAGTACGGAGTCAAGAATGGATTGACATCATTACAATTATTACAATAATGCAGTAGTCTGCATAACAGTATATCTTTTTTTTTTTTTTTTTTGTGAATAAAAATTCCAAATGGTAAGCAAGAGCAATATAAGAGGGGCATGTAGCCGTGACTAATGAAAATGTTATTTTAGTGCCAGGAATGTCTACACTGTTTATCCTGGATTCTATTTTGAAATTGGCATCTGTTGAAATTTGTGTGAAATCGGCCAAATTGCCAATTTCTGACCACTTTATTGGGTAGTTGAAGTAAGTGAATGGGCAGTTTCTTGTACTCAGTTGACAGACTAGAAGTAAATAAGTTTATTCAGGTATACAGTTACATAGATTATCATACATAGCAGTGTATGTATAGAGAACCTAGGATAACCCAGAAAAGTCAGACAAAGTGACTTATTTCCAGTACCTGGCTTGGGCTTGCCATATATGATTTTTGTTAAATATTTTTTTTCTCGGTTGTTTGTTGGGCTATCTCATTGAAACTTGGGCAATGTATGATGGAAAGATGCTTCTTAACGTACAACAAAAATAAAAATGACAGACGATAAATAAGAGAGTTCACTTCTCAGCCATTAGCCGCCTCTTTGCAGTATATTTTCGTATAGTTTTTATAGTTGTATTCTCATTTTTTGGACTCATTTGATATAATGGAAGATATATTACAGAAATAGACATGATTTTGATTGCTTTCATGACGAAAAGTACCTTGAAATTGAGCTCAAAGTAGCGGAAATGTTCGGTTTTCGCCGATGTTCAATGAACTGTGTAAGTCAAGTTGGTTAATTTTATTAAATGTATTCTAACTTAACCACTCTGTAATTCAGCAAGCTCAGTAATCCGGCACACTACAGGTCCCAATGATGCCGGATTTGTGATGGAGGACCTGCATGTCCCTAAGTGAGGGGAGATTGTACTTAAAAATTACTTAGATCTAGACAGGATAAGAGTGGTTATCTTTTTAATTGTTATTTTATCTTAACCCTTTCAGGGTTTCAGCTGTACTAGTACGGCTTATGCCCCAGGGTTTTTGACGTACTAGTATGCCTAAATTCTAGCGCCCTCAAATCTATTGAGAGATAGCTGGTAGGCCTACATATGAAAGAATGGTTCTATGTGGCCAGTGTGCGCAGTATAAAAAAAATCCTGCAGCACACAGTGCGTAATGAGAAAAAAAAAAAACTTTGACCGTGTTTTTGGATTAAAACAGCGACTTTGCACTATTTTCGTATGGTATTTATTGTTGTATTCTAGTTTTCCTGATCTCATTTTATAGAATGGAAGACATATTACAGAAATTGAGATGATTTTGATTAGTTTCAGAATGAAAAGTACCTTGAAATTGAGCTCAAAGTAGCAGAAATGTTCGATTTTTACCAAAGTTCAAAAGTAAACAAATCATGCCAAGCATCCAATACACGTCAACTGGTGAGTCTAATGTTGTTTCACAAGTGCGCTGATATTATTTATACCATTTCTACACTAATGCAGTAGTCTGCATAACAGTAAATCTTCTATTTTTTTGTAAGAATAAAAATTCAAAGTGAAAAGTCAAAGAAATATAAGAGGGGCCTGGGGATGTGACTAACGAACAGAGAACTTGTTATTTTAGTGCCAGGAAGGTCTTTCTTGTTTATTCTGGACCCTATTCAGAAATTGGCATCTTTAGAAATTTGTGTGAAATTGGGAAAATTGCTAAATTCTGACCACTTTATTGAATAGTTGAAATCGGTAAATGGGTGGTTTCTTGTACTCATTCGATAGAAAAAATCAAGTTCTAGCAAAATAGTTATGATTTTCGTCAACTAGTACACTGGAATTGGCCGAAAATAGGGCTCAAAGTGGGCAAAATCGCCGATGCATAAACATCATCCAGACTGCTAACTTCACGAGAGCATAATTCCGTAAGTTTTCCACCAAATTTTATACTTTTGGTGTCCTTGTGATCGGGAAAAGATTCTCTATCTTTTCATAACCGACTATTCCATAAGATGACCCAGCAGGACGTCGATGCCCCATCCACCCCCCCTCACCACCAAGAGAGACGCATCACCAACAACAAACATGGCCGACTCACCCTCACCCACCAACCAAGGCAACTCGACAATAACACCAACTGTGACCGACTCCCTCTCTACCTCTACTACCTTCATAGGATTTAACCCATCTGATATGCTCCCAGGTATGACTAATGAGCCTGACACTCTAAAAAATTACATCACCACCCTAACGGCGGATAACTTGAATCTTCGTGCTGAAAATAAGTCTCTCTGTGCAACAATAACAAACCATGAATCCAAGTTACTTCACCTTGAGAATAGGATCAACAGCCTTGAACAACAGCTAACATCAACTGGCACGACTGATTTTGGCAAGACCCTCCAACAGTCATAGCCAGTCACACAGATCAAATAACTTCCCTAAACACGTAGATTGAAGATGCTGTCAAGGACTGGAAAACAAACATGGATACCCAACTGAACAATTATTTTGCTTACTAAGATGACAAGGCAGAGCAAGATAAGCTAGCCGATGCAGTAGTAATAAACAGTCCACTCTTTCCTAGTGAATTAAACCATACCAACTGCAAAGCTACAACTCTCCAGATCATACGCGACCACCTACAGGTTAATGTGCCAGTGTAGGAAATTAAAGAATCACGGTTACTAGGGAACCAAGGGAGAAAAAGTGTTATGCTCAGATTTCACACACAAGACAGAAAAAAAGATCTAATAAGTTCATCTATTAAAGCAAAAAATGATATACGTATACATAAATGTCTCAAGAAAACGACAGAACCTCCTGTACAGAGTGAGAAAACTGAAACGTGAGAATAATGATAAAATTCACCAGTGCTTTGTATGTGATGGACAAATTCTAGTAAGAAAAACAAATGAAGGTCATGTGTACTATATTACAAATGAAAATGAACTAGCGAACTTCCTTCATGATGCAAACATTACAGAGTCTGACTGATATTAGTGACCAAATCATTGTACTATGTTAGTGTATGTTATTATGCCATTATTGAACTAATCCCTGTACTATTACCTCCTGGATAGTACTTACTACCTCATTATCCCATGTGTCCCACACAGTTCCTTGTGTGATCCAATTTGCGTTATCTTCCCAGATTTCCCTTTCACAATTTATTACTTGTTAATAAGATGCTCTTTAATAATATCTGTATTACCATTTATCCCTACTTAAGCACTGTTATAATTCTTCTATAATCTTGCCTAATTTTCCCTTTGCTCCTAAACTACAAATAACAAACTAGTGTATGCTCCTACTACACTACAGTGAAATTCCTTGTACCATCTTCCACTAACTAGTATCAACTACCTCAAATAATATTTCTTTAGTGATATCAATTGCTCAAACTTAATGTTACAAGGCAAATCCTACTCTCAGATTAATTTCATATCATAATGTCAATCTATTTAAAGGTTGTTTTTACCACTAGTACTTAATTTAGTCCCTTTTTACATTTCTCCTGAAATAGTTCTCAATATACCAATACATTGTACTGCCCTTTATTCAGTAATTGCTATACTCCTAGTTTTAACAACAATTAAAGAACAACTTTAAGGAGATTTAATATGTTTTTTTTCCCTCTTGTCCATAGTCACATTTATTAAAATACTCCAGGTGCTATTGACTACCTCAGGTGCTACTGATTTTGTTTTAATACATTCTTGTTTTGAATACATTATTTTGTTATTATATTCACTAGCTCCCTTATTCTAGCTGTAAATATCTACCGTAGTTCATAAATTCACATTTGATGAAATAATTAAGGTACTATTAGATGCTTAAGTGTACAACTGAATTATCTGTATTGTAATAGTCCCTTTTTCTTTCAAATTTTTACAAGTTTTAGAATAATTACGGAGTCTTATTCATAAGTATACTCCACCAATTTTCAAAAGTCTGAATCTGCTCACCATTAAGAACATCCATACTTATTCATGTGCCTACTATATACACAGAACAATACATGCAAATATAAACCCCCACTCAAACTTCTCCTCACCAACCTAAACAGGACACATGACCACAACACAAGACACAGATCTCTTTTTGATATACCTCGTGTCCATATCACACTGTGTACAAACACTATGCACATAAAGGGCCCCAAAATATGGAATTCATTACCAGAAGATATTAAAGTAACCCAGTCTGAAAATCAATTTAAGACTTCTCAAAAGCCACTTAATCACCCTAGACTAAATGCTAAATACTCAGTACACACTTACTCACCAATGTACTCACACATCATAACTGAAACAATCACATTGAACCTTTTATCCATTGTTGACAGGAATATAATTGAATCATTGTTTTCACAAAAAGCATTTTCGAATATAAATATATCTTCGTATTATACAAATTTTGATTCATTTATAATTAATATTCTACTGTACAACTATGAAATACAGGTCCTCCATCACAAATCTGGCATCATTGGGACTTAATAAAATTAACCAACTTGACTTGCACAGTTCACTGAACATCGGCAAAAATTGAACATTTCCGCTACTTTGAGCTCAATTTCAAGGTACTTTTCGTTATGAAAGCAATCAAAATCATGTCTATTTCTGTAATATATCTTCCATTCTATCAAGTCCAAAAAAATGAGAATACAACCATAAAAACCACACGAAAATATACTGCAAAGAGGCGGCTAATGGCTGAGAAGTGAACTCCTTTAATTATCGTCCATCTTTTTTATTTTTGTTGTACGTTAAGAAGCATCTTTCCACCATACATTGCCCAAGTTTCAATGAGATAGCCCAACAAACAACCAAGAAAAAAAAAATTTACCAAAAATCATATATGGCAAGCCCAAGCCAGGTACTAGAAATAAGTCACTTTGTCTGACTTTTCTGGGTTATCCTAGGTTCTCTATACATACGCTGCTATGTATGATAATCTACGTAACTGTATTTGTGTATACCGGAATAAACTTACTTCTAGTCTGTCAACTGAGTACAAGAAACTGCCCATTCACTTATTTCAAATACCCAACAAAGTGGTCAGAAATTGGCAATTTGGCCGATTTCACACAAATTTCAACACAATTTCAAAATAGGGTCCAGAATAAACAAGGCAGACATTCCTGGCACTAAAATAACATTTTCTCTGTTCATTAGTCACAGCTCCAGGCCCCTCTTATATTACTCTTGCTTACCATTTGGAATTTTTATTCACAAAAAAATAGAAGATTTACTGTTATGCAGACTGCTGCATTATTGTAATAATTCTATAAATAATGTCAATCCATTCTTGACTACGTATTGGAATTTAGACTGGCAGGTGGACAGGTATTGGACGGTGACGTCATGTGTTTACTCTTGAGCTTCGCTAAAGAATAGAACATTTTCACTACTGTGAGCGCAATGAAAGCAATCAAAATCATATCTATTTCTGTAATATATCTTTCATTCTATCAAATGAGACCGAACAAATGAGAATATCACCATAAAAAACATACAAAAATATACCGCTAAGCGGCCGCTAATGGCCGAGAAGTGAACTTCACTATTTATGGTCTGATTTCTTTCATTCTTGGTGTACGTGAAAAAGTATCTTTCCATCATACATTGCCCAAGTTTGAATAAGATAACCCAACAAACAACTGAGAAAATAATATAATAATAATAATAATAATAATATGTAATAATAATAATAAGGATGAGGTGAATCATAGAACTGATGAGGGGAAAAGGGTGAGTGGTGCACTTAGGAGTCTGTGGAGACAAAGAACTTTGTCCTTGGAGGCAAAGAGGGGAATGTATGAGAGTATAGTTTTACCAACACTCTTATATGGGTGTGAAGCGTGGGTGATGAATGTTGCAGCGAGGAGAAGGCTGGAGGCAGTGGAGATGTCATGTCTGAGGGCAATGTGTGGTGTGAATATAATGCAGAGAATTCGTAGTTTGGAAGTTAGGAGGAGGTGCGGGATTGCCAAAACTGTTGTCCAGAGGGCTGAGGAAGGGTTGTTGAGGTGGTTCGGACATGTAGAGAGAATGGAGCGAAACAGAATGACTTCAAGAGTGTATCAGTCTGTAGTGGAAGGAAGGCGGGGTAGGGGTCGGCCTAGGAAAGGTTGGAGGGAGGGGGTAAAGGTGGTTTTGTGTGCGAGGGGCTTGGACTTCCAGCAGGCGTGCGTGAGCGTGTTTGATAGGAGTGAATGGAGACGAATGGTTTTTAATACTTGACGTGCTGTTGGAGTGTGAGCAAAGTAACATTTATGAAGGGGTTCAGGGAAACTGGCAGACCGGACTTGAGTCCTGGAGATGGGAAGTACAGTGCCTGCACTCTGAAGGAGGGGTGTTAATGTTGCAGTTTAAAAACTGTAGTGTAAAGCACCCTTCTGGCAAGACAGTGATGGAGTGAATGATGGTGAAAGTTTTTCTTTTTCGGGCCACCCTGCCTTGGTGGGAATCGGCCAGTGTGATAATAATAAAAAAAAAATTAATAATAATACCTTTATTTACTACACATACATGTACAAGGTACACAGGCCTAGCTGACATCAGTGACATACTACTGTATAGAAAGCCGCTTGTTATGCAGAGTATTTCAAGAAAATTAGGTCAGTGTTCCAGGATACAGTGGACCCTCGACCAACGATATAAATCCATTCCTGAGAGCTCATCGTTAGTCGAAATTATCGTTAGTCGAGTTAATTTTCCCCATAAGAAATAGTGGAAATCAAATTAATCCGTTCCTGACACCCCAAAGTATTGAAAACAAATATTTTACCACATGAAATATTAATATTAATACACACAGACTGAAGAAGACATGTACAATTACATGACACTTACCTTTATTGAAGATCTGGTGATGATTGATGGGATGGGAGGAGGGGAGAGTGTGGATGGTGTTAGTGTTTATAAGTGGAATCCCCTTCCATTAAGACTTGAGGTGTCAAGTCCTTTTCCAGGGTTACTTCCCTTCTTTTAATGCCACTAGGACCAGCTTGAGTCACTGGACCTCTGTCGCACAACATATCTGTCCATAGAGCTCTGTATGTCCCGTTCCTTTACGATTTGTCTAAAATGGGCCAAAACATTGTCATTGTAATAGTCACCAGCACGGCTTGCAATAGCTGTGTTAGGGTGATTTTCATCCATAAAGGTTTGCAGTTCAACCCATTTTGCACACATTTCCTTAATCTTTAAAGTAGGCACAATGGATTCCACAACTGGCATAGGCATCTCAGGGTTAGCCCCAAACCCTTCAAAATCTTTCTTAATTTCCATACTAATTCTCACCCTTTTTATCACAGGGATGGCACTAGAAGCTTTCTTGGGGCCCATGGTGACTTATTTTGCAGGTGCAATCACTAAAAATGCTGTGATATGAAATGTTCCGACTGTATGTTTGGATGCGACCGCGGTGGTTGGCTTGTAAACACTGAGCAGGCCACACGTTGACGCGTCTCGAACGGAACGAATGGCATTGGTCGAGTTTCTTAGCGCTAGTCGAGGCAAAAATTTTGCATTAAAATGTATCGCTAGTCGGATTTAACGTTATACGATGCCATCGTTGGTCGAAGGTCCACTGTAACACCCACATTAGTTGGCTAACACCCAGGTACCCATTTACTGATGGGTAAACATAGACAACAGGTGTAAAGAAACACGCCTAATGTTTCTACCCTGGCTGGGAATCGAATATTTACAAAAAATCATACATAGTTAACCCAAGCCAGGTACTAAAAATAAGCCACGTTGACTTTTTTGGGGTTATCCTAGGTTCTCTACACACATGCTGCTTTGTGTGATAATCTATAGAGAGAAAATAACTTTTTTGTTTCAGGTTTATGGTGCAGTACGAGTGTATATCACAGTTAGCCCTGTGCTACACTCCATTTTCTCTAATATAAGCCCCAAGATGGATAGGAGAATGGTATTTGTATACCATATCGCCTTCATACCTCCGTTGAACTGCTCGGTGTTATGCCAAATATTATTCATTCTGGAGTACTTAACATGTTTTATGTTATTTATATTGTTTTTTATGTCATATTAGATCAATTGTGATGGGCAAATAAGCTGTAGTGTTGATATTAGCATAATAATAAAGCATATTCTCCTGATTCATGAGACTGAGCTCATGACAACCGACAGCGGCTTCAAAGCCACCTTATCTTTAATGGATAATGTACTGTGTAGGTGCTTTACATAATGAGAAGCATTTCTTTTATTCATTGGAACCATGGCTAGGGCTAAAAGTAAGCAGGTTAAAACAATAAATGGAGAAAAAGAAATTGGAATGATTTATGCAGCAAGTAGCACCACCAAACAGTACCAGCAGGTTGGTGTGGCGACCCTGGAAATTTGAAATTATGCTAGCCAAAATTAGTGCCGAATAACTGAAGGAACCGAATAACTGATTGCCGGATTTGTGATGGCGGACCTGTAATTACTATCCTACTGTACAACTATGATACACTCCTTAGTATTAAGTAGACTGTAAGCCAATAATGTTAAGTTGGTCCATAATGCCTAGACACAATAGAGGCTCTCTTTGCTTTGCAACCCACTATTGTAAATACAAAATCTCAATGTACTGTTTGCAAAGACATAAAATAAATAAATAAAAGTCTAGGTGCTATTAACTACCTCAGGTGCTACTGATTTTGTTTTTAATACATTCATTTATTATTACATTCAGTAGCTCCTTTATTCTAGCTGTAAATATCTACCGTAGTTCATAAACTCACATTTGTTAAAATAATTAAGGTGCTATTAGATGCTTAATTGTATATAACTGAATTATCTGTACTGTAATAATCCCTCTTTCTTTTAAATTTTTACAAGTTTTATAATAATTACAGAGATTTATTCATAAGTCTAGTTGTAGATTCAATATAACTCTTATACAGTGGACCCCCGGTTAACGATATTTTTTCACTCCAGAAGTATGTTCAGGTGCCAGTACTGACCGAATTTGTTCCCATAAGAAATATTGTGAAGTAGATTAGTCCATATCAGACCCCCAAACATACACGTACAAATGCACTTACATAAATACACTTACATAATTGGTCGCATTCGGAGGTAATCGTTATGCGGGGGTCCACTGTATTATTTTACTCAGAAAATCTAGTTTGTAAAATTACTCTCATCCTATGATTACAGGCATAGATCCTGATGTAAACTTTTTACTAAATGAAATACACAAATCAAACAGTAACTGTAATAACTATACAGCAGACCAAGCAAAGACATTACTCGGTGCAAACAATAACATAACCATCTTTAACTACAATGTCAGATCCTTGAGCAAACATTATGATGACCTCACAGCATTACTCAATTCCCTTCATTCCAAAATATCAATCATCACACTCACAGAAACCTGGCTTAAGCCTGATATTACTCGAATGTATCAATAAATCTTGCACAAGGGACGAACATGGAGAATATATCACAGCCAAATTTAAATCAAAAGACCTGCAAAAAACCCTCACAATTATAAACATATACAGAGTACCACAGTCAAACATTTACCACTTAAGTGAAAAACTAGGAAACATGATTACTGATGCACACATGAATAAAGACCAACTATTACTAACAGGAGATTTCAACCTAAACATACTACACGACCAGGACCCACAAGTAACCGAATTCACAAACACAATGAGTAACTGCCTGTTGCTACCAACAATATCTAAACCTACAAGAATCACCGAGACAAGCATCTCTTTAATAGACCACATCTGGACAAACACCATATCCCCTTTAAAATCAGGCATAATCACAGACAACACTACAGACCACTACCCAACCTTTCTCATAACTAATCTGGGCAAACTGCCATAAGACATCACTAAAGTAACCTTCAGACTACATAACGAGACAGCAGTTAACAACTTTATAGCAGCTATGAATAACATCAATTGGCAAAATGAGCTCGAAACATATACAGATATGAATGAATGTTTAAATAATTTTCTAAAAACAGCCCAAAGCCTCTACAACAAACATTGCCCCAAAGAAACTAAACAGATCACAGCAAAGAGACTGAATAATCCCTGGCTAACAACAAGCATCCTCAAATCCATTAACACAAAGCACAAATATGAAAAACAGTATAGAATGGGTCTAATAACTAGAGAACAGTCTAAACGTTACTCGTCAGCACTTACCAGCCTGATAAGAAGATCTAAAAAATTGTATTATGAAAATAGACTACATAACATCAAAGATGATAGGAAAAAAACCTGGAAAACTCTATCTGAAATTCTTGGAAATAAAAAGTTATCCAGAAACAAAACAATCAAACTAACATAATCAGATGAACCCCTACTCACACCTACCGAAACAGCAGACTCATTGTTTTCTTCTCCACCATAGGTAAAAATCTAGCAAACAAAATACCAAGCATAAACATCCGTCCATCAGACTACCTCATAGGTACCTACCCAAATACGCTATTCCTAGCTCCAACCAACCCCATAGAAGTTACACTCATCATAAACACCCTTAAAAAACAAGGCAGGAGACATAAACAGCTTGCCTGCTTTTATGTACAAAAAAGCTTCTGAAGTATTGTCACCAATTATTGCAACACTCTAACAAATCCATTGAATCAGCTACCTTCCCAAAAACCCTCAAAATAGAGAGGGTCACTCCGATCCACAAAGGAAGTGACCAAGCTGACTTGAATAACTATAGACCAATATCTAACTTACCACTGCTCTCTAAAATCTTTGAAAAATTAATGCAAAGATGGATCTATTCCTACCTCATCTCACACAACATATTAAACCCTTGTCATTTTGGATTCAGGAATAATAAAAGCACGAATGATACTATCATACACATGCTAGAACTAATACATACCACACTCGAAAAGAAAGAAGTCCCACAGGGCATTTTCACTGATTTACGTAAAGCTTTCAATACAGTCGACCATGAACTGCTGTACTCCAAATTAACGCACTATGGCATCAGAGGCCAATCCCTCAACTACCTAAAATCATACCTTAGTAACAGAACTCAATATGTGTATGCAAATGATGCAAACTCTTCCACCCAACAAATCACAGGAGGAGTCCCACAAGGAAGCATCCTTGGACCACTCCTCTTTCTCATCTAAATCAATGATCTACCGAATGCATCACAGCTACTCAAACCCATATTATTTGCAGATGACACAACATATGTCTTTTCCCACCCAAAAACGGTCATACTAGCAAACACAGTCAATGCCGAATTGCAGAAAATATCTGCCTGGATGATGACTAATAAACTTACCCTGAATACTGATAAAACCTATTTCATTCAGTTTGGAAACAGAGCTGCAAATGATCCGATTAACATAATGCTAAGTGGATCATCAGTCACAAGACTCAGAGGGAAAATTCCTAGGTATCCACCTTGACAGTAGCCTTAAGTTCTGGACACACACATACAACAAATCACCAAGAAAATCTCCAAGACTGTAGGCATACTATCAAAGATAAGGTACTACGTTCCACAATCAGCTCTCCTGGCACGGTACCATACACTCATATACCCTTATCTTACATACGGAATTTGTGCATGGGTATCAACAACATCCAATCACCTAAAACCCCTCATAACCCAGCAAAATGCAGCAGTAAGAATGATAACGAATTCCCACTCCCGCCAGCATACTCCACCAATTTTCATAAGTCTGAATCTGCTCACCATTAAGAACATCCATACTTATTCATGTGCCTACTACATACACAGAACAATACACGCAAATATAAACCCTCCACTCAAACTTCTCCTCACCAACTTAAACAGGACACATGATCACAAGACACATCTCTTTTTGATATACCTCATGTCCTTATCACACTGTGTAAAAACTCTATGCACATAAAGGGCCCTGAAATATGGAATTCATTACCAGAAGATATTAAAGTAACCCAGTCTGAAAATCAGTTTAAGACTTCTCAAAAGCCACTTAATCACCCTAGACTAAACGATAAATACTCAGTACACACTTACTCACCTATGTACTCCCACATCATAACTTCAACAATCACTTTGAACCTTTTATCCATTGTTGACAGGAAAATAATTGAACCACTGTTTTCACAAAAAGCATTTTAGACTATATGAATATATCCTTTGTCTTATACAAATTTAATTCACTTATAATTAACAATCTAATGTTCAACTATGAAATAATTACTGTCCTACTGTACAACTATGATAAAATCCTTAGTGTTAAGTAGTCTGTAAGCCAATAATGTTAAGTTGGCTCATAATGCCTAGGCATAATAGAGGCTCTCTTTGCATTGCAACCCACTATTGAAAATATAAAATTTCAATGTACTGTTTGCAAAGACAAATAAAATAAATACTAATGCTAGATAATTAAAGTTGGAGGTTTATAAGAAAAATAATCTTGAAGTTGAACATAACGAATAACAACATTACAAATAATGATTCAAACAGTAATATTTTAAGGATGAATAGAAGTTTTAACCCTTTCACTGTCGGTCCCATAATATTACGGCTTTGAAGCCAGTGTTGGTCCCGTAATACTATGCCAGAATTCTAGCGGTTTCCAATCTTGCAGGAGAAAGCTGGTAGGCCTACATATGAGAGAATGGGTCCGAGTGGTCAGTGTGCGAAGTATTAAAACAAATTCTGTAGCACACAGTGCATGAGAAAAAAACTGCGACTGTGTTTTTTGTTGAAAACAGCGACTTTACAGTGCATTTTCGTATGGTATTTATGATTGCATTCTTGTTTTCTTGTCTCATTTGATAGAATAGAACATATATTACAGAAATAGAGAGGATTTTGAATGGTTTACAGAATAAAAGTAGTAGCTTGAAAGTGGGCTCAAAGTAGCGGAAATGTTCGATTTTTGCTGATGTTCAAGAGTAAACAAATCACGTCATATGTCCAATACACGTAAACTGGCGGGTCTAATATGCTTTCACAAATGTGCTGATATTATTTATACCATCTTTATAATAATGCAGTAGTCTGCATAACAGTAAATCTTCTATTTTTTGTGTGAATAAAAATTAAAAATGACAAGCAAACATAATGTAAGAGAGGCCTGGAGACATGACTAATGAACAGAGAAATTATTATTTTAGTGCTAGGAATGTTTGCATTGTTTATTCTGGACCCTATTTTGAAATTAGCCTTTCTTGAAATTTGTATGAAATTGGCCAAATTACCAATTTCTGATCACTTTATTGGGTAGTTGAAATAGGTAAATGGGCAGTTTCTAGTACTCAGGTGATAGAACCAAAGGAGTTCTAGCAAAATAGCTATGAATATTGTCGACTGGAACAATGGAATTGGCCCAAAGTAGGGCTCAAAGTGGGTGAAATCGCTGATGTGTAAATATCACCAAGACCACTAACTTCACGACAGAGTAATTCCATATGTTTTCCATTAAATTTCGTACCTTTGGTTTCATTACCAGCAGGAAAAGATTCTCTATCATTTCATAAGAAAAATCTTTTTTTTTTAAATTCTTCAACACTGAGTGCAAGTTGGCGAGCAGTGTTCTTAACAGTGAAAGGGCTAACTAGAGTTTATATAATAGTATTTGGGCGAGTTGCTTCAAACTGGTTAGATGTTGTTTTGGTTAGTATTGAGAGACGAGATGATTTTTAAGCATAGCCCTAAATTTGTATGCAGTCAGGGAATCTTTTACTGGTTCAGGTAGTGAATTCCAGTTCTGATTATTAACCTAAGGCATACACAACGGAATGAATAACATTTGAGAGAATAACAGACCTTAAGAGTATATATTGATTATAATGTTTTACCTATGTTCATATTGAGCAAAGGCATGTTACAGTGGAACCCCGACTCTACCAATGGCACTCTGCTATGATAAACGACTTATGATGCCTGTCAGTGTAAAATTTGACCCTGAACCTACGTTGAAAACTGCTGACTTACATCATTCTGTGCTCCGAACGCGGCGTCTGGTCGTCTGCAGCCCGAGCTGCCTCTGCCGGCTAGTGTGCACTTGTTTCAACCAGGAGCTGTGATGGTTGCACACATACATTGCCAATTAAATGTTCTAGTTATTCCAGTGTTTTTAGTGCATGTAACTGCTAGCACAGTAGCCAAATGGTGCCACCACGTAGCTTCTGTGCCAACCCTGTGGCAAAAGGGTGAGAAATACTTCTACCACGGTCAGCTGCTGCTGCACCACGGTCAGTTGCTGCTGCTGCCACATGTCAGCTGCTGCTGCACCGTCAGCTGCTGCTGCAGCTGTACCACGGTCAGCTGCTGCTGCTGCTGCACCACGGTCCAGCTGCTGCTGCCTGCTGCGCTGCTGCTGCCACCACGGTCAGCTCTGCTGCTGCTGCACACGGTCAGCTGCTGCTGCTGCTGCTGCACCACGGTCAGCTGCTGCTGCTGCACCACGGTCAGTCTGCTGTGCTGCGCACCACGGTCAGTGCTGCTGCTGCTGCACCACGGTCAGCTGCTGCTGCCTGCACCAGGGTCAGCTGCTGCTGCACCACGGTCAGCTGCTGTGCTGCGCACCACGGTCAGCTGCTGCTGCTGCACCACGGTCAGCTGCTGCTGCTGCTGCACCAGGTCAGCTGCTGCTGCTGCCAGGTCAGCTGCTGCTGCGCACCACGGTCAGCTGCTGCTGCTGCTGCACCACGGTCAGCTGCTGCTGCTGCACCCGGTCAGCTGCTGCTGCGCACCACGGTCAGCTGCTGCTGCTGACCAGGTCAGCTGCTGCTGCCGCACCACGGTCAGCTGCTGCTGCTGCTGACCACGGTCAGCTGCTGCTCGCACCACGGTCAGCTGCTGCTGCTCGCACCACGGTCAGCTGCTGCTGCTGCTGCACCACGGTCAGCTGCTGCTGCCGCACCACGGTCAGCTGCTGCTGCGCACCACGGTCAGCTGCTGCTGCCTGCACCACGGTCACATGCTGCTGCTGCTGCTGCACCACGGTCAGCTGCTGCTGCTGCACCACGGTCAGCTGCTGCGCACATGGCAGCTGCTGCTGCACCACGTCAGCTGCTGCTGCCCACGGTCAGCTGCTGCTGCACCACGGTCAGCTGCTGCTGCCTGCACCACGGTCAGCTGCTGCTGCCGCACCACGGTCCAGCTGCTGCTGCTGCTGCACCACGGTCAGCTGCTGCTGCCGCACCACGGTCAGCTGCTGCTGCCGCACCACGGTCAGCTGCTGCTGCACCACGGTCAGCTGCTGCTGCACCAGGTCAGCTGCTGCTGCTGCGCACCACGGTCAGCTGCTGCTGCGCACCACGGTCAGCTGCTGCTGCCGCACCACGGTCAGCTGCTGCTGCCGCACCACGGTCAGCTGCTGCTGCCGCACCACGGTCAGCTGCTGCTGCCGCACCACGGTCAGCTGCTGCTGCCGCACCACGGTCAGCTGCTGCTGCTCGCACCACGGTCAGCTGCTGCTGCTGCTGCACCACGGTCAGCTGCTGCTGCGCACCACGGTCAGCTGCTGCTGCTGCACCACGGTCAGCTGCTGCTGCCGCACCACGGTCAGCTGCTGCTGCCGCACCACGGTCAGCTGCTGCTGCTGCACCACGGTCAGCTGCTGCTGCACCACGGTCAGCTGCTGCTGCCTGCACCACGGTCAGCTGCTGCTGCTGCGCTGCTGCACCACGGTCAGCTGCTGCTGCCGCACCACGGTCAGCTGCTGCTGCTGCACCACGGTCAGCTGCTGCTGCTGCACCACGGTCAGCTGCTGCTGCACCACGGTCAGCTGCTGCTGCTGCACCACGGTCAGCTGCTGCTGCACCACGGTCAGCTGCTGCTGCTGCACCACGGTCAGCTGCTGCTGGCACCACGGTCAGCTGCTGCTGCTGCACCACGGTCAGCTGCTGCTGCTGCACCACGGTCAGCTGCTGCTGCTGCTGCACCACGGTCAGCTGCTGCTGCACCACGGTCAGCTGCTGCTGCCACCACGGTCAGCTGCTGCTGCGCACCACGGTCAGCTGCTGCTGCCGCACCACGGTCAGCTGCTGCTGCTGCACCACGGTCAGCTGCTGCTGCTGCACCACGGTCAGCTGCTGCTGCGCACCACGGTCAGCTGCTGCTGCGCACCACGGTCAGCTGCTCTGCTGCACCACGGTCAGCTGCTGCTGCCTGCACCACGGTCAGCTGCTGCTGCCACCACGGTCAGCTGCTGCTGCCGCACCACGGTCAGCTGCTGCTGCCGCACCACGGTCAGCTGCTGCTGCGACCACGGTCAGCTGCTGCTGCCTGCACCACGGTCAGCTGTGCTGCTGCACCACGGTCAGCTGCTGCTGCTGCACCACGGTCAGCTGCTGCTGCGCACCACGGTCAGCTGCTGCTGCACCACGGTCAGCTGCTGCGCACCACGGTCAGCTGCTGCGCACCACGGTCAGCTGCTGCTGCGCACCACGGTCAGCTGCTGCTGCTGCACCACGGTCATGCTGCTGCTGCTGCTGCACCACGGTCAGCTGCTGCTGCTGCTCCACCGGTCAGCTGCTGCTGCTGCACCACGGTCAGCTGCTGCTGCTGCTGCACCACGGTCAGCTGCTGCTGCTGCACCACGGTCAGCTGCTGCTGCTGCACCACGGTCAGCTGCTGCTGCTGCACCACGGTCAGCTGCTGCTGCTGCACCACGGTCAGCTGCTGCTGCTGCACCAGGTCAGCTGCTGCTGCTGCACCACGGTCAGCTGCTGCTGCTGCACCACGGTCAGCTGCTGCCTGCTGTCACCACGGTCAGCTGCTGCTGCTGCACCACGGTCAGCTGCTGCTGCTGCACCACGGTCAGCTGCTGCTGCTGCACCACGGTCAGCTGCTGCTGCTGCACCATGGTCAGCTGCTGCTGCTGCACCACGGTCAGCTGCTGCTGCTACCACGGTCAGCTGCTGCTGCTGCTGCTGTACCACGGTCAGCTGCTGCTGCTGCACCACGGTCAGCTGCTGCTGCTGCACCATGGTCAGCTGCTGCTGCTGCACCACGGTCAGCTGCTGCTGCTGCACCATGGTCAGCTGCTGCTGCTGCACCACGGTCAGCTGCTGTGCTGCACCACGGTCAGCTGCTGCTGCTGCACCACGGTCAGCTGCTGCTGCTGCACCACGGTCAGCTGCTGCTGCTGCACCACGGTCAGCTGCTGCTGCTGCACCACTTTCAGCTGCTGCTGCTGCACCACTTTCAGCTGCTGCTGCTGCACCACGGTCAGCTGCTACTGCTGCACCAGTCAGCTGCTGCTGCTGCACCACGGCCAGCTGCTGCTGCTGTATCACGGTCAGCTGCTGCTGCACCACGGTCAGCTGCTGCTGCACCACGGTCAGCTGCTGCTGCAGCACCATCAGCTGCTGCTGCTGTAGCTCCATCAGCTGCTGCTGCTGTAGCACCATCAGCTGTTGCTGCTGTAGCACCATCAGCTGCTGCTGCTGTAGCACCATCAGCTGCTGCTGCTGTAGCACCATCAGCTGCTGCTGCTGCTGTACCATGTTCAGCTGCTGCTGCTGCACCACGGTCAGCTGTACTACTCGAAGATGTGGGGAGACTGTTGTTGGTGTGGCTTATCGAGAATACTGAGAAACAATTAACCCCAGAGGGTTAGCCACCCAGGATAACCCAAGTGTGCCATCGAGGACTAACTTATTTCCATTGGGATCCTTAATCTTGTCCCCCAGGATGCGACCCACACCAGTCAACTAACACCCAGGTGAACAGGAAAAAATGCCTGGAACTAGTGCTCATATTGGTGAATTTAAGGCCAGGAAAGATTGGTTTGAGAGATTTAAGAATCACAGTGGCATACACAGTGGGATAAGACCTGTTCTGGAAGGAAGTGCCAAACAGAACCTACATTACTGAGGAGGAAAAGGCACTCCCAGGACACAAAGTGTCTCATTACTCATCACATCTTCAATAAAGGTGTCATTCTTCATTTAGTACACTAGTACATGCACAATATACTACATTGTACATGTGTAATAAAGTTGGTAGAATTACCGACAATATGTAAAGTAAAAGGACACAAGTGCAACTAATGTGACATTTATTGTGGCAACGTTTCGCTCTCCAGGAGCTTTATCAAGCCATTACAAACAATACATGGACACAGAGGGTATATAAAGGCTCATAGTGAGGTGCAATACTAGTGAGGTAACATTTTGATGTTCACTAGTGGTAGTAGTAGTAGTAGTGACAAAAGTAATACAATATGATGGAGCAATTAATTCGTACAAGAGTAAAAGGATATAAAAGCTATTACTTGGGTAACATAAAAATAGGTTGGACAAATATAGACTGGAAAGAGGCAGCTTGTTTCAGTGTTCACTCTCTGTAATGTGCTTTGTGTAGTATAACAGGAGAGACTATGTGATGGCAGGGTTTAATGTTTTCAGGAGGATTCTTGCTAAGACTTCGGAGATGGTGAAGCTGCCGTTGTTTTGTTTAATTGTATTCGAAACAGCGATCAGTGCTGATTCGAGGCACTTGCGTCTGCGGAAAATAGTTTCTTTGATCACTAATTGTGCGTCTCTGAATTTCATGAGATGATTAGTGGAATTTCGGTGTTGTACACAGGCGTTGTTCAAGTTATCGTTCCTACATGCGTAAATGTGTTCATTGAGGCGGGTGTTGAGGTTTCTTGCTGTTTCACCCACGTAAATCTTGTCACAGCCTCCACAGGGTACAGTGTAAACTCCTGCATTGACTGGTTTGTGGTGCTTGGATTGTGTCCTGGTTAGATCCTTTATTGAAGTGCTAGAAGCGATGGCGACTCTGGTGTTAGCTTGTGAAAGTACTTTTGAGACGTTCAGTGCAACCTGGCTGTTGGGAAGAATTATAACTTTGTTGGGAGTTGTGTTGATGCGTGGAGAATTAATGATCTGAAGAGCTCTTTTCTTGCAGTCTTTGATGAAAAAAGAAGGAAAATGTAACTCAGTGAATGTTTGGTGAATATATGTACATTCCTCGTCAAGAAACTCAGGACTGCAAATTCGGTATGCTCTTAGGAAAAACCCGATGATGATGCCTCTTTTGGTCTTGGTATCTTGACTGGAATAGAAGTGTGTGAGATCATTTTTATTGGTGAGTTTCCGATAAACTTGAAATCTTAGGTTGTTGTCTACTTTGTGAATGAGGACGTCGAGGAAAGGTAGCTTGTCGTTGGACTCTTCTTCTAGTGTAAACTGGATCGCCGGTTCAACTGCGTTGAGCCTTGCCTGAAGATTCCGTACATCAAAACGTTTTGGAGTTATTACGAGGACATCATCCACGTAACGTAACCAAGTGACGCTTGAAGGGATGATGTTGGCGAAGTATTCGGACTCTAGGTGTTCCATGTATAAGTTGGCTAGGACGGCACTTATGGGGGACCCCATTCCCATGCCGTAGGTTTGTTTGTAGAGCTTGTTATTGAAAGAAAAACAGTTGAAATTAACACAGAGTTCAATCAAGTCAACAAAATCTCCGGGAGGTAGAGGAAGATTAAGGTCCTGATTGACTTTACGTCGGAGAACCTCGATGGCTTTTTTGGTAGGTACTTTTGTGAAGAGGGAAGTCACATCCAAACTGCTTAGTTTCTTGTTACGGATGGAGAGGTTACGGATGCGGTTGAGAAGGTCGCCTGAGTGTTTAAGATGAGCGGGGCTGATGGTCCCAAGAAGGCAGGAAAGATGTTTGGCAAGAACTCCGGCTAGTTTGTGTAGAGCACTGCCTATTCCTGACGTGATTGGTCTGAGAGGAATATTGTGTTTATGGGTCTTGGGTAAACCATACATATGTGCTGGTTTAGGGTTGCTTGGTAACAAGTACAGAAGTTTCTTCCCTTCTCTAGTGCGTTTGAGTATTTGTCTGGTTTTGTATAGAAAATCTTTGGTGAGCGTCTCCCACTGTTGAGTGCTGATGGGTTCGTACATGTATCCTTCTTTTTGTGTGTAGGAAAATGTATATTTCATGTGGTAAAAAAAAAAAAATCCATACTTTTGGGTGTCTTGAATGGATTAATTTGATTTCCATTATTTCTTATGGGGAAAATGAATTTGACTTACGATAATTTCGTCTTACGATGTGCTCTCTGGAACGGATTAATATCGTAAGTCGGGGGTCCACTGTATAGTTTTTACATTTGTATTTATGATGGGCTGGGAT
This sequence comes from Cherax quadricarinatus, assembly GCF_026875155.1. NCBI lineage: Eukaryota > Metazoa > Arthropoda > Malacostraca > Decapoda > Parastacidae > Cherax > Cherax quadricarinatus. The sequence goes on from NC_069422.1 coordinate 13,295,563, forward strand.
AGGTTAAGGAGACAAGGTTTTTTAACTGTAGATTTAAAAATGCTAGCTGAGCCAGTGGTTCTGGAGATTTCTGGCAGTGTTTTCCAGATTTTGGGCCCTTTTATGTACACTGAGCTTTTGAAAAGATTTAGCCTGACACGGGGAATGTCAGAGATATTTGTGCCTAATATTATGTCTATGGGACCTATAGCAACTGTCCAAAAAGTGCTTTGGGTCGGAATTAATATTAGAATTAATTGTTCTGTAAACATAGGTTGCACAGTAGTACGAGTGGATGTTTTGTACAGTAAGTAGGTTTAGATCTTTCAAGAGTGGGGTGAGGGTGTTGTTTAGCAGTGGATTGTGTGATCATTCACACTGCAGCTTTTTGTTGGGTTATCATTGGTTGTAGGTGATTTGTCATTGTGGAACCCCAGGCACAAATAGCATAGGTGAGGTAGGAGTAGATCAGTGAATAGTATAATGTAAGTAGTGCTGTTTGTGTACATTACATATCTTTCAGAGGATGCCAACTGTTTTAGATACTTTTTTTATGTATTGGATATGAGTGTTGAATTTCAGGTTGCTGTCAAGGTGCAGACCCAGGAATTTTCCCTCATTATGTTTAGCAATAAAGGTGTTGTCAAGCATAATGTTCAGTTAGACCTCACCTGCTCTACTCTCAAACATGATGTGGAAGGTTTTATCTATATTAAGTGTAGGTTTACTGACAGTCATCCAGGGTGCTATTTTTGTGAGCTCATTAATAATAGTGTTAAGTGAGGCTAGATTAGGGTGGGAAATAACAAAAGTCATGTCATCAGCAAAGAGAACAGGCATAAGTTGTGATAAGCTTGGAAGATCGTTAATGTATATAAAAAGAAAAGGAGGGGGCCAAGAATGCTTCCCTGTGATACACCAGTGTTCAGGGGTCTTGTTGAGGAGGCTGCGTCCTTGATAGATACGTATTGCTTTCTATTAGTAAGATAAGACTTAATATATGCAAGTGCATGGTCTTTTATACCATAATGATCAAGTTTGAAGAGGAGGATGCTGTGGTCTACTGTATCAAAAGCTTTCTTAAGGTCGATAGAGAGTTCAAGTGGGTATTCGTTTTTTTCCAGTGCTGTGTAAAGTAGGTCTAGCATTTTTTAAAAGTATCATTTGTGTTTTTGTTTCTCCTGAAGCCAAACTGGCAGGGGATGAGGATGCTTTGTGATGTTATGAAAGAGTATAACCTTTTGCATATGAGCTTCTGGAAGATTTTGTAAAGTAAATTCAAGTTTGATATTGGCCTATAGTTCTTTACATCTGTTGGGTCACCACCTTTGTGTATTTGTGAAATCCAGGAAAGCATTGGTTTCTAGTAATTTGTTGAAGATTAATGCAATGGTGGATGAAAGGATCTGAGCCGCTCATTTGCACAGTAGTAGTGGTACTTGGGTTATATTTCCTGATTTGTTTTTTAATAAGTTATTGTTTTTTAATAAGTTAATAATCATGGAAACCTCAGTGGGCTTTGTTGGTGTAAGACAGAGGGATGTTGGGAAGTTTCCATCTAGATAATCATTAGTGGCGAGATTTAAGAATATACCTGAGAAGTCATTTATCTTGTAAGCTGTATCAATAGGCTGGAGTTCCAGTTTGTCTGGAATTACAAAGGCACACAGTAAGCAGTCTCTGCAATTTACACACCAATTTCACCAACTATGAGTCCCATTTAAGCCAATTCCATTGCTTCAGGCAACCAAATTCTTAAGCCAATTTCACACAATTCAAAAAATACCAATTTAAAAATAGAATCCAAAATAAACAATGTTGACATTCTCAGCTCTAAAACAACATTTCCTCTGTTCACTGGTCATGTCCCCAGGCCTCTCTTATATAACACTTCCTTTCCATTTTGAATTCTTAATCACATAAAAACAGAAGATTTACTCTATTTCTCAGATAATATAACCAGAAAAAATCCCAATAATTGAGTCAGACCTATTAAAAAAAAAACTATAAAACAGACTGGGGGCTGTAAGGAGGCTTTACCCATCCTCTGGAATATATGCAAAAAATTTAATATTTCTGCTACTTTAAACTCAATTTCAACTATTTGCAGTTCTGAAACCAATCTAAATCATCTCTATTTCAGTAATGTCTTCCAGCCAATAAAACTATAAGAACCACGTTTGAAAACACCGCAAAGTCACTATTTTAAACCTTACACACGGTCACATCTTGTTTTTCCCATCATGCACTGCACGAGGCAGGATTTTTTTTATATAGTGTACATTCACTACACAGACCCATTCTCTAATATCTAGGCCAAAATTTATCTAAGTGAGCTGAGCTCATGACATGGAGCTACATCAGGGACTCTGACCTCAATGACAAAGTTAAACAATGATATTTATCTTACTAACCAAATAAAATTTTAGCCCCTATAGTAAATGGTTACAGAAAATCTTATTATGTGGCCATATAAAAGATAATATAAACAAGTGGTATGGGGTCATCCATGATTATAGCTGTTTATTATCATTTCTGGAAATAACAAATTTTGTTCCCCAACACCACCATTATGATTTCAGTACTAAAATTTCGCTTTTAAAAATAGAATCTATACTGCATGGTTGTCATTATTATATTCTAAGAAAGCACCAAATTATGAACCAAAATTATTCTTAATTTTTTTTTCCAACAACCCCCGTGTCCCACTGAGGAAGGTGACCCAAAAAAAAAAAGAAATACTTTTACCATCATTCAACACTTTCACCATCATTCACATAATATCACAGTCTTAAATATGATTATAAAATAGCATTTCTTTACACTTACTGAGATACAATATAATGTCTTTTAAAGTCATACACTTTAATGTCTCATAAAATTATATAAAATAAATTTACAAGTCACATTTTCCTTGTCTCAATAAATTTTGTCACTTTCTGTCATTAATGCAAGTACTCTAGTCGCACAATACAACATAAAACAATCAGTGATCAGCATATTTAATAATTAAGATCTGATTTCTGTTCCTTCTGTTTCTATTTCCTGTTCCTTTCTAAATTACTAATTAGTTAAGGCTTCTTTTGTCTGTTTTCACTAGTTTTTGGCTGTCTTCAGTAGTCAGTCGGACTCAGACTTCAGGGCCTAGGGACTACCATAAATGGATTAACAGGAGTACTTATCTGGATTTTTATCTACAATTTATCTTATGTGATGCAAGCAAATTTATGATATTTGCTTAATATGCCTGGTATCTTATTTTCTTTGTCAAGGTAACTTATTAATGAAAATAAGATGCCATACATATTTAATAAAGGTACTCTTGTTAAACTTTTTTGGGGGGTCAAGTTCCTAAGCTTTCTGTCTAGATATCTGCTTTTGCATTACTGTTTGAAGGACGGATATAGACTGCACAATAAACCAGCCGCTTTGCCAGCAAAACCTAAAATTTAACTTTACGTTTACCCACCTAACCATTGCATCACAATTAGTCTTGTCAAATTCAAATCGGTCGATTTACTCGACCTATAGGTTATTACACGATAAAATCAAATACACATAATGCACGTAATGACTAATCTCGAGTAATCTATAACATGCACAGTAATACACTTAGCTACAGCACAAGCAAACACTATTTCCACCTACATCGAAATCAGTGTCGATGGTGCAGGCGGAAGCGGGGTGACGGTGAATATAAAGTGTGAGTATATAGGAGAGTGAGCGGGAGTGTGTCTTCCCTGAGAGAGTAGACCCTAGACTAGCCTCCCTGTATAGCCTCAGTCGTGTGCCTGCCCCGCCCTCATTCAACACATTATTTGCATATATTCACAAGGCCCCCAACTAGTTTAAACCCCCCACAACGGACCTTAAGGCACCGTGATCATTTTTTCCCCTCACGCGCCCATTGAAAGTATAATATATGCACCGAGATCCTTTACATGTTACCTGGGCCGACCCTTCCAACCTTATTTGCATAGGCCAACCAGTATGCATACACAAGTAGCATTTAAACTGCGCTCCCGGCCCACCACTAGAAAAAAACTGGAAGACCGTTTGGAGTAAAATAGGCAAGACGTAACGTACCACAGGCTGAGGGTATACCCAAGTTCAGGGATGAGCCGGGTATGTAAATTATGATGAATATTCATGGCGTGTGTGTGAGCCTTCACCTCCTCCGCTGCTGCTGCTGCTGCTGCTGTTCCAGCAGCGTCCCGTTGTTGTTGTCCCAACACCACCACCACCACCACCACCACCTGGAACACTCCGAACACTAGTACACTACTGCTCTATACAAGTATTCTACACTAATATTCTATATTGCTACTATACTACTATTCTACACTACTGCTCTATACTAGTATTCTACACTAATATTCTATACTAGTATTCTACACTATTATTCTATACTACTACTATACTATACTACTGTTCTATACTAGTACTCTACACTACTATACTATACTACTACTACTATACTATTATTCTGAACTATTACTGTATACTATTACTCTACTATTCAATACTGCTACTATACATTATTACTCTACACTACTGCTATACACTACTACTATACACTATTATCCTACACTACTGCTATACACTGCTGGTATACACTATTATCCTACACTACTGCTATACACTGCTGCTATACACTATTATCCTACACTACTGCTATACGCTACTACTATACATTGCTACTCTACACTCAGTGCGGAAATCTTGGAGGCCTCCAGTAAAGATGTATAATATTTTTGACACTGTTATAGGCCTTTCTTGCACATGCTGTCATAACGCACTGTCTCCAAACAATCCATCAGTAATGTTCTTTGCACTCCATTTCAGAATAATACTGTGGAAAATGGCATTTACTGAATGTATCATTATTTACATAACAGTAAATGAACAAAGATAGTTATTATTTATCAGTTAGACAAGTAGGAATTTGGGACACCTAGGTCACAAAAAATGTCCCCCTTCGATACCTAAAACTGTCATATCCACAATTTGCTCTGGATTTTAAATTTTGCCACCGAAGTGCCTAGTTTATTGTGCACCCCATATCCATCCTGTGGACGGTAGCGCGAGAGCATATGGATACACAAAAGGCCTAGGAACTAGGCCCCAAAGGGTTAACAGGAATACATATGGATTTATATCTACATATCTATAGTTCACTTATCTGTTACAAGCAAATTTAGGAAATTTGCTTAGTATATCTGGTATCTTATTTTCATTAATAAGATATCTTGACATGTCACATAGGTTATTATACTGTCTGTCTCTGTATTCCTCAATAAGTGGACAATTAAGCACATAGTGTTCAAGAGAGTGACCATGTGCCTGATCACATAATTTACATTTAGTTTGATCATCATCTGTGTGTCTCCCAAACTGCCAGAAAGTACTTGTAACCAAGCCTAAGCCTGGCCACTACAACATCAGTCAGTCTGTTCACATGCAAGTTGCTCCATAAACATACTTATCTACGTTCATGTTATCATAGTGGGTTATAGATCTACTCAGGCTTCTAACTGCATTCCTATAACAATCATTTTCATTATTTACTTCTCTCCTAATATTATTCCAATGCTAGACACAGTTATACCAAAGTTATATCTTACATTCTCCTTCTCGATAACTCTTCTTGGCTAACAATCAACTTTATCATGAAGGAGTAATCCAATGTGTGATAGATCCATAGCAATTGTACATTAATTCCTTTGTCCCTAATTTTTGAGTATCTATACCTGGCTTCCCCAATGAGCATGTTGTTGGAGTCATTATAAAGAGCCAAGAGCCTTCAATGATGACATAGAATCAGTAATGATGATAGAGTCAAGCTCAGTCATAGGTTAGCTTTAGTGCCATTAGGATTGCAAACAATTCAGTTTGCAGTGTAGACGCCCAGTTGTTAATTCTTATGCCTAACTCAACAAATTTATTATCGTTCTTAACTAGGGAGGTGGCAACAAGAGCAGATGCAGCCCTGCCAGAAGACTCCTGTTTAGATCCATCAGTGTATATAACTTGTGATAACTTTGTTACTACCAGCTAGGTGAGAAATTTCTTCTTGAGCAGTTGCTCAAACAAGAGATTTAAGGAAGGATTATTACAATGAGCTTCTTGGAGGGACTTGTAGGTATGTGATATTAAATGAACACATCTTCCATGGAGGGGTGAAATGCTCTTGTTGCCTACAGTGATACAGTTCATGCAGGTTATAAAACTTAATGCAATTGCACGTTTTCACAATCCATTTAGATCTGTGTGTATTTACCTCTAGACACTTGGTAAGATTCACTGTGACAGTGTCTGGTTCGTTGCTCAACATTCTAATACCGAGTACAGTGTTAATTTCAACAATCCTATCACTGATACTAGAAATACCAAGCTCCTTCCTCATGTTAAGAACTTTTGTAGATCTGGGACAGCCAAGAATAATCCTGAGAGCTTCATTTTGCATTAACTCCAAGGGCGGAGAGAACTTTCTCTAGCTAATATCAACATGGGAGCAGCATAATCAATTAAGGACCTAACATAGGCTATGTACATCATTCTCACGATTCTCACATTTGCACCATAGTTGGGATTGTAGCCAGCAACAGCTTTGAGAGCATTTAGCCTAGCTTTACATTTCTTGTTTAGTTGTGGTATAGTGGATTTGTTAAAGGGTACATCTACACCAAGATATCTGTAAGTTTTAACGTAGCTAATGATTTCACCCTGCAAATAGATGGGTGGGGGATGTCGTTTGCTTGTTAATATCTTTGTTTTAGAGGAAGATATTATGAGGCCTAGTCGATTACAAATTGCTTGAACTTCATTAAGAATGGTATTCATCTTCTTATGCCCTGTTGTATGGATCATGATATCATCAGCATAGCTTATAGCTATATGTTTAGGTGAGGCAGGTAGAGCATTTAGGAGAGCATTAATCAGAATATTAAATAGCATGGGACTAAGAACTCCTCCCTGTACCTAAAGACATTTCTTTAGAATCACTTCTGAAGCCTTGGTAAAGGACAGAGGATACTCTATTTGACAGGTATCCTATTATACAAATGAAAAATACATCACCAGGAATACTGGTAAATATATAAATTTTGTGGACTGTGTATTAAAAATAATAAATGGTTATATACATACACAATTACATAACAGTAGGAAAATATATCTTAATATCACTCATCAATTTGACTGGAGATTAAGTTGTATCATACTCAGAAAACCCCCCTGTCTACATTTATGATAATAATACTGGCCAGAACTACAAACATAATATAGACATGACTTAGCTGGGGTTCCTGGAGCTGTCTTCTCCAGTCGCCTGATATCTCAAGTTATGCAGGAATGCACATCCACCAATTTCGCCTCCTATTTGAGAGGTGTCAACACAATTTTAACCTCTAGAGCACGAAAAATTCTTCCCATTACACCAACGTTTGTACAAAATTCAAAACCAAGATGGCAAGTCTCTTCTGCGCAGACGCAGGCTTTCCGTTTTCTATGACATAAATATTATTAAATACAGTATGGCCATCTATTTACATATAAATACTGAATTTCTGGAAAATATATACAGTATTTTCCACACTGCGGCCGGCCGGAGTTCGTTGCTAAACGATTCAAATTACTCCTTCCTTTAGGAGACGATTCCAGCCAGTTCTGGCTTGAGTGGCTGTTCTCCTAGTAGGTCTTACTACGATTTCATCTTCCGGCATCACTTGGTCTGCGTTATCTTCCATATCACTCGTGTCACTTTCCCTCAGATTTTCATTTACGTTTGATTGCACACCTAATTCCAAGGGAATCAATTTATTAATTGTGCGTAAACTTTCCTGGCCATGACACAACACTTTGACATTCCTGACAACACCTTGTGCATCTGGGTACAATGTCAATACCTTGGCCAGAGGCCACAATGTTCGATGTTGTTCAGTGTCAATTAACACAATGTCACCTGGTTGAATGGTCTGTCAATTTACTGCCTTTGCCGCACCATAAAAGTGTTCACGTAGTGTAAGAAGATATTCCTTATGCCACACATTAGACCAATGATCAGTTACTTTATTTAACATTTTAAATTTATTACACAACACTGCCGCATCATTGTAATCTTCATCACTTTCTTCCGGATTATCTCTATAGACAGGGGCAGCTTCCAATTTCCTTCCACATATTGAGGAGGAAAAGGTTGAAAAGGGGTTTTTTTTTTAATTTTTTTTTGGGTGTTTTTAATTTGTTTGTTTTTTTTGTTTGAAATTTTTTTTTTTCCAAAATTTGTTTTTTTTTTGGTTTTTGAAAATTTTTTTTTTTTTTTTTTTTTGGGTTTTTTTTGGATTTTGTTTTTTTTGGGTTTCTTTTTTTTTTGGTTTTTTTGAGGTGAATTTTTTTTTTTTTTGTTATTTTTTTTTGTTTGGGGTTCTTGATAAAATTTTTAAAAATTTGTTTTTTAAAAAAGGTTGGGAAAATTGTTGGGGGCCCGTTGTTTTTTTTTTGTTTTTTTTGTTGTTGGAAATTGTGTTTTTTTTTTGGGTTTTTGTTTTTTTGGAATTTTTTTTGGTTTTTTGTTTTTTTTTTTTTTAAAAGGATGGTTTTTTTTGGTTTTTTGTTTTTTAAAAATGTTTTTTTTTTTAAAATTTGGGTTTGTTTTTGGGAATTTTAAATTTGGTTTTTTGGGGTTGTTTTTTTTTGGGTTTGTTTTTTTTACGGGTTTTTTTTTTTGTTTTTAAGTTTTGTGTTTGGGTTTTTAAAATTTTTTTTTTTAATTTTTTTTTTTTTTTGGGTTTGTTTTTTTAAATTTTTTTTTTTTGGGGTTTTTCTTTTTTTTTGGGGTTTGGGTTTTTTTGTTGGGATTGTTTTGTTTTTAAATTTGTGGGTTTTTTTTTGAGTTTTTTTGAAAAAAAAAGGGGAAAATGAAACCCCGGGGAATTTTTTGGTGAATATTATGTACATTCCTCGTCAAAAAATTTGGACTGCAAATTCGGAAATGCTCTTGGGAAAAAACCCGTTTGATGAGCCCTTTTTGGTCTTGGTATCTTGACTGGAATAGAAGTGTTTTGGGAGATTTTTTTTTTGGAAAGATTTTCCGAAAAACTTGAAATTTTAGGTTTTTTTTGTCTACTTTGTGAAATTGGGGACGTGAGGAAAGGTAGCTTGTCGTTTGGACTCTTTCTTCTATTTGGTAAACTGGATCCCCGGGTTTCCCAACTGCGTTGAGCCTTGCCTGAAGATTCCGTCCCAAAAACGTTTTGGAGTTATTCGAGGACATCATCCACGTAACGTAACCGGGGGAGTTTTTGAAGGGTTTAGGGTGGCGAAGTATTGGGACCCCTTTGGGTGTTCCTTTGTTTAAGTTGGCTAGGAGGGGGAAACTTATGGGGGACCCCCCATTCCCTGCCTTTATTTTTTGTTTTTTGAGCTTTTTATTAAAAGAAAAACATTTGAAATTAACAGATTTCCCAAATAAAGTCAAAAAAATTTTCCGGGGGGTTTAGAGGAAGTTTAAGGTCCTGATTGATTTTAATTTCAGGAACCTCGAAAAGTAAACCCCGTTTTTTGTGAACCGTTTTTAAGTAAAAAAGTTTTAAAGGGAAACAGTATTTAGAAAAGGCTAAGAGGTCTTTGTGGCTTTTTAGGGAAATTTGGGAAAAAAGGCTTTATGACAGGGGGGGGAAGGGGGGCAATGTGGCAGTTGTTGCAAGTGTATGGTGTAGGGGGTGGTTTAAATGAAAGCAGTGAAGATTTTTTTACGGGGAAATGGTGAGGTTCAAGTTAAAAGTTTTGTAGGAAAGGGGGTAAAATTTTTTCCCCAGTAAAAAGTGGGGGGCCTTTTAGACAAGGTGTGTGTTTGTAAACGTGGTTGTTTAATATTTATAGAGGGGTTGTAAGAAAAGGGAAATGCGGGGGTCTTGGCAAGGGGCCCGTGGATTTAAAAAAGATAAAGAATACACAAAAAAGTGGGGTTGTAAACAGTGCTCTTTGTGTTTGACATTTGTCCCTTTTGGGAGTTCTGAAAAAAGAAAGTTGCAAAAGATTGGTGGTTGAATTTGGTTTTTAGGGTGTGAAATAAGAAGAAAATTTAAAAAGGGTTTGAATACGGGAAAAGGAGTAAGGTTATGGGGGATAACAAAAAGATTAGGTGATAAAAAGATTGAATATCAGATTGGAGGGGGGAGAGTATGGAGGGGGTGAAGTATTCAGTTTTTTGGGACCCCGGGTGGACGTGTCAGGGTTGGGTCTATGAAAGGGAGGTGAATCATGTTTTTGAGAGGGAAAAAAGAGTGAGTGGTGCACTTAGGAGTTGTGGAGAAAAAGGGAACCCTTTTTCCTTGGAGGAAAAAGGGGGAAATTGTATGAGATATAGTTTTCCCAAAACGCTCTTATATGGGTGGGGAAGCGTGGGTGATGAATTTTTGCGGGCGAGGGGGAAGGTGGAGGCCCATTTGGAGTTTGTCATGTTTTTGAGGGCAATGGTGGTTTGTGAATAAAATTTGCAGAGAATTGTATTTTTGGAAGTTGGGGAGGGGTGGGGGGTTTAACCAAAAACGTTTCCAGAGGGCTGGGGGAAGGGTTGTTGAGGTGGTTGGGGACATGTAGAGGAATGGAGCAAAACAGAAGACTTAAAAGAGTGTATCAGTCTGTAGGGGAAGGGGAAAGGCGGGGTGGGGGTTTTCGGTCCTGGGAAAAGGGTTGGGGGGAAGGGGGGGAAAAGGGGGGGGTTTTTTTTGTGGGGGGTTTGGGACTTCCAGCAGGCTTTGTTTGAGCGGGGTTTGATGGGAAAGTGAATGGAGACAAATGGTTTTTAAAAAACTGACGTGCTTTTGGGAAAGTGGGGACCCAAAGTAACATTTATGAGGGTTTTTCGGGGAAAAACCGGGCCCGGGGCCGGGGCTTAAAGCCCTGGAGAGGGGAAGTACAGTCCCTGCACTCTGAAAAAGGGGTTTTTGTTAATTTTGGGAAAGTTTTAAAAACTGTAGTGTAAAACCCCCCTTTTTGGCCCAAGACATTTGAGGGAAAGTGTTTGATGGTGAAAGTTTTTTTTTTTTGGGGCCACCCTGCCTTGGGGGGGAATCGGCCGGGTTTTTGATTAAAAAAAAAAAAAAAATTTTAATTTTGTGAAGGGGGAAGTCAATCCAAACTGTTTAAAGTTTTTTTTGTTAGGGAAGGAGAGGTTACAAATGGGGTTTTGAAAAGGGTTTCGCCGGGAGTGTTTAAGATGAGCGGGGCGTGGCCCCAAGAAGGGCGGGAAAATTTTGGGGGGCAAAAAATTTTCCGGTTTGTTTGTTTTGGGGCATGCCCTTTTCCCTGACGTGATTGGTTGAGAGGAATATTGTTTTTTAGGGGGTTTTTGGGTAAACCCAAATACATTTGTGTGGTTGGGGTTTTGTTTTGGTAACAAGTACAGAAGTTTCTTCCCTTCTCTAGGTTTTTTTTGGTATTTGTCGGTTTTGTATAAAAAATTTTTTGGGGGTGGGCGTCTCCCACGTTGAGTGCTGATGGGTTCGTAATTTTTCCCTTCTTTTTGTGTTAGGAAAATGTATTTTTTCATTGGAAAAAAAAAAAAAATTCCATATTTTTGGGGTGTCTTAAATGGTTTAAAATTTTGTTTTCATTATTTTTTTTTGGGGGAAAAATGAATTTGACCTTAGATAATTTCGTTTTTCCGATTTGCTCTTGGAACGGTTTTATCGTAAGTCGGGGGGGGCCACTTTTATATTTTTTTACTTTTTGTATTTTGGGGGGCGGGGATGGGTTTAAAGGAGACAAGTTTTTTTAACTGAGATTTAAAAATGCTAGCTGAGAAAGGGGTTTCTGGAGATTTTGGCAGGGTTTTCCCAGATTTTGGGCCCCTTTTATGAAACACTGAGCTTTTGAAAAGGGTTTTTAGCCTGACAGGGGGGAATGTCAGAGATATTTGGCCTAATATTATTTTCTATGGGCCTTTTTAGAACTGTCCAAAAAAGGGTTTTTGGGTGGGAAAATTAATTTTGAATTAATTGTTCTTTTAAACTTAGGTTGCACAGTAGTACGAGTGGTGTTATTTTACAAAAAAGTGGGTTTTGGGATCTTTCAAGAGTGGGGTGGGGTTGTTGTTTAGCAGTGGATTGTGTGATTTTTCACACGCAGCTTTTTGTTGGGTTATCTTTTGGTTGTGGGGTTTGATTTTTCATTGGGGAAACCCCCAGGCAAAAATTTTAGCATAGGTGGGGGTGGGGTTTAAAATTCGTGAATATTTATAAGAAAGGGAGTGCTGTTTTTTTGTACATTAATATCTTTCAGAGGATGCCAACTGTTTTGGGTATTTTTTTTTAAGGTTATTGGATTTTGAGTTTTTGAATTTCAGGTTGCTTTTAAAGGGTGCAGCCCCCGGGGAATTTTCCCTCTTTATTTTTTAACAAAAAAGGTGTTGTCAAGAAATAATTTTTCAGTTAGACCTCACCCTGCTCTTACTTTTAAAAACATGATGGGGAAAGGGGTTTTTTATCTTTTTTAAAGTGTGGGTTTTACCCCCCATTTCATCCAGGGTGTTTTTTTGTGACCCTCATTAATAATAGTTTTTAAGTGGGGTTTAGTTTAGGGGGGGGAAATAACAAAAGAATGTATCAGAAAAAGAAAAACGGCCCATAAGTTGTGATAAGTTTGGGAAAAGATGTTTTTTGGTATAAAAAAAGAAAAGGGGGGGGCCCAAAGAATGCTTCCCTGTGATACACCAGTTTTCGGGGGTCTTGTTGAGGAGGCTGCGCCCTTGATAGATACTTTATTGCTTTTTTTTGAAAAGTTAAGACTTAATATATGCAAGTGCATGGTCTTTTATTCCCATAATGATCATTTTTAAAAGGGGTTGGGATGCTGTGGTCTATGTATCAAAAGCTTTCTTAAGGTCGATGGGAGATTTTCAAGTGGGTATTCGTTTTTTTCCAGTGTGTGTAAAGTAGGCTAGCTTTTTTTAAAAGAAATTCTTTGTTTTTTTGTTTCCCCTGAACCCAAAAACTGGCAGGGAAAAATGAGGTTTGCTTTGTGTGTTATAAAAAGAGTTAACCTTTTGCATATGAGTTTCTGGAAGATTTTGAAAAAAAAAATTTTCAAGTTTGTATTGGCCTATAGTTTTTTACATCTGTTGGGTCACCCCCTTTGGGTGATTTGTAAAATCCAGGAAAGAAATTGGTTTCAAAGAAATTTGTTAAAAGATTAATGCAATGGGGGGTTTAAAAGGGATCTGGCCGCTCATTTTGCACAGTAGTAGGGGTATTTAGGGTTATTTTTCCCTGATTTGTTTTTTAATAAGTTATTTTTTTTTTTAATAAGTTAATAATCGGGGAAAACTCAGTGGGCTTTGGGGGGTGTAAGAAAAGAGGGATTTTTGGGAATTTTCCCTTTCTAGTTTTAATCATTAGTGGCGAGTTTTTAAGCCTTTTACCTGGAAGTCATTTATCTTGAAAGCGGGAAAAAATTGGGCTGGATTTCCCAGTTTGTTGGAATTCAAAGGCAAAAAAGTAAGGGGTCTCTGCAATTTACACCCCAAATTTTAAAAAAACAAAGAGCCCCATTTAAGCCTTTTCCTTGTTTCCCAGGAAACAAAATTCTTAAGAAAAATTTTTCAAACAATTAAAAAAAATACCAATTTAAAAAATAAATCCAAAAAAAAAACAATGTTGCCCTTTCCCAAAGCCCCTAAAAAAAAAACTTTTCCCTCTTTTCCACTGGTAATGTCCCCAGGCCTTTTTATATAAAAATTCCCTTTCCCTTTTTGGGAATTCTTAATCACAAAAAAAAACAGAAGATTTATTTCTATTTCTAAAATTAATATAACCAGAAAAAAACCCCAATAATTGAGGCAGACCTTTTAAAAAAAAAAACTTTTAAAAACAGACTGGGGGGGCTGAAAGGGGGCTTTACCCATCCTCGGGAAAAATATATGAAAAAAAATTTAATATTTTCTGTACTTTAAACTAAATTTTAAAAAACTATTTGCATTTTCGGGAAACCAATCAAAAATCATTCTATTTCAGTAAGTTTCCAGCCAATAAAACTATAAGAACCATTTTTTTGAAAAAACCCAAAGTCACTTTTTAAACCTTACACAGGGTTTCACATCTTGTTTTTCCCATCATGCACTGCACGAGGCAGGATTTTTTTTATATAGTTTTACTTTTCACTACACGCCCCATTCTTAATATCTAGGCCAAAATTTATCTAAGTGAGTGAGTTCATGACATGGGCTACATCAGGGACTTGACCTCAATGACAAAGTTAAAAAGAAAATTTTTATCTTACTAACCAAAAAAAATTTTTTGGCCCCTATAGAAAATGGTTACAGAAAATCTTATTTTTGTGGCCATATAAAAGATAATATAAACAATTTGGTATGGGGGTCATCCATGATTATAGCTGTTTATTATCATTTCTGGAAATAACAAATTTTTTTCCCCCAACACCCCCCTTATGATTTCAGTACAAAAATTTTCGTTTTTTAAAAAATAGAATCTATACTGAAGGGTTGCCCCATTATTAAAATTCTAAGAAAGCACCAAATTATGAACCAAAATTTTCTTTAAAATTTTTTTTTTCCAACAACCCCCTTCCCCCACTGGGGAAAGGTGACCCAAAAAAAAAAAAAAATTACTTTTACCATCATTCAAAATTTTTCACCTTTCTTAAATAATATCACAGTTTTAAAAATATGATTTTAAAATAGCATTTTTTTTAACTTACTGAGTTTCCAATATAATGTTTTTTAAATTCATACACTTTTAATGTCTCTTTAAAATTATATAAAAAAAAATTTACAAGTACTTTTTCCCTTGTTAAATTTAAATTTTGTCATTTCTGTCTTTAAATGCAAGTACTCTAGCCCGCACAATAAAACTTTAAAACAATCGTGATCAGCATTTTTAAATAATTAAGATTTTGATTTCTGTTCCTTTTTGTTTTATTTTCCTTTTTCCCTTTTTTAAATTTTATAATTAGTTTAGGTTCTTTTGTCTATTTTCACTAGTTTTGGGCTGTCTTCGGGTAGTCAGTCGGATCGGGACTTCAGGGCCTAGGGACTAACCCATTGGAAAAAACCGGAAAGAAACTTATTGGTTTTTTATCTAAAATTTATCTTATGTGAGGGCAAGCAAATTTTGTTATTTGTTAATATGCCTGGTATCTTATTTTTCTTTGAAAGGGGTAACTTTTTTTTAATAAAAATAAGATCCCCATAAATTTTTTAATTAAAGGTATTTCTTTTTTAAAAACTTTTTTGGGGGGTCAAGTTCCTAAGTTTCGTCTGGGAAATCTGCTTTTGCATTACTTTTTGAAGGGGGATATGGGACTGCAAATAAACCAGCCGCTTTCCCAGAAAAAACCAAAAATTTTAAAATTTAGGGTTTACCCCCCTAACCATTGAAACAAAAAATTAGTTTTGGGGTCAATTAAAAATGGGGTCAATTTACTCGACCTTAGGTTTTTTACACGATAAAATCAAATACACATAATGCACGAAATTGACTAACCCTCGGTAATCTTTTAACATGCACAGTAATACATTTAAAGCTCGCACAAGAAAAACACATTTCCACCTACATCGAAATCAGTGTGGGAATTGGTGCGGGGGAAGCGGGGGGGGGGGGAAAGGGGTGAAATATAAATTTGTGAAGGTTTTATAGGAAAGTGTGCGGGATTTGTGTCTTCCCTGGAGAGAGAAACCCCCTAGACTACCCTCCCTGTATAGCCTCAGTCGTGTCCCTTTGCCCCGCCCTCATTTCAACAATTTTTTTGGCATATATTACCAAGGCCCCAATAGTTTAAACCCCCCAAAAGGGAAACCTTTAAGGCACCGTGAATCATTTTTTTCCCCCCCAAAGCGCCATTGAAAGTTTTATATGCACCCAGTTTCCCTTTTCATGTTACCTGGGCCGACCCTTCCAACCTTATTTGCATTGGCCAAACCCGGTATGCAACAAAAATTTGCATTTAAACTGCGCTCCCCGGGGGACCACTAAAAAAAAAAAGGAAGCCCCCCTTTGGGGTAAAATAGGCAAGACGTAAAAAGTTTTTCCCGGTTTAGGGTTAACCCCAAATTCAGGGGATGAAACCGGGGGTTTTAAATTATGAGGAAAAATTTTATGGGGGTGTGTGTGGAGCCTTCAACCCCCCTCCCCTGCTGCTGCGGTGCTGCTGTTCCAGCAGGGGTCCCCTTGTTGTTGTCCCAACTCCCCACCCAAACCCCCACCCCCTGGAACAATGAACCTAGTACACTACTGCTCATACAAGTATTCACAATAAAAATTCTATATTGTACTATACTACTATTCTACCCTATGCTCTATTTCTTTGTATTTTTACACTAAAAATTCTATACTAGTTTTACACTAATTTTTCTATGTATAATATACCCATAAATACTGTTCTATTTCTTTGTATCTACACTACTATTCTATTAAATTTTATTTCTTTCTTCTTAAAATTTCTGTTTTTATATAGTATTCTACCCCTATATACTATAACCCTTTCTTAAATAAAACTATTATTCTGAACTATTTAAATGTATACTATTACTCTACTTTTCAATAATGCTATATACATTATTTACTCTTTCACATACTATACACTATTATCCCCACTACTGTATACATGTGGGATAAATATTATGACACTACTGCTATACACTGCTGCTATACACTATTATTTCCTTTCACTACTGCTATACACTTTTATCCCACACTATGCTATTTCCTATTATCCTACACTATGTTTTTCCCCAAATTTTCCCACACTAATACTATTTCGCTATTATCCTAAAATACTGTATACACTGCTGCTATACACTATTTTCCTTACAAACTGCTATACGCTGCTACTATTTCTTGTTTTTTTTACACTCAGTGGCCCGGAAAAACTTGGGGGCCCCCAGTAAAGATGTAAAAATATTTTTGACACTGTTTTAGGGGCCCTTTTTTGGGCCCTGCTTTTCTTTAAAGCCTGTCCCAAAAAAAACCCTCAAATAAAGTTCTTTTTCCCCTCCATTTTAGAAAAAATACTGGGGGAAAATGGCATTTACTGAAAAAGTATCATTATTTACATAACAGTAAAATGAACCCAAAAATAGTTATTATTTAACGTTAGGAAAAAGTAGGAATTTTTGGGGGCACCTTGTAAAAAAAAAGTTTCCCCCCTTTGTTTCCCCCACTGTCATATCCACCCAATTTTTTTCTGGGTTTTTTGAAATTTTTCCACCCAAGTGGATAGTTTATTGGCACCCCATTTTTCCATCCTTGGACGGTTTGGCGAGAGCATATGGATACAAAAAGGCCCAAAGGAAAAATTTTTGGCCCCCCAAAGGGGTTAACAGGGGAAAACTTTGGATTTATATCTACCTATCTTTAGTTCAAAAATCTGTTACAAGCCCAAAATTTTGGAAAAATTTGCCCCTTTTATATCCCGGTATTTATTTTCCCTTAATAAGATTTCTTGAAAATGTACATAGGTTTTTTATATGGGCTGTCTTGTATCCCCAAAAAAGGGACAATTTAAACAAATAGTTTTTTCAAGAGAGTGACCAATGCCTGATCCCCTAATTAAAAATTTTGTTTAACATCATCTGTGTGTCTCCCCCAAACTGCCAGAAGTACTTTTTAACCAAAACCCAAGCCTTTGGGAAATACAAACAGTCAGTCGTTCCCCATTGAAGGGTTTCTCCATAAAAAAAAACTTATCTACGTTCATTTTTCATAGTGGGGGGTTTTAGAAAATTTCTCAGGCTTCTAAATGAATTTCCTATAAAACCCAATTTATTTTCATTTTTTTACTTCTTTTTCTAATATTATTCCTAATGTGGGGCACAGTTATTTCCAAAGTTATTTCTAATTCTCCTTTCGATACCTTTTTTGGCCCAACATATCAAAATTTATCATGGGGTAAATCCAATGTGGATGGGATCCATAAACAATTGTACTTTTAAATTTTTTGGGACCTTTAAATTTTTTGGTTTTCTATACCTTTGGGTTCCCCAAAAAGAGCATGTTGTTGGAGTCATTATATTGGGGCCCAAAAGCCCTTTAATGATGACTTTGGGAAACAGTTTTTGATGGTTTTGAGAAAACTCAGTTTTCATAGGTTAGCTTTTAAACGCCCTTAGGATTGCAAACCTTTTTTGTTTTTCAAATGTTGGAAGGCCCCGTTGTTAATTCTTATGCCTAACTCAACAAAAATTTTTTTATCGTTTTAAAATAGGGAAAGGGGGCAACAAGAGCGATGCAAACCCTGCCAGAAGATCCTGGTTTTGATCCATCCCGTGTATTAACTTGTGAAAACTTGTTACTACCGCTAGGTTTAGAAAATTTTTTCTTTAGCAGGTTTCTCTAACAAGAGATTTAAAGGGGGGGGATTACTAGCAATGAGCTTCTTGGGGGGGGACTTGTAGGTAAGTGATATTAAATGAAACCCCCATTTCCAAGGAGGGGTGAAAATTTCTCTTGTTTCCCACAGGATCCCGTTCATTTAGGTTATAAAAAATTAAAAGCAATTGCACGTTTTCACCAAAACCATTTAGATCCCGTGTGTATTTACCTCTTTGACCCCTTGGTAAGGGTTCACTGTGACAGTGTTGGTTCGTTTCCCCAACATTCCCAATACCGAAAATAAAAGTGTTTAAATTTTTAAAAATCCTATCATGATTTCTAGAAAATACCCAAAACTCCCTTTTCAAAGCTAAGAACTTTTGTAGATTGGGAAAAGCCAAGAATTTAATTCCCGGGGGAGCTTCATTTTGCATTAAAATCAAAGGGGGCGGAGAAAAACTTTTTTTAGCTAATATCAAAAATGGGAGCAAACATAATCAATTAAAGGGCCCAACATAGGCTATGTACATCATTCTCACCCATTCTTACATTTTCCCATAGTTGGGGGTTGTAAACCCCCCCAAAGCTTTGAGAGAAATTTTTTCTAGCTTTAATTTTTTTTGTTTAAATTGTGGTTTTAGTGGATTTTTTAAAGGGTACATCTACACCAAGATATCTGTAAGTTTTTAAAAGTTTGCTAATTTGATTTCACCCGCAAATAGAAAGGGGTGGGGGATGTCGTTTTTCTTGTTTATATCTTAGTTTTAGGGAAAAATTTTTATGAGGCCTTAAATCGATTACAAATTGCCCTTTAAAAATTCATTAAGAATGGTTTTTTTTATCCTTTCTTATGCCCTGTTGTAAGGATCATGATATCATCAGCATAGTTATAGCCCATATGTTTTGGTTGAGGCAGGTAGAGGGATTTAGGAGAGCATTAATCAAAAATATTAAATAGCATGGGACTAAGAACTTTTTCCCCGCGGGTTTTTACCTAAAAACATTTCTTTTTAAAACCTTTGAAGCTCCGGGAAAGGGGCAGGGAACTCTATTTGACAGGTATCCTATTATACAAATGAAAAATTTTCAATCACCCGGAATACTGGGGAAAAATTTTAAATTTTGTGGACTTTTTGTATTTTAAAAAAAATAAATGGTTTTTTATAAAATTCACAATTTCATAACATAGGAAAATAATTTAATATCACTCACCAATTTTGGGCTGGGAAAAATTTTAAATTGTATCATATCAGAAAACCCCCCTGTCTTCATTTTGAAATTAAAACTGGCCAGAACTTTAAAAAAATAATTAGGGCATGAATTGCTGGGGTTCCTGGAAACTGTCTTTTTCCAGTGCCTTTATTTTTCAAGTTATGCAAAAGGGAAAGGACATTTCCCCCAAAATTTTGCCTTTTATTTTAGAGGTTTTTCAACACAAAATTTTAACCCCTAGAGCATGAAAAATTCTTTTCCATTACACCCCAACGGTTTTTACAAAATTTTAAAAACCCCAAAATGGCGATTTTCTTTGCGCAAAAACGCAGGCTTTCGTTTTCTATGACCTAAAATTTTTTAAAAAACAGGTTTTGGCCCTTTTATTTACATTATAAATTTTGAAAATTTTTGGTTTAAAAATATACAGTATTTTTCCAAACTGCGGCCCCGGCCCGGGGGTTTGTTTCTAAACGATTTAAAATTTTCCTTTCCCCTTTTGGAGACGGTTCCAGCCAGTTCTGGCTTGAGGGGGCTGTTTTTCCTAGTAGGTTTAAATTCCCATTTCATTTTTCCGGCCCTCACTTGGTCTGGTTTTTTCCATATCACTCGTGCACCTTTTTCCCCAAAATTTTTAAATTTTGTTTTATTGGAAAAAAACCTAATTCAAGGGGAAAAACAATTTATTTTAAATTTTCCGTTTAAAAATTTTCCCGGGCCCCCCCCCCCCCCCCCAAACACTTTGACTTTTCCTTTAAATCTTGTGATCTGGGTACAATGTCAATACCTTGGCCCGAGGCCACAAAGTTCGATGTTGTTCAGTGTCAATTAAAACAAGGGCCCCTGGGGTTTAAAAGGTTTTGTCAATTTTTCTGCCTTTGCCGCCCCCATTAAAAAATGTTCACGTAGTTAAAAAGGAAAATTCCCTTTGCCCCACATTAGACCAAAAGATTTAAATTACTTTATTTTTAAAAATTTTAAAATTTTTTTACACAACACTGCCCCTTTATTGTAATCTTCATAAATTTCTTCCCGGGTTATTTTCAAAAGAAAAGGGGCGGCCCTTCCCCAATTTTCCTTCCCCATTTTTAGGTGAGAAAGGTGTTAATAAAATCTGCATCGGTGTAAACACTCATGTACAAGAGAGGCCTTTTTTTATACGATTTTCTGCCCCCACTAACCCCTGCAAGGGGAAATTTTTTCCAAAATTTAATTTTCTTCCCAGTTTTAGTACTTTGTGGAGACAACCCCCTTTTACTGTGCCTTCAGCTTTTTGTCAGCCCCCCGCCAAGGGTGGCCGGTGGCCATTTAATAGTTTAATATGTTTATTATGCACCCCATACCCATCCCGTGGGGCCCGGGAAATCAAAAGGGTTTCAGAGGTAAATAAAATTTGGGGCCCCGGGACTGGACTCCAAAGTTTTGATGGGTGAGCAAAAATTACAAAGGTAATGAAAAAAGATTGGTCATAATCATGACCAAGTTTTCAAAAGGGAATGAGCTTTCCCGGTAGAGCTGGTCACACTCTTTAATAATTGCCCCCAAAAAAAAAATAATCATAAACACATTTAAACATGAGGGAAATTTTCAAAAAGGGAATGGCTCCAGGTTTGAGCTGGGGCAAGATCATGACAAAATTTCAAAGGTAATTTAATGATAAACACGTTATCCCCATATTACAATCATTTTGACCCAAAAAACCGAGTAAGAGTAGTTAACAAAAATAGCAGGGGGAAATTTATTTCCCTTTTCCCCAAAAAACAGATGTTGCTAGGTGCCTGTCTCTCTTGGGAGACAGCCCTTGCAAACAGCAGGGAAGTTGCCCCGGGGTCTGCTGCCCTTTCACGAGGGACCATCGACCCTCCCCAAGGGTTTCCAAAAAGGGCCCGTGGTCGTTTGCAGCCCGATGGAGAGCTGTCAGGGGCCTTTTGGGAAAAAGTCCTGCGGACGCCCAAGTTGAAATGAAGATCCCCGGCCCTCGTGTGCACGGATGTTTTAAGCTTTTAGGAACTGAGTACACACACTGCCTTTTGGCAAAACCTGACAGCTGCCCCCGCGGTTTCGAAATCCCCGAGGGTGTCCCCGTTTTGTGGAAATTCCCGTGAGCCCCCCCCACCCCCCCCCCCCCCCGGGGCCATCGCGGCATCGTGGGTTAGGGGGGAAGGACCCCCCTTTTTAGATTTGGGGGTGGGGCTGGGAGTGGGTGAGGGGGCCGGGGGGGGGACGGGCAGGGGCGAGGCGTTTGAGGGGGGTCAAGGGTTTTTACACACGCCTTTTCCCCCCCCCCCCACGGAGAGGGGGGGGAGGCGCTGACTGGTCTGACTCAACAAAAACCAAAACCCTTTTGCCAACACTTCAAAAATTTACGTGGAAAAAGATGCACTGGGAAGTCCCTTCGCCCGCTCTGTATCTTCTCAAAAACATTTCAACTGAGTTTTGTTTTTAAATAGGGCCTGGTCAGCCCCTTTGACCCAAAACAATTTTTTGGGAAAATTTCCCCCAGCTAGCCCGCTACACAAAACCCGCCGCGGTCAGCTTTTTTTTAATGGCCCGGGTGGCTGGTGGCTTAAAACTCCCGTTCCCCCGGGGGGAGGGCCCGGGTTTCGATTCCCGGCGGGTGGAAAACCCTTTCCCACACGTTTCCTTACACCTGGTTTTTCCCGTTCAAACCTTGCAGCAAATAGGTAAACCCGGGTGTTTTGTCGACTGGTGTGGGGCGCCCTCCCGGGGGGACAAGTTAAGGACCCCGTGGAAATAAGTTAGACAGGTTTCCCGATGAACCCACTGACTTTCTTGGGTTTATCCTGGGTGGGTAACCCTCTGGGGTTTAAAAAAACCGAACGAAAAACTTATTTATTTTCTTAGGGGAAAAAATTTTCCGGTACACCCCCCGCTGGGTTTAAAAGAGATTTTTAAATCGTTTTCTATTATTTGTTTATCAAAATGGTGGGCACCCGCTTTTCAAAATTTGTGGGAATTTTCCCCCCAAAAACACAAACCCCGGGGCAGGAAAATTTCCTTTGCTTGCAAAAATTTTCGAAAAGCTGTATAAAATGTTTGCAGACAAGTTTCCCCCGCCCCTTTGAATAAACGCCCAGTAGCAGTGCGGTGAACAAAACACCCCATACACTTTTAGTGGAAAAATTTGACCCCTACCTGTTTAAAATTTTTTGGACCACTAAAAGTCTACACCTGTTACATCAAAAGGTTTCACTAATTGTACACGCTCCTTTGGCAATGGTGGAGGACCTGGGTACATATAGGATCTGGCATCCACACGGCGACATATTACACAAGATTTAATCACCCTTTTTACACTTTGCCATCCTTGTGGAATCCAGAAAGTTTCTCTAATACAATTAAAGGCATTTTGTACCCCACCATGCATTACATTTTTATGGGCATTTAGAACAATCAAATTTGTTAGATGATGAGTTTTGGGCAGTAAGATAGGGTGTTTAGCATAATCACCCAATTCAGCATTTTGTAACCTACCTCTGCACCTAATTACACTGTTCTCTAAATACAGCCCCAATTTCTCTATTATGGAACCTTTCACAATTTTTCTTTCCATCATCAATTTAATCTCATTTCCATAGATTTCCTCCTGTACCCTCTTTATCCAATATTCAAGAGGATGTGATAACTTATATGAAATATTCATCTTGTTTAGAAATTTAAACACCAATTTAGTTACATTGATTAGTTTGGGTAAAGAAGAATACCTATTTATATCAATGGCTAAGGAAGGACAAACTATTGGAGCGGTGGTCACAGTAATTTCAACAGGAGCAATATACGCCTTTTGTACAGGCCAATTAGCTTTATTTACCAACCAGCTCGGTCCTTTAAATCACGATACAGCATTTACAAATTTAGCATAAGGTAAACCTCGAGACAAGAAATCAGCTGGATTCTCCTCACCAGGTATATGATTAAATGTTAACATATGCTGACCCAAACTATTATACTTCTCTTGCATCTGATTAATTTCAGCGGCTCTGTTTTGTACATACACAATTTTACTGTTTCCATTATGAATCCATTGTAAGGATACCTCATTATCAGACCAAATTACAGTGTTGCTAATATTTATCTCCTGCAACTTATTTCTTATATAATTAGCTAATTTGACACCTACATAAATGGCTGTTAATTCCAATTGAGGTAAGGTACGTGATTTAATTGGAGACACTTTAGCCTTAGACATAACAAGAGAAATAACACTATTACATTGAAGATAAGCAACTGCTCCATATGCCAATTTTGAAGCATCACAAAAAATGTGGAGTACATTTTCCCATTTGGATTGGCCACCTGGCGTGGGAACTCCAACATTGGAATTTTTTCATAATCACCAATTAATTCATCCCACCTCTTAATGAATTCCTCAGGTAGAATTTTATCCCAAGCACATTTAAGTTTCCATGCCTCCTGAATTAATAGTTTCCCTCTTATACTAAGGGATGACACTAAACCTAGTGGATCAAAACATTTGGAAACTTCAGCAAGCAAAACTCTCTTAGTTAATTTATTGGGCATACTGTAATTATTAGGTTTTAACATTAACAAATCTCTCTCAGTATCCCAATTTAAACCCAATACATTACTACATTTTGGCACTTCATCTCCAGGGTAATCTTTACTTATTTTGTCCTTCAATTTGGACGAATTACTTTCCATTCTCCAAGGCAATTTTTCACTTTGC
>NC_069422.1:13320290-13349746 GCF_026875155.1 Cherax quadricarinatus
TGTTAGCCGGGGGACTGTTAGCTCTTAGCTGTCATCTGTTTAGTTTTTTTTTGGGCAGTGTTTATATAAGGTTTTGGGGGTTTTTTTTTAGAAAATTTTAATACTTTTCGTCAATTCTGTATGATTTCTAGCTCAGTGTGCCAGTCAAATGTTTTTTAAGCTTTTTGTAATTTTATTAATGGCTGCCTATTGTAAATCTAAAGGGTGACTTTAGTAGGTCTTGGGGTTTTACCAAGAGTTGTTATGAGGAAAGTGGGTATGGTTGTGGTTTTATCTGAATTATGCCTGTTTTAAAGGGATATGGTGTTGGTCCAGATGTGGTCAAGGGGGAAACACTGTCTCGTAACTTTTGTAGGTTTTGTTATTTTGGGTAGCAACATACAGTTACTATTGTTTTTTGTGAATTAGTAACGTGGGATCCTGGTTTGCAGGAGTTTTTATATTGAAGCCCCTGAGAGTAGTAGGTGACTTTGTTCATGCGTGCATCATTTATCATATTTTCCCTAGGTTTTGACTAAATTGGCTAATGTTTGACTGTGGAACTTGTAGATGTTTATAAATGTGAGGGTTTTTGTAGGTATTTGGTTTTTTAATTTAGCTTTTTTAAATATTCCCCATTTTTCTCCCTTGTGCAATTTATGTTTACATTCTATTGGCCCTGATAGTATTGGCTGTGCCCCCCCCTTTTTTTGGTCTGGCCTACATTTGTATGGCGTGTAACCGGGAAGGCATAGAATTTTATACGGGCTTTAGCCGGGTTTCAGTTAGTGTAATGAATACATTTTGGGGAGTGGGGAATTTAGTAATGCATGGGTCACGTAATGCTTCCCTTAAAGATCGATTTTGAGTTAAAAAAAGTTATTTTTATTGGCACTGAGAAGGGGCCTTTGATTGTTCTGCAGTGTAAAATTTTACAGAAACTGTTTGGTTCTTTTAAAAGTCTTTATATAAGGGTTGGATGGTCAATCTTGTAATCATAAGATTTTTAGTGAACTAAGTTGAAATAAGTTAAAACAAAGTAAATAGTTTAAGCTAAAAAATAGCACCAATTTTTTAACAAATGTAAAATAAGGCTAAGGTAGTTTTTTTTTTTTTTTTTTTTTTTTTAAGCTAAAATAAAGGAACAATAAAAGGGACTAAACAAATAAAGTTGATCAAATAATGGGGTTGGGAATTGTATAGGTAGACTATAAAGGGAATCTTTAAAAATTAGAAATATAGTATAAAAAATTTTAATATAAAAAGGGGCTAAATAAGTTGTGGTAACTATAAAGTGGTAATCAAAAAAATGAGCTTTGGGAAAGTAAGGGAAAATTTTTAACTTTTTCTACTTTGCACCCGAGAATAGCACCTTGATTATTTTAACAATTGTGAATATATAAACTAGGGTAGTTATATAAAGCTAAAATAAAGGAGAAAATATATGAGGGGACTAAAATTAAGTAATGGTAAACAAAGTTCAATGGACAGATGGTCACTATGAAATAATATTGGTTTAGGAGTAAGATCTGATTTGTAATATTAAATAAATTGAGCAGTTTATTGCACAATAAAAAGTAAAAAAAATGAGGTAGTTGGTACTAGCTAGCAAAAGATAGTTTTGGTACTTGCAAAAAAATAATTGGAATATATACTAATTGCATACACAATGAAAAGTGACTAAAAAACAAGTAGTGATAAACAAAATTAAATGGACAGGTAAGAATAATGAATATTATTAAATTGGAGTAAGATCTGACTTGTAATTTAAAATTATGAACAATTAATAGCAGTAAGAAAGAAGTATAGAGTATTGGAGGTAGTTGGCATTAGCTAGTGATGAAAAATAATAAAAATAATAATGCACAATATAATAGTAACGTACACTATATGCACCACACGTATATATGTATTAAGGGCACTTATCTAATCTGTTACAGAAATGTCAGCTTTTCTAAGGAAGGTAGAGAAATCATGTTCGTTTGAGATGGTATATTGTTGTCCTGTTGATGTTTTCCTTACTAGTATTTTCCCATCTCGCGTGAAACACTGATGTATTTTGTTTTCCTGTTTAAGTTTTCTCAGCCTGAACAGAAGGTTTTGACGTTTTTTTGTTAGACACTCATTTATGTACACTCCATTTTTCATTGTAATTGCTGATTTAATTAGGTCCTTTCTTTTATCGTATGAATGAAGTCGGATCATTATACTGTGTTTACTTCCTGGTTTTCCTAGCAAACGTGTTTCTTTGATTTCATTGTTTTGCACGATGACTTGTACGTGGTTCTGTATTATCCTGATAGCAGTTTCTTTGCACTGTGCTTGTGTTATGTCACTAGGAATGTGTGGACTGTTTATTATAACTGCATCAGACAACTTATCTTGTTCAGTTTTGTCGTCTTGGAAATCAAGGTATTCATTTAGTCGAGTGTGCATGTTCTGATTCCAGTCCTTGATTACTTCTTTAACCTTCATATTTATTGTTGTTATTTGCTCAGTGTGACTGGCTATAGCTGCTTTTAGAGTATTTTCTGTGTCAACACTTCCCGATGTAATCTTCTCTTCAAGGTTTTGGATCTTGTTCTCGAGGTTGGTTATCTTGGATTCTCGTCGCTCGAGTGTTGCTTTGATATCTTTGATTTCATTTTCTAGAGCAACGATGTAGTCCTTGATATTGTCAGGAATAATCATACCTGAGTTATCATGGGTGAATCCTTTGAAGGGAGTGGAGTTGGAGGGAGAGTCAGCCATGTTTGTTGTTGTTGTTGTTGTTGTTTCCCTGGGTGGCGGCGGTGAGGGGGGTTGATGATACACTGGCGTCCTGCTGGGTAGACAAGTTGAGTTCTAGGGTCCTTGCTGTTATTCTTTTATTACTGATGTTGTTTCTTCTGCGATATCCTTTCATAGTATCACTGAAGTAGATACTGTGTAGCAATGGAGGAGAAGGCTTGTTTTCTCGGAGCTTGGGTTAAGTGATTGTCTGGCAGCGGAGGCAGTGTTTGGGCTAGCAGGGCTGTCTTCCTTAGATCTTCTAATTTTGTCAAGATTTGGGTTACATTCTTAGTATTCTTGGGTCATGTTGTGGTCTACGTGGGTTCATGTAGTTGATCTTTCACTTAGGCCATCACAAGTTTTGATGAGCGATGTTTTTTTTTGAGAAAGAAGAGCTGGTAGGATACACGAGAGAGAGGGGTGGGTTGATTGCATCTTCTTGGACTGCAAGAAGGCCTTTGACACAGTTCCTCACAAGAGATTAGTGCAGAAGCTAGAGCATCAGGCGCATATAAAAGGAAGGGCACTGCAATGGATCAGAGAATACCTGACAGGGAGGCAACAACGAGTCATGGTACGTAATGATGTATCACAGTGGGCACCTGTGACGAGCGGGGTCCCACAGGGGTCGGTCCTAGGACCAGTGCTATTTTTGGTATATGTGAACGACATGATGGAAGGGTTAGACTCAGAAGTGTCCCTGTTTGCAGATGATGTGAAGTTAATGAGGAGAATTAAATCTGATGAGGACCAGGCAGGACTTCAAAGAGACCTGGACAGACTGGACACCTGGTCCAGCAAAATGGCTTCTCGAATTTTAATCCTGCCAAATGCAAAGTCATGAAGATGGGGGAAGGGCACAGAAGACCACAGACAGAGTATAGGCTAGGTGGCCAAAGACTGCAAACCTCACTCAAGGAGAAAGATCTTGGGGTGAGTAAACACCGAGCATGTCTCCGGAAGCACACATCAATCAGTTTAACTGCTGCAGCATATGGGGCGCCTGGCAAACCTGAGAACAGCATTCCGATACCTTAGTAAGGAATCATTCAAGACACTGTACACCGTGTATGTCAGGCCCATACTGGAGTATGCAACACCTGTTTGGAACCCGCACTTGATAAAGCACATCAAGAAACTAGAGAAAGTACAAAGGTTTGCGACGAGGTTAGTTCCAGAGCAAAGGGGGAATGTCCTATGAAGAAAGATTAAGGGAAATCGGCCTGACGACACTGGAGGACAGGAGGGTCAGGGGAGATATGATAACGACATATAAAATACTGCGTGGAATAGACAAGGTGGACAAAGACAGGATGTTCCAGGGAGGGGACACAGAAACAAGAGGCCACAATTGGAAGTTGAAGACACAAATGAGTCAGAGAGATATTAGGAAGTATTTCTTCAGTCATAGAGTTGTAAGGCAGTGGAATAGCCTAGAAAATGACGTAGTGGAGGCAGGAACCATACATAGTTTTAAGACGAGGTTTGATAAAGCTCATGGAGCGGGGAGAGAGAGGGCCCAGTAGCAACCGGTGAAGAGGCGGGGCCAGGAGCTAAGACTCGACCCCTGCAACCACAAATAGGTGAGTACAAATAGGTGAGTACACACACACACACACACACACACACACACAGTTTAGTTTAATATCTTTATTATGCACCCCATACCCATCCTGTGGGCACACTCCCACCTGAGTTCAGTAATCGACTTCCCACCAAAGGCATAAGAGCATAAGAATGGAGGAACACTGCAGAAGGCCTACTGGCCCATGCAAGGCAGGCCCTTATCAAAACGACCTCTACCCAAAGCTACCCAAGAATTTACTCCAGTACCCAATGACACCAATCAAAACCAACCCCTTCCACTCATATATTTGTCCAATCTCTTCTTAAAACTACCCAAGGTCCTAGCCTCGATCACCCTACTGGGAAGATTATTCCACTCATCCATAACTCTTATTAGAAAACAAGTACTTACCTATGTCTTTTCTAAATCTAAATTTTTCCAACTTAAATCCATTATTTCTGGTTCTTACCTGGTTCGACACCCTCAGTACTTTACCAATATCTCCTTTGCTCATGCCCGTCATCCACTTATACGCTTCAGTGATATCTCCCCTCATTCTACGTCTCTCCAGAGAGTGGAGATTTAAGGCTATAAATCTACTTTCATATGTGAGATTCCTTACACAGTAAATCATTTTAATCATTCTTCTCTGCATGTTCTCCAATGAATCTATATCCATCCTGTAGTAAGGAGACCAAAACTGAGCAGCATAATCCAAATGAGGCCTCACTAGTGAGGTATAGAGCTGTAAAATAGCTTTTGGACTTCTGTTACTAAAACTGTCAGACACTGCAACTTCTTGGGATTTAATACTTGGGAATTCTTCGCTTGCCTAACCCTTGGGCACGACCTACTTCCACATGGACAAATATGACACCACCTACGACTGCTGCACCTCGCCTGCCTACGGTATTTAAGCCACTTCTCTGCTCATATGCTATATTCTATTCAAGATTGATGGACTGACCACATCGACTCAAGGTTGAGGGACTGATTACCTCATTCTCCTGCTGCTCTTCACGATTCTCCTTTGTATCGACTTTCTCACATTCTGTATGATCAAGCTCTACTTCACCTAGATTATAGCTTCGAGGGTTATTTTCATTACCAAGGACTTGTACCTTACACTTATCCACATTGAACTTCATCTGCCATTTTTCAGACCAAGACATTAATCTGTCCAAATCCTCCTGTAGTTCATTGCTATCCTCCGCAGAATAAATTATACGGCCTATCTTTGTATCATCAGCAAATTTACTCATGTCACTCATAATCCCTTCATCAAGGTTATTAATGTAAATTGTGAACAAGAGATGGCCTAAAACTGATCCTTTGGAATGCCACTAGTGACTAATCCCCATTCAGATTTCACCTCATTAATGGTAACTCTCTGCTTTCTATTGGTAAACCATGCCTCTATCCATGCTAGAACTTCACCTCCTATTCCATGAGCTGCCACTTTTCTTAAGAGTCTCTTGTGAGGTACTCTATCGAAGGCTTTACTAAAATCCAAATAAACAATATATCATATTCTTTATCAGTGTCCACTGCCTCAAATGTTCTATTGAAGAACGTCAGTAAATTTGTCAGGCAGGAACGTCCTCTCGTGAACCCATGCTGAGATTCATTAATCAAATTATGCTCTTCAAGATTACTTCTAATAATGTCAACTATAATTGATTCTAATAACTTGCCCACTATAGATGTCAGGTTTATTGGACGGCAATTTGAAGGAGTAGACTTATCCCTTCAAAAGAATTTTCTGCAGAGCGGAAAAAATGGAGCAGGCTAAAGCCGATGTACAGGTGCCCCCCTGTAGAGTGCTCTGCGGGCAAAATAGATGAGGACAAGCATCCCAGAGAGAACGGTGGGACCTCTGTCCCTGGAGAGGTTGTGGCTCCTCTCTTTTGTATCCCATAGTCTGGCTGGTCTGTGTCTTCCAATATCAAACTTACCATTGCTATCCAAAATCTTTGAGAAACTCATGCACAGGAGACTATGTTCATTTATAACGGCACAAAACATACTCAACCCCTGCCAATTTGGATTCAGGAAAAATAAAAGCACTAACGATGCAATCATAAAAATGCTAGATCTGCTTTACACAGCATTGGAAAATAAGGAATATCCACTAGGAATTTTTATTGACCTAAGAAAAGCTATTGACACAGTAGACCACGACATCCTACTCCACAAACTTGACCATTATGGTATAAGAGGCCATGCGCTTGCATATTTCAAAACTTACCTTACTAATAGGTGTCAGTATGTCACCATTAAAGACACAGCATCAACAACACAGCCACTTGATACTGGAGTTCCGCAGGGAAGTGTCCTTGGTCCCCTGCTCTTCCTCATATACATGAATGATCTTCCAAACGTATCTCAACACCTGAACCCCATTCTCTTTGCTGACGACACGACTTATGTCATCTCTCACCCTAATCTTGCCACCCTCAACACCATTGTTAATGAGGAGCTGATCAAAATATCGACTTGGATGACAGCCAATAAACTTACGCTTAATACTGACAAAACCTACTACATTATGTTTGGTAGCAGAGCAGGAGATGCGCAAATTAACATTAAGATCGACAATACTCTAATTGCCAGGCATAATGAGGGCAAATTCCTAGGCCTATACCTCGACAACAACCTGAACTTCAGCACCCATATCCAACACATAACCAAAAAAGTATCCAAAACGGTTGGGATCCTCTCCAAGATACGATACTACGTGCCGCAAACTGCCCTTCTCACACTATACCATTCATTTATATATCCATACCTCGCCTATGCTATCTGTGCTTGGGGTTCAACTGCAGCAACACACCTAAAGCCAATAAAAACCCAACAAAAAGCCGCAGTAAGAATAATCACTAAATCCCATCCCTGGCAACACCCCCCCCCACTCTTCATAGATCTAAACTTACTCCCTGTTCAGTACATCCACACTACTGTGCAATCTACACCTACAGGACCTTAAATTCCAATATTAACCTTGACCTAAAAACGCTTTCTTGATAGTTTTGACAGAACCCACAAGTAAAAACACCAGACAAAACATCTCTATGATATTCCCCGTGCCCGACTAAACCTTTACAAAAATTCAATGTATGTCAAAGGCCCTAAAATCAAAGAACACCCTACCTGAAAATTCTAAAACTGCAGACACATTCATCACCTTCAAACTCCCATCAGAAAACATCTTATCTCCCTGATACACCCGTCAACTAATTACACGAATACCACCTGGTGGTTAACACTTACACTCACTCACCCATTTGACCATAAACAGAAATATCAATCTCAATATCAAAATGAATCTTAACTAGTCATAAGTTGGCCTGTGATACTCCAATACTAAAACTATGTATAGTGCCAAAACAAAAGCATTCACATTGCTATACTCACAAACTAGTATTTAGTCACATAGCCATAATACCAACTTACCTCATAATTTTGCAATATTTTAAACTTAAGATTTAATCTAAGTCTGCTCGAAATGCCTAGCCATGCTAGGTGTTCTAGTGGTGCACTCTGTAATTATTATTTTACTACATCAGTTACACAACCCAGGGCAACATGGGTTTAGAACAGGTCACTCCTGTCTGTCTCAACTATTGGATCACTACGACAAGGTCCTAAATGCACTAGAAGATAAAAGGAATGCAGATGTAATATATACAGACTTTGCAAAAGCCTTCGACAAGTGTGACCATGGCGTAATAGCGCACAAAATGCGTGCTAAAGGGATAACAGGAAAAGTCGGTCGATGGATCTATAATTTCCTCACTAACAGAACACAGAGAGTAGTGGTCAACAGAGTAAAGTCCGAGGAAGCTACGGTGAAAAGCTCTGTTTTCCCCAAGGCACAGTACTCGCTCCCATCTTGTTCCTCCATCCTCATAACACATGACAAGGATGTCAGCCACAGCACCCTGTCTTCCTTTGCAGATGACACCCGAATCTGCATGACAGTGTCTTCCATTGCAGACACTGCAAGGCTCCAGGCGGACATCAACCGAATCTTTCAGTGGGGTGCAGGGAAAACAATATGAAGTTCAACGATGAGAAATTTCAATTACTCAGATATGGTAAACACGGGAAATTAAAATCTTCATCAGAGTACAAAACAAATTCTGGCCAAAAAATAGAGCGAAACACCAACGTCAAAGACCTGGGAGTGATCATGTCGGAGGATCTCACCTTCAAAGGACCAAACATTGTATAAATCGCATCTGCTAGAAAAATGACAGGATGGAAAATGAGAACCTTCAAAACTAGGGAGGCCAAGCCATGTTGACATCTTCAGGTCACTTGTTCTATCTAGGCTGGAATATTGCTGCACACTAACAGCACCTTTCAAGGCAGGTGAAATTGCTGACCTAGAAAATGTACAGAGAACCTTCACGGCGCGCATAACGGAGAAAAAACACCTCAATTACGGGGAGCCTTGAGGTTCCTGAACCTGTATTCCCTGGAACGCAGGCAGGAGAGATACATGATTATATACACCTGGAAAATCCTAGAGGGACTAGTACCGAACTTGAACACGAAAATCACTCACTACGAAAGCAAAAGACTTGGCAGACTATGCACCATCCCCCCAATGAAAAGCAGGGGTGTCACTAGCACGTTAAGAGACCATACAAAAAGTGTCAGGGGCCCGAGACTGTTCAACTGCCCCAGCACAATAAGGGGGATTCCAACAGACCCCTGGCAGTCTTCAAGCTGGCACTGGACAAGCACCTAAAGTCAGTTCCTGATCAGCCCGCTGTGGCTCGTACGTTGGTTTGCGTGCAGCCAGCAGCAACAGCCTGTTGATCAGGCTCTGATCCACCAGGAGGCCCGGTCACAGACCGGGCCGGGGGGCGGGTTTACCCCGGAACTCTCTCCAGGTAAACTCCAGTAAACATTACAATTCACAAGACGATTTAAAAGCCCCATAATTATTATACCATTAGAGATCACCCCATTAAGATCTAGCCCGATGAGTGATGATTAAACCAAAGGAAATTTTTTTCCCGGGACACAGTCCATGGGAGCCCCAGTCCCCCGGTCCTCCCCTTTATTCCTATTTTACCACTTTTTACGGTGGCCCCGTAAATCACGCCCCTCCCCCTCCCACCAGGAACAGTTACGACATTTCCCCTTTTATGAAAGGGGCCCCTATTTTAAATCCTTAGGCCCCGTGACCCCAATTTCCTGGTTTCCATGTTTCCCCACCCCCTATACATAAAAAATTTGGCCCCCCCCCCCCCAATCAACCTTTAACCCCCCGGCATCCGCGCATGCCAAAGGGAACTCAGGTTCTACCTTTGTAAAATTTACTTTTTTGTTTATATCGCCTTTTAAACACCTATTAGGCCATATTTTGGGGGAAAATTAAAAAATTTTCCACAGTGTTTTGGTAAGTGTGTGTGTCGTGTATGTGTGTGGTGGTGTACTAACTAATTGTACTCACCTAAATTGGGGTTGCAGGGACGAGACCAGCTCCTGGCCCTGCCTTTCACTGACGCTATAGGTCCTCCCCCTTTGTTTCCCTGGCTTTGCTACCCTTTTTAAAAAACTATGTTTTTCCCTCCACTATTCACTTGCGGTTTTTTCCACCCCCTGACGATTTGATGAAGAAATCTTCCTAACGTCCCTGTGACTCCTCTGAGTTTCGTTCCAGTGTGCCCCCCTTGTTTCTTTTCCCCTCTCTGGAAATCCTATCTCTGCCCCTTTGTCTATTCACGCAGTTCTTGTATTCGTTTCATGTTCCCCCCTGACCCTTCTGTCCCCTTTGGTCAGGCCAATTTCCTAAAACCTTTCCCTGTACGACTTTCCCCTGAGCTCGGGGACTAGCCTTGTGCAAACTTTGGCTTTTTTTAAACTTCTTGACGGGCTTGACCGGGTGGGGGTTCCCCCGATTGGTGCATTCCGAGGGGCCTAACTAACAGTGTCAGGTTTTGAACGTTCCCTTTTAAAGGGTTTTCGGAACGTTTTTCTCTTTGCCAGGGCCCTTTATGTGCAAAAAATTTTTTGGGTTGAGTGGCCCCGGTGACTGCTGTTGTTAGGTCCCCCAAGGTCTTTCTCTGAGTGAGGTCTGTAGTCTTTTTCCACCTAGCCTATATCGTTGCGGTCTTTTGCCCCCCCCAAACTCATAACTTTATTTGGCAGGGTTTAATTCGAGAAGCCAGTTTCTGGACCAATGTCCAGCCGTCCAGGTCTCTTTTCAGTCCTGCCTATCCTCATCGATTTTAAATTTTTCCATCAGCTTACATCTCTGCGAATGGGACCATTTAGAGTCTATTCCCTTTATCATTTGTTCGCATATATCAAAAATAGCTTTGTCGTAGAAAAAGACCTTGTGGGACCCCTTTTCGTCACAGGCGCCCACTGTGATACCTCTTTGTACCCAACCCTTGTTGCCCTGTCAGGCATTCCCGTCTAATTTTCCCTCCTGTTTATGCGACTGATTCGTTTCTGCCTAATCTCTTGTGAGGAAAATGTTCAAAGGCCCTTTCCCGCAGTTAGGAAAATGCAATTAACCCACCCCTCTCTCTATGTTTACTTGTTACCCTGTATAAAACTCCAGAAGGGTTTTTGACACAGGTTTGCCTTCCTGAACCAGCTGGTTTTTTTTTTAATCTTGTTCCGTTCCAGGTGTTCACCCCTCTCCTGATAATCTTCTCCTCACTTTGCAACCCAAAAAAGTCAGAGACCAGTGTGAAGGCTTTCTCAGCCCTGTAATAAATTCAGACATATTCCAAGGCTGGTCCTCCTCAGGAAAATTAATGAATAGAAAAAGAAATAAAAAACAGACAACTATAAAAACTTATTATATAGAAAATATAAATATAAAAACACTTCAATATGAAAAGTAATCCTACATTAAAGAAAATAAAAAAATGAAAAATATAAATGAAACGAATTTTCCCAAATTGGGCTAATATATATTAGAGGTGTCTGGGGTTTGGTGACATGTGCTGTGAAATCGTAGGTTGCTGATGATACGGGGAGGGGGGTCGCGGTGTTGGTAGACCACTGGCTAGTTCTTCACAGTATAGCCATGAGTATTAATATCCGATGATAGGAAAGAAGGTTTCTTTAAGCTGGCAATGATGCGGGGTGATGTCCTTGCAATTTCATACAGGTTCACAGGTAATTAAATCCAAAAAAGGGGGGAAGTCTCAGGACGCCTTAGTCCATCTCCGCAGTTCTTCTCGTTGATGGATAGGTGGACCCTCTCTGTCATCCAGGCTGAAAAGATAGACAGGTTACCCACTGTTATATAACTCACTCTCACATGATAAGTACAATACATAAAAGATGTGGTGATTATTGCTACGTTCAAATAGGCAAGGCTGAAAAGACTAAGTTTATTATTGGTCAAAAGTGAAGCTTTCTACCCATAATTTCACTAGAATACAGGCAGGGATGTATTACGTAGTGTGGAGCTGTGAGAGTCTAGTGACTTACTGTTTGGACCAGAGACCAGTACTTTGGGGGGGGGGAGGCGGAGGGGAAGGGTAGCAGGAGCTAAACTGCTCCTACCTTAACAAGCAGGGCAGTCAAATCTATAAACTTTCGTGGTGGGGGAAAAAGGCGGGAATGCAGCGAAGCTTGACTTACCTCCTTAACAAGTAACAGAATGAAACTATCACTTTCGGGGAGGGGAAAAAACGGTGGAATAGCAGGAGCTTGGGACTTACCCTACCTTAACAAGTAGCCGGCATGAACCTATTGTACTATATACTCCCTCGCTACTCCTGAATTATTGACACTTTTCCACTACACTCCCCTTACCAAGACTTAATAGTCAAGGAGTATAAGAAGAATAGGCGAGGAAAAAGTTTCAACATGTGGAAGTCGTGTAAGGCAAACAAATTCTTCTACTGACTGTCACGACTTAACCAGTCAGAGAAATAATTGGTAATGAACCATGATATTCATAATATGGAACTAAAGCCTGAAGTGCCAATGTCACCTCATGAGGCGCCTTTGGTTTCCTTAAAAGTTTTAGGGTATTCAAATGTTGTGGTCCGTTTCTTAAAATGAATTACTTTTTCCAGCATAATAAATTTAAGTTTGGAGGATTACCCGCACACAAGGGCTAAACATTCTTTTCTATTGTGGAAGTATCATGTTTCTTCGGGAAGATTTTCCGGCTTAGGAAGCATACAGGGAAGGGAGTACCATCATGGATTGTCGTAACCCGACCTAAGCCAGTATTGGAAGGATCTGTTTAAGCAAAATGTTTTATTGAATATCTGGAATTTAAGTATTGGGGTCTTTCGAAAAGAGCTTTTAATCTCATTAACTTTTTCCGAGCTACGGCGGAAAGTTCAAGAGGTTCCTTCACAGACTTTTTAAGGAAGTCGGATGATAAGATGCCTGTAAAGATCAGTAAGATCGGGATAAACGTGCATAAAATTTACGAACCAAGAAAGTATGCATGAGCTTCTTGGTTTTGGGGAATTTAAATTTATAAGTTTGATCTATGTGGAGAGGCTGCAGAGAGTTATTAGAAAGTATCAGTCATGATGTCTAATCTTGTTATTCCCCCAAGGATGCATTTCTTCGTCTTGGCAGTGCGGTCATGTGCGGTAACCTATGCAAAACTGATGTGAATGTTTGGATATTGTTCGCCCCACGTGGTTGTCATTACGTAAAGTTATCCTAAAATAAAATGAACATTTGGCTATTTACCAAGACTTTCTCCTCAGTTTTCAGTAGGATAGCAAGGCAGTTACCTACCGAAAAAAGGGCATTAGTTTATATTGAACAGTCCTTGGTGTGTAGGAAAAGCGGTGTACTGCTTAAAAGAAGGATCTAACCATTTACTTGAGGATATGCTGTGCCAATATCAATCTCTGAAAGAAGGAAGCGTCATACAAAGTTGTGTAGATCGCTATCTATTAAGGGATAGGTCACATTCCACCGGGGGGCCCCGAGTTATAGGATTAGGCCTCTGAAGTCAATAGCAAGTCTTTATGAAGTAGTCTCTTCTTAAACATGACTACTGCGTGACAATAAGAAGATATGAAGGTTCAATGATCTTAGTTTTAATAAATCTGTTATTCTCGGGCCAATGCATCCTAGGTGAACTGGGAACTGGGTATAATTTTCGTTGATGGACTGTCCGTCACTAAAGTCTCTTTGGATACCTTGGAGGTAGCACTGGAATATCAGTACAGGACGTGGGAAAAGTTACTCACAATTGAAGTAGTTTCATGTCTCTTATGGTCATCAAAGATTCATTATATTTAATGTTGGTTGCGCCCGATGTGGGCAAGAGTCACGAAGTCCATGTAAGTTCTTATCTTTGTCTAGTTAGAGTGTCAATTACGCACACTTTCCAGTCTTCAGTTGTCTTATGCAGTTCGTGTGGAAAAACTAGTTCCCGTTATTTAAGGAGCTAACCCAAATTTCTTCGGTAATATTTTTAAGGATGTTGATATGATAAAGCTTAGGTTTCCTGAACTTCTAGAGGGTAACTCAACTATCCACAAATTTTTATTACTTTATATGGACTTTCCGGCTTACTACTACTTTATTGAACTGATCGGCAAAAGTGCAAGACTTCATCCCTTCTTTAAACTTCTCTGACTTTTGGATAAAATATGTTTTGTATGGTCCAATGACAACTTAAGTTTTCCGAAACTTATGTCGGAGGGTCTCCTCAAGTTTGGATTAAGGCCAAGGAGAAATGGTAGAGATGAAACTCCAGCATTTACCTCCTCATTAGTCCAATAAGTCATGAAGGATGGACCATGGGCCTATGGCCTGTCACCAAGAGAAGTTTCAAGGTGGGAAATACCCAAAAGAGTGCATGGGAACTTCTCATGGCAAACAAAGCACAGGGATAGGTAACGATGCCATCTTAGGTATAAGGGAGCCAAAGTTTCTTTAAAATGGACTTGAGAATCGAATGCTGGCGCTCAATCCTCCATTACCGCTGGGATGTAGGGTGTGGTTAAGAGAGGCTTCCACTCTCCGAAGTTGGTATAGATGTTGCATTAAGTCGATGTGAATTGTTGTCCAAGGTAGACAAAAATTTCTTCTAGGATGCCCACTCTGGGAGAAGATGGACAAAAGGGCTTCAGGCCACCTCTGTAGTGGTTATGGTCTTTAGGTTATGGCTTCGGAAAACTCGAAGAAAATCAACTAATGTTAATATTTATCTATGTCCCCTGTGAAGTGTGAGATAAGGACAACGATGTCATAGCTACTCTTTCAAACAGTACCATACTGATAGGCATTTTGACCATAGGTACTCGCCTGGTACCTCGTGAGGATGACAGTTTGGCAAACTTTACCACGATCTACAATTGGTAGAGACATCCTTGAGCGGTACATTTTTGGCCAAAATAGGTTTTCTCTATTTTTTTTAGGTTTCAGATGGCCGAGAAAATGTGTCCATGGCAGGTATGAGCTCATTTTAAGAACAGTCTCTCTAGCATTGACTTGGAACAACTAAGAAGGAATAGTCTATTCTCATCTCTGAGTTAATTTGAATATAACTGACATGTACAAGGTTCCTTTATATATTCAAATTTATATGAAAAGTTTTCCTTTGGATCATTCGATTTTGTTTTGCTGCATTATGGCAATTCTGAAGAGAAGGGCAATTTCGTTGTAACTGACAAAGGAGAGTCCTACGTATATTAAAGGTTTTTAAAGTCAGGGAAAATCAAGGATGGACAGTAGGAAAGAAGGCCTGGGTCTTGTCTGGAGCCTAGTCAAGATTTATGGTATCGGAGGTGTATCTTTACTTTATCTAAACAAGTGAACGGTGATCCTACTACTCGCTTTCGAGAGTAGCATCAATGGTTTTTATCCACATGAATCTCACGCGACTTGTAACCCCCCCCACCCCCCCCCACCCCCCCCCTCTGTCATCTGAATTTCAAGGGGCTTCTGACTCTACAGGAGGGATATGAAAAGTTAGTCCTTTGGCGATTGAAGGTCACCTTGAAGGAAGAATGGCACCTTTTACATTACTATTGTACGGAGCAAGAAGTGATGGGAGCTAGTACGGCTCAGACAACCTGTGAACATTTGACCTAAGGGTAAAACAATGGATGGTATGAAAGTGTCCGTACGGCCAAGTAGTCTGAAAGTATAGCAGAGGAATGAGTTTCTTTATGGTTAGGGAACGTTATCAGAAATGACTATACATGTGCATTCAGTGTCTGTAAAGTGGGTAGATACATTAAGTCATTACTGTTCTGACAGAAAGGTGAATGGTCATTACAGTCTGTAAAACATCTTTCCAACTTTTTGGACATTCTTGAGAAGAACAATCTGGACGTTTATGTCCCTTAAACACCCACAAAT
Organism: Cherax quadricarinatus; assembly: GCF_026875155.1. Taxonomy (NCBI): domain Eukaryota; kingdom Metazoa; phylum Arthropoda; class Malacostraca; order Decapoda; family Parastacidae; genus Cherax; species Cherax quadricarinatus. Next base: position 13,335,937 of record NC_069422.1, read on the forward strand.
GACAAAAAGGAATAAAAGAAGTCATTTTACTTTCCAACTACAGGCTTTGATTACTTAAGGTATGATGAAACCTTGCCCTTAGGTTCGATCCCTTTAGGTCTTTATAGGATTGTGAGACTAGCATTACAGGTCAGCAGCCTCAGGAACTTCTCAGCTTTATAGGTTACGTCTCTATGATGGAATGTTCGTATCTGAAGTTTTTTTGGGAAGACGCTGTAGGAACTGGTCAGCAACACCCTATGAAGGTCTCTAAGAGATTCTTAACAGTGGAGTCAATTCTGAATTTCTATCCAAAAGTCGAAACAAACGAAGAGTGTTACTGTAACTGCCTGAAAGTTTGGCCAGGCTGTAAGGTGGCATCCTGGAATCTTTCCTGTAAGAATTAGTGGTTTTTTGAAATGGTTTGTAAGGATTGCACTTCTTCAGTAGGATATAATTACATATGATATCCTGTACAATGGTTGCATAGTATTCAAGGCCTTGTACAGAAAATAACATTCCTAAACTGGTGCCCGGTGTCAGCAAGCCATCACAGGGTTGCGGTATTTTCAAACTTGATAATAGTATGAAGTTATGTCTTTCCCCTTGTGAAGGGAGGTAAAAATTAGGTGTTGGAATATGTGCCCATACCTGCACGTGTTCCATTACTCATCCCTAATTGTTGTTGTGTACAGAGTTAAGTTTTTATTCTCTAATTCAAGGTGAGATTTTTCGGAGCTCGCGATCCTTTTCTCTCTCTATTAACTAAAGTTCCTCTAGCTTTTCCTCATGTTCTGATCTAGCTTTTTCCTCAAATTCTCTAATCTTTGCTCTTTCCCTCAAGTTCTCTTATTTTAGCTGCTTTTATTTATTTTTAGCTGTTCTCACGTATTTTATTCTGTTCCCACGCATTCTCTAGCTCTTTCTTCACGATCAAGTCTATCGTCTTTTGTCTTCTCTTTCTTTTTCTAACTGTCTTTCTTGGATTTCTCTATCATTCTTGTATCTCCTTTTTTTTCTCTTTCGATTCTCTCTCTCTCCTTTTCTTCTTCTCTTTCTTTCTAACTGCCTCTCTTCTCTCAATTCTCTCATTTATGGTTTTCTGGAATTAGCCTAATGTGAGAGTCTAGATTTTTCCCTTGTTATTCCTAATTACTTCCAGCATTCATCCTAAACTGGTATTCTCATGTAGCAAGATAACTTCAACTATCAGGGGAAATGAAATGGGTATTAGAAAGAAAACGGGGGTTCAATTCTGCTCGTTCAAACGGTAATATAAACCAGAGGGTCGATCCCTACATCAATTAAAAAATGTATATGTTAAAAATGAAAATGAAGGGTACTATGCCGGCTCCGAGCAAACAGAAAGTAGGGAATCGGGTCCTTGGACCATCCAATCTTCCTCACAACAAATCAAGGAGATGTCCAACGACCGTTCCTTGATCAAATAAAGAGCTCAATGAACAAATAGTCCCTGGGCAAATCTCGGGTCACTAGAGTCTACTCTCCAAAGTGTTTCAAGCTCACAAGAAAGCGTTTGGCAGAATTAACTTTATATCCTGCTGACTGGGACCTTACAATAAATTGAGACTATAACAATCACAAATCTTTTAATCCTATACGTTAGTCCTAGGATCGGCGGACTGATTACTCAGGGCTGTGGTAACCGTCTATGGTACGCAGCATTGAAGTTAATGGTAGATTCGAGATGGAATTGAATCTTGATTTCTGGCGAGTTGTATCTGGCAAGGTCGCCACTTGTGAAGGCTTACTCAGCTGTAATACCTTCAGACAGTATTACCAAGGATGTCTCCTCAGGAAAATTAATGGACTAGAAAACGAATACATAAAACAGACAAAATAAACTTTATTAATAGAAAATATAAAATATAAAACACTTAAATATGAAATATTCTATCCTACACTAAAGAAAATGAAAAAATGAAAATTATCAATGATAACTGCATTCAAATGCTATAAATATAGGGTTGTCTGGTGATGCGGTGACACTGTGCTGTTGAAAATTGTAGCCGTGCTGATGATGGGGGGGGAGTTTGCAGAGTGTTGGTTATGATCACTGGGCTAGGTCTTCACAGTATAGCCTGAGTAGTATATCCGATGACAGGAAAGCAGGTTCTTTACTGCAGCAATGATGAGGGGTTTCGTCTGCAGTTTCATACAGGGAGACACAGGTACGATTACATCCAAAAGGGGAGTCCCGGAGTTAGTCCATCTTATGTTCTTTTTCGTTGATTGACAGGCGACCCTCTTGATCATCCAAGCTGAAAGATGACAGGTTACCCACTGCTTAAAAATATTCACTCTCATAATAATACAAATACTAAAGATGTGTGTGATTATTAGAGCAGTCAAACATAGAGCAAGGTGAAAAGACTAAGTTTATATTGGTCAAAAAAAGTGAGCTTTCAACTCATAAATCATTAGAATACACGGCAGGCAATGTACTTAAGTAGTGCTTGGAGCTGTGAGTCTAGTGATTTCTGTTTGGACAGAGCCCCACAGTCACTTTCGGGGGGGGGGGGGGGGAAAAGGAGGAGGGGAAGGGATAGCGGGAGCTAAGACTGACCCTCCCTTACAAGCAGCCCGCAGTCAAATATCACTTCGGGGTGGGGGAAAGGTGAATAATAGCAGGAGCTTGATTTACCCTCCTTACAAGTTGCCGGCAATTGAAACTATCACTTTTGGGGAGGGGGAAAAAAGGCGGGAATAGCGGGAGCTTGACTTACCCTACCTTAACAAGTAGCCAGCAATGAAACTATTGTTACTATATACTCCCTCGCTACTCCTATCTATTGAACTTTTCCCTCACACACAGGTCTGTAGTTTAGTGCCTCATTTCTGTTTTCTTTCTTAAATATGGGAACTACATTTGATGTGTGTGTGTGTTTGTGTACCCACCTATTTGTACTCCCTATTTGTGGTTGCAGGGGTCGAGTCATAGCTCCTGGCCCCGCCTCTTCGCTGATTGCTACTAGGTCGTCTCTCTCCCTACCCCATGAGCTTTATCATACCTCGCCTTAAAACTATGTATGGTCCCCGCCTCCACTACGTCACTTTCTAGGCTATTCCATGGTCTGACTACTCTATGATTGAAGAAATACTTCTTAACATCCCTTTGATTCATCTGAGTCTTCAACTTCCAATTGTGACCTCTTGTGTCTGTGTCCCCTCTCTGGAACATCCCGTCTTTGTCCACCTTGTCTATTCTGTGCAGTATTTTATATGTTGTTATCAGGTCTCCCCTGACCCTCCTGTCCTCCAGTGTCATCAGGCCGATTTCCCTCAACCTTTCTTCGAAGGACAATCCCCGTAGCTCTAGGAAAAGGCTTGTTGCAAACCTTTGCACTTTCTCTAATTTCTTGACGTGCTTGACTAGGTGTGAATTCCAAACTGGTGCTGCATACTCCAGGATGGGCCTGACGTAAATGGTATACAGAGTCTTGTACGAATCCTTACTGAGGTATCGGAACGCTATCCGTAGGTTTGCCAGGCACCCGTATGCTGCAGCAGTTATCTGGTTAATGTGCACCTTCAGGAGATATGCTCGTGTTATACTCACCCCCAGATCTTTTTCCTTGAGTGAGGTTTGCAGTCTTTGGCCATCTAAACTATATTGTGTCTGGGTCTTCTTTGCCCTTCCGCAATCTTTATGACTTTGCATTTGGCAAAGGGTTAAACTCAAGGAGCCAGTTGCTGGACCAGGCTTGTAGCCTGTCCAGGTCTCTTTGTAGTCCTGCCTGATCCTCATCCGATTTGATTCTTCTCATTAACTTCACATCATCTGCAAACAGGACACTTCTGAGTCTATCTCTTCCGTTATGTCATTCACATATACCAAGAACAGCACAGGTCCTAGGACTGACCCCTGTGGAACCCCGCTGTCACAACGCCCACTCTTGACACCTCGTCACGTACCATGACTCGTTGTTGCCTCACTGTCAGGTATTCTCTGATCCATTGCAGTGCCTTTCCTGTTAGGTGTGCCTGATCCTCTAGCTTTTGCAGTAACCTCTTGTGAGGAACTGTGTCGAAGGCCTTCTTGCAGTCCAAAAATATGCAGTCGATCCACCCCTCTCTCTCTTGTCTTACTTCTGTCACCTTGTCATAAAACTCTAGTAGGTTTGTGACACAGGATTTTCCTTCCCTGAAACCGTGCTGGTTGTCAATTATACACTTGTTTCTTTCCAGGTGCTCCACCACTCTCCTCCTGATGATCTTCTCCATGACCTTGCATACTATACACGTTAGTGATACAGGTCTGTAGTTTAGTGCCTTATATCAGTCTCCCTTTTTAAAAATTGGGACTACATTTGCCATCTTCCATACCTCAGGAAGTTGCCCAGTTTCAAATGATGTGTTGAAGATCTTTGTTAATGGCACACACAATATCTCTGCTCCCTCTTTAAGGACCCACAGAGAGATGTCTTGTCCCACCGCCTTTGAGGTGTCAAGTTTGCATAGCAGCTTCTTCACTTCCTCCTTAGTTATATGTACCTCATCAAGCACTTGCTGGTGTACCCCCCTGTTCTGATTTCCTGGAGTCTTACTGGTTTCCACTGTAAATACTTCTTTAAATCTCGTGTTGAGCTCCTGACATACCTCTCAGTCGTTTCTTGTGAATTCCCATCACCCTTCCCTCAGTCTGATTACCTGGTGCCCTTGCACTGTTGTTTTCCTCTATGTGGCTGTACCAACAGCTTCGGGTCATCTCTTGACTTTCGATCTCTGTTCATTTTCATATTGTCGCTGAGTTTCCTCCCTTACGAAACTCGTTCTGTTCTTCCCATTATTTCTGTTTCCCTTGGGAACAAACCTCTCCTCTCGCCTCCTTGCATTTTGTTGCCACATAGTCCATCATTTCTTGTACTGGTTTTCCTGTCAGTTCCCTCTCCCACTGAATGTTTTGAAGGAAGTTCCTCATGCCTAAGTAGTTCCCCCTTTTGTAGTTTGGTTTTTCCCACCCTATTCCTGCTACTCTCTCCACTTGGAGCTCAACTATGTAGTCAAAGCACAGAACCACATGATCACTAGCTCCCAGGGGCCTTTCATACAAGATATCCTCGATGTCTGAACTACTCAAGGTGAATACAAGGTTCAGTCTTGCTGATTCATCTTCTCCTCTCTCTCTGGTAGTGTCTCCAACATGTTGATGCATGAGGTTTTCCAGTACTACATCCATCATCTTGGCTCTCCATGTTTTGGGACCCCCATGGAGCTCCAGGTTTTCCCAGTCAATCTCCTTGTGATTGAAATCGCCCATAACTAGTAACTTTGCTCCCCCCATGTGTGCTCTCCTGGCCACCTCGGCTAGTGTGTCGACCATGGCTCTGTTGCTCTCATCGTATTCTTCTCTTGGTCTCCTGCAGTTCTGTGGTGGGTTGTACATTACTGCAATTATCACCTTATGTCCCTGGATTGTTCCTACTAAGTAGTCCCTTTCACCCATGCCATCCATTCCTTCCATTTTCTCAAAACCCCACTGGTTTTTAATGAGCAGTGCAACTCCTCCTCCCCCTCTCCTCCCTCTGTCTTTCCTGAGGATTTGATATCCGGGTGGAAAGATTGAATCTGTTATTATTCTGGTGAGTTTTGTTTCTGTGAGTGCTATTATGTCTCGGGATGTCTCCTTGATTCGTTCGTGCCACTCCTCATACTTATTTGTTATTCCATCTGCATTTGTATACCACACCTTCAACTTCTTTTCTAGACGTCGTCTGTGAGTGTATTGGTTGGGAGTGGGAACCTGATAAGGAACTATGGTGGTTGCTTGGGGGCGGAGTTGTAATGTAGTGGGTGGGGGCATTGGATGGCATGGTGTTTTGGTTTAGAGTGTTTGGCTGCACTGGGTTGACCTGGTGGGAGGCTTCTATAGGAAGCTGTGAGGGAGGTTGTATTTGATCTTTTTCCTGTGTCTGGGACCCCTGTCTGTCTTCCCCATCCCCCCTTTTTTCCCCCTTTTCCTTTGTACCATCTCTCCATTTCGCCTTTCTTCTTGTGTTCTGTCCAGTCGAGATACACCTTCCTGATCCCGGGGCCATGTTCCTTAATCGGCTTTCTCCTGCAGTATCCGTTCAGTCGTTTCTGCCTTGAAGGCATTTTCATGGCCGGGTTCTTTTTTTTAAAACCCCCTTTTCTCCAAAAATTTTTTCCAGCGGGGTCATGTCGTTTCCCCTATTACTTTCAGTGTTTCAATTGTTTTTTTTTCCCCTTGTTTTCTTGCTTCATATGTTTCCCCCCTTCAACTTCCTGTACCCCCTAAAAAAAGATTTACCTCCCCTTTCATTCCCCACTGCATATCCCTGTGTTTTCCCTCATTCAATTTGTTTTCCCCCATTGCAGTTTTCCCTTTCTTCAGTTCACTACTACTGTACTTGGGCCAGGGGCCCTGTCATTTTCCCTTCTGGGTTTCCCCGGGGGCCTGCATGGTCGTTAGGGCCTCCACATATGGCTTAGCTCTTTCATTTACTACAGTCCCCTGATGAGCTCTACATGCAGTTTTGCTCCTTTTTTCCCCCTACAGCCCCCTTATTTGTGACTGGGGTCATCCTTTTGTCAACCCCAAAATGTTCTTTAGTTTTTCAGCTGTTTAAATTTTTTCAGTTCCTCTTCTAAACTCTGATCCGGGCCTCTGCTGCTTGATTTGTACCCCCACTTCCTGTTTTTCCATTACTATCCTCCTTCCTTCTCATGCTAATTTCTTCTAGTTTCCTTTCCCATTCTTTTCCCCTTTTATGAGTTGTGCCCAATCTTCCTTTGGGGCAGCTTCCCTCCTCCTGCCCTTTGGGTTTTTCTTTTGCTTTGGGCAACCCTTTTTGTTTTATCCTGATTCCCTCAGGGGGGAAAACCTATGTAATTCTGTGTGTTGGGTTATGTGTGATGTCGAGTTGGGGGGGGGGTAAAAAGGGAACTGGGGGCTATGGGGAAGGAGTGGGGAGGGAGTGGAAGGGGGGGAGAAAAGTGGGTGAGGGGGAAGGGGAAGGGGAAAGGGGGGAGAGGTGGGGAGGGGAGGGTGACAGGGGGAGGGGAGGGATCAGAAAGGGAGGGGAGAGTCGGTGGGGGGGAGGGATGTTTTGGATCTGGATGTGGTGTGTGTGTGTGGTGTGTTTTGTTTTGTGTGTGTGTGTGTGTGTTTTGTTTGTTGTTTTGTTTTTAGGGGTGTGGTGGGGGTGGGGGGGGTGTTTTTTTTGTGTGTTGTGTGTGGTTTTGTGTGTGTTGTGTGTGTTTGTGTGTGTGTTTTACTCCCCTGTTGTATCACCAGTTGGGTTTTGCGGGTGGGCAGCTCTGGCCCGCCTCTTCATGATCGCTCTGGGTCACTCTCCCTGACCGTGAGCTTTATCATACTCTGTTTAAAGCTAGATGGATCCGCTCCACTACTCGCTTCCCAAACTATTCCACTTAGATATCCTTGGGTGAAAAATATTTTTTAACATCCCTTGATTCATCTGTGTCTTCACTTCCAACGTGTCCCCTTTTTATTTTCCAATCTCGGAACATCCTGTCTTTGTCCCCCTTTTTCAAATTTTTCTCAGTATTTTTTATGTCGTTATCATGTCCCCCCTATCTCTCCTGTCCTCCATTCGCAGGTTGATTTTCCCCAACCTCTCCTGAGGGAAAACCCTCTTTTTTGGGGGCTGTCTTGTTGCAAACCTTTTCACTTTCTCTATTTCTTTTCCCTTTGGCTGGGTGGGTTCCAAAATGTCCGCATACTCCAATTGGGCCCAATTACACGGTGTACGGGGCCTAATATTCCCTTTTTAAGAAAATCGGAATGCTGTTCTGGGTTTTCTAGGCGCCCCCCATCGCAGCAGTTTTTGGGGGAGTGCCTCGGAATGTTGGTTATACTCACCCCAAAATCTTTTTCCCTTTATGAGGTTTGTAGTCTCTACCCCCCAGACTGTAATCCCTCTGCGGCCTTTTTTGCCCTTCCCCAATCTTCATGACTTTGACTTGGTGGATTGAACTCCAGGACCAAATTCTGGGCCGGGCTGAGCCGTCCAATCCCTTTGTAGTTTTTGCCTGGTCTTTTGATGAGTGAATTCTCCATCAACTTCACTCTCTGCAAACAGGGGCACCTCAGAGGTTTGGGGTTGTGTGTGTGTGTGTTGTGCTCACCTATTTTCCCACCTATTTGTGGTTCAGGGGTCGAGTACAGCTCCCGGGCCCCGCCCTTCGCTATTGTACTAGGTCCTCTTCTCCTGCCCCCTAAATCATCAACCTCCCTTAAAACTATGTTGGTTCCTGCCTCCACCAATCACTTTTCTTTTTCCATGGCCTGACTACCTATGACTGAAGAAATATTCCCAACATCCTTTGATTCATCTGGTCTTCAAATTCCCAAATTTAACCCCTTGTGTCCCGTGTCCCATCTTGGAACATCCCGTCTTTGTCCACCTCTTAATTCCGCGCAGTTTTTTATGTCGTTACATGTTCCCCCGACCCTCCTGGGGCCTCCATGTCGTCAGGGCCCTTTCCCTCAAAACCTTTTTTCATAGGACAATCCCCGTAGCTTGGGACTAGTCTTTTGCAAACCTTTGCACTTTCTCTAATTTTTTTACTGCTTGACTAGGTGTGGATTCCAAACTGGTGTTGCATACTCCAGTATGGGCCTGACGTAGATGGTGTACAGAGTCTTAAACAATCCTTAATGAGGAAATCGGAACGCTATCCGTAGGTTTGCCAGGCGCCCGTATGCTGCAGCAGTTATCTGATTGATGTGCGCCTCAGGAGATATGCTCGGTTGTTATACTCACCCCCAGATCTTTTTCCTTTAGTGAGGTTTGCAGTCTTTGGCCATCTAAAACTATATTGTGTCTGCGGTCTTCTTTGCCCTTCCCCAATCTTCATGACTTTGCTTTTGGGCAGGTTAAATTAAAGGGAGCCAGTTGCGGGACCAGGCTTGTAGCCTGTCCAATCTCTTTGTAGTCCTGCCTGATCCTCGTCCGATTCGATTCTTCTCTTTAACTTCACAATCGTCTCAAACAAGGACACTTCTGAGTCTATCCCTTCCGTTATGTCGTTCACGTATACCAAGAACAGCACAGGTCCTAGGACTGACCCCTGTGGAACCCCGCTTGTCACAGGCGCCCACTCTGACACCTCGTCGCGTACCATAAACTCGTTGTTTCCTCCCTGTCAAGATATTCTCTGATCCATTGCAGTGCCTTTCCTGTTATGTGTGCCTGGTCCTCTAGCTTTTGCAGTAACCTCTTGTGAGAACTGTGTCGAAAGCCTTCTTGCAGTCCAAAAATACGCAGTCGATCCACCCCTCTCTCTCTTGTCTTACTTCTGTCCCCTTGTCATAAAACTCTAGTAGGTTTTGTACACAGGATTTTTCCTTCCCTGAAACCGGGCTGTTGTCAATTATACACTTTTTTTCTTTCCAGGTGCCCCACCACTCTCCTCCTGATGATCTTCTCCATGACCTTGCATACTATACACGTTAGAGATACAGGTCTGTATTTTAGTGCCTCATGTCTTCTCCTTTTTAAAAATTGGACACATTTGCCTTTTCCCATACTAGGGAGTTGCCCAGTTTCAAATGATGTTTGAAGATCTTTTTTAAATTTGGCTCACACAATATCTCTGCTCCCTCTTTAAGGACCCATGGAGAGATGTTGTCTGGTCCCACCGCCTTTGAGGTGTCAAGTTCGCATAGCAGCTTCTTCACCTCCTCCTTGGTTATATGTACCTCATCCAGCACTTGCTGGTGTGCCCCCCTGTTCTGATTTCTTGGAGTCCCTACTGGTTTCCACTGTAAATACCTCTTTAAATCTTGTGTTGAGCTCCTGACATACCTCTCGGTCGTTTCTTGTGAATTCCCCATCACCCTTCCTCAGTGTGTGTGTGTGTGTCTCAACAATCAATATTTGCACCAATAACTCATTACAGTTGTGACCAGGTGTGGAAGTGTGAATTGCTTATTACTCTATAATTTGTTCATGATTGTAGCCATGTATAAACGTAAGTAACCATTCTTACAGGATTCATTACTTTTGTAACTTATCAGTTCATTACCTTTGTACCTAGTTCAGCTATCAAAACTTTGGGGGCCCAGTCCCTGGACCCATTACATACCTCTGTAATCTGTAAATACCTTTGTAACTTGTCATGATTGTGACCAGACCTACCTGGAGTTCATTACCTTTGTAAATTGTGATTTCATTACCTTTGTAAATTGTGAGTTCATTACCTTTGTGGAAATTATTTAATTTCCGAATCTATAGTGCCTAATAAGTGTTTAATGTGTTAATTTGGGTCAAAATGTATTTGTATTTTGAATAGAACCAACCGGGTTCGCCCTGCGCCTGCGCGGATGCACGGGGGGGGGGACAGGTCGACTCAGGGCAGGGGTTGGCGGCAGTGTTTTGAATGTAGTGAGGAGGCTGTGAAAACATGGGATCAGGAAATTGGCGTTCACGGCGGTCTAAGGATTAATATAGGCCTCACTTCCTAATAGGAAGTGTCGTAGCTGTTGCTGGTGAAGAGTGAGGGTAACGTGATTTTCGTGACCACCGTAATAAAGTGGTAAAATGAGTGGATAATAGTAGGACCGGGGGTGACGGGTGCGCCGCCATGGAATGTGTCCAGGAGAAATTACCCAGTGTGTGTGCACATGTTTACCTCGTTGTTCCTGTCTCAAGGATAGTGAAGTTTTTATGGAGTCACGACTTCTAAACTGGGACAAACCAATGGATACCTCATCCTGCTGGAATAAGAACCGTGTCGGTGTAGCAGGACATCGAAATGAGATGGTGAATGGAGGAAATAAGGAGCATCAATCACCCGCAGCTAAGTAACCTTTCTAGTTATAGCAGACTGATACTGGCCAGTTAGGTATGTTGTAATTGGATGGGTTATGGGTGATCCCGCTACATCAAGTGACCACCAGAGAATATCTGGTAAGTGGTGGGATTATGTACAAGTGTTTTTCCTTGATGGATATATCCATGTGTAACCTACCCCCCCCCCTTCATTCAGTTACACTAATATAATTTATACAGTCCACAATTAATTAGTAGCGCCGTACTTGAGGGTGCTATCCAATTTATACTGGTCTCGGATAGATATGGATAAGATTGTGAGGGTCGAGGGGACCACCTGCAGTGACCAGAGGTGGTTAAGTTTTCTCACATGTCTACACGGGGTGACTGCGGTAAACAATATAATTGTTGTCTCCCAATGAGATTACTCGTATATATGTAATGTTGAGGTACGTACAGGTAATCACCCCTATAAAATTTTCCATAACCTTTGTAACTTGCTCAGGTATCAAAACTTTGGAGTCCAGTCCCTGGACCCATTATGTACCTCTGTAATCTTTTGACTACCGCCCACAGGATGGGTATGGGGTGCATAATGAACATATTAAACTAACCCCCTTCCCCGACCACCCAGGGACCAACAACAACAAACATGGCTGACTCCCCCTCCAACCATACTCCCTTCAAAGGATTCTCTCAAGAATAACCAGGTATGATTCTTCCTGACACTATTTGCGATGACATTGTCGGCCTAGAAAATGAAATCAAAGATATTAAAGCAACACTTGCGCTATATGAATCCAAGATAACCATCCTCGAGAACAAGATCCAAAACCTTGAAGAGAAGATTACATCGGGAAGTGCTGACACAGAAAATACTCTGAAAACAGCTATAGCCAGTCACACTGAACAAATAACAACTCTAAATATGAAGGTTGAAGAAGCAATCAAGGACTGGAATCAGAACATGCACACTCGACTGAATGAATACCTTGATTTCCAAGACGACAAAACTGAACAAGATAAGTTGTCTGATGCAGTTATAATAAACATCCACACATTCCTAGTGAAATAACCCAAGAACTGTGCAAAAAACTGCTATCAGGAAATAAAAGGACCATGTAAAAATTTTCCTGCAAAACAATGAAATCAAAGAAACATGTTTGTTAGGAAACCAAAAGGGAGTAAACACAGTATTATGATCAGACTTCATTCATATGATAAAAGAAAGGACTTAATTAAATCAGTAATTACAATAAAAAATGGAGTGTACTCAACGGGTTTGTTAAGGAAAAAAACGTCAAACCTTTTTTCGGGTTTGGGAAAAAAACTTAAGCGGAAAACAAAATTTCTCAGTTTTTCACTCGAGATGGGAAAATCTATTTAAAAGAAAACACTGGGGGAAAATTGATTTTTTGGTTGTTCATTATGTCAAAACGTAAAGAAAAAAAGATTTATTATTTTTAGTTAGAAAGTGGGAAATTTTGGGGACCCCTAAGCGCAAAAAGCCCCCCTTTTGATACCTTACACTGTCTACACAAGTTGCCTGGACCTATTACTTCCCAATGAATTGTACCCCGGAATTTTGGGGGAAATTATAATTTGGGACGATATTAAAAAAAAAAATGATTATAGATACACATTACATAACAGAAAGGAATTCTTATTATCACTCACAATTTGATGGAGTTTAAATGCGTATCATACCCGAAAAACCCCACTGTTATCTATGAAAAAAACATGGCCCGGTTACTACATAAGACTTATTGAGGTTTGGAGTGTCTTGCAGTCGCCCGTATCTCAAGTTATGCAGGAATGCAATCCAACAATTTTTCCCCATTTTAGAGGGTCGCCCAATTTTTTCTCTAAGCACGAAATTTTCCCATTTCACTAACGTTTTATCCAATCAAATTGAAAGGGGACGTCTTTGCCCCTAGCGGCTTTTCCCTTTTTAGAATAAATATTATTAAAAAACAGTATGGCCATCTTTTAATTAACTCTCTATTTTTAGAAAATATACAGTTTTTCACATGCGGCAGGCGGGTTCTTTTTCTAAAAGACTCAAATGCTCTTTTTAAATGGTGGAGCCTGGGTCCTATAGGATTGGCATCCCCACGGCGACATATTACCAAGGTTTTAAACACCTTTTTTTTTCACTTTGCCTCCTTTTGGAATTCGAAAGTTTCCCTAATACAATTTAAGGTATCTTGTACCCCACCTGATTACATTTTTCTGGGCATTTAGAACAATTTAAATTTGTTAGATGATGAGTTTTTTGGGAGTAAGATGGGTGTTTAGCATAACCCCCTTAGTTTTGTAACCACCTCGCCCCAATTTTCATTTTTCTCTAAATGAGCCCCCTTCTCTGGGTTGCGGTATGACAAAAGGACAAAAATACTTAAAAATTAAAAATCCAAACTTTACGCCGTTTTAAGAGAGTCGCGCCTCTCAACTGGTATTTTGGGGCTTAAAATATCAAAATACTAAAAAAAAAAATTTTTTTTACAATTTTTCTTTTCATCTCAATTTAATTTTTTTCCCTAGATTTTTTTTTGTACCTCTTTTTCCAAATTTTCAAGAGGATTTAAAAATTATTGAAATTTTCACCTTGTTTGAAAATTTAAAAACCAAATTATTACATTGATTAGTTTGGGGAAAGAAGAAAAACCCATTTTATCAAAGGCTAAGGGAGGACAAATATTGGAGCGGTGGCACGGAGCAATTACACCTTTTTATTGCAAACCACTCGGGGCCCTTTTAAACCGATACAGCATTTACAAATTTAGCATAAGGTAAACCCCAAGCAAGAAATCAGCTGGATTCTCCTCACCAGGTATATGATTAAATGTTAAAATGCTGACCCAAATTTATATTTCTTGCATTGATTAATTTCAGGATCTGTTTTGTCGTACACAATTTTACTGTTTCATTAGAATCCATTTTAGGAACCCCATTATCAGACCAAATTACAGGGGTCGCTAAAATTTATTCCTGAATTATTTCTTAATAATTAGTAATTTGACACCTCTAAATGGGTTAATTCCAAATGA
>NC_069422.1:13350246-13384169 GCF_026875155.1 Cherax quadricarinatus
CCCTTACCAGTGATTTCTTGCGAGTGAATTTGACAGACGGTGTGGCACAGTGCGTGGAATCGAAAAAACATATCCAAAGGGTTTCGACCGGGTGGCACTCGCAGAGGTGAGGTGCAAGCCTTTGCTGCCAAGCATCATGGCATTTCGGTGGCATGACAAACGTGATGTCACATTGTTGACATCAGTTCACACAAACGAAATGGTACCCAGTGGCAGGGACAACAGAGAGACCAATGAACCCATTCTAAAGCCTGCAGCTGTCATGGACTACAACCTCTATATGCGCTTAGTGGACAAATGTGACATGCAGATTGGGTTTGCAGACTGTGTACGCAAGAGTTATAAGTGGTATATCAAACTTTTTTTCCATCTTGTGATATACTCTATGCTAAATGCTTATAACATATACAAGTTGAAGACCAACAAAACACCAAAATATGGTGAATTTTGCCTGTCAGTAATCAGACAAATAATTGCAAAGTACAAAGGAGCAACTCCTGCAATAGACCAGCGCCCACAGACGTCAATCTCGTTTGAGGCCTGGTGATCACTACCCCATACAACTGCCTCCTACTACTGCCAAGAAAAATGCTCAGAAGAGGTGTTATGTATGTATGCATACCACAAAAACGCCACAAACACGCAGAGACACTCGTTTTATGTGTGAGGAGTGTGAAGTGCCCCTCTGCATATACCCATGTTTCAAAGAGTTCCACAAGCTGCAGCAGTTCTAGGAACGTGGTTAGTGACTGTACATATGTATATATATATGGAACACTAGTAATAAACATGTTTTGTATTGTTTGTTTGTGTAAACAAAGTGTATACACAAACTAATAGTGATAGTTTGTTCTGTTATTGTGTTGTAAATAATGAGTGTATATTTGAACAATGCACCTTACATTGGTCTCACAGGCCACATAAGTTACCTGGAACAGAAAAATATTGAAAAATGCAAGAAACCTTTGAATTAGAGTAAATAAAAGAATACCAGGTGGGCGGCAGTCGCCGCTGTTGCTGTACGCACGTCAATTTCTGCAAACTTTGCGGCTCTATATCTCGGTAAGTACTGATGGCAAAAATTTTTTTTAGTCTTAAAACACTAGTAAAAATATTCCTAACATTTTCATAAGAAAAAATAATTTTTTTTTTTTCGAATATTTGGCGACATAGAATGACAGTTTCAGAGAGGGCCCTGAAACAGTCAAAGGGTTAAGCATCCCAGAGCAATAAAATGTATATACAGTTCACTCATTACTTACCTTAAAATATTTGTAGTCTTAATGTAGGGTCAGGAGTAAGTAAATGAGATAAAACGAATAAATGAGAGAGAGAAAGAATGAGTGCATGAGAGAGGACAGGCGCAGAGTTATGTAAACAAACCAGGCGAAGGTAAGTTTTGTAAACAAAGTGTACACGTCTGGTTTGTGTACAAGTTACATTGTGTACAGGTTGTCTCTACATTGATACGGTAGAATAAATAAAGAAGAACACTCCCTTCTCATGTAACATCATTTTGAGAAGAAATGATGCTCTGAGTGAAGGCAATGGAAACAAGTCACTGACCTTTTTGGGTTATCCTAGGTTCTCTACACACATGTTATGTATGATACTCTATGTAACTGTATTTGTGTATACCTGAATAAACTTACATACATACGAAAGGAATAATTTTCTACATTTAAACCCACAGTAAACATTTTCTCTCATGTTAATTAGAGAAAATGTTATTCTTGCCGTCACTTGTACAAGTTATCTGGCTACCACATCTCATATTTATGTTTATTTATTCCATTGTGGGGTGTATTTATCTTATTTATATGTTATGCATCGTGTTTATTATATAATTTTGAAAAAATATCATAGATGGATTAATGAAAATGTGTATATTAATTAACGTAATATACGACATTTAAATGAGACTCGATGATTATTATTATCATTACTAATATGACGTCTGGAGACATAAGACACTCTTACTGATTTTAATGTGTACCTGCATGCCAGCACAGTATGTAAGCTTATTTAGGTACAGGTATACATAAGTATAATTATCAGAGTATATATAAAATATGAAATAACTTTTAAAAACATTTGAAATTTTGGAGTTTCCAGACAAAATGGAGAGACTTAGTGCTTACTGAGCTCACGGAGAATGTAAACAAACAGGGTGGGGCGCGGTGACTGTATTAGAAAGTCAGGTGGGGGGAGCCGTATAGCGAGTTTTGGTCATAATTTGAAATAACCGTATTAGCGGAACGCCGTAAAGTGAAACGCCGTAAAGCGGGGCCCTGCTGTATGTTTATAACTGTGAGGGGTTTTTGCAGGTCTTTTGATTTAAATTTGGCTATGATATATTCTCCATGTTTGTCCCTTGTGCAAGATTTATTGATACATTCGAGTTGATTTGAGTAGTATATAGCTGTTCCTCCCTCTTGCTGGTCTGTTCTACAGTTGTGTATGGCCATGTAACCAGGAATGATCTAGAAATCTGTTATATCAGGCTTAAACCAGGTTTCTGTGATGATTGATATATTGGAATGAAGGGAATTGAGTAATGCTGTGAGGTCATCATAATGTTTGCTCAAGGATCTGACATTGTAGTTAAAGATGGTTATGCTGTTGTTTGCACTGAGTAATGTCTTTGCTTGGTCTGCTGTGTAGTAATTAGTTACTGGTTGATTCATGTAATTCATTTTGTAAAAAGTTTACATCAGGATCTATGCCTGTAATCATAGGATGAGAGTAATTTTACAAACTAGATTTTCTGAGTAAAATGATATAAGATTTATATTGAATCTAACTAGACTTATGACTAAGACTCTGTGATTAATCTAAAACTTGTAAAAAATATGAAAGAAAAAGGGATTATTACAGAATAGATAATTCAGTTATACACTTAAGCATCTAATAGCACCTTAATTATATTAACAAGTGAGTTTATGAACTACAGTAGATATTTACAGCTAAAATAAAGGAGCTAATGAATATAATAATAAAAGAATGTATTAAAAGCAAAAATCAGTAGCACCTGAGGTAGTCAATAGCACCTGGAGTATTTTAATAAATGTGACTATATGGACAAGAGGAGAAAAAAAAAATGAGCTTGGGAATATAATGGCAAAATAGTGAACTTATTACACTTTAGCCCCTGAGAATAGCACTTTGATTATTTTAACAATTGTGAATATATGAACTAAGCTAGAATAAAGGAGAAAATATATAAGGGACTAAATTAAGTAATGATCAACAAAGTTCAATGGACAGATAGTCACTATGATATAATATTGATTTGGGAGTAAGATCTGATTTGTAATGTATAAAAAGTTGAGCAATTAATTGCACTATAAAAAGTAGAGAAATATGAGGTAGCTGGTACTAGCTAGCAAAAGATAGTTTTGGGACTCACACAATAATGTAATTGGAATATACACTAGTTGCACACATAATATAAAAGGGACTAAAAAAAGTAGTGGTAAACGGAATTAAATGGACAGGTAGCAACCATGAATAACATTAATTTGGAGTAAGATTTGACTTGCAACACAAAATTATGAGCAATTAATAGCAATTAAAAAGTAAAAAGTATTTGAGGTAGCTGGTATTAGCTAGTAAAAGAAAAAAAAATAATAATGCACAATAATGTAATAGTAACGTACACTATATGCACCACACGTATATTTATTTATTTATTTATTTATTTATTTAATGTCTTTGCAAACAGTACATTGAGATTGTGTATATACAATAGTGGGTTGCAATGCAAAGAGAGCCTCTATTATGCCTTGGCATTATGGGCCATCTTAACATTATTGGCTTACATTCTACTTAATACTAAGGAATAGTATAACATAGTTGTACAGTAGGAAAGTAATTATTTCAAAGTTGTACAGTAGAATATTAATTATAAATGAATCATAATTTGTATAATGCAATGATATATGTATTTATATTCTAAAATGCTTATGTTTTAAGAACACTTATCTAATCTGTTACAGAAATGTCAGCTTTTCTAAGGAAGGTAGAGAAATCATGTTCATTTGAGATGGTGTATTGTTGTCCTTTTGAAGTTTTTCTAACTAGTATTTTCCCATCTCGAGTGAAACACTGATGTATTTTGTTTTCCTGTTTAAGTTTTCTCAACCTGAACAGAAGGTTTTGACGTTTTCTCGTTAGACACTCGTTGATGAACACTCCATTTTTCATTCTAATTGCTGATTTAATTAAGTCCTTTCTTTTATCATATGAATGAAGTCTGATCATAATACTGTGTTTACTACCTTGTTTTCCTAGCAAACGTGTTTCTTTGATTTCATTGTTTTGCAGGATAACTTTTACATGGCCCTGTATTATCCTAATAGCAGTTTCTTTGCACTATTCTTGGGTTATGTCACTAGGAATGTGTGGACTGTTTATTATAACTGCATCAGACAACTTATCTTGTTCAGTTTTGTCGTCTTGGAAATCAAGGTATTCATTCAGTCGAGTGTGCATGTTCTGATTCCAGTCCTTGATTACTTCTTCAACCTTCATATTTAGAGTTGTTATTTGCTCAGTGTGACTGGCTATAGCTGTTTTCAGAGTATTTTCTGTGTCAGCACTTCCCGATGTAATCTTCTCTTCAAGGTTTTGGATCTTGTTCTCGAGGTTGGTTATCAAACATATGTTTGTTGTTATAACTGTTGACAAAGAAATTCTAAGTTTCTTCTAGGATGACTTCATTGTTTATTAATTTTAAGAAACATTAAGTAATTCTTTTTTTTTTGGGGGGGGGGGTTCTCGATATTTGTAGTCTGTTAGCTATGTATGTTTGTGTTGAATAATGTTGGTATACTATGAATCTCTCCCAGGAATATTATAACACACTATTTACCTTCCCTGTATAGCTATAATAATTATGTGTTTATTATAAATTTTATATAATTGTTAAACAGCTGTCTATATAATCACTTGTTAATATAACTATATTGAAGCTTATCTGAAACTTCAGATTACTAACATCGGCAAGTTATCCAGGCAGCAGATTCGGTGAATTATCCAACAGCACAGTTTATGTTAATATAAGATTTTGTTCCAGCTTATAACCTGGAGTGTTAGCCAGGGGGATAACCCAGGGTAGTGAGTGTTAGCCACCCAGGATAACCCAGGGTAGTGAGTGTTAGCCACCCAGCATAACCCAGGGTAGTGAGTGTTAGCCACCCAGGATAACCCAGGGTAGTGAGTGTTAGCCACCCAGGATAACCCAGGGTAGTGAGTGTTAGCCACCCAGGATAACCCAGGGTAGGGAGTGTTAGCCACCCAGGATAACCCTGGGTAGGGAGTGTTAGCCACTTGGGATAACCTGAGGTAAGGAGTGTTAGCCGCCCAGGTTAATCCAAAGAAATCAGTGAATCATTGAGGGCTGTGTCATATTTCCAATGTGGCCCTTCAATCATGCCCAACAGAATGCAGCCCGCACCAGTAGACTAACACCCAGGTACCTCCTTACTGTTAGCTGAACAGGGGCAACAGGTCAAATCAAATTGTATCAAATCAAATTTTATTTCTTTGCTAAGGTTACAATGTGTCTTTACATTTCATTACTTGATTTGTACCAAGAAAGCCACTATTATGCCGAGGCATTTTGGACAGGGTTAACTTAATACGTACTTAATGACTACTTAAATCTAGACAGGTGAAGAGTGGTAGATTACAAATATTGAATGTTTTATGCTATTATTAATGAGGTAGTACAATTTATGATACATACATTTTTAAGTTTGTAATTAAGTTTGTGTGCTCTGTTATTAATATGATGTAGTACAATTAATGATACAGACATACATTTTGAAGTTTGTAATAATGGCTTAATAGTTAAGGGATAATTAAAATATTTGGGAGAGTTGCTTTAAATTTAGTTAGAGTTTAGCAAAGTGTGTATATTGTTGTTATTGAGATATGAGATGACTTTTGAGTATAGTCCTACACTGATTAGTGGGCAGGGGACCTCTTGCTGTTTATGGCAAAGAGTTCCAGATCTTCAGGCCCTTTATGTGCATTGCATTTTTGCATAGTGTGAGATGGACACAAGGGATGTCAAAAAGTGTTTTGTGCCTCATGTTATGCCTGTGTATTCTGTTGAAGCTGTCTAGGAGAAGTTTGAGTGGAGTGTTGATATTGGAGTTTAATGTTCTGTATATATAGTAGGCACAATAGTAAATGTGTATATTTTGTATGTTAAGTAAGTTCAAACTTTTAAAGAGTGGTGCGGTGTGTTGTCTGGCACAGGAGTTTCTGATCATCTGCACCGCCGCTTTTGGTGGGTTATTAAAGGTTTAAGGTAATTGGCCATTGTAGATTCCCAAGCGCAAATACTATAGATGAGGTAAGGGTATATTAGAGAGTGATATAAAATGAGGAGTGCCATTTGGAGTACATAATCTTGTGTCTTGGAAAGGATACCTACTGTTTTGGAAACATTCTTAGCTATATGGTGGATTTGAGTCTGAAATTTTAGATTACAGTCAAGGTGGAGACCTAGAAATTTGCCCTCAGTGTGTCTTTTAATGGGTGAACCATTTATCAATATGTTTAACTGGATATTTAATGCTCTTGTTTCCAAAAAGCATGAAGAAGGTTTTGTCTGTATTGAGAGTAAGTTTGTTGGTTGTCATTCAGTTTGATATTTTATGTAGCTTGCTGTTTACGGTGTTACTAAGTATAGCTGGGTTTTGGTGGAATGATGATGTAAGGAGAGCAGTAAGAGAGAAAAAGTTAGCATATGAGAGAATTTTACAAAGTAGAAGTGATGCAAGGAGGGAAGAGTATATCGTGGAAGATAGGTATTAATTAGTGGAAGATAGGTATTAATAAAGGGGATATTAATAAGGTCTTGAGGATGTCTCTCCAAGAGAGAACCCACAGTATTGGATTTAAATTAGATAAGTTTAGATTTAGAAAGGACATAGGAAAGTATTGGTTTGGAAATAGGGTAGTTGATGAGTGGAACAGTCTACCTAGTTGGGTTATTGAGGCTGGGACTTTGGGTAGTTTCAAATCTAGGTTGGATAAGTACATGAGTGGGAGGGGTTGGATTTGAGTGGGACTTTCACATCAGAGCTTATTTCTTGGGTGGCATTGAAAATTGGGTTGGGCAAATGTTTTGTTAGTGGGATGAATTGTAAAGGACTTGCCTAGTATGGGCCAGCAGGCCTCCTGCAGTGTTCCTCCTTTCTTATGTTCTTATGAAAGTGGTGAAGCATGTAATGAGAGCAAATGAGAGAGTGGGTGAGATGTTTATCAACAAATTTTGTTGAAAATAAGAAAAAGTTTTGGAATGAGATTAATAAGTTGAGAAAGCCTAAGGAATGAATGGATTTGATAGTTAGAAATAGGAGTGGAGAGTTATTAAATGGAGAGTTAGAGGTATCAGGAAATTGGAGAGAATATTTTGAGGAATTGTTAAATGTTGAGGAAGATAGGAGAACTGTGATTTCGTGTATAGGGCAAGGAGGAATAATATCTTGTAGGAGTGAGGAAGAGCCAGTTGTGAGTGTGGGGAAAGTGCATGAGGCAGTGGGTAGAATGAAAGGGGGTAAAGCAACTGGGATTGTTGGGATAAAGATAGAAATGTTAAAAGCAGGTGGGGATATAGTTTTGGAGTGGTTAGTGCTTTTATTTCATAGATGTATGGAAGAGGGTAAGGTACCTAGGGATTGGCAGAGAGCATTTATTTATTTATTTATTTAGTAATTTAAGCATACAAACAGAGGTACAAAAAATACAGGTAAGAGCAGCATGCCAAAGCCACTTATATGCATAGCATTACGGGCTGGCTTAAAATTAACTTAAGATTAACTAAGAAATGATGAAATCAGTGATAAAACATTATTGTAAACAGATAACTATAAAGCACAAATGAGTATTACAAAGACAGGTCATATGGTTGCTTGCATTGCTGTACATTCAGTCGAATGGAGTATTCTGTTAGATAAGATAAGATAAGATAAGATTTCGTTCGGATTTTTAACCCCGGAGGGTTAGCCACCCAGGATAACCCAAGAAAGTCAGTGCGTCATCGAGGACTGTCTAACTTATTTCCATTGGGGTCCTTAATCTTGTCCCCCAGGATGCGACCCACACCAGTCGACTAACACCCAGGTACCTATTTGCTGCTAGGTGAACAGGACAACAGGTGTAAGGAAACGTGTCAAATGTTTCCACCCGCCGGGAATCGAACCCGGGCCCTCCGTGTGTGAAGCGGGAGCTTTAGCCACCAGGCTAATTGGGTCCTAGGTTTAACATTTGTGTGATATAATTGTGAGTAACATATAGGATATACAATTTATAAGGTTCAGTTATTCAGTATTTATTTGGTTTTGAGTGAGTAAGTGATCTTTGAAAGAACTTGAATTTATAACAGTAGTGTTTTTCTTTTATATTTACAGGTAATGAATTCCAGATTTAGGGCCTTTTATTGCAATAGTTTTGCATGCGTGAGATGGACACGAGGAACATCAAAGAGTGATCGGCCTTGTTTATGGTCATGTGTTTTTAGGTGGCAAGGAATGTTTGAGGGGAGGTTAATATCAATTAAAAGTGTTCTATGTATTAAAGGTGCAATAATAAAAAATGGATTTTTTTGTATGTGTAGTTGAGTGTTTTGAATTTGGTGGAGTGGTTGCCCTGTATGAAATTTGTATCATTCAACTGCAGCCTTTTGTTGGTAATTATGGTCTGAATGGTAATTGTTGTTGACCCCATGCACAAATTCCATGGGTGAGATAGGGTAAATAAAGAGTGATAAGGGCCAAGGCTACTGTGAACATAGCACGTATCTCGATATAAAGCCTACATCTTGAGATTTTCCTTAGAAATTTGTTGTAATGTGTATGAATTTGAGTCCTATTATCGAGGTGGTTTAAAAGGGAATTTTCCCTCTGTTAGCTTTGTGATAGGTGATCCTTTAGTTATTTTAAGAGGAAACACCTGTAGCTCTGTTACCAACTGAATGAATAGGTTTTGTCAATGTTTTAGTGTAAGTTTTTAGTCCCATCCGGTAGATATTTTTCTGAATCGGTGTTACAGTTATTGGCAACGTGACTGGGCTCGGGTGAGAGAAGATGTATGTAGTGTCACTGCAAAAATGTGGGTTTGATAATTGCGAAGAAATGGGGGGTCATTTTGTATGGGAGAAAGAAAGGGCCAAGGACACTTCCCTTGGACAACCAACTGTAATTGTTTGTGCGAGACTTGCCCCATTTGCGTACACATATTGGCTTCTGTTGCTGAGAAAGAACTTGAGTAGTTTGAGGGAGTGCCCTCTAATCCCACTAGTGTGAAATTTTTACTGAGCAAGTCATGGTCAACCTGTACCCAAAAGCTTTATGTAATCAATGAAGATCCCCATTTGGGACTTCTTTTTCTCTATTGCAGTGTAATATGTAAAGAAATGTGAATAATTAGCATATTAGTATTTTTATTAGCCTGAATCCAATTGGCAGGGTTGGAATGTTTTTGGGAGATGAGTAGAGTAGATTCTTTTATGAATTAATTTTCGAAGATTTTTGAAAAGGGGGTGTAATTGGATATTGCCTATAGTTATTCAACTCATTTTGGTCTCCTCCTTATGATCGGGTGACCCTTCCTATTTTGAGAACTGTAAGGAAAAGGTGAGGATTCAATAAATTTGTTGAAGAGTGTTGCAATGATTGGTGAAAGTACTTGTGACGCTTTTTGTATATAAAGGTGTAAGGTATTTAAATCTCCTGGCCTTTTTTTTTCCAAGTGCTTGATAAAGGGAGACTTCGTATGGGTTAGTCGGAGCTAGGAACAGTGTTTCGGTATTTTGCCATGAGGTAGTCATTTGGTGGGTTTATCTGCTTGGATATTTTTGGGCAAGGTTTTGACCTATGTGAGAAGAAATCATTGAGTCCTGTTTGCTGTTCTGTGGGTGGAGTTGGGTTCATCTGATTTTTCTAATTTTATTTCGCTATGTCATAATCTTTTTTGTTCCCAGAATTTCTGATAGGGTCTTCCAGGTTTTTTTTAATTCACCTCGTAAGTTGGAAATCTGTTCTCATAAACAATTTTTTTGCCCTTTTTAAATCAGCTGGTTGGGATGATGAATAACGTTTTTGTTTGGCCTGGTTAGTGACCTATCTGTACTGTTTTTCATATCGGTGTTTTGTATTTATGGATTTGAGAATGCTGGGTGTTAGCCAGGAACTGTTCACCCCCTCTTAGCTGTCATTGTTTGTTTTTTTTAGGGCATTTGGCTTGTTAAAAAGGGGGGTATTGGGCTTTTTAGAAAATTATTAAAACATTCGTCAATATCTGTAATAGATTTCTAGCTCAGTGTGCGTCAATGTTTTTTAACTGCTGTTGGAAGTTATTAATGGCTGCCTCATTGGTGAAGTCTGAAGGTGACTTTAGAGTCTTGGGTATTTACCAAGAGTTGTTATGAGGAAAGTAGGTAGTGGTCTGTGGTATTTCTGTAATTATCCCTGATTTTATAGGGAATATGGTTTGGTCCAGATGTGGTCAAGTAGGGAACACTAGTCACTGTAACTTTTTGTAGGTTTTGTTACTTTGGTAGAAACACATTACTCATTGTTTTTTGTGAATTCAGTAACGTGTGGGTCCGGGTCTTGCAGGAGATTTAATTGAAGTCACCGAAGTAGAAAGTGATCTTTGTTCATGGGTGCTCAGTTATCAAATTCCCCTAGGTTTTGACTAAATTGGCTAATGTTTGATTGTGGAACTCGTAGATTTTTAAATTCACGTGAGGGGTTTTTGGTAGGTATTTGGATTGAATTTTAGCTATTATATATTCCCCATGTTCATCCCTTGTCAAGTTTAGTGATACATTCATTTGGTCCTGAGTAGTATATAGCATGCCACCCCCTTGTTGGTCTGGCCTCAGTTTGTGATGGCTGGTGTAACCAGGAATGGCATAGACATCTGTAGTATCAGGCTTTGCCAGGTTTCAGTTGGGTGTAATGATGGACATATTGGCATGCAAAAGGGTATTTAGTAATGCTAGAGGTCATCAAATGGTTGCTTAAAGATCTGATATTTTAGTTAAAGAAGTATGTTGTGTTAGTCTGAAAAGGGTGCCTTTGATTGTTCTGCGTGTTAGTAATTACAGAAACTTTTGAATCCATTTAAGTCATTAAAAAGAGGTTGGTATCAGGACAAGCTTGTATCATAGATTTGTAGTAAATCTATAGTTAGAATTAGTAAAAAATAAAGTAAATATTCTAAAGCTAAAAAAATACACCTGAATTTTTAACAAATGTAAAAATAATGAGCTAAGGTATTTTTAAAGCTAAATAAAGGAGCAATTTAAAGGGGATAAATAATTTGTTGGTTGGAACAAATAAAGTATGACAAATAATGGAGCTTGGAATATGATAGTAGGTAAGTACTTTAAAGGTAATCTTTTAAGTTAGAATTATAATTTAAAATTATAATAAAAAAGGGGCTAATATAAGTTGTGGTGCATAAGTGGTAAATCAAATAATTGCACCAGGGTCTAAATAGATTTTTGTGGAGTCTATGTTTTGGAGCTAAATTTGAGCTATAGTCACTAGATTTAATCTAATAATATAAAAATTTCAAATTAAAAATAGCACCAGTCTCTCACTAGAAAATTGCAATATGGTCTATATAATGAATTTGGTATTGACTAAAGTACAACTGAGTTTAATCTAATAATAAAAAAAGGCACAAGACTCTCATTGTAATTCACTAAGGTTTTATTATAAGTTGTTTAGAGAATTAGAGTATAACTAGATTTAATTGACAAGATAAAATATGAAGTTAAGGTAGCAAAGAATAAAAAAGTAGAAAAAAAAATATATGGGGTATTGGTACTTATTTTAGCAAAATATAGTTAGGCCTTGAAATTAATAAAATTTGGGGAAAAATCACTAATCACCACAATATAGTCCTAAGATATGAAAACAATATTAGAGTAGAATTAAATACAACTTATAATTTAAAAATACAAATTGAAATGGTATTTGCAATTGCACTAGAGTCGGGTATAGGTTGTTGCAAGATCAAGAGTATAACTAGTTTAAATTGACAAATAAATTCCAATTAAAGTACCAAAAGAAAATAGTAAAAAATAACAAGGGTAAGTCTTGGTTTTTAATATGATAGAAATGGTAGCCAGGTACACAGTCAAAGGATAATATAAAGGTTGGCAACAAATGTTATGGAAATTATAAAATAATTTTTAATTTGAAAAAAAAGGGTAAAATTGACTGGTAGTAAATATGTGTTAATAAAATTTTAGTAAGTAATAATATTACAAAAAGTGAAAAAGTAAGTTTATTTCATCAATATTGCACTGGTAGTTAAACTAAGGTTAATGGCAGTACAAAGTAATTAAAATACTCTAGATGTAAATGTGTATGAAAACAGTAAAGGTAATTAGACAAGTATGGTTATTTAAAAGTCAAAAAGTTAAAGTAAATTGAAATTATAGTAAAAATGATAATTATTAATTTAGTAAGTAATATCAATTGATAGATTTAAAAAATATGAGGTAATAATGGACGAAAGTATCAATTCACTAATATTAAGCAAACATAGTAAATAAAAAATTACATAAGGGACTTATGCTTATATAAAAATCACAAATGAGGTAGTATTATTTAATTACTAGAGATTGTACATGAAATTTGAACATAATGGAGCAAACATCACTAAATACGAAGCTTTTAGGTTGGACATTTTTATTATTCTCTGTTAAGATTAGTATCCCTGGAAATTTGTGATTTGATTTATTTTCGCTTATTTTTGTACGTTGACCACATTTGTTTTTTCCCAACAAAATTTTCCCATCTCGTGTGAAGCATTGTGTATTGTGTCATTATTCTCCCCTTAAGTTTTTCTGCTCATAAAGGAGGTTCACGTTTTTTGTAAGACACTCGTTTAGTATACCCTTTCTTTACTTTAATAGATGCAATAATTAAGTCTTTTTTCCTTGTCATGTTTAGTGGAATCAAACATAACACTTTTCCACCTGGATCCTAGTAACCTGGCTTCTTTTATTTCTGACTCTGTACAATAAAAAACTTGTTTGGTCCTTTAAAATTTTCAGAGTAAATTTCCCTTTTCTGTTTTTTTGGTTCTATCACTGGAAAAAGTGGACTGTTAACTATTACTGCGTCCGATGTTTATCTTGTTTATTTTATCTTCCCTTGGGGAGCAAAGTATCCCCTAAACTGGTTATCTAAGTTGTTCTTCCATTCTTTACTGCTTCCCTTTAACCCTTTTTATTAAAGAGATATATTTGCTGGTATGCTACTATGACTGTTTGAATGGTCTTGTCACAGTAGTCATTCCTGGGGTTGATAACTTTTGTTCAAGACTGAGATTTTTTTCTCGGTTGTGTCATCCGTTCTGTTTTGTTACGCTCTCAAAGATTCATAATTTCAATAACTAAGTTGGAGGGGTAGTTTTTAGGGTATCTGGACGTTTTGGGCATACCTGAGAGACTACTTGGTAGTTGAATCCGGGAAGAAGGGGAGATGGCGGGGGCAGCCATGTTTTTTGTTATTGTTGTGGTGTCGCCTTGAACGGTGTGAGTTGGGGTGGTTGCTGGCCGGGGTCCTCCTGACACACTTGTGAATATTGATTTTTTTGGTGTTTTCTTGCTGCCTTGGTTTCTGTTTCCTCTAGATTGCGCCTCAAAAATACTACAGGAATTGTTGTAGTTAAGAAGAAGTTGTAGTTAACAAAGCTTAGGTTATGTTTTCGGCTGGCAGGGGTGTTTCTTTTCGGTTTGTGGGCAGTCCTTTTCCCTTTTATCTCTATATTTTTAATTTGTAGGTTTCACTTTGGTAATCTTTGGTCATTCTGGGATACGTTGGGTAAGTGCAGTTTTGCTTGTAACTTTGGTCATCATAGGAGCATTTGGGAGCTCTGATTGTTGGAGAAAGTACGGACTTGGGAAATCGCTGCTGCCGCTGCCCGTTGACAAATAAGCATGCATAGTTCTTTTGTATTTAAGCAAAGGGACAAAAAGAGTGTAAAAACTATAGGGGAAAAGCTGTTGAGTATACCTTGTAAAGTGTATGGTAGAGTTATTATTAAAGAATTAAAGTAACAGAGAGCAGGATAGCAATGAACAAGGCTTTAGGAAGGGCAGGGGGTATAGACCAATGTTACAGTGAAACTTAGGTGAACAGTATTTAATTTATTTATTTATTTATTTATTTTTTATTTTGGGCATGATACATATTTGTACAAAGAATATATGATTGGTGTACAGCCAAAAGCCCTTGTATGTGGACATTATGGGGAGGGGTTAAAATTTAAATTTAAAAAACAAAAAAATGAATATCGTGGTAAAAATTACAGTAAACAAATTACAACATGAAGTACAAATGAGTAAAGTGATTCCCCCTTATCGGCCGTAACTTTCCTAAGGTTTGGCCGATAACCCAAATGGGCCCATAACCGAATTAATTTTTTCCCATAAGAATTAATGGAAAAAAAATTAATTCGTTCCAAAAAGAGGGAGGGGTTAGTGTTTTGGGAAAGGGGAGTTCCCCCCCCCGAAGACTGTAGTAATGTCTTTTCTCTGGGTTTTTCTTCCCTTCTGTCTTTTAGCCCTTTCAGGGTCCAGAGGCCAAATTTCAAAGGGGGCAAATGGTGTCCAAGAATTTTCAAAAAATAATTTTGTTATTTTTTCTTATGAAATGGTAGAGAATCTTTTTCTGAAGGTAATAAAACAAAAAGTACGAAATTTGATGGAAAATTGACGAAATTTGCTCCCACGAATTTTAGTGTCATCGAATTTTCACTCGGCAATTTTTGGGGGGATTTTGCTCCCCTTTTAGGCCCTACATTTTTCCACTCGACCAAATTCTTTCTATTTCACTATAAATTTCTCATTCTATCGATTGAGCACAAGAAATCTACAAAATAAACTACAAAATAAAGTGATCAGAAATTGGTAATTTGGCTAATTTAATGCAAAGTTCAAAATACTCCAATTTTAAAAAGGGGTCCAGAATAAACAAAGCAGCATTCCCGGGCCCCAAAAAACATTTCCCCTGTTCTTAGTTTCCTTTTCAGGGTTTACTAATGAATTTCCCTTTTGATTTTTTATCACAAATGAATTTTTATTCAAGCCAAAAAATAGAAGATTTACTGTTATACAAATTGTAAAATTGTAAAAAGTAAACAGCATTTTGGAAAAATATTAGACCCACCAAGAGGGGGTATTAGGGTGGGAGTCATTTTTTTACCCTTGAAAACGGCAAAAATTTAAAATTTTTCCCCTACTTTGACTCAGTTTTAACCTTTCCCCTAAATTTGAACTAATCAAAAACTCTCTATTTCTGTAATATTCTCCATTCATCAATTGAGACCAAGAAATCGCAAAAACAACTATAAAAAACAGCAAAAAAATGCAAAGTCGCTGTTTTAATCGAAAAAAATGGTCTCAGTTTTTTCTCCATTATGCACTTTGTGCTGCAGGATTTGTTTTTATGTGGTCACATATACCACATAGATCATTCCTCATACAAGGCCAAAATTTTCCGTTCACAACTTATCAAGTGACTAAGCTCAAATTAGATCTACGGTTTTTTACCCTTAACTTAAAAACCGTAAACTATGGCATGGACCCCAAGGGGTTAATGCCACTAGGGGCCAGCTTGAGAGCACTGGACCCCCCGTCTCAAAAAAAATAACTTCCAAGTGCTCTTTTCTGGTGTCCTTTAAAAATTTCCCTGAAGTGGTACAGGTTTTTGTCACTAAAATTTTCAGATAGGGGTTGTTTCAGCTTTGTCAGGGGGGTGTTTTTTCTACAAAAGCTTGCCCAAACCCTGGTCCACATTGCACCAAATCTTAAAAATCTGAAAAGGGGACCTCCTTCCTCCCTCTTCCTCCTCCTCCTCAAGCAAATTCCTCAGCGCAGTCTGTTTCTGTTTAAATTGAAGCTCTTGCACCTTCAGTGGTAAGCTCTTCCCTGGGTCCTCCACCAACTCTTCCACATCCCCCACCACTCACCTCTAACCTCAGGGACCCCCAAAGAAACAATAAGTCCACAGGGCGGCAGGGCAGGGTCACGGGGAGTGTCAAACCCTTTTAAAATCTCTCTTGGACACAATCTGGGGCCCCAGATTTTCCAAACAGGTTCAAAGTCCGGAAGTCCTTCCCCCCCCCAAGCCTTACCTTAAGGTTGGAAGGATATGAAATGATTCCCCAAACCTCTTAGGGTAAACTGAGTGTCTGAGGTTATTTAAAGCACTTTTTAAAAACCCGCTTTTTTTGTGAGTTTTTTTAAGTTTGAAAGCCGCTGGTCCATGGGCTGGAGGGGGAGGAGTGGGGTTAGGAGGCAAGAACTTCACTTTTATAAAACTGAAGCCTCAAACATTTGGGTTTCTTGCAAGTCTGGAGGATGTGCAGGAGCATTGTCCATAACGGGAGGCACTTGATGGCAATTTCTTTTCCAGGGGTATTTTTTCACATTGGGGCCAAACACATCATTAACCCACTCTTTGAAAATTTGCCTAGTGACCCATGCCTTATGATTAGCTTTCCACATCACACACAATCTATTCTTCATGACATTGTTTTTCTTAAACACACTGGGATTTTCTGAGTAATACACAAGTAAAGGCTTCACTTTGAAATCCCCACTAGCATTACCACACAACAAAAGAGTAAGCCTGTCTTTAATAGGCTTGTGTCCTGGCAGTGCCTTTTCCTCCTGGGTAATGTAAGTCCTGTTTGGCATTTTCTTCCAAAACAGGCCTGTTTCATCACAATTAACCCTTTCAGGGTTTTGGCCATACTAGTAAGGCTTACGCACCAGTGTCCATGACGTACTAGTACAGCAGGGCCCCACTTATATGGCAGGTTAGGTTCCAGGCTACCGCCGTAAAGCGGAAACCGCCGTAAAGTGGAACACCCTTTTTTTCCACTTATAAATGCATACAAACACTAGATAACAAGTTTACACTAACATATATTAAGTTAGCAATAGAACCAGGCATCAAAAAACAATAAAAAAGTACAATACACACATAGTGCACTCATTACTTACCTAAAATATTTATAGTCTTAATCTAGGGTGAGGCAAGCAGTATTTATTGTAAGAAATCAAGTGTGGTATGTATGGTAGTCAGCCAGGCCTCCCCTTTACCAGGCCACCCCACCCACACATACTATTCTATGATATTTAGGCATCCCAGAGCGATATAAATGTAAAATGCAGTTCACTCATTACTTACCTTAAAATTAGGTGGTGAGTTTGTATATTGTAAAATTAATATTATTATTACGCCGGGGCCACCCGGCAACCCCCAAAACAATTTAACATCAACAAAAAATGTTTAAAGTTCCCCTTTTCTAATTAAATTGACTTAATATCTTAAAAATGAGATAAACCCATAATAAAAAGGGGAAAAAGGGTGCCTTAGGAACCCCAAGTTATTTTCCCAAAACCCGCAGCAAGGTCAAAATTTAAAACCTTTGTTCCAATTCATGTTAAAGGTTCCACATTGTCGGAGAATTAAGCAAGAAAACTCCCTTCTTATCCTCCCCCCAATATGCCCTAGGAGCCATGCAAATTTACTACCTGTTACCTCTTAACAATTTGTTTGTCCTTTTTTAATGTGAAAACCCCAAAAACCCCTTTCCCCAAACCCCCGGAAAATTTTTAATCCCCATTCCCCCAATTCCAAAAAAAAAAATTTTGCTTAATTTTAACCAAATGCCCCCAAAATCTCTATTTTTTTCTTGTGAAAATTTTCACCCCAATTAAATATAAAAAATTGGAAAAAAAATTATAATTTTTTAAGGACAAATTTTTGGGGGTTAAGACTCCGTGAATATTTTTTTTCCCCCCCCAATTTTGATTCCACCCCTTTTAACCCCCCAAAATTCATCCCCAATCTCTGCAATTCTCTTCAGAATCTCCCAAGACACAGTGCATCAGAAAGAGCATGTGACAACTCCCACTTTGTGTGTGATTCTTTATTTTTTAATCCACCCTCTTGCCCAAGACCCTCGCATTTTCTTCTTTACAACCCCATCATAAATATATTTTTAAAAAACCCCGGTGACATCAAATCCTTTTCTAAGGGCCATTTTACTGGGAAAAAAATTTCCCCCTTTCCTACAACTCTAACTTTCCTCAAAATCCCCGTAAAAACTCTTCACTGCTTTCATAACCTACCTCCTACACCAAAACTTAAATCTGCCACATTGCCCCCCTACCACCCCGTCATACGCCTTTTCCAAAAACCCCTAAAGCCCCAAAGACTCTTTAGCCTTATCTAAAAACTGTTCCTTAAAATTTTCATTTTAAAACCTGGGGCCACACACCCCCTACCTTTCCCAAAGCCCCTTTTCTCTCTACCTATTCTCCGTCTTACTTTAAATTTTTTCAATTAAACTCTACCATCACTTTAAACCGGGAATCAAAATTATCCCCCTATAATTTTTGCACTCTCTTTTATCCCCTTTGCCTTTTATACAAAGGAACTTTCGCTCTCTGCCAATCCCTGGGTTTCCCTTACCCTCTTCCATACATTTATTAAAAAATTGCACCAAACCACCCAAAACTATATCCCCCCCTTTTTTTAACATTTTATTTTATCCCATCAACCCCCGTGCCTTACCCCCTTTCATTTTACCTACTGCCCCGAAAATTCCCCCCCCCCTCACAATGGCTTTCCTCACTCCTACAAGATGTTATTCCCCCTTGCCCTATAAAAGAAATCACAGCTTCCCATCTTCACAACATTTAAAAAATTCCCTAAAAATTTTCCTTCCATTTTCCCCAATACCCAAACTCTCCATTTAAAAACTCTCCTCTCCTATTTTTAATGAAAATCCTTTTGTTCTCTGGGCTTTCAAATTTTTAATCTCACTCCAAAACTTTTTCTTTTTTTCAAAAAAATTTTGTTGATAACATCCCCCCCACTCTCTCTTTTGCTCTCTTTTACATTGTTTTCACCACTCTCTTAATTTCCCTCTTTTTTCCCCTCCATAACTCTTCCCCCTTGCATCACTTCTACTTTGTAAAAACTTCCATATGCCTAACTTTTTCTCCCTTACTACTCTCTTTACATCATCATTCCACCAATCGCTCCTCTTCCCTCCTGCACCCACTTTCCTGTAACCACAAATTTCTGCTGAACACTCTAACATTTACATTTTTAACCTACCCCATACCTCTTCGACCCCATTGCCTAGCTCTCATTTAGCCCATCTATCCTCCAATAGCTGTTTATATCTTACCCTAACTGCCTCCTCTTTTAGTTTATAAACCTTCACCTCTCTCTTCCCTGTGCTTCTATTCTCCTTGTATCCCATCTACCTTTTACTCTCAGTGTAGCTACAACTAGAAAGTGATCTGATAATCTGGGGCCCTCTATAACATGTACACCCTGAAGTCTACTCAACAGTCTTTTATCTACCAATACATAATCCAACAAACTACTGTCATTCGCCCTACATCATATCGTGTATACTTATTTATCCTCTTTTTCTTAAAATATGTATTACCTATAACTAAACCCCTTTCTATACAAAGTTCAATAAAAGGGCTCCCATTATCATTTAAAACCTGGCACCCCAAACTTACCTACCACACCCTCTCTAAAAGTTTCTCCTACTTTAGCATTCAATCCCCTACCACAATTACTCTCTCACTGGTTCAAAGGCTCCTATACATTCATTAACATCTCCCAAAATCTCTCTCTCCCCCTCTGCATTCCTCCTCTTCTCCAGGTGCATACACGCTTATTATGACCCACTTCTCGCATCCAACCTTTACTTTAATCCACATAATTCTTGAATTTACACATTCGTATTCTCTTTTCTCCTTCCATAACTGATCATTTAACATTACTGCTACCCCTTCCTTTGCTCTAACTTCTCTCAGATCTCCAGATTTAATCCCATTTATTTCCCCCCACTGAAACTCTCCTACCCCCTTCAGCTTTGTTTCGCTTAGGGCCAGGACATCCAACTTCTTTTCATTCATAACATCAGCAATCATCTGTTTCTTGTCATCCGCACTACATCCACGCACATTTAAGCAACCCAGTTTTATAAAGTTTTTCTTCTTCTCTTTTTTAGTAATTGTATACAGGAGAAGGGGTTACTAGCCCATTGCTCCCGGCATTTTAGTCGCCTCATACGACACGCATGGCTTACGGAGGAAAGATTCTTTTCCACTTCCCCATGGACAATAGAAGAAATAAAAAAAACAAGAGCTATTTAGAAAAAGGAGAAAAACCTAGATGTATGTATATATATATATCCATGTGCGTGTCTGTGAAGTGTGACCAAAGTGTAAGTAGGAGTAGCAAGATATCCCTGTTATCTTAGCGTGTTTATGAGACAGAAAAAGAAACCAGCAATCCTACCATCATGCAAAACAGTTACAGGTTTTTGTTTCACAGTCATCTGGCAGGACGGTAGTACTTCCCTGGGTGGTTGCTGTCTACCAACCTACTACTCCTAGTATAGTATTTATTGTAAAAAATCAAGTGCGGTATGTATGGTAGTCAGCCGGGCTACCATACCAGGCCAACCCACCCACACATACTATTCTATGATATTTAAGCATCCCAGAGCAATAAAATGTATATACAGTTCACTCATTACTTACCTTAAAATATTTGTAGTCTTAATGTAGGGTCAGGAGTAAGTAAATGAGATAAAACGAATAAATGAGAGAGAGAAAGAATGAGTGCATGAGAGAGGACAGGCGCAGAGTTATGTAAACAAACCAGGCGAAGGTAAGTTTTGTAAACAAAGTGTACACGTCTGGTTTGTGTAGAAGTTACATTGTGTACAGGTTGTCTCTACATTGATACGGTAGAATAAATAAAGAAGAACACTCCCTTCTCATGCAACATCATTTTGAGAAGAAATGATGCTCTGAGTGAAGGCAATGGAAATAAGTCACTGACCTTTTTGGGTTATCCTAAGTTCTCTACACACATGTTATGTATGATACTCTATGTAACTGTATTTGTGTATACCTGAATAAACTTACATACATACGAAAGGAATAATTTTCTACAGTTACCCACAGTAACACATTTTCTCTTATGTTAGATTAGAGAAAATGTTATTCTTGCCGTCACTTGTACAAGTTATCTGGCTACCACATCTCATATTTATGTTTATTTATTCTATTGTGGGGTGTATTTATCATCTTTTTATGTTATGTATCGTGTTTATTATATAATTTTGAAAAAAATATCATGGATGGATTAAGGAAAATGTGTATACGTATTATCGTAATATGCGACATTTATTGAGACTCGGTGATTATTATTATTATTATTATCATTTCTAATATGGCGTCACTTGTGCAAGTCGTCTGCTACCACATCTCACATTTATGTTTATTTATTCTACTGTGGGGTGTATTTATCTTAATTATATGTTATGCATCGTGTTTATTATATAATTTTGAAAAAATATCATAGATGGATTAATGAAAATGTGTATATTAACGTAATATACGACATTTAAATGAGACTCGATGATTATTATTATCATTACTAATATGACGTCTGGAGACATAAGACACTCTTACTGATTTTAATGTGTACCTGCATGCCAGCACAGTATGTAAGCTTATTTAGGTACAGGTATACATAAGTATAATTATCAGAGTATACAGTGGACCCCCGGTTAACGATATTTTTTCACTCCAGAAGTATGTTCAGGTGCCAGTACTGACCGAATTTGTTCCCATAAGGAATATTGTGAAGTAGATTAGTCCATTTCAGACCCACAAACATACACGTACAAACGCACTTAAGTAAATACACTTACATAATTGGTCGCATTCGGAGGTGATCGTTATGCGGGGGTCCACTGTATATAAAATATGAAATAACTTTTAAAAACATTTGAAATTTTGGAGTTTCCAGACAAAATGGAGAGAGTGCTTACTGAGCTCACGGAGAATGTAAACAAACAGGGTGGGGCGCGGTGACCGTATTAGAAAGTCAGGTGGGGGGAGCCGTATAGCGAGTTTTGGTCATAATTTGAAATGACCGTATTAGTGGAACTCCGTAAAGTGAAACGCCGTAAAGCGGGGCCCTGCTGTATGCATAAATTCTAGCGCCTTCAAATCTAGTGAGAGAAAGCTGGTAGGCCTACATATGAAAGAATGGGTCTATGTGGTCAGTGTGCGCAGTATAAAAAAAAATCCTGCAGCACACAGTGCGTAATGAGAAAAAAAATACTTTATCCGTGTTTTTGGAATAAAACAGCGACTTTGCACTATATTTTCGTATGGTATTTATTGTTGTATTCTAGTTTTCCTGGTCTCATTGTATAGAATGGAAGACATTACAGAAATTGAGATGATTTTGACTGGTTTTACAATGAAAAGTACCTTGAAATTGAGCTCAAAGTAGCAGAAATGTTCGATTTTTACCAAAGTTCAAAAGTAAACAAATCATGCGAAGTGTCCACTACACATCAACTGGTGAGTCTAGTATTCTTTCACAAGTGCGCCAATATTATTTATACCATTTTTACACTAATGCAGTAGTCTGCATAACAGTAAATCTTATTTTTTTGTAAGAATAAAAATTCAAAGTGGAAAGCAAAAGAAATATAAGAGGGGCCTGGGGACGTGACTAATGAACAGAGGAAATGTTATTTTAGTGCCAGGAATGTCTTTCTTGTTTATTCTGGACCCTATTTGGAAATTGGCATCTTCTGAAATTTGTGTGAAATTGGCAAAATTGCTAAATTCTGACAACTGTATTGGATAGTTGAAATTGGTAAATGGGTTGTTTCTTGTACTCATTCGATAGAAAAAATAGAGTTCTAGCGAAATAATTATGATTTTTGTTGATTAGTACATTGGAATTGGCCGAAAATAGGGCTCAAATTGGGCAAAATCGCCGATGCGCAAACATTGTCAAGACCGCTAACTTCGTGAGAGCATAATTCCGTAAGTTTTCCATCAAATTTCATACTTTTGGTGTCATTATGATCGAGAAAAGATTCTCTATCTTTTCATAAGAAAAAATAATTTTTTTTTTGTAAATTTGGGGGACCCTGAGAACAAGTCTCTGAGAGGGCCTGTGGACCCTGAAATGGTTAAGAACTTGTTGGGGTTCAAATCCTTCAGCCTTTACATAGTCCTGGAATTCGTGAACATACTTTTCAGCCACACATTTGTCAGAACTTCCAGCCTCACCATGCCTTACAACACTGTGTATGCCACTACGCTTCTTAACCCTTTGAGGGTTTCGGCCATACTAGTACGGCTTACGACCCAGGTTTTTTGACGTACTAGTACGCCTAAATTCTAGCGCCCTCAAATCTGGTGAGAGAAAGCTGGTAGGCCTACATATGAAAGAATGGGTCTATGTGGTCAGTGTGCGCAGTATAATAAAAGTCCTGCAGCACACAGTGCGTAATGAGAAAAAAAACTTTGACCGTGTTTTTGGAATAAAACAGCGACTTTGCACTGTATTTTCATATGGTATTTATTGTTGTATTCTACTTGTCTTTGTCTCATTTTATAGAATGGGAAACATATTACAAAAATTGAGATGATTTTGACTGGTTTTACAATGAAAAGTACCTTGAAATTGAGCGCAAAGTAGCAGAAATGTTAAATTTTTATCAAAGTTCAAAAGTAAACAAATCATGCCAAGCGTCCAATACACGTCAACTGGTGAGTCTAATATTCTTTCACAAGTACGCTGATATTATTTATACCATTTCTACACTAATGCAGCAGTCTGCATAACAGTAAATCTTCTATTTTTTGTAATAATAAAAATTCAAAGTGGAAAGCCAAAGAAATATAAGAGGGGCCTGGTGTCATTATGATCGGGAAAAGATTCTCTATCTTTTCATAAGAAAAAATAATTTTTTTTTTTGAAATTTGGCCGACCCTGAGAACAAGTTTCGGAGAGGGCCTGTCGACCCTCAAAGGGTTAAATCTATCAAACCATCCTTTGCTGGCCTTAAATTCACAAACTGCAGCACTTGTTCCAGGCATTTTTTTGCAAGATCCTCATGCAACTGCTTTGCCTTTTCACAAATGATTGACTCCACTATACTGCCTCCCACTAATTCTTTTTCCTTAATCCACAATAATAATAACTTTTCCATCTCTTCCATTATCGGTGTCCTTTGTTTAGTTAGAAAAGCTACTCCTTTTGCAACATTAGTGCCTTTGATTTGTTTTTTCTTTGCCAGGATGGATGTAATTGTTGATTTATTCTTGCTGTACATCCTGGCAAGTTCCACCACCTTCATACCACTCTCAAACTTTTCTATCAGTTAATGCTTAAATTCCATGGTGTTTCTCACTTTCGTTACCACAGGAACTTTACTAGGAACTTTCTTTTTAGCCATGGCTACTT
Source organism: Cherax quadricarinatus (assembly GCF_026875155.1). Lineage (NCBI taxonomy): Eukaryota > Metazoa > Arthropoda > Malacostraca > Decapoda > Parastacidae > Cherax > Cherax quadricarinatus. Next base: position 13,374,624 of record NC_069422.1, read on the forward strand.
AATTCACAGTTACACTGCAAGAAAAACCACTAAAAACAATGGTAAACAAGCAAAATGTTTGGATGTATGAGCAGAGCTTCCTCAGCCACCAAGAGACAAAGCCAAACTGGAGCGCAAGCTGCCCCAGCCGGCGGATGGACGCGTCCAAAATGGCCGATAACCGAGCGAACGGCCGATAACCGAGCGCCGAAAACCCTGTTGATAATCGAGTTGGCCAATAACCAAACTGGCCAATAACCGGGGATCCACTGTATTTCAAATAAGAAGTATTAAAGTTGTACAAATTTGTAGCATAACAATGTATAATATAATCGAATCAGATCGAGTAAAATCAATGATTTGTAGTGCAGAAACAGGTCACATGGTCATTAGATTAGTTAATGTGTATTCAAGAGAATGGAGTACGTATTCTATTAGGTAATGTAATTAAAAAAAAAATAGTTTGATAGGGTCACAGGTTATACATTTATGAGATTCAGTTATTCGGTATTTATTTAGTTGTGGTTGAGTAAGTGGTTTTTAAGAAGTCTTGAATTGATAAACAGACAGTATTTCTTTTGTATTCACAGGTAATGAATTCCAGATTTTTAGGCCTTTTATGTGAATTGAGTTTTTACATAGTGTGAGATGGACACAGGGAACATCAAAGAGTGATCTGTGCCTTGTGTTATGGTCATATGTTCTGTTGAGGTTGGTAAGGAGAAGTTTGAGGGGAGGGTTTATATCCGAGTTTAGTGTTCTATGTATGTAGTAAGCACAATAATAAGTATGGATGTTTTGTACGGTGAGTAGGTTTAGAGTTTTGAATATTGGTGGAGTATGTTGCCTAAAGTGGGAATTTCTTATAATTTGGACTGCAGCCTTTTGTTGGGTAATGGTCTGAGATGATTTATTGTTGTTCAGCCCCATGCACAAATTTCATAGGTGAGATAGGGGTAAATGAGTGAGTGATATAGGGCCAGGAGGGCTGACTGTAGAACATAGTACCGTATCTTCGATAGTATGCCTACTGTCTTGGAGATTTTCTTGGAAATTTGTTGTACATGTGTTTGAAATTTGAGTCTATTATCAAGGTGGATTCCTAAGAATTTTCCCTCAGTGAGCTTTGTGATAGGTGATCCATTTATTATTATGTTAAGCAGAATATCTGTAGTTCTGTTCCCAAACTGAATGAAGTAGGTTTTGTCAATATTGAAAGTAAGTTTGTTAATCATCATGCAGGTAGATATTTTTTGTAATTCGGTATTTAGAGTATTGGCTAGCATGACTGGGCTTAGGTGAGAGAAGACGTATGTAGTGTCATCTGCAAATAGTGTGGGTTTGAGTAGTTGCGATGCATTTGGTAGGTCGTTTATGTAGATGAGAAAGAGAAGAGGGCCAAGAACACTTCTCTGTGGGACACAAACTGTAATTGGCTGTGTGGAAGAGTTTGCTCCATTTGTGTACACATATTGGCTTCTGTTGCTAAGGTATGACTCTAGGTAGTTGAGGGAGTGCCCTCTTATACCATAGTGTGATATTTTCTGTGCAGCAAATCATGGTCATCTGTGTCAAAAACTTTACGTAAATCAATGAAGATCCCCAATGGGACTTCTTTTTTCTCGAGTGCAGTGTATATTTGTGTTAGCATGTGTATGTCTATAAGGGTAAAGAGGTTTTTGTGGCATATATGGATTTGGAAAAGGCATATGATAGGGTGGATAGGGGGACAATGTGACAGATGTTGCAATTGTATGAAATAGGAGGTGGGTTATTGAAAGCAGGGAAGAGTTTTTACGAGGATAGTGAGGCTCAGGTTAGAGTACGTAGGCGAAAGTGAGATTATTTCCCAGTAAAAGTAGGCCTTAGACAGGGATGTGTGATGTCACCATGGTTGTTCAATATACAGTGGACCCTTGGTTATTGGCTGTTCTGCTTAGTGGCTGGTTTTTCGGCTTCCGGTTATCGGCCATTATTTTGCTTATCGGCTGTACTGGACGCGTACACCGCCAGCCGCTTGCACATTCCTGAGTCAGTGTGGCTGTGTCTCAGGACGAGTGAGGAAGCATCTGCTCATTCATCCAAACATTTCGCTATAATCCATTGTTTTTGGTGGTTATTGATTAAGTGCAACTGCATAATAAGTAACCATGGCCCTAAAGAAAGTTCCTAGTAAAGTTCCTTTGGCAGTGGCTTTAAATTGGAAAAATTCAGATTCTGGAAGGATATAGGAAAGCACTGGTTTGGTAATAGAGTTGTGGATGAGTGGAACAAACTCCTGAGTACCTTCATAGAAGCTAAGACGTTGTGTAGTTTTAAAAATAGGTTGGATAAATACATGTGTGGGTGGGTGTGAGTTGGACCTGCCTAGCTTGTGCTACTAGGTTGGATGCCGTGCTCCTCCCTTAAGTGATGTGTCTGACCTCACTAGGTCAAGGCATTGGCTTAAGCCTCGCAAAGGCCAGTAGCCCTGTTGCAGTGTTCCTACTTTCTTATGTTCTTATGTATAGAAAGTGAGAAACACGATAGAATTCAATGCAGGCAGGCATAGAGGTAAGGCATGTAGCAGGCATGCAGGGAGTGTAGCACGCAGGGAGGGAGTGTAGTAGGGAGGCAGGGAGTGTAGCAGGCATGCAGGGAGTGTAGCAGGAAGGCAGGGAGTGTAGCAGGCATGCAGGGGATGTAGCATGAAGGCAAGGAGTGTAGCAATGTTTATATGCAATGTATGTTTAATAATACTCACTCTTGGGCACATTAAATGTCTTATTTTAGGTTAACCCCTTGACTGTCGTGGTCATATATATACGTCATGGGAGATACCGTGTTTGACGTATCTATACGCATAAATTCTAGTGGCTTCAAATCAAGTGGGAGAGGGCTGGTAGGCCTACATGAGAGAGATTGGGTCTCAGTGGTGGGTGTGCACCCTGTGAAAAAAATCTGGGACTCAGCGGTGCATTGTGAGAACGCCATCTTGGTAGTTGATTTTCACCATGCCTCGCGGTAAGAAGTTCCTCACTCCTCGGCGGATTGGAGGTCTTTTGTTCCCAAGCGATAGCTCAAACAGTGATGAAAGTGTCAATGAAAGTGAATTCCCTGGCTTTGAAGCAGGTGTGACCGAAAAAAGTGCCCAGGATAACATAATTAGTGATGAAAACTCAGATGACCCACAACCTTTCACCTCTGGTGCTGGGCCGGCTCGTTCATGTTCACCTGTACCAGGACGAAAGAGGAAACTATTTGCCCGTGTACAAGACTCAGATGTGAGCAGTGCAAGTGATAGTGATAGTGATTTCAAGGTTATTGAAAGCAGTTCTAGTTGTGACAGTGAGGGTGAAATATTCCCCAGTGAAGCAGCAGTATGTACGACGTTGCATGCAGTCTGGCAGTGTGCCATATGCTCTTCCAAGAGGAAGGAGTACATCTCGGGGCACATCCCGTGGCCCTACACCAATTCCTGATAGTGAAGATGACGATATTGTTACGATGGGTATCAATGATGCTAGTGAGGCAGCAGGCGGTGGTGGTGATAGTGATGGTGGCATGAGTCATGTGACACCAGCAGCGGGCCACGCTACTACCTGCGCTGCTGACTCTGCACAACTACAACCAGCCTCACCCGACCCCACACTCCCACAACAACCACAACCACAACCTGCACAACCACAACCTGCACAACCACAACCTGCACAACCACAACCTGCACAACCACAACCACATTACAATATCCAGAACCCACCAGCTGACCGCATCTGGGATTGACAGTAAGATGACGAGTTTATTCCCAATCCCCATGACTTTGATGGAGGACAAAGTGGAATACGGCCATCATGTACACTTGGGAACAATCCCACTGAACTGGAATGCTCTCAGTTGTTCTTCGATGAACCCCTGATGGACATTATTGTCAGGGAAAGCAATACATACTATAAGTACACCATGGCAAACACTATTCTGTCACCAAGATCACGCCTACACCAGTGGAAGGACACAATTGTGGCAGAGATGTATCTGTTCTTTGCCACAATAATGCTTATGCCATATGTGTATAAGCACAGAGTCAACACATACTGGGCGACAGACCGCCTGATTTCAACCCCTGCTTTCAGTGACATTATACCAGTGAATAGATTTGTGTTACTGTTACGTATGTTACACTTTTCAGACAAAACAAGGCCTGACAGAAGTGACAGGTTATATAAGATCAGACGTTTGTTTGTGTACCTGAAACAAAAGTGCTGTATGTATTTTTATCCCTTCAGGAAGCTTGTTATTGATGAGTCTTTGATTTTGTTCAAAGGAAGACTCTCATTCAAACAGTATATACCAAGCAAGAGGAAATGCTTTGGTATAAAGTTATTTGTTCTGTGTGATTGCAAAACTGGTCTGGTTTTGGATATAATTGTGTACACTGGTGGTAAAACATTGGAAGATACCAGAAAGTTACTGGGTATCTCTGGTGATGTGGTTAGAACAATGATGGAGCCATATCTTGGTAAGGGGCATATTTTATATACTGACAACTGGTACACAAGCCCTATACTCAGTGATTTCTTGCGAGTGAACATGACAGATGTGTGTGGCACAGTGTGTGGATATCGTAAACATATGCCTAGGTTCGATGCTGGCAGTCATGGAGGTGAAGTGCAGTGTTTGCTGCCAATGAACATAGCAATTCGTGGCATGACAACTTAAATGTTCTTAATGTTTTGACAATATCACGACAGTAAAGTAAGACAACTGGCAAGCAAATAGTTTAAACATAACCACTATAAACACTGCCTAGTGATGATTACAACCTCATAGCACTTAGTGGACAAATTGACATGCATTGGTTTGCTGACTGTGTTTCTTAAGATTATATGGTATATAAAATGTTTTCCATCTTCTGACATTCCATGCTAGTGCTTACAATATGTATAATGAAGACCAAGAAGAAACCCATTATGGTAATTTGTTTTTCAGTCATCCAGACAATAATATTCAAATAGCAAGGAACAACACTGCAATATCAGCGCCCACGTAAATTTCACCATGTCCAAATCTGGACATGAGCTAATGAAATAAATACCCCTAATACCACATCTGCACTCTGCAAGGAAAATGCCAAAGAGGTGTTGTCCTGCTACCACAAAACGCCACAAAAACGCAGAGATCAACGATTATGTGGAAGGAGTGTAAGCACCATTGGTAAACCCATGTTTAAACGAATTCCACTAGTGGAAATGATCTAGAAGAGTGTCCAGTGTGTTACAAAGTATATATATTATAGAACATCGTAAAAACTTTGTTCCATTTGTTTATTTGTGTAAACAATTTAGCAAATATAATGATACAGATGAATTTTCTAAAATTGGTAATTCTACGAGTTATATTGAACATTGCACAATAATTTGGTCTCACAGGCCAGAAAATTATGGAAAAAATAAAATGTATAAAACAAGTACCATCGAATACAGTACTAAACCAACATTCCTGTAGCACGGCCAGCGCAATGTTGCGATTGCAGATTATTTACACAAACTTCAGCCCTAAAAACTCGAAGTACTGATTGAAAAGATTTTTTTGTGGACTAAAACAATTCGAAAAACAATCTTAACAATTCCACAAGCAAGTAAAAAATTTTTTTTTTTCAAATATTTTGCGACACCAGAGAAGAACTTAGGATTGGCCTTTTGACAGTTAAGTTAATAAACATTTTCAGTAACCATTTCAACGTTATGGGTTCTCTGATTTCGAAACACAGTTGAACTTTGCAAGAACAGCCTATTTGCCCGTTTTGTGACACAATAGTAGCGAAGTTGAATGGTGTTTAATATAACAACTGGCCAGCTCGGAGAAATGCAACCATTTCATACTTAGCAGTGCCTTTCTTCTATAGAATTCCAACTTCTGTAAAGCTTAGGCTCTAACTTCGGTAGTACATGGGACTAAATTTTTTGATAAAACCTAAAAAATCAGTAAAAATATCTAAATTTACAATGAAAAAATATTTTTTTTTCAAATATTTTGCGACACCAGGAGACACTTCAGGATTGGGCCTTTTGACAGTCAAAGAGTTAATATAGACATTTTCATTAACCCTTTCACCGTTTTGGCGATCTCTGTTTCGAAAACAGTTGAACCTTTGGCAAGAACAGCTTCCTTGATTGCTGTTTTGTTGGACACAATAGTAGCGATGGTTGATTGGGGTTTATTATACAACCTGGCCAGCTCGGAGACATGCACTCCACTTTCATACTTAGCAATGATCTCTTTCTTCATCTCTATAGTAATTCTCACCCTTATTGCTGTAGGGTTGGCACTAGAAGCTTTCTTGGGGCCCATGGTCACTTATTTTGCAGATAAAATCACCAAAAACACTGTAATAATACGAAATGTTCCGATTGTATGCTTGGATGTTACCGCGGAGGCTGGCTGGTAAACAACGCCACCGGCGGAACATGTGAGGCTGGCTCAGGCCACTCATTAGACGCGTCTCGGACGAATAGCATTGAGCGGGTTTTTTAGCGGTATGCGAGGCAAAATCTTAGCGATAAAATGTATCGGTATGCGGATTTAACGTTATGTAATGCCAACGGTATGCGGGGGTCCACTGTATATGTCTTACGAGCCTGTGTTTCAGACGTATATACACCTACCATCTGACTTACGACCTGCTCGACATACGTCCACTCGACTTATGACAGTGCATCTGGCAGCTGGGCTGGGCCGGCTGATGCACACCACTGTACAATATTTGACAATACTCGCGGCGGCAATGCGTCATGCAGGCAGCATCAGTTTGAGTAACCCTGTCCTATCAGCAGCATCATACTGTATTAACCTGGAGTTTACCTGGAGAGAGTTCCGGGGGTAAACGCCCCTGCGGCCCGGTCTGTGACCAGGCCTCCTGGTGGATCAGAGCCTGATCAACCAGGCTGTTACTGCTGGCTGCACGCAAACCAACGTACGAGCCACAGCCCGGCTGGTCAGGTACCGACTTCAGGTGCTTGTCCAGTGCCAGCTTGAAGACTGCCAGGGGTATGTTGGTAATCCCCCTTATGTATGCTGGGAGGCAGTTGAACAGTCTCGGGCCCCTGACACTTATTGTATGGTCTCTTAACGTGCTATTGACACCCCTGCTTTTCAATGGGGAGATGTTGCATTGTCTGCCAAGTCTTTTGCTTTCGTAGTGAGTGATTTTCGTGTGCAAGTTCGGTACTAGTCCCTCTAGGATTTTCCAGGTGTATATAATCATGTATCTCTCCCGCCTGCATTCCAGGGAATACAGGTTCAGTAACCTCAAGCGCTCCCAGTAATTGAGGTGTTTTATCTCTGTTATGCGCGTCGTGAAGGTTCTCTGTACATTTTTTAGGTCAGCAATTTCACCTGCCTTGAAAGGTGCTGTTAGTGTGCAGCAATATTCCAGCCTATATAGAACAAGTGACCTGAAGAGTGTCATCATGGGCTTGGCATCCCTAGTTTTGAAGGTTCTCATTATCCATCCTGTCATTTTTCTAGCAGATGCGATTGATACAATGTTATGGTCCTTGAAGGTGTGATCCTCCGACATGATCACTGTACTAACTGGACAGTAAATTTCACCATGGCCCCTATGATGAAGTCTGTGGCAAGAAAGGCTCTTACTCTCGAACTCTCTATTTGTTTTCACTGTTGCACATAAACCTGTCTGTATCTGTCTGCCTATATATCTGTGTATCTCTGTGTGTCTGTTTATCTGTCTGTCTACCTGTATGTCTGTCTTTCTGTCTACCTGTGTGTCTGTCTTTCTGTCTACCTGTGTGTCTGTCTTTATGTCTACCTGTTTGTCTTTGTCTACCTGTGTGTGTCTTTCTGTCTACCTGTTTGTCTGTGTACTTGTGTACATGTATACTCAAAAATTCTAGTGGCTTCAAATCAAGCGGGAGAAAGCTGGTAGGCCTACATGTGAGAGAATGGATCTGAGTGCACAGTATAAAAAAAATCCTGCAGCACACAGTGCAAAATGAGGAAAAAAAACTCCGACCATGTTTTTGGATTAAAATGCCGAATTTGAGGTGTATTTTCATATAGTATTTATGAATGTATTCTCGTTTTCTTGGTCTCAGTAGATAGAATGGAAAACATATTTTAGAAATAGAGATGATTTTGATTAGTTTCCTGGTGAAACGACCTTGAAATTGAGCTCAAAATAGCAGAAATGTTTGATTTTTGCCAATGTTCGAGAGTAAATAAATCATGCCATGCATCCAATACATGTCAACTAGTGAGTCTTATATTCTTTCACAAGTGCACTGTTATTATTTATATCATTTTAACTATAATGAAGTAGTCTGCATAACTGTAAATCTATTTTTTGTGTGAATAAAAAATCAAAATAGAAAGCAAGAAAATGAGAGGGGCCTGAAGATGTGACTAATGAACAGAGAAAATGTTACTTTCGTGCCAGGAATGTCTGCATTGTTTATTCTGGACCCTATTTTGAAATTAGCATCTTTTTTTAATTTGTGTGAAATTGGCCAAATTGCAATTTCTGACCACTTTATTGGGTAGTTGAAATTGGTAAATGGGCAGTTTCTTGTACTCAGTTGGTAGAACAAATGGAGTTCTAAAGAAATATCTATGAATTTCGTTGATTTTAATAATGGAATTGGCTGAAAATAGGGCTCAAAGTCGGTGAAATTGCCAGTGCGTAACTATCGCTGAGATCGCTAACTTTGCAAGAGCATAATTCCGTACGTTTTCCATCAAATTTTGTACTTTTGGTGTCATTAGCATCGGGAAAAGATTGTCTATCATTTCATAAGATAATTTTTTTTTTTTTTAGAAAATTTTGCGACATAGAAAGACAGTTTCAGAAATGGGCTTGCAACAGTGAAAGGGTTAATCCATGATATTTTCTTCAAAATTATATAAGAAACATGTTACATAGCATATAGTATATAAACATAGCATATAAACATGCAATGTTTTTATGCTATTGAGTGGAGAGTCAGGTGGAGAGCAAACATTACATTCTCTCTGATTCAGCATTAGAGAAAACTGTGAATCTGGCATCTTGCCCAGTAACCGCCCATATACGTTTGTTTACAATTCTTGGCATGAATTATTCATTACTTCTCCCTTTGTTGCAGCGCTGTATAACCCTTGTGGTTTAGCGGTTCTTTTTGATTATAATAATAATAATACAATTCTCCCTTTGTTTATGGTGGCATCTAAAGGTAGTTGTTAGAAATGATTAACCCTTTCAGGGTCTGTGCCGGAGAGGGTCCAAACCGTAGATCTACACCATGATCTCAGCTCACTCTGATAAGCTGTGAGCAGTAAATTTGGGCCTTGATGTGAGAGAATACATCTGTGTGGTATGTGTACACAAAAAAAAAAAAAAAATCCTGCAGCACACAGTGCATAATGAGAGAAAACACTGAGACCATAATTTTCTATTAAAACAGCGACTTTGCAATGTTAAATTTTTGCCGATGTTCAAGAGTAAACAGATGACCTCACAAGTCTAATACATGACAGCTGGTGGGTCTAATATACATTCACAAATGTGGTGATATTATTTATACAATTATACAGTAT
>NC_069422.1:13384669-13450667 GCF_026875155.1 Cherax quadricarinatus
GTGTAATTGGACACCATTGTGCTTATACCCATGTTTCAAAGAATTCCACAAGCTGCAGCAGTTCTAGAAAAGTGTCCAGTGATTGTACATATGTATATATATTATAGAACAATCGTAATAAACATTTGTTCACATTGTTTGTTTGTGTAAACAAGTTTTAGCAACATTATAATGATAAGAGTGTTTTTGCTATAATTGTGTTATATTCAACGAGTGTATATTTGAACATTGCACAATAATTTGGTCTCACGGGCCACAAAAGTTATGTGAAAAAATAAAATAGTGAATAAAACAAGAAACCATCGAATACAAGTACTAAATCAAAGTTTACCGGGTGAGCGGCAGTCGCCGCTGTTGCTGTTCGCAGATCAATTTCAGCAAACTTCAGGGCTCTATATCTCGGTAAGTACTGATGGGAAAAGATTTTTTTTTGGACTAAAACAATCAGAAAAATAATCTTAACATTTTCACAAGAAAAAATAATTTTTTTTTTCAAATATTTTGCGACACCAGGAGACACTTCAGGATTGGGCCTTTTGACAGTCAAAGAGTTAATATAGACATTTTCATTAACCCTTTCACCGTTTTGGCGATCTCGTTTCCGAAAAACAGTTGAACCTTTGGCAAGAACAGCTTCCTTGATTGCCGTTTTGTTGGACACAATAGTAGCGATGGTTGATTGGGGTTTATTATACAACCTGGCCAGCTCGGAGACATGCACTCCACTTTCATACTTAGCAATGATCTCTTTCTTCATCTCTATAGTAATTCTCACCCTTATTGCTGTGGGGTTGGCACTAGAAGCTTTCTTGGGGCCCATGGCACTTTTTTTGCAGATAAAATCACCAAAAACACTGTAAAATACGAAATGTCCGATTGTATGCTTGGATGTTACCGCGGAGGCTGGCTGGTAAACAACGCCACCGGCGGAACATGTGAGGCTGGTCAGGCCACCATTAAAACGCGTCTTGACGAATACATTTAGCGGGTTTTTTAGCGGATGCGAGGCAAAATCTTAGCGATAAAATGTATCGGTATCGGATTTAACGTTATGTAATGCCCAAAGGTATGCGGGGGTCCACTGTATATGTCTTTTCGAGCCTGTGTTTCAACGTATATACCCTACCATCCGACTACGACCGCTCGACATACGTCCACTCGACTTATGACAGTGCATCTGGCAGCTGGGCTGGGCCGGCTTTATGCACACCACTGTACAATATTTGACAAACCGCGGCGGCAATGCGTCATGCAGGCAGCATCAGTTTTGAGTAACCCGTTCCTAACCCGCAGCATCATACTGTATTAACCTGGGGTTTACCTGGAGAGAGTTCCGGGGTAAAACGCCCCTGCGGCCCGGTCTGTGACCAGGCCTCCTGGTGGATCAGAGCCTTATCAACCAGGCTGTTACTGCTGGCTGCACGCAAACCAACGTACGAGCCACAGCCCGGCTGGTCAGGTACCGACTTTAGGTGCTTGTCCAGTGCCCGCTTGAAGACTGCCAGGGGTATGTTGGTAATCCCCCTTATGTATGCTGGGAGGCAGTTGAACAGTCTCGGGCCCCTGACACTTATTGTATGGTCTCTTAACGTGCTATTGACACCCCTGCTTTTCAATGGGGAGATGTTGCATTGTCTGCCAAGTCTTTTGCTTTCGTAGTGAGTGATTTTCGTGTGCAAGTTCGGTACTAGTCCCTCTAGGATTTTCCAGGTGTATATAATCATGTATCTCTCCCGCCTGCATTCCAGGGAATACAGGTTCAATAACCTCAAGCGCTCCCAGTAATTGAGGTGTTTTATCTCTGTTATGCGCGTCGTGAAGGTTCTCTGTACATTTTCTAGGTCAGCAATTTCACCTGCCTTGAAAGGTGCTGTTAGTGTGCAGCAATATTCCAGCCTATATAGAACAAGTGACCTGAAGAGTGTCATCATGGGCTTGGCATCCCTAGTTTTGAAGGTTCTCATTATCCATCCTGTCATTTTTCTAGCAGATGCGATTGATACAATGTTATGGTCCTTGAAGGTGTGATCCTCCGACATGATCACTGTACTAACTGGACAGTAAATTTCACCATGGCCCCTATGATGAAGTCTGTGGCAAGAAAGGCTCTTACTCTCGAACTCTCTATTTGTTTTCACTGTTGCACATAAACCTGTCTGTATCTGTCTGCCTATATATCTGTGTATCTCTGTGTGTCTGTTTATCTGTCTGTCTACCTGTATGTCTGTCTTTCTGTCTACCTGTGTGTCTGTCTTTCTGTCTACCTGTGTGTCTGTCTTTATGTCTACCTGTTTGTCTTTGTCTACCTGTGTGTGTCTTTCTGTCTACCTGTGTGTCTGTCTACTTGTGTACATGTATACTCAAAAATTCTAGTGGCTTCAAATCAAGCGGAGAAAGCTGGTAGGCCTACATGTGAGAGAATGGATCTGAGTGCACAGTATAAAAAAAAATCCTGCAGCACACAGTGCAAAATGAGAAAAAAAAACTCCGACCATGTTTTTGGATTAAAATGCCGAATTTGAGGTGTATTTTCATATAGTATTTATGAATGTATTCTCGTTTTCTTGGTCTCAGTAGATAGAATGGAAAACATATTTTAGAAATAGAGATGATTTTGATTAGTTTCCTGGTGAAACGACCTTGAAATTGAGCTCAAAATAGCAGAAATGTTTGATTTTTGCCAATGTTCGAGAGTAAATAAATCATGCCATGCATCCAATACATGTCAACTAGTGAGTCTTATATTCTTTCACAAGTGCACTGTTATTATTTATATCATTTTAACTATAATGAAGTAGTCTGCATAACTGTAAATCTATTTTTTGTGTGAATAAAAAATCAAAATAGAAAGCAAGAAAATGAGAGGGGCCTGAAGATGTGACTAATGAACAGAGAAAATGTTACTTTCGTGCCAGGAATGTCTGCATTGTTTATTCTGACCCTATTTTGAAATTAGCATCTTTTTTTAATTTGTGTGAAATTGGCCAAATTGCAATTTCTGACCACTTTATTGGTAGTTGAAATTGGTAAATGGGCAGTTTCTTGTACTCAGTTGGTAGAACAAATGGAGTTCTAAAGAAATATCTATGAATTTCGTTGATTTTAATAATGGAATTGGCTGAAAATAGGGCTCAAAGTCGGTGAAATTGCCAGTGCGTAACTATCGCTGAGATCGCTAACTTTGCAAGAGCATAATTCCGTACGTTTTCCATCAAATTTTGTACTTTTGGTGTCATTAGCATCGGGAAAAGATTGTCTATCATTTCATAAGATAATTTTTTTTTTTTTAGAAATTTTGCGACATAGAAAGACAGTTTCAGAAATGGGCTTGCAACAGTGAAAGGGTTAATCCATGATATTTTCTTCAAAATTATATAAGAAACATGTTACATAGCATATAGTATATAAACATAGCATATAAACATGCAATGTTTTTATGCTATTGAGTGGAGAGTCAGGTGGAGAGCAAACATTACATTCTCTCTGATTCAGCATTAGAGAAAACTGTGAATCTGGCATCTTGCCCAGTAACCGCCCATATACGTTTGTTTACAATTCTTGGCATGAAATTATCATTACTTCTCCCTTTGTTGCAGCGCTGTATAACCCTTGTGGTTTAGCGGTTCTTTTTGATTATAATAATAATAATACAATTCTCCCTTTGTTTATGGTGGCATCTAAAGGTAGTTGTTAGAAATGATTAACCCTTTCAGGGTCCGTGCCGGAGAGGGTCCAAACCGTAGATCTACACCATGATCTCAGCTCACTCTGATAAGCTGTGAGCAGTAAATTTGGGCCTTGATGTGAGAGAATACATCTGTGTGGTATGTGTACACACAAAAAAAAAATCCTGCAGCACACAGTGCATAATGAGAGAAAACACTGAGACCATAATTTTCTATTAAAACAGCGACTTTGCAATGTTAAATTTTTGCCGATGTTCAAGAGTAAACAGATGACCTCACAAGTCTAATACATGACAGCTGGTGGGTCTAATATACATTCACAAATGTGGTGATATTATTTATACAATTATTACAGTATTGCATAACAGTAAATCTTCTGTTTTTTGGTTTGAATAAAAATTCATTATGTGAATAAAAAATCAAAATGGAATTCATTTGTAAAGCCTGAAAACATAACTAATGAACAGAGGAAATGTTAGTTTAGTGCCAGGAATGCCTGCATTGTTTATTCTGGACCCTGTTTTGAAATTGAAATATTTTGAACTTTGCATTAAATTGGCCAAATTACCAATTTCCGGTCGCTTTATTTTGTTGTTGAAACAGTTGACTTGGCGATTTCTTGTGCTCAGTCGATAGAATAGAAGTATTACTAGTGAAATAGCTAAGAATTTGATTGACTGACATACTGTAATTGGCTTTAAATGGGAGTCAAAGTCGACAAAATCGCCAGTGTGTAAATATCGCCGACACATCAAAATTCGTGAGAGCATAATTTCGTCAATTTTCCATCAAATTTGGTACTTTTGTTTTATTACCTTCAGAAAAAGATTCTCTATTTCATAAGAAAAAATAACAAAATTATATTTTGAAAATTTTTGGGCCCTGGTGCATACTTGAAATTTGGCCTCTGGACCCTGAAAGGGTTAAACTCAGTGAACATGGTAATAATATGGCTGTGTAGTGTAGCCCAAGGGGAAGGGGCTACATACGTGTACTGTACCTACATCTACCGCTGCCAACACTGACTTCCTACAAATAAATACTACTCGCCTCTCGCCCTACATTAAGACTACAAGCATTTTAAGGTAAGTAATGAATGTACTTATTGTTTTCTGTATGTAAAACTACAGTTAATCTTCAAAAAATTTATTTTTTGTTAATACAGTGGAACCTCTACTTGCGAGCGCATCCATGTGCGAGTTTTTCCAAATACGAGCAGTCGATGGGTCAGTTTTTTGCTTCCATAAGCAAGCAGACCTGAAGGCAGGTGCCTTGACACTGGTGAGGGGCTCTTGCTCTTGATCTAGGGAATTGTATCTCATTTGTTTGTTGGACTGTCTTATTAAAACTTGGGCAATGTATGATGGAAAGATGCTTCTTAACTTAATAATAATTATAATAATAATCATATGTATAATAATAATTCAATTCAATTCAGTTCAAGTTTATTCTCTATAAGGGTTACAATGTGGGGTTTACAGGTTTTGGGTATTGTGTGGTTTACATGTTATAAAATACTAATTACAGAGGGGGCCACTAGGACACCTAGCATGGCTAGGCATTTCGAGCAGACTTAGATTAATTCTTAACATTAAATCCTTACAGATTATGGTATTAAGGCTAAGTGACTACATCATAATTTGTGAGTTTAGCAATGTGAATGCTTTTGTTTTGGCACAATACAAAGTGTCTATATTGGAGTATCATAGGCAAACTTATGACTAGTTAGGATTTATTATTTTAAGATTAAGATTAGTATTTCTGGGTTTATAGTCAGTGGGTGAGTGAGTGTAATTGTGAACCACTAGGTGGTTTTCATGTAGTTAGTTGTCGGGGTGGATCAGGGAGATAAGATGTTTTCTAACTGTAGTTTTGAAAGTGATGAATGTGTCTGCAGTTCTAGAGTTTTCAGGTAGGGTGTTCCAGATTTTAAGTCCTTTGAAATACATTGAATTTTTGTAAAGGTTTAGTCGAATATGGGGAATGTCATAGAGATGTTTGTGTCTGGTGTTATGCCTGTGGATCCTGTCACAACTATCAAAAAAGCATTTTAGGTCAAGGTTAATATTGGAATTTAAGGTCCTGTAGATATAGATTGCACAGTAGTAAGTGTGGATGTTCTAAACAGGGAGTAAGTTTAGATCTGTGAAGAGGGGGGGGTGTTGCCAGGGATGGGATTTAGTAATTATTCTTACTGCGGCTTTTTGTTGGGTTATTATTGGCTTTAGGTGTCTTGCTGCAGTTGAACCCCAAGCACAGATAGCATAGGTGAGATATGGATATATAAGTGAATGGTATAGTGTGAGAAGGGCAGTTTTCGGCACGTAGTATCGTATCTTGGAGAGGATCCCCACCATTTTGGATACTTTTTTTGCTATGTGTTGGATATGGGTGCTGAAATTTAGGTTGTTGTTGAGGTATAGGCCAAGGAATTTGCCCTCATTATGTCTGGCAATTAGAGTGTTGTCGATCTTAATGTTAAGTTGCGCAACACCTGCTCTGCTACCAAACATATTATAGTAGGTTTTGTCAGTGTTAAGCGTAAGTTTATTGGCTGTCATCCAAGTCGATATTTTGAGCAGCTCCTCATTAACAATGGTGTTGAGGGTGGCAAGATTAGGGTGGGAGATGACATAAGTCGTGTCGTCAGCAGAGAGAATGGGTTTCAGGTGTTCGGATATGTTTGGAAGATCATTGATGTAAATGAGGAAGAGCAGGGGACCTAGGACACTTCCCTGCAGAACTCCAGTATCAAGTGGCCGTAGTGATGAGGCTGTGTCTTTAATGGTGACATACTGATACGTAGTAGATAGGTAGGATTTAAAATATGCAAGCGCATGGCCTCTTATACCATAGTGATCAAGTTTGTGGAGTAGGATGCCGTGGTCTACTGTGTCAAAAGCTTTTCTTAGGTCAATAAAAATTCCTAGTGGATATTCCTTATTTTCCAATGCTGTGTAAAGCAGGTCTAGCATTTTTATAATTGCATCATTAGTGCTTTTATTTTCCCTGAATCCAAATTGGTAGGTGGTGAGTATGTTTTGTGATGTTATAAATGAATATACGTAGTCTCCTGTGCACGAGTTTCTCGAAGATTTTGGATAGCAATGGTAAGTTTGATATTGGCCTATAGTTGTTTACGTCTGTAGGATCACCACCTTTATGTATTGGTGTAACCCTTGCTCTCTTGAGTAGTGTCGGGAAAGTGCTAGTTTCTAGTGACTTGTTAAAAAGTAATGTAATAGCATGTGAAAGGACATGGGCCACTCGCTTGTACAATAATGGTGGGATGTGAGACAGATTCCCTGCGTCATTTTTAAGTGACTTTATGATCACGGTGACTTCTGTGGGCTCAGTTGGTATAAGAAAGAAGGAATTTGGGAAATTCTCATCTAGGTAGTCCCTGGCACGGGCATTGGTACGTGGGATTTTACTGGCGAGATTAGATCCTATGTTTGAGAAGAAGTCGTCTATCTTGTTAGCTGTATCAGTGGGATGCAGTGGTGCTTCATGAGGTTTAGTTAGAACAATATTCTTGTTTTTTTTTCAGTTTGTGGGTCCCCAGAATCTGGGAAAGTGTTTTTCAGGTCTTTTTTATATCTCCTCTTGTGTCAGTGAACCTGCTGGAATAGTACAGTTGTTTGGCTTTCTTTATTAATTTGGTGAGAACTGTTGAATATTGTTTAAGAATATCTTTGTGTATTAAGCCTTGTCTATATTGCTTTTCATATTGGTGTTTCTTATCAATGGATTTCAGAATGCTGCTAGTTAGCCATGGGCAACCAAGCCGTTTATTCGTGATCTGTTTCGTTTTTATAGGACAATGTTTGTTGTATAGTCTAAGTATTTTGTTAAGAAAAATGTCTGTCCAATTGTCAGTACCATTGGCATTGGAGAATTCTGTAGGCCAGTCAACAGTCTCTAGGCCAGCTGTGAAATTCCTTTTTGGGGCCTCGTCATGGAGTCTAAATGAAACTTCATTGTATTTGAGTGGTGGCTTACTAATGTTTGTTAAGAGGAAGGTTGGGTAGTGGTCAGTAGTGCTGTCTGTGATTATCCCTGATTTAAGGGGGGCTAGTATATTGGTCCATATGTGGTCTATTATGGTTGCACTTGTCTCAGTCAGCCTGGTTGGTTTAGTTATTGTTGGTATGAGAAGTGTGTTGTTCATATTGTTGATGAAATCAGTTACAGTCTGATCATCTGGTATGCCAAGGTTGATATTGAAATCTCCAGCTAAGAGAAGGTGGTGCTTGTTCATATGTCTGTTTGTTATTAGTGACTTTAGATTCTCACTGAAGTTTGGGATGTTTGTGTGGGGTATCCGGTATATGGCACCGATTGTTATAGGCATCTTGAGTTTTTTTACAGTAAAATAAACTAAGATGTATTCCCCATATTTATCACTAAAGCAATTAGTGCTAATACAAGATAGTTTGTTAGAGTAATAGATTGCAATACCACCCCCAACTTGGTATGGTCTGCAGTTGTGGATTGCTGTGTATCCTGGTAGTGGGTAGATATCAATTGTGTCCTGCTTAAGCCAGGTCTCAGTAAGAATAATGTAGGAGAAGGGTGTCTTTAGTGACTCAAGGAGTGCCAGGAGGTCATCATAGTATTTGCTTAAGGATCTGATGTTGTAGTTAAGAACTGATAGACTTTGAGCAGTGCTCGGGATAGTGCTGACTTGTGATGCTATGTAATAAAGGCAGTTACTTTCCAATAAGTTTTGATTGTGTGTTAGATTATGGAGGTTTATATCAGGGCCAACGTGATCATTCATCTTTTAGGTTTAAATAGTGGTTGTTTATAACCTGTATTATGTGGTGAGTTCTAATACTGATTTCTGTAGTGGTGGGAGGTTTGGATAAGTGTACCGCTAAAGCACTTTGGTCATATAGAGTATAGTCACTAATAAACATAATGAAATTGATATTGTCTATGTGTTGTGCTAGAATGAGCGAAAAAACAGACATAAAACTAAACTAAAAAAAACAACACAAAAAAAAATCCCCAACCACTCTTGTAATTGCACTAAGGTCAAATTAATGAATTATTTTTCTAGTTTAGCTAAAATGAGCTAAAGTACAACTGGGTTAACTTATAATATAAAAAAAAAATTAAAATGGATTTTGCAATTGCACTAGGGTCTGATATAGATTAAAAATCAAGAGTATAACTAATTTAAATTGAAAAAAAAAAATTCAAAAAATAAAGTACCAAAAGAATAATAATAAAAAAAAAACAATGGAATGTCTTGGTTATAAATATAATAAGATGGAGCAGTACCAGGTAAAAAGGGATAATTAAAAAGGGTTGGAGTTGAAATACAAACTTGAAAATTTGGCAAAAAAATTTGTGAAAAGTAAAAAAAATGTTAAATGTACAAAAAAAATTGTGGTAGAAATATGTGTTTAATAAAATTTTTAGTAAGTAATAATGATTACAAAAAAATTAATTAGAAAAAAAAAAAAAGTGAATGTTTTTTTCAAGTTTTAAAATTTTTAAGAACAGTTTTTGGATTCAATATTGACTGGTATTTTATACTAGAGGTTTTTTTTGTCATACAAGAAAGGTCCCAAAATAAAAATTGGAAATTAAAACATTATGAAATTAAAAGAAAGGGGTAAAATATGCAAAAAGTTAAAGTAAATTTTAGAAAAATGGTAAAAAATTTTTAAATTTGGTAAAAATATTTTAAAATTTTTAAAAAAATTGGGGTAGTTGGGGAAAAATTAATTACAAAAAATTTAAACAAAAATGGAAAATAAAAAAATTACTAATTGTAGCTTTTAGTTAAAAAAAAATTGTTTGTTTTTTTTAAAAAATTTTGGGTTTTGAAAAAGGGAAAAAAATAATCATTTTTTTTGGTTGGACATTGTTTATTTTTTCCTCGAATGTTCCCAAAATCGTGAAGAATTTTTTTTTGGGGTTTTGTTTTGTTTTTTAAAAATTTTTTTTTTTTTGGGTTTTTGTCTTTATTCTCCCCTTTAAGTTTTCTGACCTAACGGGAGGTTCTAAGTTTTTTGGTAAGACACTCGTTTATGTATCCCTCTTTCTTTATTTTAATAGATGCAATTATTAAGTCTCTTTTCCCGTCTTGAGTGGGAAACTAAGCATAAAAACTTTTTCTCCATGGGATCCTGTAACCTGGCTTTCCTTTATTTCGACTCTGGTACTGTAACTTTTGTTTTGGGCCTTTATTATCTGGATATAAATTTCTTTTTGTTCATTTGGGGTTTATACGCTGGGAAAAAAATGGACTGTTAATATTCCCGCTCCCATAGTTTTTCTTGCTCAGTTTTACTTCTTGGGAGCAAAGTAGTCAGATCGGTTACTAAGTTGTTCTTCCATTCTTTTTCTCTTCTTCAACCTTTGTATTTAAAATAAATTTAAATTTGTTCTGTTTTGGCTATCTAGCTTTTGGATGGTCTTTCCATAGTCATCATTCCGGTTGATAACTTTTTTTTTCAAAACTGATGATTTTGTTCTCGAGTTGTGTCATCCTGGTGTTTGTTTTGTTAGCGTCTTCGAAGATTCATATTTTTTTAATAACTAAGGTGGAAGTAGACTTTGGGGATCTGGATCGTTGGGCTACCGAAGACTACCCGGTAGGTTGAATCCGGGAAGAGAGGGGGGTTGGGGTGGGGCACCCTGTTTGTTGTTATTTTTTGGGGTCGCCTTGAGCGGTGGTAGAGGGGTGGGGAGCGGGCCGGCGTCCTCCTGGGTAAAACTTGTTGAATGTTATTTTTTTTAGTGTTTTCTTGCGGCCTTGGGCTTTTCCCCCGGATTGCGCCTCATAATACACAAAAAGGGAAATTTTTGTAGTTAAGAAGAAGTTGATTTTAAAAAAGCTTTTGGGGTTTTTTGACGGGTGGCAGCGGGGTGTTGCTTTTGGGTTTGAGGGCAGTCTTTTTTTGATCTCTATTATTTTTGATTTTTTAGGTTTCACTGTTGGGAATCTTGGTCATTCTGGGGCACATTGGGGAGTGCAGTTTTGCTTGTAAAAGTCATATAGGAGCTTGGTGGCTTGATAGTTGGAGAAAAGTCCGGACTAGGTGGTCGCTGCGTTCTGCCACAATAATAATAAAAATATAATTGTTAATAAAATACTAATAATAATATACTACAAAATTTTAATAATGACAACCAAAAGGGCCCCCAGAGGCCGTGTTTACCCCAACAAGGGGAGCAGTTATGGCCACCCACCTGTTTTATAATGACACATTTTATCTTTTTGGGGAATACGGTTTCATGTTTTTTATATTGTTTATTTTTTCTATTAAAGAACCGGATAGATAAATAAGACGTAGAGTTGATGATAGCGAAATATTCAAGGAGTATTTTGTCCTGTCTCCAGACAAATTCTCTTAGGCCGCCCCCGCTGCCAAATAAAAAAGACAATTTTTTTCATTTTGGGGTATTATCTGGTTTCTATGTTATTTATATTGTTTTTATGTCATATTTGATGAACTGGATAGAGAAAAAGCCATAGAGCTGATATTAGCGAAATTATTGAAGTACAGAATTACACTGGAACGGATTAATTGCATTTCAGTTACAGTGGAACCTCAAAAATCGAATGTATCACATATCGAACGTTTCGAAAATAGGACCATTTTTTCGGACAAACTGTGTCCCTATTATCAAACGTGCCCCTATTTTCGGATCGCCAGGTACGGGACCTGTCTGCCGCCCGCTCTGTCCACGTCCCCGCCCAGGCGCTGTGAGCAGTCTAGCTTTGTTTATGCTTGAGTGAATACTAACCTGCGCTTCATTCATGCATTTTACAATTATTTCGTTGTGTTTAGTGCTTGTGGGACTGTGAAATAAGCTGCCACGGCCCCAAAGAAACTTGCTAGTGGTACCCCTGTGGTAAAGAAAGTGAGAAACACCATAGATGTGAAGAAGGGAATAATACAGAAGTATGAGAGTGGTGTGAGACTTGGGGGAGCTTGCCAGGATGTATGGGAAAAACAAGTCGACCATCGGTTCTATCCTGTCAAAAAGAACAAATCAAGGAAGCTGATGTTATGAAAGGTTTTTAATATAGGGAGTGGATGGGGTGCCTTCTTCAAAGATTAAGGAGATTTGTGCCAAGTGGAATGATGTCCAAATGTTTGTGCAGAAGTACCACCCTGAGCAAGCTGAAACAACCCATCTTTGCAACAAGTTCAGTGACAGAACCAATGTCCCATTTTAGGAAATGTTAAAGAGGCACCGGGAAACAGAGGACTTTGGACAGTTATTTTGTGAGACAGGGGTCCAGTGACTCAAGCTGTCCTATGGCATTAAAAGACAGAGAAGGAAGAAACCCCCAGAGAGGGCTTTACCTGAAGTCCTCATGGAGGGGGATTCTCCTTCCAAACACTAACCCCAACTCCCTCTCTCCTCCTCCTCCTTATCTTCCAGATGCCATCACCAATCTTCAATGAAGGTAAGTAAAAATGTTATTTTATATGTATTACTATACATAATTAAAAACTATAGTATTTGTTGTATGTAAAACTGTAATTAATCTCTATAAAATGTAATTTTTGTGTGAATATTTTTGGGTTTCTGGAACGGATTATTGTATTTCCATTATTTCTTATGGGAAATATTGCTTCGAATTTCAGACTTTTCTAATTTAGAACTAGCTCCTGGAACAGATTAAGTTCGATTTTTGAGGTTCCACTGTAATTTAAATGAGGAAAATTGGCTCTGCAAACGAGCAAATCCAGTTGTGAGCAAGGTCATGGAATGGATTAAACTCGCAAGTAGAGGTGCTGCTGTATTTTTGGATGTCTGAAACAGATTAATTGGATTTACATTAATTGTTATGGGAAATAATATTTTGATTTTTGTCCTTTTCGGTTTTAGGCCGACCTTCTGGAACGGATTATGGCCGATAATCGAGGGTCCACTGTATTTACAGATGGAGTTGTAAGAGAAGTGAATGCTTGGGTCTTGGCAAGCGGTATGGGGTTAAAAGAGATGTGAGGTTAACCCCTTGATTGTCACAACCCCAAATCCTGAGGTGTCTCCTGGTGTCGCAAAATTTCCCCCCCCCCAAAAAAAAAAAAAATTTTTACTTTTGAAATGATAGAGAATCTTTTCTCAATTGTAATGACACCAAAAGAACGAAATTTGATGGTAAACTGATGGAATTACGCTCTCACGAAGTTAGTGACCTCGGTGATATTTTCGAATCGGCGATTTTGCCCACTTTGAGCCCTATTTTCGGCTAATTCCATTGTTCCAGTCGACCAAACTCATAGTTATTTCTTTAGAACTCCATTTTTTTCTATCGACTGAGTACAAGAAACTGCCCATTTACCGATTTCAACTACCCAATAACGTGGTCAGAAATTTGCAATTTGGCCAATTTCATGAAAATTAAAAAAATATGACAATTTCAAAAATAGGGTCCAGAATGAACAATGCAGACATTCCTGGCTCTGAAATAGCATTTTCTTTGTTCATTAGTCATGTCTCCAGGCCCCTCTGGTATTTACTCTTGCTTTCTATTTTAAATTTTTAATCAAACAAAAAATAGAAGAGTTGCTGTTATGCAGACTACTGCAATATTGTAATAATTGTATAAATAATGTCAACCCATTCATGACTGCATATTAGAATGGCTACTTGGACATTTATTGGAAAATGACATCATTTGTTTACTTTTGAACATGGCAAAAATCAAACATTTCCCCTACTTTGAGCTCCATTTCAAGGCTTTTTTCATAGTAAAACCAGTCAAAATCACCTCTATTTCTATATGTTTTCCATTCTATCAAATGAGTCCAAGAAAAAGAGAATACAACCATAAATACTATAAGAAAATAGACCACAAACTCGGCATTATAATTAAAAAAAAGTCGGAGTTTTTTTTCTCATTATGCACTGCGTGCTGCAGGATTTTTTTTATTCAGTGCACACTGACCACACAGACCCATTCTCTCACATGTGGGCCTACCAGCTTTCTCCTGCTTGATTTGAAATCGCTAGAATTTATGAGTATATATACATCAAACACGGTAGCTTGTAAGACATATACATACGACTAAAACAGTCAAAGGGTTAAAAGATCAACTGTAACAACTCCCACAAAGTGGGAGTTGTTACAGTTGCTCTTTGCTGATGACACTGTGCTTTTGGGAGATTCTGAAGAGAAGTTGCAGAGGTTAGTTGATGAGTTTGGTATTGTATGTAAAAGAAGGAAATTAAGGGTGAATATAGGAAAGAGTAAGGTGATGAGAATAAAAAAAATTAGGTAACCAAAGATTGGATATCAAATTGAAGGGAGAGTATGGAGGAGGTGAATGTATACAGATATCTGAGAGTGGACGTGTCAGCAGATGGGTCTATGAAAAATGAAGTGAATCATAGAACTGGCGAGGGGGAAAAGGTGAGTGGTGCACTGAGGAGTCTGTGGAGACAAAGAACATCATCCAAGAAAGCAAAGAGGGGAATGTATGAGTGTATAGTTATACCAATGCTCGTATATGGGTGTGAAGCGTGGGTGGTGAATGTTGCAACAAGGAGAAGGCTGGAGGCAGTGGAGATGTCATGTCTGAGGGCAATGTGTGGTGTGAATATAATGCAGAGAATTCGTAGTTTGGAAATTAGGAGGAGGTGTGGGATTACCAAAACTATTATCCAGAGGGCTGAGGAGGGGTTGTTGAGGTGGTTTGGATATGTAGAGAGGATGGAATGAAATAGAATGACTTTGAGAGTATATAAATCTGTAGTGGAGGGAAGGCGGAGGTGTTGAGAAATGGTACAACTAAGGTTAACCCCTTGACTGTCGCAACTCCAAATCCTTAGGTGTCTCCCGGTGTCGTAAAGTTTCCAAAAAAAAAAAAAAAATTCTTATGAAATGATAGAGAATCTTTTCTCAATTATAATGACACCAAAAGAATGAAATTTGATGGAATACTGATGGAATTACGCTCTCATGAAGTTAGCGTTCTTGGCGATATTTACAAATCGGCAATTTCGCCCACTTTGAGTCCTATTTTCAGCTAATTCCATTGTTCCAGTCAACCAAACTCATAGCTATTTCTTTAGAACTCCATTTTTTCTATCGATTGAGTACAAGAAACTACCAATTTACCAATTTCAACTACCCAGTAACGTGGTCAGAAATTTGCAATTTGGCCAGTTTCACGAAAATTTAAAAAATGACAATTTCAAAATAGGGTCTAGAATGAACAATGCAGATGCTCCTGGCTCTAAAATAACATTTTCTTTGTTCATCAATCATGTCTCCAGGCCCCTCTGATATTACTCTTGCTTTCTATTTTCAATTTTTATTCAAAAAATAAAAGAGTTACTGTTATGCAGACTACTGCAATATTGTAATAATTGTATAAATAATGTCAGCCCATTCATGACTGCATATTAGAATGGCTACTTGGACATTTATTGGAAAATAACATCATTTGTTTACTTTTGAACATCAGCAAAAATCAAACATTTCCCCTACTTTGAGCTCCATTTCAAGGTTCTTTTCATAGTAAAACCAATCAAAATCACCTCTATTTCTATAATATATCTTGTCCATTCCATCAAATGAGACCAAGAAAATGAGAATACAACCATAAATACTATACGAAAATAGGCCACAAAGTCGGCATTTTAATTAAAAAAAAACGATCGGAGTTTTTTTTCTCATGCATTGCGTGCTGCAGTTTTTTTTTATATGGTGCACACTGACTACGCAGACCAATTCTCTTACATGTGGGCTTACCAGCTTTCTCCTGCTTGATTTGAAGCTGCTAGAATTTATGAGTATATATACGTCAAAAATGGTGGCTTGTAAGACGTATATATACGACCAAAACAGTCAAAGGGTTAAAGATTAAATATAGGTGAACTTAGCTTGATAGACAGCTTTCGCCTACACAGCCACTCCTGCAGGCGAGGTCTTGAGAAGCTGTCATAGCTACTTCTCAATGGGCTGTAAAAGGTATATATTGGAAATAAATTACCCCTAGGGGGTATTATGTCATCATATTTCATTAACTGATTGCTGACTGGAAAACTTTTCTTGTGTGGGCTCTAAGGTCCGCTCCTCACCGGGGGTTTATGATAAGTTCCTAGATCGTAATTTTGTTCTCAGCTGTGCAGTCAATAGAACTCAAATATGTCTTAGTACACTTACCTGGGTATATGTATCTAAGCCATTGTTACACCTGGATATCCGATGACTTGATTGAAGAATAGTGTTCTTTTAAGGATGTCGCACTACACTCGGTTGGATCGCAACACTCGTTACACTGTTCATCAAGATTTGTTCATTTATTCACAGTCTGTTTACTAAAGAAGCTGATCACACTCCTCTGTAAGTGTTTATTGTGTTTTGTGAGACACTTCTTTGTACACACTAACACGCGGATCAGTGTTCTTTGTTGGTTATTCTGGCATCAGTGTGAGTCCCAGTCAGGTCAAAAGTAATCTGAAGACGTCACAGCCTCCTACCACGCCACTGCCCCTAGCACACAAAGAAAAGCTGACCTAGTACATTTCGCTTCCTTGCCAAACTTCCACTAGGAAGCGAAGCAGAAGGCTTGATTCTTGCTGTCTTAAGTATAGACAACAATGTACACTATCTTTACCATGGTAATAAAATGGGAGCAGGATTTTCCTTAATTATCCTGCTAAGGTAAGAGATGGACTGCTCTTATTAAACTATACTTGCAACATCAGACTCTTGCAAGGAGCAGCGGCAGCATGACCACGTCACATACTCGTACTGCATCTAGGATCAATTACTTGCTGTAGCAGTAAACAAGAAGCTTGCCCCTTCTGAGAGGGCTGGGCCCCTCAGGGCTGAAAGGGGGCTGAAGGGGGCTAATACCCCCATCCTGGAGATAATTTCTCCACACAGGGTAGGGGTTGGCCTAGGAAACGTTGGAGGGAGGGGGTAAAGGAGGTTTTGTGTGCAAGGATGTGTGAGTGTATTTGATGGGAACAAATAGAGGCAAATGGTTTTTAATACTTGATGTGCTGTTGGAGTTTGAGCAAAGTAACCTTTATGAAGGGATTCAGGGAAACCGGCAGGCTGGACTTGAGTCCTGGAGATGGGAAATAGAGTGCCTGCACTTTGAAGGAGGGGTGTTATTGTTGCAGTTTTATAACTTGTGTAAGTACACCTCTGGCCAGGCCAGTCAGTGATGGAGTGAATGATGATAAAAGCTTTTCTTTTTCAGGCCATGCTGCCTTGGTAGGAAATGGCTGATGTGTTAATAAACAAAAAAGACATAAGTGGTGTCATATGCAAATAGAACTGGTTTAAGGAGTTGTGATGCATTGGGAAGGTCATTGATGTAAATAAGAAAGAGTAGAGGACCTAGGACACTCCCAACAACTACAGGCTGTGTATTGGAGGTCATGCCATTTGTGTATACATACTGGTGTCTACCACTAAGATTTTAGGTAATTGAGAGTGTCCTATGACCCCGTAATGTTCTAGTTTTAGGTGCAAGATATTGCGGTCTACTGTGTCAAATGCTTTCTGTAGGTCTATGAAGAGCCCCAGAGGATAATCATTTTTTTCCTGTGCTGCATATAGTAACTCTAGCATCTGAGTTATTGTATCATTTGTGCTTTTTTTCTGCCTAAACCCAAACTGTCAGGGGTTCATTATGTTAAGGGAGAGGTAGGAGATTTGTTTATATATTATTTTTTGGAAGATTTTAGAGAGTAAAGGCAAGTTAGATATTGGTCTGTAGTTATTTAGTTCTGTAGGATCACCTCCTTTGAGGATCAGGGTGATCCTAGCTGTCTTGAGTATGGATGGGAATGTTGAAGACTCAATAGACTTGTTAAGTAGCGTTGCAGTAATTGGGGAGAACACTTGAGCTGCTTTTTTATACATGATTGGTGGCAAGTTATTTAGGTTTCCTGCCTTGTTTTTTAATGATTTAATTATTAGCAAGACTTCAGTAGGATTTGTTGGTGCTATACATAGAGTATGCGGGTAATCACTGGTGAAGAGTTTTTGAAAAGTTGTATGCTTCTTAAATGAGATTAGTTAATTCTTATGTATAATAATAATAATAATGATAATACTTTATTTTGACATGATACATGGTTGTACAAAGGAATGTAATAGTTGAGTGTACATGCCAAAAGCCTCTGGTATGCAGAGCATTTTGGGCAAACTTAAAATTAACTTAAGATTAATAAGGCTATAACAGATTAAATAGTCATTAAATGAGTTAAAGTGAGTACAAGAGAACTGAGTATTAATTAGTAATGTTGTATGACTTTAATAAGTCTAGTAGAGAAGTTTAGTAGACAATTACAGTTTTGAATTATTTTATAAAAATTACAGTACAGTGGACCCTCGGGTAACGATGCCATCGGATAGCGATAAAATCGGATATCGATGCATCTTTGCGTAAAAATATTGGCTTGGCCAACGATGAAAAACTCAGTTACTGCTGTATACTAACAGCCCCCTTCAAGGCTGACGGCATTGCAGACCTGGAGAGTGTACAAAGAACTTTCACGGCACACATAAGTGCGTTAAGGCACCTAAACTACTGGGAACAGTTGAAGGTCCTTGATCTGTATTCCCTCGAATGCAGGCGAGAGAGATACATGATAATATACACTTGGAAGGTCCTGGAGGGATTAGTACTAAGCCTGCACACGAAAATCACTCCACATGAAAGCAAAAGACTCGGCAGGAGATGCAGCATTCCCCCGATGAAAAGCAGGGGCTCAACGAGTACACTGAGAGAACACAATGAGTGTCCTGGGCCCAAGACTGTTCAGTTGCCTCCTAGCATACATAAGGGGGATTACCAATAGACCTCTGGCTGTCTTTAAGAAGGCACTGGGCAGGCACCTAAAGTCAGTACCTGACCAACCGGGCTGTGGTTCATACTTCAGCTTGCGTGCGGCCAGCAGTAACAGCCTGGTTGATCAGACCCTGATACACCGTGAGGCCTGGTCTCTGACCAGGCCATGGGGGCGTTGACCCCCAAAACCCTCTCCAGGTAAACTCACGGCCTGGGCTGCCCGGCCACTGTGTACAGCCAGTGTGCCATTGTTTACAAGCCAGGGCAGACGGTTCCACACATATGTGCAATGCATTTTGTATTCCATTGTTTTTAGTGCCTGTAACTGGTAAATAAGCCACCATGGGCCCAAAGAAAGCTTCTAGTGCCAACCCTGTGGTAAAAAGGGTGAGAAATACTATCGAATTGAAGAAAGAGATAATTGCAATGTGTGAAAGTGGAGTACATGCCTCTGAGCTGGCCCTGTTGTATAACAAACCCCAATCAACCATCGCTACTATCTTGGCCAACAGACAGGCAATCAAGGAAGCTGTTGTTGCAAAAGTTGCAAGTATGCTTACTTAACAGAGATTGCAAATACATGTA
This sequence comes from Cherax quadricarinatus, assembly GCF_026875155.1. NCBI lineage: Eukaryota > Metazoa > Arthropoda > Malacostraca > Decapoda > Parastacidae > Cherax > Cherax quadricarinatus. The sequence goes on from NC_069422.1 coordinate 13,403,736, forward strand.
CTCGAAGATGTGGAGAGACTGTTTTTGGTGTGGATCAACGACAAGCAATTATCAGGAGATAGTGTTTCACAATCAATCATATGTGGAAAGACAAGGCAGTTGCATGCAGATCTCATTAAGAAAATGCCTGGAACTAGTGCTGATGTTAGTGAATTTAAGGCCAGCAAAGGTTGGTTTGAGAGATTTAAGAATTGTAGTGGCATACACAGTGTGATAAAGCATGGTGAGGCTGCCAGTTCTGACCAAAAAATGCTGAAAAAATATGTCAGGGCTTTAAGGGTACATAGAGGCGAAAAATAAAACCCCAACAAGTGTTCAGTTGTGACGAAACAGGCCTGTTCTGGAAGAAAATGCCAAACAGGACTTACATTACTTGGGAGGAAAAGGCACTACCAGGACACAAGCCAATGAAAGACAGGCTAACTCTCATGTTTTGTAGTAATGCTAGTGGGGATTGCAAAGTGAAGCCTTTACTGGTGTATCACTCTGAAACTCCCAGAGTGTTCAAGAAAAACAGTGTCGTCAAGGCTAATTTGTGTGTGATGTGGATGGCAAACAGTAAAGCATGGGTCACTAGAGACATTTTCTATGATTGGTTCTATCATGTGTTTGGCTCCACTGTGAAAAAATACCTCCTGGAAAATAAATTGGACCTCAGGTGCCTCCTGGTATTAGACAGTGCTCCTGCTCATCCTCCAGACTTGCAAGAGCGAATTGTGGAGGAGTTGAGTTTCGTCAATGAAAAATTTTTGCCCCCTAACACCACTCTTCTCCTCCAGCCCATGGACCATCAGGTCATTTAAAATTTCAAAAAACTGTACACCATAGCAGTGTTTCAAAAGTGCTTTGCACTGAATTGACCCTAAGAGAATTTTGGAAAGATCACTTCAGTATCCTCAGTTGCATAAACCTTATAGGTAAGGCTTGGGAGGGAGTGACTTGCAGGACTTTGAACTCTGCTTGGAGGAAATTGTGGCTAGAATGTGTACAAGAGAGGGATTTTGAAGGGTTTGGGGCTAACCCTGAGGAGCCTGTACCAGTTGTGGAATCTATTGTGTCATTGGGGAAGCCCATGGGGTTGGAGGTTAGTGGCGAGGATGTGGAAGAGTTGGTGGAGGACGACGATGAAGAGCTAACCACTGATGAGCTGCAAGAACATCTGCAATAGCAAGAGACCACAACTGAGGAAGTAGCTTCAGAGGAGAGGAGAGAGAGATGAAGGAAGTTGCCTTCTTCAGTGATTAAAGAGATTTGTACAATGTGGACAAATGTGCAAGCCTTTATGGATGAACATCACCCTGAACTGCTGTTGTAAGCCATGCTGGTGACTTTTACAATGACAATGTTGTGTCCCATTTTAGGGAAATCTTAAAGGAATGCCAGAAACAGAGCTCTGTGGACAGATTTTTGGTGTGACAGAGGTCCAGTGACTGTCAAGTTGTTCCCAGTGGCATTAAAAAACAAAGAAGGGAAGTAACCCCGGAAAAGGACTTGCTACCCAAAGTCCTTATGGAAGGGGATTTCCCTTCCAAACAATAATAGGACACCTCCATCATCTCCCCTTCCCCCATCTCATCACTCATCAATAAATCTTCAATAAAGGTAAGTCTCATTTATTCTTCATGTCTCATTGCTTTCTGTGTAGGAAAATGTATATTTCATGTGAAAAAAAAAATTTTCTTTTAATACTTTTGGGTGTCTGGAACAGATTAATTGGATTTCCATTATTTCTTATGGGGAAAATTAATTCGGCTAATGATAAAATTGGTTAAGGACAAGCTGTCTGGAACAGATTAAAATCGTTACCCAAGGGTTCACTGTATTACAATAGAACAATTTAAACAATTTACAGTATGAAGTATTACAATTTAATATTCAAAACAATGAAATTTGAACATCCTAATTTTGAAGTAATGAGTACAATATTCAGTATTGAAATTGAGATATCATTGATACTTTTTTGTGTTGCTTTTGAGTAGCTGATAGTTATTAAGTACGGCTTATCTGGTTAATTTTGGGTGATGAGGAGACTTCTAAGTAGGACCTTAAATTGATTTACAGGCAGGGGTCCTTGAGTGTGTTCTGGTAATACATTCCAGATTTATGGGCCATTACATGCATAGCATTATTGCATAGGGAGAGATGGACACAAGGGATATCGAAGAGTGATTTGTGTCTTGTACAGCGGTACCCTGAGTTTCGTACTGCTCCCAACTTGAACAATTATATAAGTGTATTATTGTAAATGCTTTTGTAAGTGTATTTTTGGGGGTCTAAAACAGACTAATTTACATTATTCCTTAGGGGAACAAATTCATCTGGTAACGGCACTCAAACAGCCTTCTGGAACGAATTATGGCTGAAACTTGGGGTACCACTGTATTATGATTTTGTGTTCTGTTGTAGTTATCAAGTAGGAGTTTGAGAGGAGGGTTTATATACTATGAGTGTAGTGTTCTGTGTATGTAGTAGGCACAATAATAAGTGGATGCAAAATTGTCAGCTTCCTGCCAATCCCAGGTGCAGTCTGCTGGTGGGTACCGGATATTGACAGGTGGTTGTGGTTGTGGAGGCTGGTGTGGTGGGTGGGTGGGGGGATGGTCGCCTTTGTTGTAGATCAGTTGAGGCAGCGGCGTGGGTGGCAGCATGGCCCACTGCTGGTGCCTCATGGCTGGCACCACCACTACCACGACCAGATGAATGCGCATTTTCCATCCCAATTGCAACACTATCATCTTCATTTTCACTATCTGTTCCTGTTGTACAGCCGCGGGATGTACTCCGAAATGTACTCCTTCTCCTTGGAATAGCATATGGCATACTACCAGAGCGCATATACCGTCGTATATACTGACGCTTCACTGGAGAATATTCCACTTCACTATCGCTACTGGAACTTTTCAAGAGCTTGTAGTTCATATTCACTATCACTGTCATCACCAGTGCTCACATCTGAGTCTGGGATATGGGAAAATAGGAGTTTCCTCTCTCGTTCTGGTACAACTGAACGTGAACAAGACGGCCCAGCAGCAGAGGTGGAAGGCTGAGGGTCGTCTGGGTTTTTCTCACTATTACTGGTATTATGGTCATTAGTTTTGGTCTCCACCCCATCAAAACCTTGAAACTTATCTTCACTGGCACGTTCTTCTGTCTTGGGAGGGTTCGTGGAGATGTGATGGTTGGAGTTTAACACACTTGTTTGATGGTAACACTTATATTAGCAGAGTGTGAGAGGGGAGCCCAGACTGCCTGTGTTGCCTGTCGTAGACCTAACCGCAGAGAGAGGACGAGGCCGGGAGCACAACTCTCTCATGCTGCATCACGTGACGTCACACACGCTAGTCACTGAGCCTATCAAGGGGTCAACTATGTAAAACATATGGATGGTACTATGATACTCAGATAACATATACATATACAGGGGATCAGCAACTATGCTGACAGCTCGGTCATGTTACATATGTCGTCCCGACATACAATACTCTGCTATAGGCTGAACAGGCAGGTGGCTCTGGACTGATTCTATACAATAGCAAAGACATGTGTAACTTAGAACTAATGGATGGTATCGTAATGGATGTTAACGTAATGGGTGTTAACGTAATGCATTACGAATTATAAGAACAAATAATAGTATAATAAAGGATGGAATTGATCGATCGATCTGTATTCATGCACTCTACAGATTCTGAGGAGAAGATTGAGACACTTATGCAGCATATGGGAATCTTTATTCAGGAAACGTTTCGCCACACAGTGGCTTCATCAGTCCAATACAAAGAGGAAGGCGTAAGGAGAGGAGGAGAATGAGGTAATCAGTCCCTCAACCTGGAGTCGATGTGTTCAGTCCATCAATCTTGTAGAATGTACAGCATAGGGCCGTAGACGTGGCTTATATACTGTAGTGAGGTGAGGTGAAGCACGCGGAGGCGGGGTCATAGTGGTACCATCCACTAGTCGAAGTAGGTCTTCGTCCAAAGGTTGAACAAGTGTTGAAGAATTCTTTGTAACAAGATCCCATGATGCTGCTGTGTCTGACAGTTGTGATGAATGGTTTGAAAAACCGATCTTGTTACAAAGAATTCTTCAACACTTGTTCAACCTTTGGACGAAGACCTACTTCGACTAGTGGATGGTACCACTATGACCCCGCCTCCGCGTGCTTCACCTCACCTCACTACAGTATATAAGCCACGTCTACGGCCCTATGCTGTACATTCTACAAGATTGATGGACTGAACACATCGACTCCAGGTTGAGGGACTGATTACCTCATTCTCCTCCTCTCCTTACGCCTTCCTCTTTGTATTGGACTGATGAAGCCACTGTGTGGCAAAACGTTTCCTGAATAAAGATTCCCATATGCTGCATAAGTGTCTCAATCTTCAAACTTGTCGGTTTTTCAAACCATTCATCACACACAGATTCTGAGGAAGAGTATATATACAGTGGACCCCCGCTTTACGATCACCTCCCAATGCGACCAATTATGTAAGTGTATTTATGTAAGTGTGTTTGTACGTGTATGTTTGGGGGTCTGAAATGGACTAATCTAATTTACAATATTCCTTATGGGAACAAATTTGTTCAGTACTGGCACCTGAACATACTTCTGGAACGAAATAATATCGTAAACCGGGGGTCCACTGTATTTACAAAGGTGAAAGTAATTAACAGCAAAGGCAGATCTGGCATGCACAGATCAGTACTGCTAAATTCTCAGAATTCGGAGGGAACGTGAACACAAAAAAAAAAAGTTTCTGAAAACTGATCAGCTAATAACAAAACACACAGTTGACAACTTCATTCATCTTGGACATATAATTATACAGGCTATGTACATTTAAACCCAACTCTGCGAGGGTAAGATTTACATATGCAGAATGGTTATCGTTTTAGGGAGGATCGAATTCCTTTGCAATGGCTAACACATGCCTTGACTGAGGGAGATCTGAACAAGTATCTACAAAAGATACAGCTACATTCACTAGTGACTGTGGAATTATTAACTGGTATACTCTTCTGCTTGGAGTACCCAACTCGGCTCTTCGATACAGTAATTCTTGGCTCATTGCAAAGTCACTAATGGGTGCTGGTGGCTTCACAGTCAGAATAAAGATCTTCCTGGAGCAGGAATTGAATCACACCAGACCACGAGGGATCGGTTCTTTCTTACTGGAGGAATGAACGAACTCGGTGAAGTGGATGACTCTTCCCGGTTGAAAAAGTGACTCTATAACACGCAATATGAGCAAGGGAGAATGGAACTACTATCTCTCACTGCAAGCACAAAGGAAAAGAAATGAACACGGTTGACAATACTGGTATTCATTCTGAGTCGCACACAGTGACATGAGGTATCGGCTATAAAGAGACTACACTTACAAATGTTAACAGCAAGTGAAAGTTACTCGAGAACAACTTCTTACATTGCGCGGATTATTGTCAATTAGGATAGTATCATCATCTGGAACACAAGGAACAACAACAACACTCAAGTGTGTACACTAGCCACAGAAACGTCTTTCTGCAACGGCTTGCGACATCAGTAAGAGATGACAACTCATTACAAGAAATGTTCTTCACAAAGCGTCCCCTGGAAGGAACGACTACTTGAACAAGTCGCCATCACAGGGATAGTAGTCTCAGCACCCTGGGTTGTCTGAGGTTCCTCTGAAACCCAAGGTAACTGTACATTATCCTGCGTGCATTGTATTGTGGCTGGATTCCAGACAGGAGTAACAGTAAGATTAGTACCTGACTGCTCGGCTACATTAACAAATGATTCATGGATCTATAAGAACTTAATCTGAACTTCATATTTCGCAGCACTTTAACAAATCTCAGATACAAGCTGTGAGAACAAACACATTGTCTAGCTAGGTATTGTCTTTCAGTCAGTAAGGGAATATTGGGACTGTCGACTGATTCACATTTACTTTGACTGGCATGATACACTAAGTGAACATTCAAAAGTGACTGGGACATCTTCTCAGGGAACTTACTTAGGGACATAAAAGCAAGAATAATAGACAGAATATATGACACAATAAGCTTAAATGGGAAGAAAATGCTTAAATATTCTGCATAAGTAAAGAAAATGACAAGTCACACTGTAGAGCAAGGAAAACTCACACAAGAAAATGCAGTTTACAAAACAATAAAAAAAATTATCAAGGAATGAACTGATTGAACACTTTAACTCTTAATTGCAGCTCAACCCTTTGACTGTTGCAAGCCCCTTTCTGAAACTGTCATTCTATGTTGCAAAAGTTTTGGAAAAAAAAAAAAAATTTCTTATGAAATGATAGAGAATCTTTTCCCAATGGTAATGACACCAAAAGTACGAAATTTGGTAAAAAACTCACAGAATTGCACTCCCGCGAAGCTAGCGGTCTCGGCGACATATACGCATTGGCAATTTCAGAAATTGGCAATTTGGCCAATTTCACGCAAATTAAAAAAGATGCCAATTTCAAAATAGGGTCCAGAATAAACAATGTAGACATTCTTGGCACTAAAATAACATATCCTCTGTTCATTAGTCACGTCTCTAGGCCCCTCTTATATTACTATTGCTTTCTATTTTGATTTTTTATTCATACAAAAAAATACAAAATTTACTGTTATGCAGACTACTGCATTATTGTAAAAATGGTATAAATAATATCAGTGCACTAGGGAAAGAATATTAGACTCCTTTCTGCTACTTTGAGCTCAATTTCAAGGTCGTTTTCATCATGAAAATCATCTCTATTTCTGTAATATGTTTCCCATTTTATCACCTGAAACCATGAAAATGAGAATACAACGATAAATACTATACGAAAATACACCTCAAAGTCGGCGTTTTAATCCAAAAAAAAAATGGTCATTTTTTTTTCTCATTACCTGGAGTTTACCTGGAGAGTTCCGGGGGTCAACGCCCCCGCGGCAGGATTTTTTTTATGTGGTGCACACTGACCACACAGACCCATTCTCTCACATGTGGGCCTACCAGCTTTCTCCTGCTTGATCTGAAGCTGCTAGAATTTACGCATTTAAATACGTCAGAAACAGTGGCGCGTAAGACATATATATATGACGTAAACAGTCAAAGGGTTAAGCAACACTTACTGAACAAGCAAAAGAATGATTTACTTTAAAAAAATGAAGTTAAAAATTGCACTAAGAGGGAATTTGTTCAATGGCATATGAAAAATAGTAGAGGCATAAAACACAAAAAAGGGAAAGGTTAACACTTACAATGAGGCAGGAACAACACATCAATATATGCACAATACTATGCACAATACTGGGGATCTTCATTGACTTACGTAAAGCTTTTGATACAGTTGACCATGACTTGCTCCACGTAAAATTGTCACACTATGGTATAAGAGGGCACTCCCTCAACTACCTCAAGTCATACCTCAGCAACAGAAGCCAATATGTGTATGCAAATGGGGCAAACTCTTCTGCCAACCAATTACAGTTGGTGTCTCACAGGGAAGTGTCCTTGGCCCTCTTCTCTTTGTCCTATACATAAATGACCTACCAAATGCTTCGCAATTACTCAAACCCACACTATTTGCAGATGACACTACATACGTCTTCTCCCCACCCGAGCCCAGTCACACTAGCCAATACTGTAAATACCGAATTACAGAAAATATCTACCTGGATGAGGACTAACAAACTTACACTAAACATTGACAAAACCTACTTCATTCAGTTTGGTAACAGAGCTACAGATGTCCCTCTTAACATAATGATAAACATATCACCTATCACAAAGCTAACAGAGGGAAAATTCTTAGGAATCCACCTTGATAATAGACTCAAATTTCATACACATATACAGCAAATTTCTAAGAAAATTTCCAAGACTGTAGGCATACTATCGAAGATACGGTACTATGCTCCACAGTCAGCCCTCCTGGCCCTATATCACTCTCTTATTTACCCCTATCTCACCTATGGAATTTGTGCATGGGGCTCAACAACAATTAACCATCTCAGACCACTAATTACCCAGCAAAAGGCTGCAGTTAGAATGATAACAAATTCTCATTACCTCTGTAACTTGCTCAGCTATCAAAACTTTGGAGTCCAGTCCCTGGACCAATTATGTACCTCTGTAATCTTTTGACTACCGCCCACAGGATGGGTATGGGGTGCATAATAAACATATTAAACTAACTGGCAGCACACTCCACCAATATTCAATACACTAAACCTACTCACCATACAAAACATCCATACTTATTACTGCACCTATTACATACATAGAACACTTAACTCTGATATTAACCCTCCCCTCAAACATCTCCTTGCCAACCTCAACAGAACACATGACCATAACACAAGGCACAGATCACTCTTTGATGTTCCTCGTGTCCATCTCACACTATGCAAAAACTCAATGCACATAAAAGGCCCTAAAATCTGGAATTCATTACCTGTAAATATAAAAGAAACACTACCTGTTTATAAATTCAAGTCTCTTCTCAAAGATCACTTACTCACCCAAAACCAAATAAATACTGAATAACTGAACCTTATAAATTGTATATCTTAAATGTTTCTCACAATTATATCACATAAATGTTAAACCTAAAACCCAATCTAACTTTATTATTTTTTAAATACACTACCTAACAGAATACTCCATACGACTGAATGTACAACAATGCATGCAACCATATGACCTGTCTTTGTAATACTCACTTGTGCTTTATAGTAATCTGTTTACATTAATGTTTTATCACTGATTTCATCATTGCTTAGTTAATCTTAAGTTAATTTTAAGCCAGCCCGTAATGCTATGCATAGTATAAGTGGTTTTGGCATGCTGCTCTTATCTGTATTTTTTTGTACCTCTGTATGTGTGCTCAAATTGTTAATAAATAAATAAATAAATAAATAATTTTGTTTCAGTAAGGTCTTGTGTTGACAAAAATTGGAAATAATTGTCTTGTTTCAAACAAAATAATGGCACTATTTTCTGTGGAGATAGAACAAATTAGACACTGACTAAATAAAAAGAATGAGCACAAAAGAATGTTCAACACACAGTAAAATGAATTAATGCAAAAACAGCAAGAATACACAAATGCTGGGAAAAAAAAATAACTGAGACAACACTGAGTTGCGATGCAGAATATAAGTTAACAGGTTACTGAAATACTTCATGACTTACTGGACAAGAAATGCAGTACTGTAAACACCCGATAATTTATGAAGTGTAAACACAAGTTGATACTGCTTATATAGTGCACACAACAGGGAAAAATGTTAAATTACTTACTTCAAGTATATATATAAAAAAAAAAATGAACACAGACAAAAATAAAGCACGAAAATTTAAACACTGAAGAAAGAAAAGAAAATATTGCAAACAGGATATAATGAACACAGTCTAATCAAGAGTCACTGAATGTCACTAAGAAATCACTGGAAAGAAATGTCACTAAGAAGTCACTGAAAAATTGTCTCAACACTCGCAAATGTCTGTGTAAAAAGCTTATTATCACTGGAGCAACGTTAGTGAAGAATGAGGGTAGTGGAGTTGTGTGGCTGTCGGCGTCTCTCCACTACTCCCAACACTGCAACTTCTCGAAGAATTTGCGCTTAACCCGTAAACGGTCCAAACGTATATACAGTGGACCCTCGAGTTTTGGCAGCATCGGCTTTCGTGAAATCCAACTTTTGGTAAGTTTTTATCGGCAAAATTTGGCCTCGCGGTTCGTGATTAGACTCGTGATTCAGCGACCATCCGGTACCCGTCCGCCCATCACTGCACACACAAAGCCAGTCTCCCACGCCATTCACACTCAGTGTGCCATTGTTTACCAACACATGACCATCACCGCACGGGTTCATTCGTAATAATCCATTGTTTTTTGTGATTGCAACTGCTAAATAAGTCACCATGGGCCCAAGGAAAGCTAGTGCATGCCCTTTGGTAAAGAAAGTGAGGAACACGATCAAATTCAAGAAGGAATCATTGAAAAATATGAGAGTGGAGTGCGTGTTACAGAGCTTGCCAGGATGTATGGCAAACCCCATTCAACCATCACTTTGATCGTGGCGAAAGGAAAGGAAATAAAGTGTGCTGTTGTTGCAAAAGGGGTAGATATGCTGACAAAAAGGAGATCACAAATCCTCGAAGAAGTGGAGAGGTTATTGTTGGTGTGGATTAACAAAAAACAGATTGAAGACATTTGTGCAAAGTGGACTGAAGTGCAAACATTTATGGATGAACTTCACCCTAACAAAGCTGTTGCAGGCTGTATTGGCAACATGTACAATGACAGTGTTGCGTCCCACTTCAGACAGATCTTAAAGAAACGCCAGAAACAGAGCTCTCTGGACAGATATTTTGTGCGACAGGGTTCCAGTGACTCTCAAGTTGCTCCCAGTGCCAGTGTCTTTAAAAAACAAAGAAGGGAAGTAACCCCAGATAAAGACTTCATACCTGAAGTCCTAATGGAAGGAGATTCTCCTTCCAAACAATAGTGTACACCTTTCTCTTATCCCCTCCTCCTGTCTTCCATCCACCCAGAAGTCTTCAGTAAAGGTAAGTGTAATGTTATTATTATTTTTTATATGCATGTACTTGATTTCTCATTGTTTTCAGTATGTAAATCTTTATTTAATTTGAAAAAAAAAAATTTTTTTAATATTTTTGGGTGTCTGGAACGGATTAATTTTATTTCCATTATTTCTTATGGGGAAAATGGTTTCCCCATTTGGCAATTTGACTTTCGGCAGGCTCTTTTGAACGGATTCATTACGGAACTTGGGGGTCCACTGTATACGTTCTCTACTGTAGTGCCCCAAATTTTTTGAGAAAAAAAAAATCATTGTTTTTTAACCCTTTCAGGGTTTCGGCCGTACTAGTACGGCTTGCGAACCAGGGTTTTTGACGTACTAGGATGCCTAAATTCTAGCGCCCTCAAATCTAGTGAGAGAAAGCTGGTAGGCCTACATATGAAAGAATGGGTCTATGTGGTCAGTGTACGTGGTATAAAAAAAAATCCTGCAGCACACAGTGCGTAATGAGAAACAAAAAACTTTGACCGCGTTTTTGGATTAAAACAGCGACTTTGAACTGTATTTTCGTATGGTATTTATTGTTGTATTCTAGTTTTCCTAGACTCATTTTATAGAATGGAAGACATATTACAGAAATTGAGATGATTTTGATTGGTTTTACAAAGAAAAGTACCTTGAAATTGAGCTCAAAGTAGCAGAAATGTTCGATTTTTACCGAAGTTCAAAAGTAAACAAATCATGCTATGCGTCCAATACACGTCAACTGGTGAGTCTAACATTCTTTCACAAGTGCGCTGATATTATTTATACCATTTCTACACCAATGCAGTAGTCTGCATAACAGTAAATCTTCTATTTTTTTGTGAGAATAAAAATTCAAAGTGGAAAGCAAAAGAATGTAAGAAGGGCATCGGGATGTGACTAATGAACAGAGGAAATGTTATTTTAGTGCCAGGAATGTCTTTCTTGTTTATTCTGGACCCTATTCGGAAATTGGCATCTTTTGAAATTTGTGTGAAATTGGCAAAATTGCTAAATTCTGACCACTGTATTGGATAGTTGAAATCGGTAAATGGGTGGTTTCTTGTACTCATTCGATAGAAAAAATGGATTTCTAACGAAATAGTTACGATTTTTGTCAACAAGTGTACTGGAATTGGCCGAAAATAGGGCTCAAAATGGGCAAAATCGCCGATGCGTAAAGATTGTCGAGACCGCTAACTTTGTGAGAGCATAATTCCGTAAGTTTTCCATCAAATTTCATACTTTTGGTGTCATTATGATCGGGAAAAGATTCTCTATCTTTTCATAAGAAAAATATATTTTTTTTTTTTTTTTTTTTTTTTTTTTTTTTGGAAATTTGGGGGACCCTGAGAACAAGTCTCTGAGAGGGCCTGTCGACCCTGAAAGGGTTAATAGGAAAAAAGAGCATATGATACCCAGCCATCCCCAATTACTTTAATATGGCACACAGTGAGTGCTCACACCCATTCTCTCATGTCTAGGTGACTCAGGCTTATCATGGCAATGCTGAATGCATGACAAATAAAACGTATATACAGTGGACCCCCAGTTCGCGATATTAATACGTTCCTGAGAGCTCATCGTAAACCAAAAATATCGGAAAGCGAATCAGTTTTCCCCCTAAGAAATAATGGAAATCAAATTAATCCGTGCAAGACACCCAAAAGTATGAAAAAAAAATTTTACCACATGAAATATTAAATTTAATGCACACAAACTGAACAAGACATGCACAGTTTGTAGTACTCTACTAACAATAGAATACATGACACTTACTTTTAATGAAGATCTGGTAATGATTGATGGGATGGGAGGAGGGGAGAGTGTCGAACTTATTGTTTAGAAGGGGAATCCCCTTCCAATAGGACTTGAGGTAGCAAGTCCTTTTCCGGGGTTACTTCCCTTCTTCTTTTAATGCACTAGGACCAGCTTGAGAGTCATTGGCAGCCTCACCATGCCTAATCACACTATGTATGCCACTACAATTCTTAAATCTTTCAAACCAACCTTTGCTGGCCTTAAATTCACTCATATCACCACTAGTTGCAGGGAATTTCTTTACCAAATTGTCATGCAACTGCCTAGCCTTTTCACAAATGATCGCTTGAGAGATGCTATCTCCTGCTATCTGTTTTTCATTTATCCACACCAATAACAGTCTCTCAACATCTTCTAACACTTGCGGTCGCTGTTTTGTAATCACAGTTGCACCTTTTGCAACAACAGTTTCCTTGATTGCCATTTTCCTGGTCACTATAGTAGAGATGGTTGATTGGGGTTTTGTATACAACCTGGCCAGCTCCGACACACACACTCCACTTTTGTACTTTGCAATTATCTCTTTCTTCATTTCAATAGTCATTAGCACCCTTTTTCTCGAAGGGGTGGCACTAGAAGCTTTCTTGGGGCCCATGGTGACTTATTTTGCAGAAACAAGCACCAAAAACACTGTGATAATATGGAATGTACGAATGTATCCTTAGATGCGAGCACACTGGCTGGCTTGTGAACACTGGCACACACGTGGACACGTCTCGGACGAATCGTATACCGGGTTTTTTAATGGGAACCGAGGCAAAATTTTTGTGATGTAATGCATCGCATACCAGATTTATTGGATAGCGATAGCATCACAAACCGGGGGTCCACTGTATACGTTTGGGGCACTAGTGGTAAAACATTTATGTACGTTTGGACCGTTTATGGGTTAAATTGACGATAAACTCACACAGGAGACTTTTACATTGGTGCACAGGGACGAAGGAACAATCTCACATCTGAACCACCTATGGGGTCCGTAAAATATGGTGCTAGGACCCGTTATAAGGGAACAAAAAAAAAAAACAGTGGTTGTGGTGGAAGGTGTGAGTGGTTGAGGCAGCGCGCTGAGACACTGCGTGGTGGCTGGGCCTATGGGATGGGATAAGTGGCGTAGGCCACATGCTCTGGGGACACCCACACTAGGCATGAAAATATTCTAAGCCAGGCTGGCTTAACCCTTTCAGGGTCCGTCCCGTAGATCAACGGCTTTACGTTCAGGGTCCAAACCGTAGATCTACGTCATGAGCTCAGCTCACTCTGATAAACTGTGAGTGGTAAATTTGGGCCTAGATATGAGAGAATACATCTATGTGGTATGTGTGCACCACATAAAACAAATCCTGCAGCACACTGTGTATAATGAGAGAGAAAAAACTGAGACCATGATTTTCGATTAAAACAGCGACTTTGCAGTGTTTTTTCGTATGTTTTTTATAGTTGTATTTGTGATTTCTTGGTCTCATTTGATAGAATGGAAGACATATTACAGAAATAGAGATAATTTTGATTGGTGTTAGCACTGGAAATGGCTTGAAATTGAGCTCAAAGTGGCGGAAATGTTAAATTTTTGCCTATGTTCAAGAGTAAACAAACGACCTCACACGTCTAATACACGCCAGCTGGTGGGTCTAATATACATTCACAAATGTGGTGATGATATTTATACAATTATTACAATATTGCATAACAGTAAATCTTCTATTTTTTGGTGTGAATAAAAATTCATTATGTGAATAAAAAATAAAAATGGAATTTATTTGTAAAGCCTCAAAACATAACTAATGAACAGAGGAAATGTTAGTTTAGTGCCAGGAATACCTACATTGTTTATTCTGGACCCTATTTTGAAATTGGAACATTTTGAACTTTGTGTTAAATTGGCCAAATTACCAATTTCCGGTCACTTTATTTTGTAGTTGAAACAGTTGACTTGGCGATTTCTTGTGCTCAATCGATAGAATAGAAGTAATACTAGTGAAATAGCTGAGAATTTGGTCGACTGGAATAATGTAATTGGCCTAAAATGGGAGTCAAAGTCGGCAAAATCGCCGATTCGTAAATATCACTGACACATCAAAATTCACGAGAGCATAATTTCGTCAATTTTCCATCAAATTTCGTACTTTTTGTTTTATTACATTCACAAAAAGATTCTCTACCATTTCATAAGAAAAAATAACAATTTTTTTTTTTTGAAAATTCTTGGACACTGGGGCACCACTTCAGATTTTGGCCTTGGACCCTGAAAGGGTTAAAAACCCACAAAATACCACAACACCACAAGGATGGTAAAGCACTCAGAACGGCTTGAACTGGAAGCGCAAAGCAACGGTGAAGGCTGGAACTCACGTGGCTTGCTTGAGTACTGGGTTAGTCACCTGGGTTAGTTGGCTGGCTTGTTTGGCTGGCTTAACCCGTTACACAGATTGGCTTGAGAACTTGTAATGATGAGCACAGCAGGGGTGGAAAGCTGGCTAGCAGGCAAGGCTGGTACTTAAGACAGGCTGGATGGTGTAGGGTTTGACTCCTCCCCCCACAGACTGGCTTGGTGGCTTGGCTTAATTTGCAAACCCAGGTCAACCCCTCGGAAGTGATGCAAATATGCAAATAAAACACTAAGACACAAAGACTGACCAGGAAGCAAACAGGCTGGTGGACGCTTGCTCGGGTAGCTGGCAACACAAAATATCCATCGTGCTGGTACAAATTAATCTGCGTACATCTGCGTAAATATCAAATGTACGCCCACACCGCTGGCACCAGTTGTTGGGAGGGTTCGTGGAGATGTGATGGTTGGAGTTAAACACACCTCTTGGATGGTAACACTTATATTAGCAGAGTGTGAGAGGGGAGCCCAGACTGCCTGTGTTGCCTGTCGTAGACCTAAGCGCGGAGAGAGGACGAGGCTGGGAGTGCAGTGCTCTCATGCGGCATCACGTGACATCACACAAGCTAGTCACTGAGCCTAGCAAGGGGTCAACTGTGTAAAACATATGGATGGTACTAACTATGATATTCAGATAACATGTACAGGCGATCAGCAACTATGCTGACATCTGTATTAGAACTGTCACTGGGGAACAAAAGTGTCCCAATTCGCTGAGGAGTGAGGAGTTTCTTACCGTGAGGGATGGTGAACAAAGTGTGCTAAAATGGTGTTCCCACAATGCACCACTGGGTCCCAAATTTTTTTTCTACCGTGCACACCGATCACGCACACTCATTCTCTCACATCTAGACCTACCAGCCTTTTCCCACTTGATTTGAAGGCGCTAGAATTTACGCGTACTAGTACGTCAATAAGCCTGGCGCATAAGCTGTACTAGTACGTCGGAAACCCTGAAAGGGTTAAAACAGTAGTTAGTTTAATATCTTTATTTTGCACCCCATACCCATCCTGTGGGTGGTAGTCAAAGGATTACAGAGGTACATAATTGGTCCAGGGACTGGACTCCAAAGTTTTGATAATTGAGCAAGTTACAAAGGCAATGAACTAGATCTGGTCACAATCATGACCAAGTTCTGAAGGTAATGAGCTCCAGGTAGAGCTGGTCACAATCATGACAAGTTTCAAAGGTAATGAATCATAAACATGTTAATACATGGTTACAAACATGAACAAATTACAGAGTAATGATCAGTTAACAAACATTCTAGGGAATTCATCCATTGCCCCAACAACAGATATTGCTAGGTGCCTGTCCCTCCTTGGCAGGACAGCCAGACAGCCATTGCAAACAGCAGCAGGTTGCGCCAGGATCTGCTGCTTGTAGGAGCACCATTGACCCTCCCCATGAGGTCCAAGAGGCCAGCGACTCCACTAGCAGCCTGAGGGAGAGCTGCTCTGGGGACGTGTCAACATCCTGGTGGATGCCAGTTTGATTGAAGATCCCAGGTCCTCTGTAAAGGTGAAGGCGTGGCAGCTGTCACCTCTGCTGGGAGGGGCTGTTGGTTGTTTCCACCCAGAGCTTTCTGGGCACCCAGATACCCACTGTGTGCATGGATATTGAAGCTTGAGAAACTGAGTGCACACTGCCTGTGGCATACCTGACAGCTGTCTCACTGCCGAACTCCACGACGCTGTCCTTGCAGTGGAAGTTCCCGTGAGCCCGGCACACCCTGTGCCATCGCTGACATCATGGGCTGGGAGGGGAAAAGTACCCTCTACAGTTGGGGTGGCGCTGGGAGGGTGAGGCGCAGGGGTGAGGGGTTATGAGAGGGTCACTGTTTACTACACACGGGACAAGGCCCGGGGGGGGGGGTGAGGGACACTTCCCTACACACTGATTGTGCATTGTTGTTCACACTGTCCTGCCTACAACAAACACAACATTTATTTGTTTCCCATGCACATAATGAAAGATATGGGCATATGACTCCCCAAAACCAGTGTTGAATTCATCTTCACCCACACACCCTGCCCTCATCCCCCCCTCTGGCAGAGTGGGAGAGGAGGCACTGCCTGGTCCCAACCTGGACACTCCCCACACCCAACCCTCTCAAATTGCACAACGCTTCCACTATTTATGCTGAAATGATGCACTGGGATGTCCTCTCACTGCTCTGGAATCTTCTCAAAGCATTTACACTGAGTCCTGGTCAGTAGTGACCTGGTCAGCCTCTTTGATCAGGAGCTATCCTTGAAAATCCCGCAGCTAGCCCGCTACATGTTTTGCCATGTCAGCCATGTTGGTAAAGCTGATTAAAACAATATCAATAGACTCATATTTCAAACACATATACAACAAATTTAAAAAAAAAATTCCAAGACCGTAGGCATACTATCGAAGATACTGTACTATGTTCCACAGTCAGCCCTCCTGGCCCTATATCACTCACTTATTTACCCCTATCTCACCTATGGAATTTGTGCATGGAGCTAAACAACAATAAACCATCTCAGACCATTAATTACCCAACAAAAGGCTGTAGTCAGAATGATGATAAATTCCCACTACAGGCAGCACACTCCACCAATATTCAAAACTTTAAACCTACTCACCATACAAAACATCCATACTTATTACTGCACCTATTACATTCATAGAACACTTAATTCTGATATAAACCCTCCCCTCAAACGTCTCCTTGCCAACCTCAACAGAACACATGACCATAACACAAGGCACAGATCACTCTTTGATGTTCCTTGAGTCCATCTCACGCTGTGCAAAAACTCAATGCACATAAAAGGCCCTAAAATCTGGAATTCATTACCTGTGAATATAAAAGAAACACTGTCTGTTTATAAATTCAAGTCTCTTCTCAAAAATCACTTACTCATCCACAAATAAATAAATACTGAATAATTGTATCTCATAAATTGTATCTCGTAAATGTTTCTCATTATTGTATCTCATAAATGTCTAACCTGTGACCCAATCAAACTTTATTTTTTAATTACATTACCTAACTCCATTCTACTGAATGTTCAGCAACACAGCAAATGACCATATGACCTGTCTTTGTAGTACTCATTTGTGCTAAATTGTTATCTGTTTACAATAATGCTTTTACCACTGAATATATCATTGCTTCGTTAATCTTAAGTTAATTTTAAGCCTGCCCATAATGCTCTGCATACAAGGGGCTTTGGCATGTAGAACTGTAATAACTGTATTCCTTTGTACTTCACTGTATCATGTTCAGATTAATAAATAAATAATTAAAAATAAATAAAGATAGTTGACACAAACCCACAACCATTATAGTATGCTCCTCACTTAGCGACGAATTTGTTTACCAATGTGGTCATAGTAACAGAACCCCGCCGTTAAGTGAGGAGAGGCTGTACTTTTATTGTGCATTCATAAATGCACATATGTGTATTTTCATATTTCAATCTTATATATTTTTCACTTTTCCTAGGTTACCGCAAGACATATAAGATGGGGTGGTTGCAGTTATCAAGAAGTGTTAAAGGCCCTGCTGCTGTTATTGGTGGCATCCTCATCCACCTCACCCTTGGCAATCTCTACAGCTTTGGTAATATCTCCTGGCATGCAAAATACTTTTTTTTTTATCTATCAAATGTTGATCTATATTCTTACTGCTAACACTTGTAACACTGATCAGTGTTTTATTTTTCCTGCCTTCAAATTTGACACTACAGGCCTGATAGGCATAGGCAGTATAGAATGGGTCTTACCACTCAGTTTGTGCAGTATTAAAAAAGTCTGGGATCACTTAGTACCTTGTGGGAGTACCAGTTAAATTGAGCACCAGCTAGAGCAAACAATGTGGCAAACTCCAGGGATTCACTGATGCCATGTCATATTAACATCCTTTTTTTAAGAGGAAATTGATGTTGACCCTGACTTTAGTGGCTTTAACCTTTGACTGTTTCAGTCGTATATATATGTCTTACGAGCCACCGTGTTTTACGTATTAATACATCAAAATTCTAGCAGCTTCAAATCAAGCAGGAGAAAACTGGTAGGCCCACATGTGAGAGAATGGGTCTCCATGGTCAGTGTGCACCATATAAAAAAATTGGGGAACCAGTGGTGCATTGTGGGAATGCCATTTCAATAGTCCTTGTTCATCATGCCTAGCAGTAAGAAATATCTGACTTCCTGGCAAATCTGGGACTCTTCTCTTCCCAAGTGATGCTATAACATGGATGGAAGTGTCGGTGAAGATCAATTTCATGGTTTTGAGAAGTTTGTGACCAAAAGCATTGCCCAGGATACCAGAAAAATGAAGGAGAATGAGAGAGAGAGAATGAAGGAGAAAGATAATTAGTCCTTGTTCATCATGCCTAGTGGTAAGAAATATCTGACTTCCTGGCATATCTGGGACTCTTCTCTTCCCAAGTGATGCTCTAACACAGATGGCAGTGTCGGTGAAGATCAGTTTCATGGTTTTGAGGAGTTTGTGACCAAAAGTATTGCCCAGGATACCAGAAAAATGAAGGAGAATGCGAGGGAGAATGAGGAAGAATGAAGGAGAAAGATAATTAGGTAGGTGGTAGGGGGAGTGAGTAATGATACAATATGTCATTTTGACAGCTGACTCAGCACATTTAGAAGTCCCCACACACTCACACAACACAAGCTTGATGAAGATAATAGCAGTTATGTGAAAGTGTCCAGTGACTATATATGTGTATATATATTACAGAAACCAGAAGGAAGAAAGGAAGGAAAGAATAATCCAGGTGCTATTTTTTAGCTTTAGAATATTTACTTTGTCTTATACTTAACTCTAACTATAGATTCACTATAAATCTTATGATTACAAGCATTGATCCTGATACCAACCTCTTATTGAATGACTTAAATGAATCAAACAGTAACTGTAATTACTACACAGCAGAACAATCAAAGGCACTTCTCAGAGCCAACAGCAACATAACTGTCTTTAACTGCAATATCAGATCTTTAAGCAAACATTACGAAGACCTCATAGCATTACTAAATTCCCTGCATGCCAATATGTCCATCATTACTCTCACCAAAACCTGGCTAAAGCCTGGTAGAATGTATCACTAATACTTGCACAAGGGATGAACATGGGGAATATATAATAGCTAAATTCAAATCCAAAAAACCTACAAAAACCTCTCACAGTGATAAACATCTACAGAGTACCACAGTCAAACATTAGCCGTTTTAGTGAAAACCTAGGAAGTATGATAACTGATGCACTATGAATAAAGATCACTACTCTCAGGTGACTTCAATATAAATCTCCTGCAAGACCAGGACCCACACGTTACTGAATTCACAAACACTATGAATAACTGCTTGTTGCTACCAACAGTAATAAAACCTACAAGAATTACAGAGACTAGTGTTTCCCTGCTGGACCACATCTGGACCAACACCATATCCCCTTTAACCCTTTGAGGGTCGACAGGCCCTCTCCGAAACTCGTTCTCAGGGTCGGCCAAATTTAAAAAAAAAAAATTATTTTCTCTTATGAAAAGATAGAGAATCTTTTCCCGATCATAAAGACACCAAAAGTTTGAAATTTGATAGAAAACTTACGGAATTATGCTCTCGCAAAGTTAGCGGTCTCGGCGATGTTTACGCATCGGCGATTTGCCCACTTTGAGCCCCATATTTCGGCCAATTTCACTGTACTAGTCGACAAAAAACATGAATATTTCGCTAGAACTCCATTTTTTCTATCGAATGGGTGCAAGAAACCACCCATTTATAAATTCAACTATCCAGTACAGTGGTCAGAATTAGCAATTTTGCCAATTTCACACAAATTTCAAAAGATGCCAATTTCCGAATAGGGTCCAGAATAAACAAGAAAGACATTCCTGGCACTAAAATGACATTTCCTCTAGTCATTAGTCACGTTTCAAGGGCCCTCTTATATTCTTTTGCTTTCCACTTTGAATTTTTATTCTCACAAAAAATATAAGATTTACTGTTATGCAGACTACTGCTTAGTGTAAAAAATGGTATAAATATTATTGGTGCACTTGTAAAGAATATTAGACTCACCAGTTGACGTGTATTGCACGCTTGCACGATTTGTTTACTTTTGAAGTTTGGTAAAAATCGAACATTTCTGCTACTTTGAGCTCAATTTCAAGGCACCTTTCATTGTAAAACCAGTCAAAATCATCTCATTTCTGTAATATGTCTTCCATTCTATAAAATGAGAACCAAGAAAACTAGAATACAACAATAAATACCATACGAAAATACACTGCAAAGTCGCTGATTTATTAAAAAAAAATGGTCAAAGTTTTTTTTTTTCTCATTATGCACTGTGTGCTGCAGGATTTTTTTTAGACTGTGCACACTGACCACATAGACCCATTCTTTCATATGAAGGCCTACCAGCTTTCTCCCACTAGATTTGAGGCCGCTAGAATTTATGAGTACTAGTACGTCAAAAACCCCTACTCGTAAAACGTACTAGTACGACCAAAACCCTCAAAGGGTTAAAATCAGGCATAATCGCAGATAATACCACAGACCATTACCCTACCTTTCTCATAACTAATCTAGGCAAATTACCCCAAGACACTACTAAAGTCACTTTCAGACTTCACAATGAGGCAGCCATTAATAACTTCACAACAGCAGTGACAAACATTAACTGGCACACTGAGCTAGAAATCTGTACAGATATTGACAAATGTATTAATAATTTTCTAAAAAAGACCCAATACCTCTATAACAAGCACTGCCCTAAAAAAGCTAAACAGTTGACAGCTAAGAGACTGAACAGTCCCTGGCTAACACCCAGCATCCTCAAATCCATAAATACAAAGCACCAATATGAAAAACAGTACAGAATGGGTCACATAACCAGAGACCTAACAAAACGTTACTCGTCAGTCCTAACCAGCCTATTAAGAAGGGCTAAAAAATTGTATTATGAGAACAGATTATCCAGCTTAAAAGGTGGTATAAAAAAGACCTGGAAAACGCTATCAGAAATACTAGGAACAAAAAAGATATCACGAAGTAGCGCAATTGAACTAACAAAACCAGATGAACCCCAACTCCCACCAACTGAAACAGCAAACAGACTCGATGAATTCTTCTCCACCATAGGAAAAAACCTTGCCAATAAAATCCCAAGCTCAAATACCCCACCCATTGACTACCTCACTGGCAACTACCCAAACACACTGTTCCTAGCTTCGACTAACCCAACAGAAGTCTCCCTTATTATCAACACACTAAAAAACAAGACAGGAGATTTAAATACCTTACCACTCTTTATATACAAAAAAGCATTGCAAGTGCTGTCACCAATCATTGCAACACTCTTCACCAAATCCATCGAATTCTCTACCTTCCCTACAGTTCTCAAAATAGCGAGGGTCACCCCGATCCATAAAGGAGGAGACCAAACAGACTTGAATAACTATAGGCCAATATCCAGCTTAAACCCTTTCTCTAAAATCTTCGAAAAATTAATTCATAAGCGAATCTATTCTTACCTCATCTCCCACAACATGCTCAACCCCTGTCAGTTTTGGTTCAGGCCTAATAAAAATGCAAATGATGCTATTATGCACATGCTAGAACAAATATACACTGCACTAGAGAATAAAGAAGTCCCACTGGGAATCTTCATTGATTTACATGAAGCTTTTGATACAGTTGACCATGACTTGCTCCACATAAAATTGTCGCACTGTGGTATAAGAGGGCACTCCCTCAACTACCTAAAGTCATACCTCAGCAACAGAAGCCAATATGTGTACACAAATGGAGCAAACTCTTCCGCACAACCAATTACAGTTGGTGTTCCACAGGGAAGTGTCCTTGGCCCTCTTCTCTTTCTCGTTTACATAAATGACCTACCAAATGCATCGCAACTACTCAAACCCACACTATTTGCAGATGACACTACATACATCTTCTCTCACCCGAGCCCAGTCATGCTAGCCAATACTGTGAATACCAAATTACAGAAAATATCTACCTGGATGAGGACTAACAAACTTACTCTCAACATTGACAAAACCTGCTTCATTCAGTTTGGTAACAGAGCTACAGATGTCCCTCTTAACATAATGATAAACAGATCACCTATCATAAAGCTCACAGAGGGAAAATTCTTAGGAATCCACCTTGATAATAGACCCAAATTTCAAACACATATGCAACAAATTTCCAAGAAAATTTCCAAAACCGTAGGCATACTATCGAAGATACAGTACTATGTTCCACAGTCAACCCTCCTGCCCTATATCACTCACTTATTTACCCCTATCTCACCTATGGAATTTGTGCATGGGGCTCAACAAAAATAAATCATCTCAGACCATTAATTACCCAACAAAAGGCTGTAACCAGAATGATAACAAATTCCCATTACAGGCAGCACACTCCACCAATATTCAAAACTAAACCTAATCACCGTACAAAACATCCATACTTATTATTGTACATACTACATGCATAGAACACTTAACTCGGATATAAACCCTCCCCTCAAACGTCTCCTTATCAACCTCAACAGAACACATGACCATAACACAAGGCACAGATCACTCTTTGATGTTCCTCGTGTCCTTCTCACACTATGCAAAAACTCAATGCACATAAAAGGCCCAAAAATCTGGAATTCATTACCTCTGAATATGAAAGAAACACTGTCGGTTTATAAATTCAAGTCTCTACTTAACCCTTTGAGGGTCGACAGGCCCTCTCAGAAACTCGCTCTCAGGATCTGCCAAATTTAAAAAAAAAAAAAAATTATTTTTTCTTATGAAAAAATAGTTTTTTTTTCTAAACATTATAGGCTAAATAAAATTTTTTTTACCATCAATACTTACCGAGATATGGAGGCGTGAAGTTTGCCAAAATTGAACAACATCTGGTAACATCGCCGACTGCCGTCACCCGGTATTTTTCTATTTACTTTTTTATGTACTATTTTCAATTATTTTTCAATTTTTCTTTTTCTGAGTAACTTTTATGGCCTCTGAGACCAATATGATCAGTATTTTGTAAGTTATTTCTTTTTCAATACTACACAATAAGGGCATAAACACTGTTGTCATTATTTTGTTTAAAGAAAATATTTACACAAACAAACGATATGAAATGTTGTTTATTACTATTTTACTATATTTTATATACACATATACAGTCACAGGACATGTTTCTAGAAGTTCTGCAGCCTGTGGAAGTCTTTGAAACATGGTGTCATGCACAGTGGTGTTTTACATTCCTCACATAAAACGAGTGTCTCTGCATTGTTGTGGGCGTTTTTTTGTATGTGCACAGATGTAACACCTCTTCTGAGCCTTTTTCTTGAAAGCAGTAGCAGGCAGTTTTACTAGGAAGTAATCACCATGCTTCAGACGAGCAGGTAGTTGTTGATAATTTGGTGGGCGGTCAGTTGCAGGTGTTCTTCCTTGCTACTTGAATACTTTTTGTCTGATGACAGACAAACAGAATTCGCCGTACTGTGGTTTGTTTCTGGTCCTCATCTTATACATATTATAAGCATTGAGCATGGAAATGTCCAGAAGATGGAAAAAGAGTTTGATGTACCACTTATAACTCTTGCGAACACAATCAGCAAACCCAGTCTGCATGTCACATTTGTCCACTGAATGCATGTTGAAGGTGTAATCAGTCACAGCTGCAGGTTTTAGAATGGGTTCATTGCTCTCTCTATGCTGCCTGCCACTGTCTGCCATTTCATTAGGGTGAACTGATGACGACAGTGTGACATCTCGTTTGTCATGCCACCGAAATGCCATGATGTCATTGGCAGCAAATGCCTGCACCTCACCTCTACGAGTGCCAGCGTCAAACCTGGGCATATGTTTCCGATTTGCACGCACTGTGCCACACACATCTGTTATGTTCACTCGCAAAAAATCACTGAGTGAGGGGCTTGTGTACCAGTTATCTGTAAATAATATATGCCCCTTACCAAGGTATGGTTCTATCATTGTTCTAACCACATCACCAGAGATGCCCAATAACTTCCTGGTATTTTGCAATGTATAACTTCCAGTGTACACAATAATATCCAATACCAGACCACTGTAACAATCACAAAGCACAAACAACTTTATACCAAAGCGTTTCCTCTTGCTTGGTATGTACTGCTTGAAAGAGAGTCTTCCTTTGAACAGAATCAAAGACTCGTCAATTACAAGCTTCCTGAAGGGATAAAAATGCGTACTGAATTTCTCTTTCAGATACACAAACACATCCCTAATCTTATATAACCTGTTGTTTCTGTCAGGCCTGGTTTTGTCTGAGAAGTGAAGCATACGTAACATTAGCACACATCGATTCACTGGCATTATATCACTGAAACCTGGGGTTGCAATCAGGCGGTCTGTTGACCAGTATGATTTCACTTTGTGCTTATACACATGTGGCATAAGCATTATTGTGGCATAGAAAAGATACATCTCAGCCACAGTTGCCTCCTTCCACTCGTGTAGACGTGATTTTGGTGAAAGTAATGTGTTTGCCATTGTGTACTCATAGTATGTGTTGCTTTCCATGACAATACTTTCCATCAGGGGTTCGTCAAAGAATAACTCGAAACATTCCAGTTTAGTGGCATTGTTCCCAAGTGTACAAGATGGCCATATTCCACTTTGGCTGTCATCAAACTGGTGGGGATTTGGAACAAAATTGACAGCTTCCTGCCAATCCCAGGTGCAGTCAGCTGGTGGGTACTGGACAATGACAGGTGGTTGTGGTTGTGGAGGCTGGTGTGGTGGGTGGGTGGAGGATGGTGGCCTTTGTTGTA
Organism: Cherax quadricarinatus; assembly: GCF_026875155.1. Classification (NCBI taxonomy): domain Eukaryota; kingdom Metazoa; phylum Arthropoda; class Malacostraca; order Decapoda; family Parastacidae; genus Cherax; species Cherax quadricarinatus. Next base: position 13,429,332 of record NC_069422.1, read on the forward strand.
GATCAGCTGAGGCAGTGGCGTGGGTGGCAGCATGGCCCACTGCTGGTGCCTTGCCACCGGCACCACTGCCACCACGCACATTTTCCATCCCAATTGCAACAGTATCATCGTCATTTTCACTGTCTGTTCCTGTTTTACAGCCACAGGATGTACTCCGAGTTGTACTCCTTCCCCTTGGAATAGCATATGGCACACTACCAGAGCGCATATATCGTCGTATATACTGACGCTTCACTGGGGAATATTGCACTTCACTATCACTACTGGAACTAGTTTGAAGAGCTTGTAGTTCATATTCACTATCACTATCATCACAAATGCTCTCATCTGAGTCTGGGATTTGGGAAAATAGGAGTTTCCTCTTGGATTCTGGTACAACTGAACGTGAACAAGACGGCCCAGCACCAGAGGTGGAAGGCTGAGGGTCGTCTGGGTTTTCCTCACTATTACCGATGTTATGGTCATTAGTTTTGGTCAAAACCTCACCAAAACCTTGAAACTCATCTTCGCTGGCACTTCCATCTGTATTAGAACTGTCACTGGGGAACAAAAGTGTCCCAATTCGCCGAGGAGTGAGGAGCTTCTTACTGCGAGGCATGGTGGACATTGTTTACTAAGATGGCATTCCCACAATGCACCACTGGGTCCCAGATTTTTTTTCTACCACGCACACCGACCACACAGACCCATTCTCTCACATCTAGGCCTACCAGCCTTTTTCCCACGAGATTTGACGGCGCTAGAATTTATGCGTACTAGTACGTCAAAAAGCCCTGTGCATAAGCTGTACTAGTACGTCCGAAACCCTCAAAGGGTTAAAAATCACTTGCTCACCCACAACTAAATAAATACTGAATAATTGTATCTCATAAATGTTTAACCTGTGACCCAATCAAACTTTGTTATTTTTAATTACATTACCTAACGGAATACTCCATTCTACTGAATGCACAGCAACACAGTAAATGACCATATGATCTGTCTTTGAAATACTCATTTGTGCTTAATTGTTATCTGTTTACAATAATGTTTACCACTGAATATATCATTGCTTAGTTAAAATTAAGTTAATTTTAAGTCTTCCCATAATGCTCTGCATACAAGGGGCTTTGGCATGTTACAGTTAACCACTGTATTTTTTTGTACTTCAATGTATCATGTTCAGATTAATGAATAAATAAAATAAATAAATAAATAAATAAAGAATGAAGAAAAAGAAAGGTAGGTAGGAAGGAATGATGACACATTTACCTAGGATAACTACCTAACACAACTGTCTGTTATTACTATGAAGAAAACTGCTCAAACGAGGTGTTTTGTCTGTGCACATACGAAAAAACGCCCACAAAAACAGAGACACTCGTTTTATGTGTGAGAAGTGTAAAACACCATTGTATATGAAACCATGTTTCAAAGAGTTCCAGAAGCTGGTGAACTTCTAGGAACATGTCCAGTGACTGTACATTTGTATATACAGTGGTCCCTCGCTTTTCGTAGTTCCCGGCAATCGTAAATTTCGCCAATCATAGGGGTATTTTCATATAAACATGGACTCGCTTTTCATAGGTTGACTCGCGAGTCATAGTTCATCCGGGACGCATACCCACGGCGTGAGCTGGGGCAGCAGCCAGTATGGCATTGTTTATCAGTGAGCGAAGGTCCGCTCACGTGCTCCAGCGACATATTTCATAATATTTTAGTGCTTGCAAGTACTAAATAAGCTACCATGGCTCCAAAGAAAGCTTCTAGTGCCAAGCCTGTGGTAAAGAAGGTGAGAAATACGATTGAATTTAAGAAAACCATCATTGAACAATATGAAAGTGGTACAAGTGTGGTCGAACTGTCCAGGATGTATAAGAAACCCTACACAACCTTATGTTCCATAGTGGCCAAGAAAAAGGAAATAAAGGATGCTGTTGTTGCAAAGGGAGTAACTATGCTGACAAAAATGAGATCACCAGTACTGGAAGAGGTTGAGAAGTTATTATTGGTGTGGATAAATGAGAAACAATTAGCAGGAGATACTCTTATGACTTCGATTATTTGTGTAAAGGCTAGGCAGTTGCATGAAGATTTGGTAAAGAAATTGCCTGCAAATAGTGGTGATGTGAGTGAATTTAAGGCCAGCAAAGGCTGGTTTGAGAGATTTAAGAACCGTACTGGCATACACAGTGTGGTAAGGCATGGTGAGGCTGCCAGTTCGGACCACAAGGTTGCTGAAAAATATGTGCATGAATTCCAGGAGTACATAGAGGCTGAAGGCCTGAAACCTGAACAAGTGTTCAATTGTGACAAAACAGGCCTCTTTTGGAAGAAAATGCCAAAGAGGACCTTCATTACACAGGTGGAAAAGGCAATGCCAGGACACAAGCCTTTGAAAGACAGGCTGATGCTCATGTTCTGTGCTAATGCTAGTGGGGATTTGAAAGTGAAGCCATTACTAGTGTACCATTCTGAAAATCCCAGAGTGTTCAGGAAAAACAATGTTATGAAGAGTAAATTGTGTGTGTTTTGGAAATTTAATAGTAAGGTATGGGTCACGAGAGAAATTTTCGTCGACTGGTTCAATGAAGTGTTTGGCCCGAGTGTGAAGGAGTATCTCCTGGAAAAGAAATTGGATCTCAAGTGCATGCTAGTAATGGACAATGCACCTGCTCATCCTCCAAACTTGGATGACCTAATTTTCGAGGAGTTTGGGTTCATCACAGTAAAGTTCTTGCCCCCAAATACCACTCCTCTCCTCCAACCCATGGACCAGCAGGTTATTGCAAACTTTAAAAAACTCTCACAAAAGCAATGTTTCACAGGTGCTTGACTGTGACCAATAAAATTTAATCCATTCCGACACCCAAAGTATTAAAACAAAAAAATTTTTTACATGAAATAAATACATATAGTACATAAAAATACAATGGGAAATGATGAATGAAACATTAACATCATAACACTTACCTTTATGGAGATTCTTCTTAGTGTATGGGAGACTGAGGAGGAGGAGAGAGATTGGATGTTTACAGTTTGGAAGGGGGAATCCCCTTCCATCAACCCTCAGGTACCATTTCTTTTCTGGGGTTGCTTCTCTATCTCTGTTTCTTAATGCCACTAGGACCAGCTTGAGAGTCACTGAAGTCCTGTCTCACAAAATAACTGTCCAGAGAGCACTGTTTCTGGCGTCTCTTTTAACACTTCCCTAAAATGGCCCAAGACTTTGTCACTGTACATGTTGCCAACCTGGCTTGCAAACACCTTGTTTAGGGTGATGTTTCTCCATAAAGCTTTCCATCTTACCCCACATAGTAAAAATCTCTTTAATTTCTGAAGAAGGAAACCTTTCTTCCATCTCTCTTCCTCCCCCTCGGGAAAGCAAAAATCTGAGCTGCAATTTTTTTGCTGTTCCTGCTGAAGCTCTTGCAGCTCCTCAGTGGTGAGCTTTTCCCGTGTGGTCTTCCACCAATTCTTCCACATCCTCCAACTCATATCCAACCCCATGGAACTCCCCAGTGCCACAATTAATTTTACAACAGACATAGGCTCATCAGGGTCAGTCCCAAACCCTTCAAAATCCCTCTTGTCAACACAATCTGGCCACAATTTTCTCCAGGCAGAGTTCAAAAGTCCTGGTAGTCACTCCCTCCCAAGCCATACCTATAAGGGTTATGCAATGGAGGATGCTGAAGTGTTCTCTCCAAAATTCCCTTAGGGTCAAGTGAGTGTCTGTGGTCACAGTCAGGCACCTGTGAAACATTGCTTTTGTGTAGAGTTTTTTAAAGTTTGCAATGACCTGCTGGTCCATGGGCTGGAGGGAGAGGAATGGTATTCGGGGCAAGAACTTTACTGTGATGAACCCAAACTCCTCAAAAATTAGGTCATCCAAGTTTGGAGAATGAGCAGGTGCATTGTCCATTACTAGCAGGCACTTTAGATCCAATTTCTTTTCCAGGAGATACTCCTTCACACTAGGGCCAAACACTTCATTGAACCACTCGACGAAAATTTCCCTCGTGACCCATGCCTTACTATTAGATTTCCAAAACACATAATTTACTCTTCATAACATTGTTTTTCCTGAACACTCTGGGATTTTCAGAATGGTACACTAGTAATGGCTTCACTTTAAATCCCCACTAGCATTAGCACAGAACATTAGCATCAGCCTGTCTTTCATAGGCTTGTGTCCTGGCATTGCCTATTCCTCCTGTGTAATGAAGGTCCTCTTTGGCATTTTCTTCCAAAAGAGGCCTGTTTCGTCACAATTGAACACTTGTTCAGGTTTCAGTCCTTCAGCCTCTATGTACTCCTTGAATTCATGCACATATTTTTCAGCTGCCTTGTGGTCCGAACTGGCAGCCTCACCATGCCTTACCACACTGTGTATGCCAGTACGGTTCTTAAATCTCTAAAACCAGCCTTTGCTGGCCTTAAATTCACTCACATCACCAGGGAGACTAATGTTCACTCCTGCATAAACAAAGTCACACTGACGATGTGTAAACCACTCCCTCGTATTTTTGTACAATTTCCTTCTTCAATTATATCATATTTATTATTATTATTATTATTATTATTATTTTTTATTTTTTTTTTCAACAAGTCGGCCGTCTCCCACCAAGGCAGGGTGACCCAAAAAAGAAAGAAAATCCCTAAAAAGAAAATACTTTCATCATCATTCAACACTTTCACCACACTCGCACATTATCACTGTTTTTGCAGAGGTGCTCAGAATACAACAGTTTAGAAGCATACACATATAAAGATACACAACATATCCCTCCAAACTGCCCAAAAATCCCTAACCCCTCCTTTAAAGTGAGGCATTGTACTTCCCATTTCCAGGACTCAAGTCCGACTATATGAAAATAACCGGTTTCCCTGAATCCCTTCACTAAATATTACCCTGCTCACACTCCAACAGATCGTCAGGTCCCAAGTACCATTCGTCTCCATTCACTCCTTCTAACACGCTCACGCACGCTTGCTGGAAGTCCAAGCCCCTTGCCCACAAAACCTCCTTTACCCCCCCCTCTCCAACCCTTTCGAGGACGACCCCTACCCCGCCTTCCCTTTCCCCCATAGATTTATATGCTTTCCATGTCATTCTACTTTGATCCATTCTCTCTAAATGACCAACCACCTCAACAACCCCTCTTCTGCCCTCTGACTAATACTTTTATTAATCCACACCTTTTTCCCAATTTCCCACTCCGAATTTTCTGCATAATATTTACACCACACATTGCCCCTTAAAAAAGGACATCTCCACTGCTCCAACCGTCTCCTCGCTGCTGCATTTACCACCCAAGCTTCACACCCATAAGAGTGTTGGTACTACTAAACCTTTCATACATTCCCTTCTTTGCCTCCATAGATAACGTTTTTTTACTCCTCACATACCTCAACGCACCACTCACCTTTTTTCCCCTCATCAATTTTTATGATTAACCTCATCCTTCATAAATCCATCCGCCGACACGTCAACTCCCAAGTATCTGAAAACATTCACTTCTTCCATTTCTCCTCCTCCCCAATTTGATATCCAATTTTTTTTTTCTAAATCATTTGACACCCTCATCACCTTACTCTTTTCTATGTTCACTTTCAACTTTTACCTTTACACACATTCCCAAACTCACCACTAACCTTTGCAATTTTTCTTTAGAATCTCCCATAAGCACAGTATCATCAGCAAAAAGTAACGTGTTCAATTCCCATTTTGAATTTGATTCCCCAAATTTAATCCCACCCCTCTCCCGAACACTTAGCATTTTATTTCCTTTCAACCCCATCTTAAATAATTAAAAAACCCATGGGTGACTTTAAACCAACCCCTGCAAAACCTACTTTTAGGGGAAGTAGTTTTCCCTCTTTCTACACACCCTAACCTAGCCTCACTACCTCAAAAAAAATTTTTTTACAGATTTAATAACTTAACACCTATTCCATAATTGCAACACTGCCACATTGCCCTCATCCACTCTATCTATCCTTTTCTAACCCCAAAAATGCATAAAAAATTTCCCCTACCTTTTTTTCTAATACGTTCCCATAATGCTTCAATGTAAACACTTACTACACATCCCCTACCCCTGAAACCCCTTGTCTCCGCAATCCTAAATTCTGTTTACCCTAATGCTTAATTAAACCCTATGTACACTTTTTCCTGGAATACTCAGTAAACTTTTCCTCTATATTTTTGCAGTCCTTTGCCCCCTTTTCCCTTTATATAAAGGACTATACAGCCTCCGCCGGGGTCCCTTTCCCCCTCTTTCATCATTTATTAAACAAAATACCAACCACCCCCCCTATACCCCCCTCTTTTCTTTCTGCATGACCCCATCATTTCCAGCTGCTTTAACCCCCTTTCATTTACGTAAGCCTCACGTACCTCCCCCACACTTTCATTCTCTCTTCTTCCTCCTAAAAATGTAAACCTCCTGACCAGTGCAGGAAAAAACTGCCTCTTTTCTTTCCCTTTTCTTTAAAAGTTCCCCAAAATATTCTTTCCCTCTACCAATACCTCCATCTCCCCCCTAACTCCCCCACTCTGTTTTAACTACAAAACCCTACTTTCCCATCTTTCTTAAATTTTTAACTCACTCCCAAAATTTTTTCTTATTTCATTAAAATTTCTTTTACAGTGCCTCTCCCCCTCTTCATCTGCTCCCTTTTTCACTCTTCCCACCCTTTTCCTTTCTTTTACTCTCCATATCCTGCTCTTCTTTAAAATTTGCTTTTTAAAAAAAACCCCTTTAAAGCACCTTTTTTTCTTTTACATACCCTTTACTTCATCATTCCACCAATCACTCCTCTTTCCCCCTGCCCCCACCCCCAAACCACAAACTTTTTGCCCCCCATTCAAAAATGCATTTTTAAAAAATATTCCAACCCTTTCAACCCCCCCCCACTCATCTTTGACTAGCCCACCTTTCGCTAAAGTCCTTAAATCTCACCCGAACTTCCTCCTCCCCTTTTTATACACTTTCACCCCCCTCTTACTGTTGTTCCCACCTTTCCCTTTTTTTCCCATCTACCCTTACTCTAACTGAGCTAAAACTAAATAATACCGATATATCATTTTCCCCCTATAAACATGTATATCCTGGACCCTACTCATCCCTTTTATCCCCAAACATAAAAAATAAACACTTTCATTACGTCTAATAACCTTGAAAATTTATTTTCCTCTTTTTTATAAAATATGTATTTTTTTTTATTTTTTTTTTTATCACACTGGCCCATTCCCCCCAAGGCAGGGTGGCCCGAAAATAAAAACTTTTACATCATTCACTCCATCACGTCTTGCCAAAGGGTGCTTTACATACAGTTTTTAAACTGCAAAATTTTAAAACCCCTCCTCAAGGGGCAGGCACTGACTTCCCATCTCCAGGACTCAAGTCCCCTCCGGGTTTTCCCCCAACCCCTTCATAAAGTTTCTTTGCTCCACTCCACAGCACGTCAAGTATTAAAAACCTTTTTTTCCCCTTTACCCATCAAACACGCTCACCATGCCTCCCGGAATCCCAAACCCCTCGCACAAAAAAACCTCCTTTTACCCCCCCCTCTCCAACCTTTCCTAGGCCGCCCTACCCCGCCTTCCTTCCACTACAGACTGATACACTCTTGAAGTCATTCTGTTTCTCTCCATTCTCTCTACATATCCGAACCACCTCAACAACCCTTCCTCAGCCCTCTGGACAACAGTTTTGGTAATCCCGCACCTCCTCCTAACTTCCAAACTACGAATTCTCTGCATTATATTCACACCACACATTGCCCTCAGACATGACATCTCCACTGCCTCCAGCCTTCTCCTCGCTGCAACATTCATCACCCATGCTTCACACCCATATAAGAGCGTTGGTAAAACTATACTCTCATACATTCCCCTTTTTTGCCTCCAAGGACAAAGTTCTTTGTCTCCACAGACTCCTAAGTGCACCACTCACTCTTTTACCCTCATCAATTCTATGATTCACCTCATCTTTCATAGACCCATCCGCTGACACGTCCACTCCCAAATATCTGAATACATTCACCTCCTCCATACTCTCTCCCTCCAATCTGATATTCAATCTTTCATCACCTAATCTTTTTGTTATCCTCATAACCTTACTCTTCCTGTATTCACCTTTAATTTTCTTCTTTTGCACACCCTACCAAATTCATCCACCAATCTCTGCAACTTCTCTTCAGAATCTCCCAAGAGCACAGTGTCATCAGCAAAGAGCAGCTGTGACAACTCCCATTTTGTGTGTGATTCTTTATCTTTTAACTCCACACCTCTTGCCAAGACCTCGCATTACTTCTCTTACAACCCCATCTATAAATATATTAAACAACCACGGTGACATCACACATCCTTGTCTTAAGGCCTACTTTTACTGGGAAAAAATTTCCCTCTTTCCTACATACTCTAACTTGAGCCTCACTATCCTCGTTAAAAACTCTTCACTGCTTTCAGTAACCTACCTCCTACACCATACACTTGCAACATCTGCCCCATTGCCCCCCTATCCACCCTGTCATACGCCTTTTCCAAATCCCCTAAATGCCACAAAGACCTCTTTAGCCTTATATAAATACTGTTCCCTTATATGTTTCACTGTAAACACCTGGTCTACACCCCCCCTACCTTTCCTAAAGCCTCCTTGTTCATCTGCTATCCTATTCTCCGTCTTACTCTTAATTCTTTCAATAATAACTCTACCATACACTTTACCAGGTATACTCAGCAGACTTATCCCCCTATAATTTTTGCACTCTCTTTTATCCCCTTTGCCTTTATACAAAGGAACTATGCATGCTCTCTGCCAATCCCTAGGTACCTTACCCTCTTCCATACATTTATTAAATAATTGCACCAACCACTCCAAAACTATATCCCCACCTGCTTTTAACATTTCTATCTTTATCCCATCAATCCCGGCTGCCTTACCCCCTTTCATTTTACCTACTGCCTCACGAACTTCCCCCACACTCACAACTGGCTCTTCCTCACTCCTACAAGATGTTATTCCTCTTGTCCTATACACGAAATCACAGCTTCCCTATCTTCATCACATTTAACATTTCCTCAAAATATTCCTCCATCTTCCCAATACCTCTAACTCTCCATTTAATAACTCTCCTCTCCTATTTTTAACTGACAAATCCATTTGGTTCTCTAGGCTTTCTAACTTGTTAATCTCACTCCAAAACTTTTTCTTATTTTCAACAAAATTTGTTGATAGCATCTCACCTACTCTCTCATTTGCTCTCTTTTTACATTGCTTCACCACTCTCTTAACCTCTCTCTTTTTCTCCATATACTCTTCCCTCCTTGCATCACTTCTACTTTGTAAAAACTTCTCATATGCTGACTTTTTCTCCCTTACTACTCTCTTTACATCATCATTCCACCAATCGCTCCTCTTCCCTCCCGCACCCACTTTCTTGTAACCACAAACTTCTGCTGAACACTCTAACACTACATTTTTAAACCTACCCCATACCTCTTCGACCCCATTACCAAATCTCTTTCTACACATAGCTCAATTAAAGGCTCCCCATTTACATTTACCCCTGGCACCCCAAATTTACCTACTACTCCCTCCATAACATTTTTACCCACTTTAGCATTGAAATCCCCAACCACCATTACTCTCAAAACTTGATTCAAAACTCCCCATGCATTCACTCAACATTTCCCAAAATCTCTCTCTCTCCTCTACACTTCTCTCTTCTCCAGGTGCATACACGCTTATTATAACCCACTTTTCACATCCAATCTTTATTTTACTCCACATAATCCTTGAATTAATACTTTTATAGTCCCTCTTTTCCTGCCATAGCTTATCCTTCAACATTACTGCTACTCCTTCTTTAGCTCTAACTCAAATTTGAAACCCCTGACCTAATCCCATTTATTCCTCTCCACTGAAACTCTCCACCCCCTTCAGCTTTGTTTCACTTTAAGCCAGGACATCCAGCTTCTTCTCATTCATAACATCCACAATCATCTCTTTCTTATCATCTGCACAACATCCACACACATTCAGACTTCCCACTTTGACAATTTTCTTCTTCTTATTCTTTTTAGTAATCTTTACAGGAAAAGGGGTTACTAGCCCATTGTTCCCGGCATTTTAGTTGACTTTTACAGCACGCATGGCTTACGGAGGAAAGATTCTTATTCCACTTCCCCATGGATATAAAAGGAAAAGTAATAAGACCAAGAACTATTAAGATAAAATCAAAGAAAACTCAGATGAGTGTGTATAAATAAATGTGTACATGTATGTGTAGTGTGACCTAAGTGTAAGTAGAAGTAGCAAGACATACCTGTAATCTTGCATATTTATGAGACAGACAAAAGACATCAGCAATCCTACCATCATGTAAAACAATCACAGGCTTTCGTTTTACACTCACTTGGCAGGACGGTAGTACCTCCCTGGGTGGTTGCTGTCTACCAACCTACTACTATTATTATTATTATTATTATTATTATTATTATTATTATTATTATTATTATTATTATTATTATTATTATTATTATTATTATTATTATTATTACTATTGTTATTATTAGCTGTAGCAGAAATGTTTAATTCTTTGCAGTGTTCAAGAGTAAACACATGATGTCTCCGTCTAATACCTGTCCGAATAGCCATTCCAATATGCAGTCATGAATGGGTTTACTTTATTTATTCTGTAGTTTAATAGCAAATAATGAACAAACAAAACACTCACCACACTGAGTGGTGGGAGGGCTGGCTGCCAGTTGCGGGGGTTGGAGGGAGGGTAGTAGGGACTCGCAGGTGGCGGGAAACTTAAATATGATTTGGCGGCTGGGAATTTGGCGGTTGGGAATTCGCGAATGTGTGAAGCCCGTGAAAGTTGAAAACGTGAATGTTGAGGGAGACCTGTACAGTGGCTCTGTACTCCAGTGCCCTAAATTAATAATAATAATAATTATTATTATTACAATAATACAGTGGACCCCTGCATACCGTACGCATCGCATACCATACAATCTGCATACCGGACGCTTTGATCGCAAAAATTTGGCCTCGCAAACCGCCCAAAAACCCGCTCACCGTCCTTCGTCCGAGACGCGTCCAATGTGCGGCCTGAGCCAGCCTCATATGTTCCGCCGGTGGCATTGTTTACCAGCCAGCCTCCGCGGTAACATCCAAGCATACAATCGGAATATTTTGTATTATTACAGTGTTTTCGGTGCTTTATCTGGAAAATAAGTGACCATGGACCCCAAGAAAGCTTCTAGTGCCAACCCTACAGCAATAAGGGTGAGAATTCCAATAGAAATGAAGAAAGAGATCATTGATAAGTATGAAAGTGGAGTGCGTGTCTCTGAGCTGGTCAGGTTGTACAAGAAACCCAAATCAACCATCTCTACTATTGTGGGCAACAGAAAGGCAATCAAGGAAGCTGTTCATGCCAAAGGTTCAACTGTGTTTTCGAAACAGAGATCGCAAGTGATGGAAGATGTTGAGAGACTCTTATTGGTGTGGATAAATGAAAAACAGCTAGCACGAGATAGCGTCTCTCAAGCGATCATAAGCGAAAAGGCTAGGAAGTTGCATGAGGATTTAATTAAAAAAATGCCTGCAACTAGTGATGATGTGAGTGAATTTAAGGCCAGCAAAGGTTGGTTTGAGAGATTTAAGAAGCGTAGTGGCATACATAGTGTGATAAGGCATGGTGAGGCTGCCAGTTTGGACCACAAAGCAGCTGAAAAATATGTGCAGGAATTCAAGGAGTACATAGAAAGTGAAGGACTGAAACCTGAACAAGTGTTTAATTGTGATGAAACAGGCCTGTTTTGGAAAAAATGCCAAGCAGGACCTACATTACTCAGGAGGAAAGGCACTCCCAGGACATAAGCCTATGAAAGACAGGCTTACTTTGTTAATGTGTTCCAATGCTACTGGTGATTGCAAAGTGAAGCCTTTATTAGTGTATCACTCTGAAACTCCCAGACCGTTCAGGCAAAAGAATGTCCTCAAGGAGAATTTATGTGTGCTGTGGAGGGCAAACAGTAAGGCATGGGTCACTAGGGACTTTTTCTATGACTGGTTACACCATGCATTTGCCCCCAATGTGAAAGATTACCTAACTGAAAAGAAATTAGAACTTAAGTGCCTCCTGGTGTTAGACAATGCCCCTGGTCATCCTACAGACGTGGCAGAGCGACTTTATGGGGACATGAAATTCATTAACATCAAGTTTTTGCCTCCTAATACCACTCCTCTCCTGCAGCCCATGGACCAGCAGGTTATTGCAAACTTCAAAAACTGTACACAAAAGCTCTGTTTGAAAGGTGCTTTGTAGTGACCTCAGAAAACTCAACTGACTCTAAGAGAGTTTTGGAGAGATCACTTTAATATCCTCAATTGTGTAAACCTTATAGGTAAGGCTTGGGAGGGAGTGACTAAGAAGACCTTGAACTCTGCTTGGTAGAAACTGTGGCCAGAATGTGTAGACAAAAGGGATTTTGAAGGGTTTGAGGCTAACCTGAGAGGATTATGCCAGTTGAGGAATCCATTGTGGCATTGGGAAAGTCCTTGGGTTGGAGGTTAGTGGGGATGATGTGGAAGAGTTGGTGGAGGAGGACAATGAAGAACTAACCACTGATGAGCTGATAGATCAACTTCAACAGCAAGAGGCCAGACCTGAGGAAACTGGTTCAGAGGAGGGGAGGGAGAAATTGAAGAAGTTGCCTACTACAAAGATTAAGGAAATCTGTGCAAAGTGGCTTGAAGTGCAAACCTTCATGGATGAAAATCACCCTCACACAGCTATTGCAAGCCGTGTTGGCAACCTGTACACTGACAATGTTGTGAAAACACTTTAGGGAAGTCATAAAGGAATGAGAGGTACAGGCCACTATGGACAGATATGTTGTGCGAAAGAAGTCCAGTGACTCTGAAGCTGGTCCTAGTGGCATTAAAAGAAGAAGGGAAGTAACCCCAGAAAAGGACTCGACACCTCAAGTCTTAATGGAAGGGGATTCCCCTTCTAAACACTAACACACTCTCTCCCCTCCTCCCATCCCATCAATCATCACCAGATCTTCAATAAAAGTAAGTGTCATGTAATTGTGTATGCCTTTTTCAGTTTGTGTGTATTAAAATTAACATTTCATGTGGTAAAAATTTTTTTTTTTTCAGACTTTGGGTGTCTTGCACGGATTAATTTGATTTCCATTATTTCTTATGGGGAAAATTCATTCGCATACCGAACATTTCGCATAACAACCAGCCCTCTTGCACGGATTAAGGTCGCTATGCGGGGGTCCACTGTACATATGTACTAATATTAATAATAGTATTATTATTAATCTATAATATAATAATTGTGTCCACTCATTACTTACCTTAAAATATCTGTAGTCTTAATGTAGAGTGAGAGGTGAGTAAACAAGATTAAATGAATAAACAAGAGAGAGAATGAGAGGGTAGAAGGTTCACGAGTTATGTAAACAAACGTTGTTGTTGTTGTTACCGGCCCGGACACGAATGGTTTTTGTTCACTCTGTCAAGCCAACCAGAAAAACATCTCATATTTGTTACTTTATATGTTGATACATTATGTAGAATGTTTATTATATAATTTTGAAAAAAAATCATGGATGGATTAAGCAAAATGCTATATTAACGTTTTATACACATTTAATGCGCCTCAGTGATTACTATTGTGTTATCATCATTATTAATATTGTGTCTTCAAGACCAATTACTCTTAATGAGTGGCTCTGAGACAGACAGACAGACAGAAAGACAGACACAAGTAGACAGAAAGACACACAGGTAGACAGACAGACACACAGGTAGACAGAAAGATAGTCACACAGGTAGACAGAAAGACAGACACAGGTAGACATAAAGACAGACACACAGGTAGGCAGAAAGACAGACACACAGGTAGACAGACAGACAGACACAGGTAGACAGAAAGACAGACACAGGTAGACAGAAAGACAGACACACAGGTAGACAGATAAACATACACACAGAGATACAGACAGACACAGATATATGAGCAGACAGATACAGACAAGTTTATGTGCAACAGTGAAAACAAATAGAGAGTTTGAGAGTAAGAGCCTTTCTTGCCACAATCTCCAGTGCAAGATTCAGACTTCATCTTAGGGGCCAAGGTGAAATTTAGTGTCCAGTTAGTACAGTTAATACAGTGTGATGCTGCTGATAGGGCAGGGTTACTCAAACTGATGCTGCCTGCATTACGCATTGCCGCCACAAGTATTGGCAAATATTGTACAGTGGCGTGCATCAGCCGGCCCAGCCCAGCTGCCAGATGCACGGTCGTAAGTCAAGTGGACGTATGTCGAGCAGGTCGTAAGTCGGATGGTAGGTGTATTATATTAAAAAAAAATTGAGTTAAATGTTTTACAAACTCTTACAAATGTATGTGAATGAACTAAAAGTAGACACATATTAATAGCATTTATTTCGCCTGACCAAGTGATCGCCCACTTCCTGTTCAGTTTGAATTCTTACATTGTCTGAACTCTGTATCTTGTTCTCTCTCTCGTTTACTCTTTTGTTAACTTGTTGGCTCTCATTGATGATGGCGTCTTAGCTTAGCTGTGATAAAAAGAAGAGTCGTAAGCCTCTTGCTTTAAGTGCCAAGTTAGAGGATGATGGTGTGCCATTCCGATTTTATTAAATAAACACCCTGCCACTCACCTCTCACACATGAATATTAATATTTTAAGGTGAATAATAAGTGTACTCTGTGCATATCTTACCTTTTATTGTGTTTTTAATGCCTTTTTCTATTGCTAACTTAATATAAGTTAGTGGGAACTTGTTGTCTGGCATTTATTGCATATTTTGTATGTGCTCTGATAATAATACTTGTGGACCTGTGTGGTAGCCGGGTGGAGGAACAACATTACGTTTTCTCTGCTCAGCCATCAGAGAAAATGTGTATGAATCTGCGTTTGGCTCAGCCACTCCTGCACTCCGTTTTTGTTTAAAATTTTCGGCATGAATTATTCATTACTTCTCCCTTTGTTTATGATGGCATTTAAAGGTAGTTGTTAGATATGATTAAATTCAGTGAACAAGGTACGTTAATGCTAATAATATGGCTCTGGGTCAGAGTGTAGGTAGCCGGTAGGTGTAGCCCACGTGGGCTACACCTACCGGCTACCTAAACTGACTTCCTACAAATAAATACTACTCACCTCTCTTCCTATATTAAGACTACACATATTTTAAGGTAAATAGTGAGTGTACTATATGTGTATTTTACCTCTCTGGGATGTTTTAAATATTGTATATTAAGTATTAGATGGGGAGCCAGGGCTACCTACACCTGGGCTACCTGCACCTGACTTCCTACAAATAAGTACTACTCACTTCTCTCTCCCTACATTAAGATTACAAATACTTTAAGATAAGTAATGAATGTATTTTACTTCGTGTGTTTTAATACCTAGTTCTATTACTAACTTAATATAATTTAGTGTAAACTTGTTGTCTGGCATTTAAATGCATTTATAAATGGAAAAAATGGCGTTCTGCCTTCTGGCAATGTCTGCTTTCCGGCGACAGCCTGGAACCTAACCCGCCATATAAGTGGGGCCCTACTGTATATTGATAATTATGTTTGTGCGCTTGTTGTGTTGTAAACAAATCACATCATGCATCCAATACACATCGACTGGTGGGTCTAATATGCTTTCACAAATGCACTGATATTATTTATACCATTTTTACAATAATGCAGTAGTCTGCATTACATTAAATCGTCTATTTTTTGTGTAAATAAAAATTCAAGTGGGGAGCAAGTTTAATATAAGAGGAGCCTGGAGATGTGACTAATGAACAGAGAAAATGTTATTTTAGTGCTTGGAATGTTTATACTGTTAACCCTTTCAGGGTTTCGGACATACTAGTACGGCTTATACACCAGGGTTTTTGACGTACTAGTACGCCTAAATTCTTGCACCCTCAAATCTAGTGAGAGAAAGCTGGTAGGCCTACATATGAAAGAATGGGTCTCTGTGGTCATTGTGCGAAGTATAAAAAAAATCCTGCAGAAAACAGTGCGTAATGAGAAAAAAAAACTTTGACCGTGTTTTTGGATTAAAACAGCGACTTTGCACTGTATTTTCGTATGGTATTTATTGTTGTATTCTAATTTTCCTGGTCTCATTTTATAGAATGGAAGACATATTACAGAAATTGAGATGATTTTGACTGGTTTTACAATGAAAAGTACCTTGAAATTGAGGTCAAATTAGCAGAAATGTTTGATTTTTACCAAAGTTCAAAAGTAAACAAATCATGCTAAGCGTCCAATACACGTTAACTGGTGACTCTAATATTCTTTCACAAGTGCGCCGATATTATTTATACCATTTCTACACTAATGCAGTAGTCTGCATAACAGTAAATCTTCTATTTTTGTTTTGTGAGAATAAAAATTCAAAGTGGAAAGCAGAGGAAATGTTATTTTAGTGCCAGGAATGTCTTTCTTGTTTATTCTGGACCCTATTTGGAAATTGGCATCTTTTGAAATTTGTGTGAAATTGGCAAAATTGCTAAATTCTGACCACTGTATTGGATAGTTGAAATTGGTAAATGGGTGGTTTCTTATTCTCATTCAATAGAAAAATGGAGTTTAGCGAAAAAGTTATGATTTTTTTCGACTAGTACACTGGAATTGGCTGAAAATAGGGTTCAAAGTGGGCAAAATCACCGATGCGTAAAGATTGTCGAGACCGCTAACTTTGCGATAGCATAATTCTGTTAGTTTTCCATCAAATTTCATACTTTTGGTGTCATTATGATCGGGAATAATTCTCTATCTTTTCATAAGAAAATTTTTTTTTTTTTAAATTTGGGCGACCCTGAGAACAAGTCTGGGAGAGGGCCTGGGGACCCTGAAAGGGTTAATTCTGGACCCTATTTTAAAATTGGCAAAATTACCAATTTCTGATCACTTTATTGGGTGGTTGAAATTGGTAAATGGGTGGTTTCTTGTACTCACTCAATAGAGCAAGTGGAGTTCTAGCGAAAGAGCTATGAATTTGGTCAGCTGGAACAGTAGAATTGGCCAAAAATAGGGCTCAAAGTGGGCAAAATCGCCGATGTGTAAATATTGCTGAGACCACTAACTTTGCGAGTGCATAATATTTAAGTTTTCCATCAAATTTTGTAATTTGGTGTCTTTGCCATCAGGAAAAGATTCTTGATCATTTCATAAGTTTTTTTTTTTTTTTTTTAAATTCTTCGACACTGAGAACAAGTTTGTGAGCAGGGATCTCAACAGTGAAAGGGCTAAAGACCCAGAAATAGCTTAACCCATCAGGATCCAGAATAAAAAAATCAAGCTAACTCAGGAAATGTTGGAACTTAAAACCTCAAATGATTTGTTAGCCCAGAAAATTAAGGAACTACGAACCATCAACACATAGTACCTCAGCAAGATAAGAACTCTGGAATATAAACTAAATGCATTGGAACAACTAAGTAACACTCACACCCAATCTGAGGACATGATCAACCACCTAAAAGATCAAGTAACCCAACTAAATATCAACATTAAGAATGAAAGAGCAAGAGTGGACTTGCAATTTACCAATGTTATGAACAACTTTCAAGCACTAAGCAATTGTACTATTCCAATTGTACTATTCCAATAGATTTACCAGAGCAAGAGGAGATATAAAAAAGACCTGGAAAACACTCTCAGATTCTGGGCACCCACAAACTGAAAAATATAGATATATTTTCCTAACTAAACCAAATGATACACAACTACAGGGTATTGATAAGTTAACAAAATAAATGACTTATTCAACCATAGGATCAAATCTTGTCAGTAAAATCCCAGGTACCAGTGCCTGAGCAAGTGATTATAGTAGGGCCCCGCTTTATGGCATTTTGCCTTACGGCGTTCTGCTAATATGGCGATGTCAAATTATGACCAAAATTTACTATACAGCAAGCAGTCTTTCAAATACGGTGTGCCCCACCTGGTTTGTTTACATTCTTCGTGACCACATCTATTATCTCAGGAAACTTTCCAAAATTTCAAGTGTTTTAACGTTGCTGCATATTTTATATGTACTCTGATAATTATACTTATGTGTACCTGTACCTAAATGTACTTGCACACTGTGCTGGTGTGCAGGTACACATTAACCCTTTCAGGTTTTCGGCCGTACTAGTACGGCTTACGCACCAGTATCCCTGACGTACTAGTACGCCTAAATTCTAGCGCCCTCAAATCTAGTGAGAGAAAGCTGGTAGACCTACATATGAAAGAATGGGTCTGTGTGGTCAGTGTGCACAGTATAAAAAAAATCCTGCAGCACACAGTGCGTAATGAGAGAAAAAAAAACTTTGACCGTGTTTTTGGATTAAAACAGCGACTTTGCACTGTATTTTCGTATGGTATTTATTGTTGTATTCTAGTTTTCCTGGTCTCATTTTATAGAATGGAAGACATATTACAGAAATTGAGATGATTTTGACTGGTTTGCAATGAATAGTACCTTGAAATTGAGCTCAAAGTAGCAGAAATGTTAGATTTTTACCGGTTCAAAAGTAAACAAATCATGCTATGCGTCCAATACACATCAACTGGTGAGTCTAATATTCTTTCACAAGTGTGCTGATGTTATTTATACCATTTCTACACTTAATGCAGTAGTCTGCATAACAGTAAATCTTCTATTTTTTTGTGAGAATAAAAATTCAAAGTGAAAAGCAAAAGAATGTAAGAAGGGTGTGGGGATGTGACTGATGAACAGAGGAAATGTTATTTTAGTGCCAGGAATGTCTTTCTTGTTTATTCTGGACCCTATTCGGAAATTGGCATCTTTTGAAATTTGTGTAAGATTGGCAAAATTGCTAAATTCTGACCACTGTATTGGATAGTTGTAATCGGTAAATGGGTGGTTTCTTGTACTCATTCGATAGAAAAAAATGGAATTCTAGTGAAATAGTTATGATTTTGTCGACTAATACACTGGAATTGGCCAAAAATAGGGCTCAAAGTGGGCAAAATCGCCGATGTGTAAAGATCGTTGAGACCGCTAACTTTGCGAGAGCATAATTCTGTAGTTTTCCATCAAATTTCATACTTTTGGTGTCATTATGATTGGGAAAAGATTCTCTATCTTTCATAAGAAAAAATAATTTTTTCTTTTTTTTAAATTTGGGGGACCCTGAGAACAAGTCTCGGAGAGGGCCTGTGGACCTGAAAGGTTTAAAATCACTAAGAGTCTCTCTACTCATGACCCAATACTACATAATAATAATCACTCTTGGGCACACTAAATGTCTTATTTACATTAATATAGGCATTTTCATTAATCCAATCTATGATATTTTTCTCAAAATTATATATGAAACCCGTTACTTAGCATATAAACATGATACATACACTCACAGAATAAAAATTGACGTAAATATGAGATTTGTTTACAAAGCGGCTGTGTAGGTAGTTTTGGAAGAATTACATTTTCTCGAGTCAAACTGTGGATAACTGTAGAAAAATATTCTTTTCGTATGCCTTCACTCTATATATAGCAATTCATGACCCTTGTGGGTTTAGTGCTACCGTCCTGCCAAGTGAGTGTAAAACGAGAGCCTGTAATTGTTTTACATGATAGTAGGATTGCTGGTGTCCATTTTTCTGTCTCATAAACATGCAAGGTTTTAGGTACGTCTTTCTCTCTTACACTTAGGTCACACTACACATTCATGTACAAGCATATATATACACACCCCTCTGGGTTTTCTTCTATTTTCTTACTAGTTCTTGTTCTTGTTTATTTTCTCTTACCTCCATGGGTAAGTGGAACAGAATTCTTACTCCGTAAGCCATGCGTGTTGTAAGAGGCAACTAAAATGCCGGGAGCAAGGGACTAGTAACCTCTTCTCCTGTATATATTACTAATCGTGAAAGGAGAAACTGTCGTTTTTCCTTTTGGGCCACCCCACCTCGGTGGGATACGGCCGGTGTGTTGAAAGAATAATAATAATAATAATAATATAAATAATAATAATATCTTCATTCACTCTAAAAATGGTGTGTTGCTGTTTGTTTATTATGTACTGACTTGTACAACTTGTACACAATGTAAGAGTATTTGTATTTTGAGGTAATTATTATTATAATAAAAAAAAAATTGAGGTAAATGTTTTACAAACTCTTACAAATGTACGTGAATGAACTAAAAGTAGACACATATTAATACGCATTTATTTTGCCTGACCAAGTGATCACCCACTACCTGTTCAGTTTGTATTCTTACATTGTCTGAACTCTGTATCTCGTTCTCTCTCTCTCGTTTACTCTTTTGTTAACTTGTTGGCTCTCTTTGATGATGGCGTCTTAGCTTAGCTGTGATAAAAAGAGGAGTCATAAACCTCTTGCTTTAAGTGCCAAGTTAGGGGATGATGGTGTGCCATTCTGATTTTATTCAATAAACACCCTGCCACTCACCTCTCACACATTAATATTAATATTTTAAGGTGAGTAATAAGTGTACTCTGTGTGTATCTTACCTTTTATTGTGTTTTTAATGCCTATTTCTATTGCTAACGTAATATAAGTTAGTGTGAACTTGCTATCTAGCATTTAATGCATATTTTATATGTGCTCTGATAATAATACTTGTGGACCTGTGTGGTTGCCGGGCGGAGGGATAGCATTACGTTTTCTCTGCTCAGCCACCAGAGAAAATGTGTATGAATCTGCATTTGGCCCAGCTACTCCCCCACTCCGCTTTTGTTTACAATTTTCAGCATGAATTATTCATTACTTCTCCCATCATTTATGATTGGCATCTAAAGGTAGTTGTTAGAAACGATTAAATTCAGTGAACAAGGTATGTCGATGCTAATAATATGGCTCTGGGCCACAGTGTAGGTAACCGGTTAGGTGTAGCCCAGGCGGGCTACACCTGCCAGCTACACCTACCAGCTACCTACAGGCTACCTACACTGACTTCCTACAAATAAATACTATGTAAAGTAAAGGACCAAGTGCAACTAAATACTACTAACCTCTCTTCCTACATTGAGATGATACATATTTTAAGGTAATTATTGAGTGTACTGTATGTGTATTTTAACTCTCTGGGCTGTTTTAAATATCGTATATTAAGTATGAGATGGGGAGCCAGGGCTACCTACACCTGACTTCCTACAAATAAGTACTATCACCTCTCACCCTACCATTAAGATTACATGTACAAATACTTGAAGATAAGTAAAGAGTGTACTGTGTATGTATTTTACTTTTTGTGTTTTTTAATGCTTTGTTTATTACTAATTAATAAATTTTGGT
>NC_069422.1:13451167-13515450 GCF_026875155.1 Cherax quadricarinatus
GGCCCCAATGAAAAATTCCCCCAACTAGGGGTATTTTCATTAAAATGGACTGTTTTTCATGGTTGACTCGGAGTCATAGTTCATCCGGGACGCATACCCACGGCGTGAGCTGGGGCAGCAGCCAGTATGGCATTGTTATCAGTGAGCGAAGGTCCGCTCACGTGCTCCAGCGACATATTTCATAATATTTTAGTGCTTGCAAGTACTAAATAAGCTACCATGGCTCCAAAGAAAGCTCCTAGTGCCAAGCCTGTGGTAAAGAAGGTGAGAAATACGATTGAATTTAAGAAAACCATCATTGAACAATATGAAAGTGGTACAAGTGTGGTCGAACTGTCCAGGATGTATAAGAAACCCTACACAACCTTATGTTCCATAGTGGCCAAGAAAAAGGAAATAAAGGATGCTGTTGTTGCAAAGGGAGTAACTATGCTGAAAAAAAATGAGATCACCAGTACTGGAAGAGGTTGAGAAGTTATTATTGGTGTGGATAAATGAGAAACAATTAGCAGGAGTTTACTCTTATGACTTCGATTATTTGTGTAAAGGCTAGGCAGTTGCATGAAGATTTGGTAAGAAATTGCCTGCAAATAGTGGTGATGTGAGTGAATTTAAGGCCAGCAAAGGCTGGTTTGAGAGATTTAAGAAACCGTACGGGGCATACACAGTGTGGTAAGGCATGGTGAGGCTGCCAGTTCGGACCACAAGGTTGCTGGAAAATATATGTGCATGAATTCCAGGAGTACATAGAGGCTGAAGGCCTGAAACCTGAACAAGTGTTCAATTGTGACAAAACAGGCCTCTTTTGGAAGAAAATGCCAAAGAGGACCTTCATTACACAGGTGGAAAAGGCAATGCCAGGACACAAGCCTTTGAAGACAGGCTGATGCTCATGTTCTGTGCTAATGCTAGTGGGGATTTGAAAGTGAAGCCATTACTAGTGTACCATTCTGAAAATCCAGAGTGTTCAGGAAAAACAATGTTATGAAGAGTAAATTGTGTGTGTTTTGGAAATTTAATAGTAAGGTATGGGTCACGAGAGAAATTTTCGTCGACTGGTTCAATGAAGTGTTTGGCCCGAGTGTGAAGGAGTATCTCCTGGAAAAGAAATTGGATCTCAAGTGCATGCTAGTAATGGACAATGCACCTGCTCATCCTCCAAACTTGGATGACCTAATTTTCGAGGAGTTTGGGTTCATCACAGTAAAGTTCTTGCCCCCAAATACCACTCCTCTCCTCCAACCCATGGACCAGCAGGTTATTGCAAACTTTAAAAAACTCTACACAAAAGCAATGTTTCACAGGTGCTTGACTGTGACCAATACAATTAATCCATTCCTGACACCCAGAAGTATTAAAACAAAAAATTTTTTACATGAAATATACATATAGTACATAAACAATACAATGGGAAATGATGAATGAAACATTAACATCATAACACTTACCTTTATTGGAGATTCTTCTTAGTGTATGGGAGACTGGAGGAGGAGGAGAGAGATTGGATTGTTTACAGTTTGGAAGGGGAATCCCCTTCCATCAACACCTCAGGTACCATTTGCTTTTCTGGGGTTGCTTCTCTTCTCTGTTTCTTAATGCCACTAGGACCAGCTTGAGAGTCACTGAAGTCCTGTCTCACAAAATAACTGTCCAGAGAGCTCTGTTTCTGGCGTCTCTTTAACACTTCCCTAAAATGGCCCAAGACTTTGTCACTGTACATGTTGCCAACCTGGCTTGCAACAACCTTGTTAGGGTGATGTTTCTCCATAAAGCTTTCCATCTTACCCCACATAGTAAAAATCTCTTTAATTTCTGAAGAAGGCACCTTCTTCCATCTCTCTTCCTCCTCCTCTGCAGCAAGATTCTGAGCTGCAATCTGTTGCTGTTCCTGCTGAAGCTCTTGCAGCTCCTCAGTGGTGAGCTCTTCGTTGTGGTCTTCCACCAATTCTTCCACATCCTCCAAACTCATATCCAACCCCATGGAACTCCCCAGTGCCACAATTAATTTTACAACAGACATAGGCTCATCAGGGTCAGTCCCAAACCCTTCAAAATCCCTCTTGTCAACACAATCTGGCCACAATTTTCTCCAGGCAGAGTTCAAAGTCCTGGTAGTCACTCCCTCCCAAGCCATACCTATAAGGGTTATGCAATGGAGGATGCTGAAGTGTTCTCTCCAAAATTCCCTTAGGGTCAAGTGAGTGTCTGTGGTCACAGTCAGGCACCTGTGAAACATTGCTTTTGTGTAGAGTTTTTTAAAGTTTGCAATGACCTGCTGGTCCATGGGCTGGAGGAGAGGAATGGTATTCGGGGGCAAGAACTTTACTGTGATGAACCCAAAATCCCCCAAAAATTAGGTCACCCAAGTTTGGAGAATGAGCAGGTGCATTGTCCATTACTTGCAGGCACTTTAGATCCAATTTCTTTTCCAGGAGATACCCCTTCACACTAGGGCCAAACACTTCTTTGAACCACTCGACGAAAATTTCCCTCGTGACCCATGCCTTACTATTAGATTTCCAAAACACATAATTTTTACTCTTCATAACATTGTTTTTCCTGAACACTCTGGGATTTTCAGAATGGTACACTAGTAATGGCTTCACTTTAAATCCCACTAGCATTAGCACAGAACATTAGAATCACCCTGTCTTTCATAGGCTTGTGTCCTGGCATTGCCTATTCCTCCTGTGTAATGAAGGTCCCTTTGGCATTTTCTTCCAAAAGAG
Source organism: Cherax quadricarinatus (assembly GCF_026875155.1). Taxonomy (NCBI): domain Eukaryota; kingdom Metazoa; phylum Arthropoda; class Malacostraca; order Decapoda; family Parastacidae; genus Cherax; species Cherax quadricarinatus. The sequence continues at coordinate 13,453,897 of NC_069422.1, forward strand.
GCCTGTTTCGTCCAATTGAACACTTGTTCAGGTTTCAGCCCTTTCAGCCTCTTTGTACTCCTTGAATTCATGCACATATTTTTCAGCTGCCTTGTGGTCCGAACTGGCAGCCTCACCTTTGCCCTTCCCACACTGTTATGCCGTAGGGTTCTTAAATCTCAAAAAACCAGCCTTTGCTGGCCTTAATTCACTCACATCACCGGGAGACTAATGTTCACTCCTGCATAAACAAAGTCACACTGACGATGTGGTAAACCACTCCCTCGTATTTTTGTACAATTTCCTTCTCAATTATATCATATTATTATTATTATTATTTTATTATTATTTTTTTATTTTTTTTTTCAACAAAGTCGGCGTCTCCCACCAAGGCAGGGGACCCAAAAAAGAAAGAAATCCCTAAAAAAAATACTTTCATCATCATTCAACACTTTCACCACACTCGCACATTATCACTGTTTTGCAGAGGTGCTCGAATACAACAGTTTAGAAGCATACACATTAAAGATCCCAAAAACATATCCCTCCAAACTGCCAATATCCTAACCCCTCCTTTAAAGTGCAGGCATTGTACTTCCCATTCCCGGACTCAAGTCCGACTATATGAAAATAACCGGTTTCCTGAATCCCTTCACTAAATATTACCCTGCTCACACTCCAACAGATTCGTCAGGTCCCAAGTACCATTCGTCTCCATTCACTCCTATCTAACACGCTCACGCACGCTTGCTGGAAGTCCAAGCCCTTGCCCACAAAACCTCCTTTCCCCCCTCTCTCCAACCCTTTCGAGGCGACCCCTACCCCGCCTTCCTTCCCTATAGATTTATATGCTTTCCATGTCATTCTACTTTGATCCATTCTCTCTAAATGACCAAACCACCTCAACAACCCTCTTTCTCCCCTCTGGACTAATACTTTTATTAACTCCACACCTTTTCCTAATTTCCACACTCCGAATTTTCTGCATAATATTTACACCACACATTGCCTTAAACAGGACATCTCCACTCCCTCCAACCGTCTCCTCGCTGCTGCATTTACCACCCAAGCTTCCACCATATAAGAGAGTTGGGTACTACAAAACTTTCATACATTCCCTTCTTTGCCTCCATAGATAACGTTTTTTGACTCCTCACATACCTCAACGCACCACTCCCCTTTTTTCCCTCATCAATTCTATGATTAACCTCATCCTTCATAAATCCATCCGCGACACGTCAACTCCCAAGTATCTGAAAACATTCACTTCTTCCTATACTCCTCCCCCCCAATTTGATATCCAATTTTTCTTTTTAAATCATTTGACACCCTCATCACCTTACTCTTTTCTATGTTCACTTTCAAACTTTCTCCTTTCACACATTCCCAAAACTCACCCAATAACCTTTGCAATTTTTCTTTAGAATCTCCCATAAGCACAGTATCATCAGCAAAAAGTAACTGTGTCAATTCCCATTTTGAATTTGATTCCCCAAAATTTAATCCCACCCCTCTCCGAACACCCTAGCATTTACTTCCTTTACAACCCCATCTATAAATATTTTAACAACCATGGTGGACATTACACATCCCTGTCTAAGACCTACTTTTTACCGGGAAGTAGTCTTCCTCTCTTCTACACACCCTAACCTGAGCCTCACTATCCTCATAAAAAACTCTTTACAGCTTTTAAATTAACTTAACACCTATTCCATATACTTGCAAATCTGCCACATTGCCCCTCTATCCACTCTATCATATGCCTTTTCTAAATCCTTTAAATGCAATAAAAACTTCCCTACCTTTATCTAAATACTGTTCACATATATGCTTCAATGAAAAACACTTGATCTACACATCCCCTACCCACTCTGAAACCTCCTTGCTCATCCGCAATCCTAAATTCTGTCTTACCTCTAATGTTTTTCAATTATAACCCTACTGTACACTTTTCCTGGAATATCAGTAAACTTATTCCTCTATAATTTTTGCAGTCTTTTTTTGTCCCCTTTCCCTTTATATAAAGGGACTATACATGTTTCTCCGCCTAGGTACCTTCCCTCTTTCATACATTTTTAAACAAAAGTACCAACCCCCAACACTATATCCCCCCCTGCTTTTAACATTTCTGTCATGATCCCATCAGTTCCAGCTGCTTTACCCCCTTTTCATTTTACGTAATGCCTCACGTACCTCCCCCACACTTACATTCTGCTCTTCTTCACCCCTAAAAGATGGTATACCCCCCTGACCAGTGCATGGAATTACTGCCTCTGTTTCTTCCTTATCATTTAAAAGTTCCTCAAAATATTTTTTCCCATCTCCCTAATACCTCCTTTCCCCATCTACAAACTCCCCTACTCTGTTTTTAACTGACAAATCCTTACTTTCCCTATGCTTTCTTAATTTTAACTCACTCCAAAATTTTCTCTTATTTTCATTAAAATTTCTTGACAGTGCCTCTCCCACTCTATCATCTGCTCTCCTTTTGCACTCTCTCACCACTCTCTTTACCTTTCTTTTATTCCATATACTCTGCTCTTCTTATAACACTTCTGCTTTGTAAAAACCTTTTCATAAGCTACCTTTTTCTCTTTTTTCTTTCCCTTTACTTCATCATTCCACCAATCACTCCTCTTTCTCCTGCCCCCCCCTCCTATAACCACAAACTTCTGCCCCACATTCTAATACGGGCATTTTAAAACTATTCCAACCCTCTTCAACCCCCCCACTACTCATCTTTGCACTAGCCCACCTTCTGCTAATAGTCGCTTATATCTCACCCGAACTTCCTCCTCCCTTAGTTTATACACTTTCACCTCCCTCTTACTTGTTGTTGCCACCTTCCTCTTTTCCCATCTACCTCTTACTCTAACTGTAGCTATAACTAAATAATGATCCGATATATCAGTTGCCCCTCTATAAACATGTATATCCTGGAGCCTACTCATCAACCTTTTATCCACCAATACATAATCTAATAAACTACTTTCATTACGTGCTACATCATACCTTGTATATTTATTTATCCTCTTTTTCATAAAATATGTATTATTTTTATTTTTTTATTATCACACTGGCCGATTCCCACCAAGGCAGGGTGGCCCGAAAAAGAAAAACTTTCACCATCATTCACTCCATCACTGTCTTGCCAGAAGGGTGCTTTACACTACAGTTTTTAAACTGCAACATTAACACCCCTCCTTCAGAGTGCAGGCACTGTACTTCCCATCTCCAGGACTCAAGTCCGGCCTGCCGGTTTCCCTGAACCCCTTCATAAATGTTACTTTGCTCACACTCCAACAGCACGTCAAGTATTAAAAACCATTTGTTTCCATTCACTCCTATCAAACACGCTCACGCATGCCTGCTGGAAGTCCAAGCCCCTCGCACAAAAAACCCTCCTTTACCCCCTCTCTCCAACCTTTCCTAGGCCGACTCCTACCCCGCCTTCCTTCCACTACAGATGTTTACACTCTTGAAGTCATTCTGTTTCTCTCCATTCTCTCTACATATCCGAACCACCTCAACAACCTTCCTCAGCCCTCTGGACAACAGTTTTGGTAATCCCGCACCTCCTCCTAACTTCCAAACTACGAATTCTCTGCATTTTTCCCCACCACACATTGCCCTCAGACATGACATCTCCACTGCCTCCAGCCTTCTCCTCGCTGCAACATTCATCACCCATGCTTCACACCCATATAAGAGCTTTGGTAAAAACTATACTCTAAATACATTCCCCTCTTTGCCTCCAAGGACAAAGTTCTTTGTCCCCACAGGACTCCTAAGTGAAACCACTCACTCTTTTACCCTCATCAATTCTATGATTCACCTCATCTTTCATAGACCCATCCGCTGGACACGTCCACTCCCAATATCTGAATACATTCACCTCCTCCATACTCTCTCCCTCCAATCTGATATTCAATCTTTCATCACCTAATTTTTTTGTTATCCTCATAACCTTACTCTTTCCTGTATTCACCTTTAATTTTCTTCTTTTGCACACCCTACCAAATTCATCCACCAATCTCGCAATTCTCTTCAGAATCTCCCAAGAGCACAGTGTCATCAGCAAAGAGCAGCTGTGACAACTCCCATTTTGTGTGTGATTCTTTTTCTTTTAACTCCACACCTCTTGCCAAGACCCTCGCATTTTACTTCTCTTACAACCCCATCTAAAATTATTTAAACAACCACGGTGACATCACACATCCTTGTCTAAGGCCTACTTTTATGGGAAAAAAATTTCCCTTTTTCCCTTTACATACTCTAACTTGAGCCTCACTATCCTCGTAAAAACTCTTCACTGCTTTCAGTAACCTACCTCCTACACCTTTACACTTGCAAATCTGCCACATTGCCCCCCTATCCACCTGTCATACGCCTTTTCCAAATCCATAAATGCCAAAAAGACCTCTTTAGCCTTAATAAAAAACTGTTCCCTTATATGTTTCACTGTAAACACCTGGTCACACCCCCCCTACCTTTCCTAAAGCCTCCTTTTTTCATCTGCTATCCTTTCTCCGTCTTATCTTAATTCTTTCAATAATAACTCTACCCTACACTTTACCAGGTATACTCAGCAGACTTATCCCCCTATAATTTTTGCACTCTTTTTATCCCCTTTGCCTTTATACAAAGGAACTATGCATGCTCTCTGCCAATCCCTAGGTACCTTACCTCTTCCATACATTTATTAAATAATTGCACCAACCACTCCAAAACTATATCCCCACCTGCTTTTAAAAATTTCTATCTTTTTTCCCCTCAATCCCGGCTGCCTTACCCCCTTTCATTTTACCTACTGCCCCACGAACTTCCCCCCCACTCACAACTGGCTCTTCCTCACTCCTTACAAGATGTTATTCCTCCTTGTCCTATACACGAAATCACAGCTTCCCTATCTTCATCAACATTTAACATTTCCTCAAAAATATTCCCTCCATCTTCCCAATACCTCTTTAAATCTCCATTTAATAACTCTCCTCTCCTATTTTTAAAATGACAAATCCATTTGTTCTCTAGGCTTTCTAACTTGTTAATCTCACTCCAAAACTTTTTCTTATTTCAACAAAATTTGTTGATAGCATCTCACCTACTCTCTCATTTGCTCTCTTTTTTTCATTGTTCACCACTCTCTTAACCTCTCTCTTTTTCTCCATATACTCTTCCCTCCTTGCATCACTTCTAAATTTGTTAAAAACTTCTCATTTTGCTGACTTTTTCTCCCTTACTACTCTCTTTACATCATCATTCCACCAATCGCTCCTCTTCCCTCCCGCACCCATTTCTTGTAACCACAAATTTTGCTGAACACTCTAACACTACATTTTTAAACCTACCCCATACCTCTTCGACCCCATTACCAATCTCTTTCTACACATAGCTCAATTAAAGGCTCCCATTTACATTTACCCTGGCACCCCAAATTTACCTACTACTCCCTCCATAACATTTTTTCCCACTTTAGATTGAAATCCCCAACCACCATTACTCTCACACTTGATTCAAAACTCCCCATGCATTCACTCAACATTTCCCAAATCTCTCTCTCTCCTCTCACTTCTCTCTTCTCCAGGTGCTCACGCTTATTTAACCCACTTTTCACATCCAATCTTTATTTTACTCCACATAAACCTTGAATTAATACATTTATAGTCCCTCTTTTCCTGCCATAGCTTATTTCCCTTTAACATTACTGCTACTCCCTTTTTTAGCTCTAACTCTATTTGGAAACCCCTGACCTAATCCCATTTATTCCTCTCCACTGAAACTCCCCACCCCCTTCAGCTTTGTTTCACTTTAAGCCAGGACATCCCGCTTCTTCTCATTCATAACATCCACAATCTCTCTTTCTTATCATCTGCACAACATCCACACACATTCAGACTTCCCACTTTTACAATTTTCTTTTTTTTATTCTTTTTAGTAATCTTTACAGGGAAAAGGGGGGTTTCTAGCCCATTGTTCCCGGCATTTTAGTTGACTTTTACAGCACGCATGGCTTACGGAGGAAAGATTCTTATTCCACTTCCCCATGGATATAAAAGGAAAAGTAATAAGAACCAAAGAACTATTAAGATAAAATCAAAGAAAATCAGATGAGTGTGTATAAATAAATGTGTTTCATGTATGTGTAGTGTGACCTAAGTGTAAGTAGAAGTAGCAAGACATACCTGTAATCTTGCATATTTATGAGACAGACAAAAGACATCAGCAATCCTACCATCAAAGTAAAACAATCACAGGCCCTTTTGTTTTACACTCACTTGGCAGGACGGTAGTACCTCCCTGGGTGGTTGCTGTCTACCAACCTACTACTATTTTATTATTATTATTATTATTATTATTATTATTATTATTATTATTTTATTATTATTATTATTATTATTATTATTATTATTATATATTACTATTGTTATTATTAGCTGTAGCAGAAATGTTTAATTCTTTGCAGTGTTCAAAAGTAAAAACATGGGTGTCTCCCTCTAATACCTGTCCCAATAGCCATTCCAATATGCAGTCATGAATGGGTTTACTTTATTTATTCTGTAGTTTAATAGCAAATAATGAACAAACAAAACACTCACCACACTGAGTGGTGGGAGGGCGGCTGCCAGTTGCGGGGGTCGGAGGGAGGGTAGTAGGGCTCGCAGGTGGCGGGAAATTATATATGATTTGGCGGCTGGGAATTTGGCGGTTGGGAATTCGCGAATGTGTGAAGCCCGTGAAAGTTGAAAACGTGAATGTTGAGGGAGACCCGTACAGTGGCTCTGTGCTCCAGTGCCCTAAATTAATAATAATAATAATTATTATTATTACAATATACAGTGGACCCCTGCAAAACCGTACGCATCGCATACCTTACAATCTGCATACGGACGCTTTGATCGCAAAAATTTGGCCCTCGCAAACGCCCAAAAACCCCCTCACCGTCCTTCGTCCGAGACGCGTCCAATGTGCGGCCTGAGCCAGCCTCATATGTTCCGCCGGTGGCATTGTTTACCAGCCAGCCTCCGCGGTAACATCCAAGCATACAATCGGAATATTTTGTTTATTACAGTGTTTTCGGTGCTTTATCTGGAAAATAAGTGACCATGGACCCCCAAAAAAGCTTCTAGTGCCAAACCCTACAGCAATAAGGGTGAGAATTCCAATAGAAATGAAGAAAGAGATTTATTGATAAGTATGAAAATGGAGTGCGTTTTCTCTGAGCTGGTCAGGTTGTACAAGAAACCCAAATCAACCATCTCTACTATTTTTGGGCAACAGAAAGGCAATCAAGGAAGCTGTTCATGCCAAAGGTTCAACTGTGTTTTCGAAACAGAGATCGCAAGTGATGGAAGATGTTGAGAGACTCTTATTGGTGTGGATAAATGAAAAACAGCTAGCACGAGATAGCGTCTCTCAAGCGATCTAAGCGAAAAGGCTAGGAAGTTGCATGAGGATTTAATTAAAAAAATTTCCTGCAACTAGTGATGATGTGAGTGAATTTAAGGCCAGCAAAAGGTTGGTTTGAGAGATTTAAAAAGCGTAGTGGCATACATAGTGTGTAAGGCTGGTGAGGCTGCCGTTTGGACCACAAAGCAGCTGAAAAATATGTGCAGGAATTCAAGGAGTACATAGAAAGTGAAGGACTGAAACCTGAACAAGTGTTTAATTGTGATGAAACAGGCCCGTTTTGGAAGAAAATGCCAAGCAGGAAACCTACATTACTCAGGAGGGAAAGGCACTCCCAGGACATAAGCCTATGAAAGACAGGCTTACTTTGTTAATGTGTTCCAATGCTACTGGTGATTGCAAAAATGAAGCCTTTATTAGTGTATCACTCTGAAACTCCCAGACCGTTCAGGCAAAAGAATGTCCTCAAGGAGAATTTATGTGTGCTGTGGAGGGCAAACAGTAAGGCATGGGTCACTAGGGACTTTTTCTATGACTGGTTACACCATGCATTTGCCCCCAATGTGAAAGATTACCTAACTGAAAAGAAATTAGAACTTAAGTGCCTCTGGGGTTAGACAATGCCCCTGGTCATCCTACAGACGTGGCAGAGCGACTTTATGGGGACATGAAAATTCATTAACATCAAGTTTTTGCCTCCTAATACCACTCCTTCCTGCAGCCCATGGACCAGCAGGTTATTGCAAACTTCAAAAAACTGTACACAAAAGCTTGTTTTTAAAGGTGCTTTGTAGTGACCTCAGGAAAAATCAACTGACTCTAAGAGAGTTTTGGAGAGATCCCCTTTAATATCCTCAATTGTGTAAACCTTATAGGTAAGGCTTGGGGGGAGTGACTAAGAAGACCTTGAACTTGCTTGGTAGAAACTGTGGCCAGAATGTGTAGACAAAGGGATTTTGAAGGGTTTGAGGCTAACCCTGAGAGGATTATGCCAGTTTAGGGGAAACCATTGTGGCATTGGGAAAATCCCTTTGGGTTGGAGGGTTTGTGGGGATGATGTGGAAGAGTTTGGGGGAGGAGGACAATGAAGAACTAACCATGATGAGCTGATAGATCAACTTCAACAGCAAGAGGCCAGACCTGAGGAAAAATGGTTCAGAGGAGGGGAGGGAAAAAATTGAAGAAGTTGCCTACTACAAAGATTAAGGAAATCTGTGCAAAGTGGCTTGAAAATGCAAACCTTCATGGATGAAAATCACCCTCACACAGCTATTGAAGCCGTGTTGGCAACCTGTACACTGACAATGTTGTGAAACACTTTAGGGGAAATCATAAAGGAATGAGAGGTACAGGCCACTATGGACAGATATGTTGTGCGAAAAGTCCAGTGACTTGAAGTGGTCCTAGTGGCATTAAAAGAAGAAGGGAAGTAACCCAGAAAGGGGCTCGACACCCAAGTCTTAATGGAAGGGGATTCCCCTTCTAAACACTAAAAACACACTCTCCCCTCCTCCATCCCATCAATCATCACCAGATCTTCAATAAAAGTAAGTGTCATGTAATTGTGTATGCCTTTTTCAGTTTGTGTGTATTAAAATTAACTTTCATGTGGTAAAAAATTTTTTTTTTTTCAGACTTTGGGTGTCTTGCACGGATTTTAATTTGATTTCCATTATTTCTTATGGGGAAAATTCATTCGCCATACCGAACATTTCGCATAACAACCAGCCCTCTTGCACGGATTAAGGTCGCTATGCGGGGTCCACTGTACATATGTACTAATATTAATAATAGTATTATTATTAATCTATAATATAAATAATTGTGTCCACTCATTTCTTACCTTAAAATATCTGTAGTCTTAATGTAGAGTGAGAGGTGAGTAAACAAGATTAAATGAATAACAAGAGAGAGAATGAAGGGTAGAGGTTCACGAGTTATGTAAAAACAAACGTTGTTGTTGTTGTTACCGGCCCCGGGCACGAATGGTTTTTGTTCACTCTGTCAAGCCAACCCGAAAAAACATCTCATATTTGTTACTTTATATGTTGATACATTATGTAAGAATGTTTATTATATAATTTTGAAAAAAAAAAACATGGATGGATTAAGCAAAATGCTTATTAACTTTTATACACATTTAATGGCCTCAGTGATTTTCTTTGTGTTATCATCATTATAATATTGTGTCTTTTAAGACCAATTACTCTTAATGAGTGGCTCTGAGACAGAAGACAGACAGAAAGACAGACACAGTAGCAGAAAGACACACAGGTAGACAGACAGACACACAGGTAGACAGAAAGATAGTCACACAGGTAGACAGAAAGACAGACACAGGTAGACATAAAGACAGACACACAGGTAGGCAGAAAGACAGACACACAGGTAGACAGACAGACACAGGTAGACAGAAAGACAGACACACAGGTAGACAGATAAACATACACACAGAGATACAGACAGACACAGATATACGAGCAGACAGATACAGACAAGTTTATGTGCAACAGTGAAAACAAATAGAGAGTTTGAGAGTAAGAGCCTTTCTTGCCACAATCTCCAGTGCAAGATTCAGACTTCATCTTAGGGGCCATGGTGAAATTTAGTGTCCAGTTAGTACAGTTAATACAGTGTGATGCTGCTGATAGGGCAGGGTTACTCAAACTGATGCTGCCTGCATTACGCATTGCCACCACAAGTATTGGCAAATATTGTACAGTGGCGTGCATCAGCCGGCCCAGCCCAGCTGCCAGATGCATGGTCGTAAGTCAAGTGGACGTATGTCGAGCAGGTCGTAAGTCGGATGGTAGGTGTATTATATTAAAAAAAATTGAGTTAAATGTTTTACAAACTCTTACAAATGTATGTGAATGAACTAAAAGTAGACACATATTAATAGCATTTATTTCGCCTGACCAAGTGATCGCCCACTACCTGTTCAGTTTGTATTCTTACATTGTCTGAACTCTGTATCTTGTTCTCTCTCTCGTTTACTCTTTTGTTAACTTGTTGGCTCTCATTGATGATGGCGTCTTAGCTTAGCTGTGATAAAAAGAAGAGTCGTAAGCCTCTTGCTTTAAGTGCCAAGTTAGAGGATGATGGTGTGCCATTCCGATTTTATTCAATAAACACCCTGCCACTCACCTCTCGCACATTAATATTAATATTTTAAGGTGAATAATAAGTGTACTCTGTGCATATCTTACCTTTTATTGTGTTTTTAATGCCTTTTTCTATTGCTAACTTAATATAAGTTAGTGGGAACTTGTTGTCTGGCATTTATTGCATATTTTGTATGTGCTCTGATAATAATACTTGTGGACCTGTGTGGTAGCCGGGTGGAGGAACAACATTACGTTTTCTCTGCTCAGCCATCAGAGAAAATGTGTATGAATCTGCGTTTGGCTCAGCCACTCCCGCACTCCGTTTTTGTTTAAAATTTTCGGCATGAATTATTCATTACTACTCCCTTTGTTTATGATGGCATTTAAAGGTAGTTGTTAGAAATGATTAAATTCAGTGAACAAGGTACGTTAATGCTAATAATATGGCTCTGGGTCACAGTGTAGGTAGCCGGTAGGTGTAGCCCACGTGGGCTTCACCTACCGGCTACCTAAACTGACTTCCTACAAATAAATACTACTCACCTCTCTTCCTATATTAAGACTACACATATTTTAAGGTAAATAGTGAGTGTACTATATGTGTATTTTACCTCTCTGGGATGTTTTAAATATTGTATATTAAGTATTAGATGGGGAGCCAGGGCTACCTACACCTGGGCTACCTGCACCTGACTTCCTACAAATAAGTACTACTCACTTCCTCTCCCTATTTTAAATTACAAAACTTTAAAAAATAAAAATGTTTTTTACTTCGTGTTTTTTAATACCTATTCTATTACTAATTTAAATAAAATTTAGTGTAAACTTGTTGCTGGCTTTTAAATGCATTTTAAAGGGAAAAAAAAAATGGCTTTCTGCCTTCTGGCAATGTCTGCTTTGGCGACTCCCTGGAACCCTAACCCGCCAAAAAGTGGGGCCTACTGTTATTGATAATTTTTTTGTGCCTTGTTGGTTGTAAACAAATACTCTTTGCATCCATCACATCGACTGGGGGTTTAAATATGCTTTCAAAAAATGCACTGATATTTTTTATACCATTTTTACAATAATGCAGTAGTTGCTAACTTTAAAGCTTTTTTTTTTGTGTAAAAAAAAAATTCAAGTGGGGACAATTTTAATAAAAGAGGAGCCTGGAGATGTGTAATGAACGAGAAAAGTTATTTTAGTGTTTGGGAAATTTTTTTACGGGTTAACCCTTTTCGGGGTTTCGGACATATAGTACGGTTATACCCCGGGGTTTTTGAGTACTAGTACGCCTAAATTTTTGCACCCCAAATCTAGTGAGAGAAAGCTGGTAGGCTACATATGAAAGAATGGGTCTCTTGGTCATTGTGCAAAGTATAAAAAAAATCCGCAGAAAACATGCTAATGAAAAAAAAAAACTTTGCCGTGTTTTTGGTTTTAAAACAGCAACTTTGCACTGTATTTTCGTTTGGTATTTATTTTTGTATTCAAATTTTCTGTCTTTTTTTTATAGAAGGAAGACATATTACAAAAATTTGAGATGTTTTTTGACGGGTTTTACAATAAAAAGTCCCTTGAAATTGAGGTAAAATTTAGCAAAAATGTTCGTTTTTTAAAAAAGTTAAAAAGTAAACAAATCATGAAGCGTCCAATACACGTTAACTGGTGACTCTAAATTTTTCACAAGTGGCCGATATTATTTATACCATTTCTACACTAATGCAGTAGTCTGATAACAGTAAAATTTTATTTTGTTTTTTGAGAATAAAAAAATTTAAAGTGGAAAGGAGGAATGTTATTTTAGGCCAGGAATGTCTTTCTTGTTTTATTCTGGACCCTATTTTGGGAAAATTGGATCTTTTTAAATTTGTGTGAAAAATTTGGGAAAATTGCTAAATTTTGACCACGTATTGGATAGTTAAATTGGGTTTAAAAAGGGTGGTTTCTTATTTCCCTTCAAAAAGAAAAATGGAGTTTAGCGAAAAAAATTTTGATTTTTTTCGATAGTACATGGAAATTGGGTGAAAATGGGCTCAAAGTGGGCAAAACCCGAGGAAAGATTTTTCGGGCCCAACTTTGCGTGATAATTCTGTTAATTTTCCCCTCAAATTTTATACTTTTGGTGTCATTAATCGGAAAAATTCTCTTCTTTTCTAAGAAAATTTTTTTTTTTTTAAAAATTTGGGGGACCCGAGAACAAGTCTGGGAAGGGCCCCCGGGGGCCCTGAAAAAGGGTTTTTTTGGACCCTTTTTAAAATTGCAAAATTTCCCAATTTTGATCACTTTATTGGGGGGTTTTTTAAATTGGTAAAAGGGGGGTTTCTTGACTCCTCAATGAGCAAATGGAGGTTCTAGCGAAAAAGGCTATGAATTTGGTAGCTGGAAACGAAATTGGCCAAAAATGGGCCAAAGTGGGCAAAAACGCCGATTGTAAATTTGCTGGAAACCCCTAAATTTGCGAGTGATAATATTTAAGTTTTCCATCAAATTTGTAATTTGGTGTCTTTGCCATCAGGAAAAGATTTTTTGATCATTTTCTAAGTTTTTTTTTTTTTTTTTTAAAATTCTTCGACACTGAGAACAAGTTTGTGAGCAGGGTCTAAACATTTGAAAGGGCTAAAGACCCAGAAATAGCTTAACCCCATCAGGATCCAGAATAAAAATCAAGCTAACTCAGGAAATGTTGGAACTTAAAACCTCAAATGTTTTGTTACCCCAAAAAATTTAAGGAACTACGAACCATCAACACATAGTACCTCAGAAAGATAAGAACTCTGGAATATAAACTAAATGCATTGGAACAACTAAGTAACACTCACACCCCAATCTGAGGACATGATCAACCACCTAAAAGATCAAGTAACCCAACTAAAATATAAACATTAAGAATGAAAGAGCAAGAGTGGACTTGCAATTTTACCAATGTTATGAACAACTTTCAAGCACTAAGCAATTGTACTATTCCAATTGTACTATTCCAATAGATTTACCAGAGCAAGAGGAGATATAAAAAAGACCTGGAAAACACTCAGATTCTGGGCCCCCCACAAACTGAAAAATATAATATTTTCCTAACTAAACAAATGATACACAACTACAGGGTATTGATAAGTTAACAAAATAAATGACTTATTCAACCATAGGGTTCAAATCTTGTCAGTAAAATCCAGGTACCAGTGCTGAGCAAGTGATTATAGTAGGGCCCCGCTTTATGGCATTTTGCCTTACGGCGTTCTGCTAATATGGCGATGTCAAATTATGACCAAAATTTACTAAAACAGCAAGCAGTCTTTCAAATACGGTGTGCCCCACCTGGTTGTTTACATTCTTCGTGACCCCCATCTATTATCTCAGGAAACATTTCCAAAATTTCAAATGTTTTAACGTTGCGCATATTTTATATGTACTCTGATAATTATACTTATGTGTACCTGTACCTAAATGTACTTGCACACTGTGCTGGTGTGCAGGTACACATTAACCCTTTCAGGTTTTCGGCCGTACTAGTACGGCTTACGCACCAGTATCCCTGACGTACTAGTACGCCTAAATTCTAGCGCCCTCAAATCTAGTGGGAGAAAGCTGGTAGGCCTACATATGAAAGAATGGGTCTGTGTGGTCAATGTGCACATTATAAAAAAAATCCTGCAGCACACAGTGCGTAATGAGAGAAAAACAAACTTTGACCGTGTTTTTGGATTAAAACCGACTTTGCACTGTATTTTCGTATGGTATTTATTGTTGTATTCTAGTTTTCCTGGTCTCATTTTATAGAATGGAAGACATATTACAGAAATTGAGATGATTTTGACTGGTTTGCAATGAATAGTACCTTGAAATTGAGCTCAAAGTAGCAGAAATGTTAGATTTTTACCGGTTCAAAAGTAAACAAATCATGCTATGCGTCCAATACACATCAACTGGTGAGTCTAATATTCTTTCACAAGTGTGCTGATGTTATTTATACCATTTCTACACTAATGCAGTAGTCTGCATAACAGTAAATCTTCTATTTTTTTGTGAGAATAAAAATTCAAAGTGAAAAGCAAAAGAATGTAAGAAGGGTGTGGGGATGTGACTGATGAACAGAGGAAATGTTATTTTAGTGCCGAATGTCTTTCTTGTTTATTCTGGACCCTATTCAGAAATTGGCATCTTTTGAAATTTGTGTAAGATTGGCAAAACTGCTAAATTCTGACCACTGTATTGGATAGTTGTAATCGGTAAATGGGTGGTTTCTTGTACTCATTCGATAGAAAAAATGGAATTCTAGTGAAATAGTTATGATTTTTGTCGACTAATACACTGGAATTGGCCAAAAATAGGGCTCAAAGTGGGCAAAATCGCCGATGTGTAAAGATCGTTGAGACCGCTAACTTTGCGAGAGCATAATTCTGTAAGTTTTCCATCAAATTTCATACTTTTGGTGTCATTATGATTGGGAAAAGATTCTCTATCTTTTCATAAGAAAAAATAATTTTTTCTTTTTTTTAAATTTGGGGGACCCTGAGAACAAGTCTGGGAGAGGGCCTGTGGACCCTGAAAGGTTTAAAATCACTAAGAGTCTCTCTACTCATGACCCCAATACTACGTAATAATAATCACTCTTGGGCACACTAAATGTCTTATTTTACACTAATATAGGCATTTTCATTAATCCATCTATGATATTTTTCTCAAAATTATATATGAAACCCGTTACTTAGCATATAAACATGATACATACACTCACAGAATAAAAATTGACGTAAATATGAGATTTGTTTACAAAGCGGCTGTGTAGGTAGTTTTGGAAGAATTACATTTTCTCGAGTCAAACTGTGGATAACTGTAGAAAAATATTCTTTTCGTATGCCTTCACTCTATATATAGCAATTCATGACCCTTGTGGGTTTAGTGCTACCGTCCTGCCAAGTGAGTGTAAAACGAGAGCCTGTAATTGTTTTACATGATGGTAGGATTGCTGGTGTCCATTTTTCTGTCTCATAAACATGCAAGGTTTCAGGTACGTCTTGCTCTCTTACACTTAGGTCACACTACACATTCATGTACAAGCATATATATACACACCCCTCTGGGTTTTCTTCTATTTTCTTACTAGTTCTTGTTCTTGTTTATTTTCTCTTACCTCCATGGGTAAGTGGAACAGAATTCTTACTCCGTAAGCCATGCGTGTTGTAAGAGGCAACTAAAATGCCGGGAGCAAGGGACTAGTAACCCCTTCTCCTGTATATATTACTAAACGTGAAAGGAGAAACTGTCGTTTTTCCTTTTGGGCCACCCCACCTCGGTGGGATACGGCCGGTGTGTTGAAAGAATAATAATAATAATAATAATATAAATAATAATAATAATAATATCTTCATTCACTCTAAAAATGGTGTGTTGCTGTTTGTTTATTATGTACTGACTTGTACAACTTGTACACAATGTAAGAGTATTTGTATTTGAGGTAATTATTATTATAATAAAAAAAAATTGAGGTAAATGTTTTACAAACTCTTACAAATGTACGTGAATGAACTAAAAGTAGACACATATTAATACGCATTTATTTTGCCTGACCAAGTGATCACCCACTACCTGTTCAGTTTGTATTCTTACATTGTTTGAACTCTGTATCTCGTTCTCTCTCTCTCGTTTACTCTTTTGTTAACTTGTTGGGTCTCTTTGATGATGGCGTCTTAGCTTAGCTGTGATAAAAAGAGGAGTCATAAACCTCTTGTTTTAAGTGCCAAGTTAGGGGATGATGGTGTGCCATTCTGATTTTATTCAAAAAACACCCTGCCACTCACCTCTCACACATTAATATTAATATTTTAAGGTGAGTAATAAGTGTACTCTGTGTGTATCTTACCTTTTATTGTGTTTTTAATGCCTATTTCTATTGCTAACGTAATATAAGTTAGTGTGAACTTGCTATCTAGCATTTAATGCATATTTTATATGTGCTCTGATAATAATACTTGTGGACCTGTGTGGTTGCCGGGCGGAGGGATAGCATTACGTTTTCTCTGCTCAGCCACCAGAGAAAATGTGTATGAATCTGCATTTGGCCCAGCTACTCCCCCGCTCCGCTTTTGTTTACAATTTTCAGCATGAATTATTCATTACTTCTCCCATCATTTATGATGGCATCTAAAGGTAGTTGTTAGAAACGATTAAATTCAGTGAACAAGGTATGTCGATGCTAATAATATGGCTCTGGGCCACAGTGTAGGTAACCGGTAGGTGTAGCCCAGGCGGGCTACACCTGCCAGCTACACCTACCAGCTACCTACAGGCTACCTACACTGACTTCCTACAAATAAATACTATGTAAAGTAAAAGGACACAAGTGCAACTAAATACTACTAACCTCTCTTCCTACATTGAGATGATACATATTTTAAGGTAATTATTGAGTGTACTGTATGTGTATTTTAACTCTCTGGGCTGTTTTAAATATCGTATATTAAGTATGAGATGGGGAGCCAGGGCTACCTACACCTGACTTCCTACAAATAAGTACTACTCACCTCTCGCCCTACATTAAGATTACATGTACAAATACTTGAAGATAAGTAATGAGTGTACTGTGTATGTATTTTACTTTTTGTGTTTTTTAATGCCTAGTTCTATTACTAACTTAATATAATTAGTGTAAACTTGTTGTCTGGCATTTATAAATGGAAAAAATGGTGCTCTGCTTTCTTGCAATGTCTGCTTTCCGGCGATAGCCTGGAACCTAACCCACCGTGTAAGTGGGGCCCTACTGTATTAACCCTGAACTAAAACACTTTTTTGATAGTTGTGACAGGACCCACAGGCATAACACCAGGCGCAAAAATCTCTTATGACATTCCCTGTGTCTGGCTAAACCTCTACAAAAATTTGATATACAGTAGGGCCTCACTTTACAGCGTTTCGCTTTACGGCATTCCGCTAACATGGACATTTCAAATTATGACCAAAACTCGCTATACAGCTCCCTCCACCTGTCTCTCTAATATGGTCATGGGCCCACCCAGTTTGTTTACATTCTCCCTGAGCACATCTCTTTATGTCTGGAAACTTTTCAAAATTTCAAGTTTTAAGGTTATTGCATATTTTATATGTACTCTGATAATTAAACTTGTGTGTACCTGTACCTAAATATACTTACACACTGTGCTGGCGTGCAGGTACATATTAAAATCACTAAGAGTCTCTCTTCTCTTCACGCCATAATAATAATAATTTATTTATTTATTTATTTATTTATTATTTGAACTTGATACAGAGAAGTACAAAGGAATACAGTTATTAAAGTGCAACTTGCCAAAGCCCCTTGTATGCAGAGCATTATGGGCAGGCTTAAAATTAACTTTAGATTAACTAAGCAATGATGTATTCAATGGTAAAAACATTATTGTAAACAGATAACAATTTAGCACAAATGAGTATTACAAAGGCAAGTCATAATAATAATAATAATAATAATAATACATAATAATCTCTTGGGTGCATTAAATGTCGCATATTACATTAATATAGACATTTCCCTTAAGCTATCTATGATATTTTTTTTCAAAATTATGTAAGAAACACATTATGTAACACATAAACATGATACATGCCCCCACAGTATAAAAATTTATATAAATATGAGATGTTTACCAAATGGTTTGTAGGAGTGTCGGAAGAATTGTGTTTTCTCTAGTCCATCACCTGTTACTAGGGAATAACTGTAGAAAATTATTCCTTTCATATGCCTTCACTCTATAGCTATTCACGACCCTTGTGGGTTTAGCACTTCTTTTTTATTATAATAATAATAATGGGAGATTCTAAAGAAAAATTACAAAGGTTAGTGGACGAGTTTGGGAGTGTGTGTAAAGGTAGAAAGTTGAAAGTGAACATAGAAAAGAGTAAGGTGATGAGGGTGTCAAATGATTTAGATAAAGAAAAATTGAATATCAAATTGGGGAGGAGGAGTATGGAAGAAGTGAATGTTTTCAGATATTTGGGAGGTACCGTGTTGGCGGATGGATTTATGAAGGATGAGGTTAATCATAGAATTGATGAGGGAAAAAAGGCGAGTGGTGCGTTGAGGTATATGTGGAGACAAAAAACGTTATCTATGGAGGTAAAGAAGGGAATGTATGAAAGTATAGTAGTACCAACACACTTATATGGGTGTGAAGCTTGGGTTGTAAATGTTGCAGCGAGGAGGAGATAGGAGGCACTGGAGATGTCCTGTTTAAGGGCAACGTGTGGTGTAAATATTATGCAGAAAATTCGGAGTGTGGAAATTAGGAGAAGGTGTGGAGTTAATAAAAGTATTAGTCAGAGGGCTGAAGAGGGGTTGTTGAGGTGGTTTGGTCATTTAGAGAGAATGGATCAAAGTAGAATGACATGGAGAGCGTATAAATCTGTAGGGGAAGGAAGGCGGGGTAGGGGTCATCCTCGAAAAAGTTGGAAGGAAGGGGAAAAAGAGGTTTTGTGGGCAAGGGGCTTGGACTTCCAGCGAGCGTGCGTGAGTGTGTTCGATAGGAGTGAATGGAAACGAATGGTATTTGGGATCTGACGAGCTGTTGGAGTGTGAGCAGGGTAATATTTAGTGAAGGGATTCAGGGAAACCGATTATTTTTATATAGCCGGACTTGAGTCCTGGAAATGGGAAGTACAATGCCTGCACTCTAAAGGAGAGGTTTGGGATATTGGCAGTTTGGAGGGATATGTTGTGTATCTTTATGCATATATGCTTCTAAGCTATTGTATTCTGGGCACCTCTGCAAAAACAGTGATTATATATGAGTGAGGTGAAAGTGTTGAATGATGATGAAAGTATAGTATTTTCTTTTTGGGGATTTTCTTTCTTTTTGGTCACCCTGCATCAGTAGGAGATGGCTGACTTGTTGAAAAAAAGAAAAAAAAATCATCATTCACTCTAAAAATGGTGTGTTGCATGAGAATGGGAGTGTTGTTGTTTATTATTCTGCATTAACTTGTTCAACTTGTACACAATATAAGAGTATTTGTTTTGTGATTTAATTATTATTATGGGTGATGAATGTTGCAGCGAGGAGAAGGCTGGAGGCAGTGGAGATGTCATGTCTGAGGGCAATGTGTGGTGTGAATATAATGCTAGAGAATTCGTAGTTTGGAAGTTAGGAGGAGGTGCGGGATTACCAAAACTGTTGTCCAGAGGGCTGAGGAAGGGTTGTTGAGGTGGTTCGGACATGTAGAGAAAATGGAGCGAAACAGAGTGACTTCAAGAGTGTATCAGTCTGTAGTGGAAGGAAGGCGGGGTAGGGGTCAGCCTAGGAAAGGTTGGAGGGAGGGGGTAAAGGAGGTTTTGTGTGCGAGGGGCTTGGACTTCCAGCAGGCATGCGTGAGCGTGTTTGATAGGAGTGAATGGAGACAAATGGTTTTTAATACTTGACGTGCTGTTGGAGTGTGAGCAAAGTAACATTTATGAAGGGGTTCAGGGAAACCGGCAGGCCGGACTTGAGTCCTGGAGATGGGAAGTACAGTGCCTGCGCTCTGAAGGAGGGGTGTTAATGTTGCAGTTTAAAAACTGTAGTGTAAAGCACCCTTCTGGCAAGACAGTGATGGAGTGAATGATGGTGAAAGTTTTTCTTTTTCGGGCCACCCTGCCTTGGTGGGAATCGGCTAGTGTGATAATAATAAAAAAATATAAAAAAAATATTGTAAGGTAAAAGTTTCACAAACTCTTACAAATGTACATGAATGAACTAAAACTGGACACATATTAATACCGTCTATTTCACCTGACTGAGTGATCGTTCACCAACCGTTCAGTTTATGTTTTTACATTGGCTGAGCTCTGTGTATCTTGTTCTCTCTCATTTACTCTTCGTTAACTAATTGGCTCTCGTTGGCGATGACATCTAAGCTTAGTTGTGTTAAAAAGAAGTCATAAGCCTCTTACTTTAAGTGCCAAGTTAGAAATGATTAAACTTAGTGAACAAGGTTTGTCAATGGCTGAGTTAGCACATAAGCTTGGTTTGGCTCGTCAAACAGTTAGTATAGTTGTGAACAATAAGGAGAAAGTGTTGCAGGAAATTAAGAGTGCTGCACCAGTGACCACTAAAGTTATAAGAAAATGTGATAGCCTTGTTGCTTACATGGAAAAACTTTTAATGGTGTGGATTGATGATCAGACTAGTCACAATGTGCCTTTAAGCAGAGCCATTATCCAGTCCAAGGCCCTAAGTCTCTTCAGTTCTGTGAAGGCTGAGAGAGGGGAGGAAGCTGCAGAAGATAAATTCTCAGCAAGCAGAGGCTGGTTTAATAGGTTAAACCCTTTGACTGTCGCAGGCCCCTTTCTGAAACTATCATTCTATGTCAATAAATTTTTGGAAAAAAAAACAAAAATTTTTCTTAAGAAATGATAGAGAATCTTTTCCCAATGGTAATGACACCAAAAATATGAAATTTGGTCAAAAACTCACTGAATTACACTCCCGTGAAGTTAGCGGATTCAGTGACATTTACGCATCGGCGATTTTGCCAACTTTGAGCCCTGTTTTTGGCCAATTCCGTTGTGCCAGTTGACCAAACTCATAGCTATTTCTTTAGAACTCCATGTTTTCTATCTGCTGAGTACAAGAAACCACCCATTTACCGATTTGAACTACCCAATAAAGTGGTCAAAAATTGGCAATTTGGCCAATTTCATGCAAATTAAAAATGATGCTAATTTCAAAATAGGTTCCAAAATAAACAATGTAGACATTCTTTGCACTAAAATAACATATCCTCTGTTCATTAGTCATGTCTCTAGGCCCCTCTTATATTACTATTGCTTTCTATTTTGATTTTTTATTCATACAAAAAAATACAAAATTTACTGTTATGCAGACTACTGCATTATTGTAAAAATGGTATAAATAATATCAGTACACTAGTGAAAGAATATTAGACTCCCCAGTTGAAGTGTATTGGACGTGTGGTGTGATTTGCTTACTCCTGAACATTGGTAAAAATACAACATTTCCGCTACTTTGAGCTCAATTTCAAGGTCGTTTTCATCGTGAAAGTAATCAAAATCATCTCTATTTCTGTAATATGTTTTCCATTTTATCACCTGAGACCATGAAAACAAGAATACAGCAATAAATACTATACGAAAATACACCTCAACGTCGGCGTTTTAATCCAAAAAAAACGGTCAGTTTTTTTTTTCTCATTACGCACTGCGTGCTGCAGGATTTTTTTTATGTGGTGCACACTGACCGCACAGACCCATTCTCTCACATGTGGGCCTACCAGCTTTCTCCTGCTTGATTTGAAGCCACTAAAATTTACACGTATAAATACGTCGGAAACAGTGGTGCGCAAGACGTATATATACGACCGAAACAGTCAAAGGGTTAAGGAAAGAAGTCAGCTTCACAACATCAGAGTGCAGGGTGAAGCTGCAAGAGCCGACAATTTAGCTGCAGAAAATTGTCCATGTAAGCTATCCGAGATAATAGAATGTGGTGGATATACCAAGCAACAGATTTTTAATGTGGATGAGACTGCATTATTTTGGAAGAAGATGCCATCTAGGACATCTATTGCTAAGAAAGAGAAGTCAGTGCCTGGCTTCAAAGCCTGGCTTCATTAGCTAGGAGCTAATGCAGCTGGTAACTGCAAGTTAAAAACCTATGATGATTTATCACTCAGAGAATCCTAGGTTCCTAGAGAACTATGCAAAAGGCAGCCTCCCTGTTTATTATAAATCTAATTCGAAAGCTTGAATGACTGCTGATCTTTTCATAAATTGGTTCATGGACTATTTTAAGCCTACAGCTGAGGCTTATTGCAAGGAAAAGAAAATTCCTTTTAATGTTTTACTTGTTTTAGACAATGCCCCTGCCCACCCTACAGCTCTAAATGGTTTGCACATGGAGGTAAATGTTGCTTTTATACCAGCAAACACAACTTCACTTCTGCAGCCGATGGACCAAGGTGTAATTGCAGCCTTTAACCCCTTGACTGTTTTGGTCGTATATATACGTCTTACGAGCCACCGTGTTTGACATATCTATACGCATAAATTCTAATGGCTTCAGATCAAGCGGGAGAAGGCTGGTAGGCCTACATAAGAACATAAGAAAGGAGGATCACTGCAGCAGGCCTGTTGGCCCATACTAGGCAGGTCCTTTACAATCCATCCCACTAACAAAACATTTGCCCAATCCAATTTTCAATGCTACCCAAGAAATAATCTCGGATAACTCTATCCACTCATTTGCAAGTCCCAATCAAATCCAACCCCTCTCACTCATATATTTATCCAACCTAAATTTGAAACTACCCAAAGTCCTAGCCTCAATAACCCAACTAGGCAGACTGTTTCACTCATCAACTACCCTATTCCCAAACCAATACTTTCCTATGTCCTTTCTAAATCTAAACTTGTCTAATTTAAACCCATTACTGTGGGTTCTCTCTTGGAGAGATATCCTCAAGACCTTATTAATATCCCCTTTATTAATACCCATCTTCCACTTATACACTTCGATCATGTCTTCCCTCATTCTTTGTCTAACAAGTGAATATAATTTAAGACTCTGCAATCTTTCTTCATTGGGAAGATTTCTAATGCTATGTATTAATTTAGTCATTCTACACTGAATGTTTTCTAATGAATTTATATCCATTCTGTAATATGGAGACCAGAACTGAGCTGCATAATCTAGGTGAGGCCTTACTAAATGATGTATAAAGCTGCAGTAAAACCCTCTGGACTTCTGTTGCTTACACTTCTGATAAAAATCTCAATAATCTTTTTGCCTTATTACGTACGCTTAGGCATTGCTGTCTTGGTTTAAGGGTTTTGCTGCTCACCATAACCCCAAGTCCTTTTCGCAATCTGTATGGCTAAGTTCTACACTATTTAACTTATAAGTGCTAGGGTTTTGGACATTTCCCGAGCTTCAAAACCTTTGCATTTATCTACACCTGAACTGCATCTGCCACTTTCTGACCAAGAATAGAGTTTGTCTAAACCCTCCTGAAGTTCCCTAACATCTACGTTTGAATCAATTATCATCAAAGTCATTGACATATAAACAACAACGGGCCTAAGACTGATTCCTGTGGTACGCCACTTGTTACAGATCCCCACTCGGATTTAACCCCATTTATGGACACTCTCTGCTTCTGTCTGTGAGCCCTGACTCGATCCACAAGAACACTTTTCCTCAATGCCCTGAGCTGCCACTTTCTTTAAGTCTTTGGTTTGTGAAACTCTATCAAAGCCTTACTAAAATCTAAGTAAATAATATCAAAATTTTTTATCTGAAACAAACAGCCTCAAAAGCTTTACTGAAGAAAGTTAATAAATTAGTTAGACAAGAACGGCCTCTCGTGAATCCATGCTGAGTATCATTAATCAAGCTATGCTTATCGAGATGGCTTCTTGTATTATTTATTATTATTATTATTAACAGACTGGCCGATTCCCACCAAGGCAGGGTGGCTCGAAAAAGAAAAACTTTCACCATCATTCACTCCATCACTGTCTTGCCAGAAGGGTGCTTTACACTACAGTTTTTAAACTGCAACATTAAACACCCCTCCTTCAGAGTGCAGGCACTGTACTTCCCATCTCCAGGACTCAAGTCCGGCCTGCCAGTTTTCCCTGAATCCCTTCATAAATTTTTACTTTGCTCAACTCCAACAGCACGTAAAGTGTTAAAAACCATTTGTCCCCATTCCCCTATCAAACACGCTCACGCTGCCTGCGGGGAAGTCCAACCCCTGCAACAAAACCCCTTTACCCCCCTCCAACCCTTTTCCTGGGCCCGCCCTACCCCGCCTTCCTTCCACTACAGATGAACACTCTTAAAGTCTTTTGTTTCGCTCCTTCTCTACATATCCAAACCCACTCAAAAAACCCTTTCCCTACCCCTTGGAAAAACAGTTTGGAAAATCCGCACCTCCTCCTAATTTCCAAACTTAAATTTTTGCCTTATATTCACCCCAACTTGCCCTCAGAATGACATCCCCATCCCTCCAGCCTTTCTCGCGCAACTTTATACCCATGCTTCACACCTTATAAGAGGTTGGTAAAACTATACTCTCATACATTCCCCTTTTGCCCCCAAGGGGACAAAGTTCTTTGCCCCACAGATCCTAAGTGCACCCTCACCCTTTTCCCCCTAAATTCTTGATTCACTCATTTTTCATGACCCATCCGCTACACTCCCCCCCAAATATTGATACATTCCCTCCCCCATAATTTTCCCCCCAAATTGATATGAAATCTTTCATCACCTAATCTTTTTGTTACCCTCAAAAACCTTCTTTTTCCGTATTACTTTTAATTTTTTCTTTTGCATCCACAAATTATCCACCAGCCTCTGCAATTTTTTTCAGAATCCCCCAAAGAGCCAGTGTCATCAGAAAAGAGAACTGTGAAAAACCCCATTTGTGTGTTTCTTTATCTTTTAACTCCACCCCTCTTTCCAAGCCCTCCCCTTTCTTCTTTCAACCCCATCTATAAAAAATTTTAAAAAACCCGGTGACATCCACATCCTTGTCTGGCCCTATTTTTGGGAAATAATCTCCCTCTTTCCTACAAAACCCCTTACCCCGGGGATTGAACCGGGGTCATAGAGACTTATGCCGCGGGTTAACCGGGGGGGGGGTTGGTTGTTTGCAATTGTGTCATATGATTTTTTTAAGTCTCTTTCCTACATACTCTAATTGGGCCCTCACTACCCTGTAAAAATTTCTCTGTTTTCAGTAACCTCCCTCCTACACCAACACCTGCAATCGGGCCACATCTTATAATCCAGCTAAAATTTGTCTCTAGTAATTGCCCACAATTGAGGTCAGGCTTATTGGGCCCGGGAATTTGAGGTAACGCTTTCCCCTGTTTTTAAAAAAAGGAATTACATTTTGCATCTTCCCCCAAAATCAGACACTACACCTATTTGAAAAGAAAATTAAAAAAATTTTGTTAATGGGTTTACAGAGTTCCTTTTGCTTCCTTAAACCCCTTTTAGGGTCCGCCCCTTAATACGGCTTTTCGTTCAGGGTCCAAACCGTAGATCTACGCCTGAGTAGTCACTTATAAACTGTGAGGGTACTTTTGGGCCCGTTGAGAGAAAACATCTATGTGGGGATGTGTGACCACATAAAAAGATCCTGCAGCCATGTGCTAATGGAAAAAAAATGAAATCTGATTTTTGATTAAAACGCAACTTTGCAGTGTTTTTGTAGTTTTTTTAGTTGTATTTCGATTTCTTGGTCTATTTTATAGAATGGAAAACATGTTACAGAAATAGGATGATTTTTTATTGGTTTTAGCAATGGGGAAAAGGCTTGAAAACTGAGAAAAATAGGGAAATGTTAATTTTTGCCGATATTTTAAGGAAACCAAAAGACTCACACGCTAAACACGTCAGCTGGTGGGTTAATATCATTCACAAAAAATGGTGATGATATTTATCAATTATTTCGTATTTCAAACAGAAAACTTCTATTTTTTTGGGTTGAATAAAAATTTTATTTGTGAATAAAAAAACAAAATGGAATTTATTTGTAAAATCAAAAAATAATAATGAAAAGAGGAAATGTTGTTTAGTGCCCGGAATGCCTACATTGTTTATTTGGCCCCATTTTTAAATTGGAAAAAAACTTTTTTAAAAGGCCAAATTAACAATTTCCGACCTTTATTTTGTGTTTTTTAAAAGTTGATTGGCGTTTTTGGCTCAAACGATAGAAAAGAAGTAATACTAGTGAAATAGCTAAGAAATTTGGGGTTTATTGGAATAATGTAAATTTGGGCCTAAAAGGGGAGTCAAAGTCGGCAAAATCTCCGATTCGTAAATATCGCTGACACATCAAAATTCGCGAGAGCATAATTTCGTCAATTTTCCACCAATTTTCGTACTTTTTGTTTTATTACCTTCACAAAAAGATTCTCTACGATTTCATAAGAAAAAATAACAAATTTTTTTTTTTAAATATCTTGGACACTGGTGCGTGACTCCAGATTTGGGCCTTGGACCCTGAAAGGGTTAAGAACCCTTGAAAAAAGCTCATCAGGACCCGGCGACTTAGTTTGCTTCAGTCTGTCTATCTGCTTCACAACCATTTCACTAGTGACTGTGATGTTACATAATTTATCTTCTTCAGGCCATTATAAAAATTAATTACTGGAATATTGTTAGCGTCTTCCTGTGTAAAAACTGAGAGAAAATAATTATTTAAAATCGAGCACATTTCATTCTCTTTGTCAGTAAGATGCCCATAGTTATTTTTAAGGGGACCTATCTTATTTCTAACTTTTGTTCTATAGACCTGGAAAAAACTTTTTGGGTTAGTTTTCGAATCCCTAGCAACTTTAATTTCATAGTCCCTTTTAGCTTTTCTTATCCCCTTTTTAATGTCCCTCTTAATGTCAATATACTGATTCATAAGATGACTCTCACCTCTTTTGATACACCTATAAATTCCCTTCTTATGCCCTAGTAGATATTTCAGCCTATTATTCATCCATTTTGGGTCATTTCTATTTGATCTAATTTCTTTATATGGGATAAACGTTCTTTGAGCAGCATGTATAGTGTTCAGAAAACTGTCATATTGATAGCTCTCTTCGTTACCCCAGTCAACAGATGATAAGTGTTCTCTAAGCCCATCGTAATCTGCTAAGCAAAAATCTGGGACTGTTACTGAGTTATCCCTACTATCATACTTCCATTCAATGCTAAATGTAATTGATTTGTGGTCGCTAGCACCCAGTTCCTCTGAAATTTCTAAATTATTAACAAGGGATTCATTGTTTGCCAGAACTAAGTCAAGCAGGTTATTTCCCCTTGTAGGTTCTGTCACAAACTGCTTCAAAAAACAATCCTGAAATACTTCTAAGAAGTCGTATGATTCTAAATTCCCAGTCAAGAAATTCCAATCAATATGACTTAACCCTTTGACTGTTGCGGTCATATATTTACATCATAGGAGATACCGTGTTTGACATATCTATATGCATAAATTCTAGCGGCTTCAAATCAAGCAGGAGAAAGCTGGTAGGCCCACATGTGAGAGAATGGGTCTCCATGGTCAGTGTGCACCATATAAAAAAAATCGGGGAGCCAGTGGTGCATTATGGGAATACCTTTTCAGTCGTCCTTTTTCAGCATGTCTAGCGGTAAGAAATATGTGACTCCCCAGCAAATCTGGGACTCTTCTCTTCCCAAGCGATGCTCTAACACAGATGGAAGTGTTATTGAAGATCAATTTCATGATTTCGAGGAGTTTGAGACCAAAAGCAATGGGGGAGGGAGGAGGAGGAGGAGGAGGAGGAGGAGGAGGAGGAAGAGGGAGGAGGAGGAAGAGGAGAGAGGAGGAAGAAGAGGAGGGAGGAGGAGGAAGAGGAGGAGGAGGAGGGAAGAGGAGGAGGAAAGAAGAGGAGGAGGAAGAAGAGGAGGATGAAGGAAGAGGAAGAGGAAGGAGGAAGAGGAAGGAAGGAGGAAGAAGGAGGAAGAAGGAGGGAGGAGGAAGAAGGAGGGAAGGAGGAAAAAGGAGGGAGGAGGAAAAGAAGGGGAAGGAGGGGGGAAGGGGAAAGGAGGAGGAAGGGAAGGAGGGAGGAGGAGAGGAGGTGAGGAGGAGGGGGGAGGGGGGGAGGGAGAGGGAAGGAGGGAGGAGGAGGAGGGAGGAGGAGGAGGAGGGAGGGAGGGGGGAGGGAGGGAGGGGGAGGGGAGAGGAAGGAGGAGGAGGGGAGGAGGAGGGGGAGGAGAGGAAGGGAGGAGGGGGAAAGGAGGGGGAGGGGAGGGGAAGGAAGGAGGAGGAAGGAAGGAGGAGGAAGGGGGGGAGGAAAAAGGGAAGGAGGGAAGGAAGGAGGAGGAAGGAGGAGGAGGAAGGAAGGAGGAGGAAGGAAGGAGGAGGAGGAAAGGGGAGGAAGGAGGAGGGGAAGGAAGGGGAGGAAGGAAGAGGAGGAAGGAGGAGGAGGAAGGAAGAGGGGAAAGGGGAGAGGGGAGGAAGGAGGGGAGAAGGAGGAGGAAGGAAGGGGGGAAGAAGGAGGAGGAAGGAGGAGGAGGAAGGAAGGGGAGGAAGGAAGGAGGAGGAAGAAGGAGGAGGAAGGAAGGGGAGGAAGGAAGGAGGAGGAGGAAGGAGGAGGAAGGAAGGAGGAGAAGGAAGGAGGAGGAAGGAAGGAAGGAGGAAGGAGGGAAGGAGAGGAGGAAGAAGGGGAGGAAGGAAGGAGGAGGAAGGAAGGAGGGGAAGGAAGGAGGGGAAGGAGGAGGAGGAGGAAGGGAAGGGAGGAGGAAGAAGGAGGAGGAAGGAAGGAGGAGAAGGGAAGGAGGAGGAAGAAGGAGGAGGAAGGAAGGAGAGGAAGGAAGGAGGAGGAAGAAGGAGGAGGAAGGAAGGAGGCGGAGGAGGCGAGGAAGGAAGGAGGAGGAGGAGGAGGAGGAAGGAAGGGGGAAAGGGAAGGGTGGAGGAAGGAGGAGGAGGAAGGAAGGAGGAGGAAGGAGGAGGAAGGGGAGGAGGAGGGGAGGAGGGGGGAGGAAGGGGGGGTAGGAGGGGAAGGAGGAGGGAAGGGGAGGGAAAAGGGGGAGGGGGAGGGGGGGGGGGAAGAAGAAGAAGTAGAAGAAGAAAAAGAAGAGAAGAAGAAAGAGAAGAGAAGAAAAAGAAGAAGAAGAGAAGAGAAGAAAGGAATACAAAAATATTAATATACCTAATAATAATAATATATTATTGTCCCTTGAGGCATGAAAACGTTCACCCAGGGACAGTGACAAGATAAGGGAGATACATCTGATAAGAGCTGACCTTTGTTGACCCGTAAACGAGGGGGAAGGGAGGAGGGCAGCTGTCCATATGTCCAGAGCAGACGGAAGGACGGAGGAGGAGGAGGAGGAAGAAGGAAGAGGAGAGGAGAAGAGAGGGAGGAGAAGGAGTGAGGGAGGAGGAGGAGAAGGAGAAGAAGGAGGAAGAGGAGGGAGGAGGAGAGACGTCGACGAACAAAACATTTGGGCTGTTGGATATTTGTCTGTCTGCAAGCTCCTGTCTTATCTGTCTTAGCTCTGTTCTCAGCGAGAGCCACAAAGATCTGTCATCAGTTTACTCACATCTTTACGCAGAGTATAGCACTTTGTCTGGAATTTTTTGGGTTATCCTAGGTAATTAACTTTATGTATCTGTATTTATGTTGTACCTGTGCGACAGCGTAGGACAGAGAGAAAGAGAGAGACAGATTGAAAGAGATAGAATGGGGAGAAAAGGATATTTAGCTAGAAGGGAGGAGATGCAGCATTCCGACCCCATTGTTTTGACAGGCGGTAGGGGGAGTGAGTATGCGACAATGTCCTTTTGACAGCTGCCATCCTGACTCAAAACAATTTATACAGCAACATTGCACAGACAAGCTTGCTGAAGGGTGACTAATAGCAGTTTTATTGGAACGTATCTAGAGACTATATATGTGTTATCTATATAGAACCAGAGCAAGAAGGGAAAGGCAGGAATGAAGGAAGGACTAGATTGGAAAGGAAGGAAAAAAGAAGGAAGGACAGATGAAGGAATGTAGGCCGAGAGGTGGGATGCCCTCCCGGGTTAGCCTCCAGGTAGGAAAGGAATGACGAAATTAGGAAGGAAGGAATGATGACACACGACCATTTACCTAGGCTAATACCATTTAACACACCTGCCTGCTAAAAACTTTGGAAGACACTGCTCAGGACGAGGCATTTTGTCTTTTGCAATAAAAAAACTTCCACAAAATATGCACACACACTGCTTTATGTGTGAGAGTGTAAAAACACTGTGTATGACACCATGTTTTCATGTGTGAGGAGTGTAAAACACCCTTGAGTAGACACCATGTTTTATGTGGAGGCATGTAAAACACCACTGTGTATGACACCATGTTTTATGTGGGAGGAGTGTAAACCCGCCTCTGTGTATGACACATGTTTTATGTGTGGGAGTGTAAACACCACTGATGTATGAACACACTGTTTTATGTGTGAGTGTGTAAAAACCATTGTGTATGACACCATTTTTTATGTGTGAGAGTGTAACAACCATTGTGTATGAACACATGTTTTCGTGTGAGAGTGTTAAAACACCACTGTGTTGACACCATGTTTTATGTGTGAGTGTAAAACACACTGTGTATGACAACTGTAGTTTGTGTGAGAGTGTACAAAACACCACTGTGTATGATCACTGTTTTTATGTGTGAGAGTGTAAAACACACTGTGTATGACACCATGTTTTATGTGTGAGAGTGTAAAACCCACTGTGTATGACACCAGTATCATGAGTGAGGAGTATAAAAACCACTGTGTATGACACCCATGTTTTTGTGATGGAGAGTGTAAACCCACCACTGTGTATGAACCATGTTTTATGTGTGAGAGTGTTCAAACACCACTGTGTATGACCCATGATTTATGTGTGAGGAGTATAACACACACTGTGTATGCCACCTGTTTTATGTGTGAGAGTGTAAAACCCATTATGTATGACACCATGTTTCACAGAGATCCACAAAGCTACAGAACTTCTAGGAATATGATCTGGTGACTGTATATTGGTATAATATTATAGAACAATAGTATAAACAGTTTTTGTATTGTTTGTTTTTTGTAAACAAAGTTTTGTAAACCATATATTGTAATTATGTTTGTGGCTTATTGTGTTGTATACGAGAGTATATATGTACATTGCCCTTACTTTGGTCTCACAGGCACATAAGTTATGTGAAAAAAAAATAAAATAGTGAAAAAAAACAACAACTTCAATACACGTTCTGCTATGGAAAATAATTCTCAGGCCGAGGGATGACAACCTCAATTCTACCAACTACAAGGGTGATGGGATGATTACATCGTCTTCACATCTCTACTGTTCCTGCCCTATTTTCTGTATTTGACTGAGTAGCCTATGTGTAGGCGAAAGTTTCGGATAAAGTTGTTAACTGTTGCCATGTGTCTTACTAACAAAATGAAGTTTACGGGTGAGCGGCAGTCGCCGCTGTTGCATACGCGGTCATTTTCTGCAAACTTCATATCCTCTTTATCTCGGTAAGTATGCTGGGAAATTTTTTTTTTTGGGGACTAAAACAATCAGAAAACATAATCTTAACATTTTCATAAAGAAAAAATAATTTTTTTTTTCGAATATTTTGCGTCACCAGGAGACACTTCAGGATTGGGCCCTTCGACAGTCAAAGGGCTAAGTTAAAGTCTCCTAGAATTACTACATTATCGTGCCTTGTGGCCTTAACAATTTCCTCCCATAGTAGTCTCTCTTGGTCCCTATCTAAGATTGGGGGGACTGTATATCACCTTAAAGTCAATTTTTCATGCCCCTCTGAAAATTCTATCCACATACTCTGTATGTGTTACTTCAGACTTAATACCCGTTTTTATGCAACAGTTCAAGCGATCTCGGACATACAATGCCACCCCACCCCCTTTCCTGATGCTTCTATCTACTTGGAACAATTTAAAACCCTGAATGTGACATTCCACAGGCATGTCCCGACTTTTTGAATTAAGCCACGTCTCAGTTAAGGCAAATACATCAATGTTATGGCATGCAACTAATTCAACTCGTATCTTATTTAGCACTATGGCTATTAGCATAATAAACAGTGGAAAAGAGAGAGAATCGGTCTGAGTGGTGGGTGTGCACCCTGTGAAAAAATTCTGGGACTCAGTGGCGCATTGTGGGAACGCCATCTTGGTAGTCCATTTTCACCATGCCTCGCGGTAAGAAGTACCTCACTCCTCGGCAGATAGGAGGTTCTTTGTTCCCAAGTGATAGTTTTTCTAACAGTGAAGGAAGTTTCAGTGAAAGTGAATTCTCTGGTTTCAAGTGGCTGTGACGAAAAAAACCGTGCCCAGGATAAAAACAAAAAAAAAACAAACGTAATTTAGTGATGAAAACCCAGATGACCCCGACCTTCCACCTATGGTGGTGGGCCGGCTCATTCACGTTCACCTGTACCAGGACAAACGAGGAAACTATTTGCCCATATACAAGACTCAGATGTGAGCAGTGAAAGTGATAGTGATTTCAAAGCTATTGAAAGCAGTTCTAGTTGTGACAGTGAGGGTGAATATTCACCAGTGAAGCGGCAGTATATACTACATAGCATGGGGTCTGGTATTGTGTCATATGCTGTTCCAAGGGGAAGGGGTAAATCTTGGAGCACATCCCCTGGCCCTACACCACGAACTGATAGTGAAGATGACGATATTGTTATGATGGATATGAATGATGTGAATGAGGCAGCAGGTGGTGGTGGTGATAGTGATGGTGGCATGAGTTGTGTGGCACCAGCAGCGGGCCATGCTACTACCGACACTGCTGACTCTGAACAACCACAACCAGCCTCACCCAACCCCACACTTCCACAACATCCACAACCACAACCTGCACAGCCACAACCACGTTTCAATATCCAGAACCCACCAGCAGACCACATTTGGGATTGGCAGCAAGGTGGCGAGTTTGTTCCCAGTCCCCATGACTTTGATGAAACACAAAGTGGAATACGGTCATCATGTACACTTGGGAACAATGCTACTGAACTGGAATGCTTTCAGTTATTCTTCGATGAACCCCTGATGGACATTATTGTCAGGGAAACCAATACATACTTTGAGTACACCATGGCAAACACAATTCTTTTACCAAGATCACACCTGCACAAGTGGAAGGACACAACTGTGGCAGAGATGTATCTATTCTTTGCCACAATAATGCTTATGCCACATGTGAATAAGCACAGTGTCAACACATACTGGTCCACAGACTGACTGATTTCAACCCCAGCTTTCAGCGACATTATACCAGTGAATAGATTTGTGCTACTGTTATGTATGCTACACTTTTCAGACAAAACAAGGCCTGACAGAAACAACAGGTTATATAAGATTAGAAATGTGTTCATGTACCTGAAACAAAAGTGATGTATGTATTTTTATCCCTTCAGCAAGCTTGTTATTGATGAGTCTTTGATTTTGTTCAAAGGAAGACTCTCACTCAAGCAGTACATACCAAGCAAGAGGAAACGCTTTGGTATAAAGTTATTTGTACTGTGTGATTGCAAAAGTGGTCTAGTTTTGGATATAATTGTGTACACTGGCAGTGAAACATTGCAAGATACCAGGAAATTACTGGGTATCTCTGGTGATGTGGTTAGAACAATGATGGGGCATATTTTATATACGTACTGACAACATTTCTTGCGAGTGAACACGACAGATGTGTGTGGCACAGTGCATGGAAATCGTAAGCATATGACTAGGTTCGACACTGGCACTCGTAGAGGTAATGTTCAGGTGTTTGCTGCCAATGACATCACAGCATTTCGGTGGCATGACAGATGTGATGCCACACTGTTGACATCAGTTCACCGACACGAAATGATAGACAATGGCAAGCAGAATAGAGACCAATGAACCCATTGTAAAACCTGCAGCTGTGATGGATTACAACCTCAATATGCGGTTAGTGGACAAATGTGACGTGCAGATTGGGTTTGCTGATTGTGTTCGCAAGAATTATAAGGGGTACATAAAACAATTTTTTCCATCTTCTTGACATTTCCGGGAAAGTTTAATTTATAAGTAAAGCCAACAACAAACCCAAATAGGGTGAATTTTTGGGCAGTCATCAGACAAAAATATTCAAATACCAAGGAACAACACTTGCAATGACCAGCGCCACAAAATTACAACACAGCCCCCTCTTTGGGGGTCTGGTGATCACTACCCCTACCACTGCCTGCTATGCTCTAAAGAAAAATGCCAGAAGGGTGTTATGTCTGTGGAAATACCAAAAAACCCCACAAAAAAGCAGAGACACCATTTTGTGTGTGGGGATTTTAAAACCCCATTGGTTACACTCGTTTTTAAAAGAATTGCCATGCTGCAGAGTTCTAAAAAAGTGTCCATGATTGACTATTTTTTACCCCTACCCCCCCGACTTCGACTGCTCGACAGGGCCCACTCGACTTCGCCCGTGATCTGGCAGGGGCGGGGCCCTGATGCACCCGCTGTACAGTTTTTGAAAATGCTCGCGGCGGCAATGTGTATGCAGGCGCATCGTTTGAGAAACCCCTCCCCTATCGCAGCATCAACGTTTTAAACTGTATAACTGGAAGTAAATTTCACCAGGCCCTAAGTGAAGTCTGAATCTTGCAAGGAGTTTGTGGCAAGAAGGCTCTTCTCTCGAACAATCTTTTGTTTTCACTGTGCTCATAAACCTGTCGTTCTGTCTCCCGTATATTGTCTGTATTGTGTTTGTTTTTCGTCGTCTACTAGTGGCGTCTTTTGTCTACCTGTGTGTCTGTCCTTGTTTCCGGTGTCTTTCTGTTACCCGGGGTCTTTTTTGTCTACCTGTTTGGGTTTCGTTCTGTTTCCCTTTTGTGGTCTTTATGGGCCTGTGTGTCTTTATGTCTACCCGTGTGGGTTTTCTTTCGTCTACTTTTTTCTTTCTGTCTACCCGGGCTGTCTTTTTGTTACCTGTGTCTGGCTTTATGTCTACCTGTGGTTGTCTGTGTCTACCTGTTGTTGTCTGTCTGTCACCTGTGTGTTTTGCTTGCTGTCTCAGAGCCACTCATTAACCTTTGCGTCGCGGTGTATATGTACGTCATAGGAGATACCGTGGGTTTTACGTTCATAGCAAAATTCTAGCGGGTTCAAAAAAAGCAGGGAAAGTGGTAGGCCACAATTGAGAGAATGGGTCTCCCTGGTCGTGTGCACCATATAAAAAAAAACGAGGAGCCAGGGGCATTTTTGGGGGAAAACCATTTTCAGTCGTCTTTTTCAGATGTTAGCGGTAAAAATTGTGCTTCCCGCAAATTGGCCTCTTCTTCCCAATTGCCAACAGATAATGTCAATGAAGATCAATTTCATGATTTCGAGGAGTTTGAGACCAAAAGCAATGGAGGAGGGGGAGGGGAGGAGGAGGAGGAAAAGAGAGGAAAGGAGGAAGAGGAGGAGGAAGAAGAGGAGGAGGAAGAAGAGGAGGAGGAAGAAGGAGGAAGGGAAGGAAGGAGGGAGGAGGGGAAGGAGGGAGGAGGAGGAAGGAGGGGGGAGGAGGAAGGAGGGAGGGGGAGGAAGGAGGGGAGGAGGAGGAGGAGGGAGGAGGAAGAAGGAAGGAGGGGGAAAGGGAGGGAGGAGAAGAAGGAGGGGGGAGGTGGGAGGGAGGAAGGAGGAAGGAGGGAGGGAGGAAGAAGGAGGGGAGGAGGAGGAAGGAGGGAGGGAGGGGAGGAAGGGGGAAAGGAGGAGGAAGAAGAAGAAAAATAAGAAGAATAAGAAGAAGAATAGGAATAATATAATACCTAATACCTAATAATAATAATATGTAATAATATTTTCCCCTTGAGGCATGAAAACAGTTCACCCCATGACAGTGACAAGATAAGGGGAGATAACATTGATAAGAGCTGCCCTTTGATGAGCGTAAACGAGGGTGGAAGGAGGGGGGCAGCTGTCCATCTGTCAAGAGCCAGGAGGAGGAGGAGGAGGAGGAGGAGAAGGAGAAGGAGAAGAAGGAGAAGAAGGAGGAGGAGGGGGAAAGGAGGAGAAGGAGGAGGAGGAGAAGGAGGAGGAGGAGGAGGGGAGGAGGAGGGAGGAGGAGGAGATGATGACGACGAACAACATTTGTCTGTTGTCTATTTGTCTGTCTGCCAAACTCCCTGTCTATCCGTCTAGCTCTGTCTCAGAGAGAGCCACAGACTGTGTCATCATCACGTTTACTCACATCTTCAAGCAGAGTATGCACTTTGTCTGGATTTTTTTGGGTTATCCTAGGTAATTTACACTATGTATAGTTGTATTTTATGTGTCCCTGTGAGACAGAGATAGACAGAGAGAGAGAAAGAGAGACAGATTGAAAGAGATAGAATGAGGGAGAAAGATAATTAGATAGAATGGAGGGGGAAGCAGCATCCGACCCCATTGTTTTGACAGGCGGTAGGGGGAGTGACTAATGAGACAATATGTCATTTTGACAGCTGCTGACTCCTGACTCAAAACAATTATAAGCCACACACTCGCACACAAGACAAGCTTGCTGAAGGGTGATAATAGGAGTTTTATTTAAAGTATCTAGTGACTATATATGTGTATATAATTATAAAACCAGAAGCAAGAAGGGAAGGCAGGAATGAAAAGGGAAAGGGCTAGATGAAAGGAAGGAAAAAAGTAATGAAGGACAGAAGGGAATGTAGGAAGAGAGGTGGAATGCCCTCCAGGGAGCCTCCAGGTAGGAAAGGAATGAAGGAAATTAGGAAGGAATGATGACACACGACCATTTACCTAGGATAACTACATAACACAACTGCCTGCTAATACTTTGAAGAAAGCTGCTCAGACGAGGTGTTTTGTCTTTGCACATAAAAAAAAAAATTCAACAAAAAAGGGACACACACTGATTTTGTGTGTGAGAGTGTAAAACACCATTGTGTATGACACCATGTTTTTTTGTGTGAGAGTGTAAAACACCACTGTGTATGACACCATGTTTTATTGTGTAAGAGTGTAAAACACCACTGTGTATGACACATGTTTTATGTGTAAGAGTGTAAAAAAACCACTGTGTATGACACCATGTTTATGTGTAAGAGTGGTAAAACACCACTGTGTATGACACCATGTTTTATGTGTAAGAGTGTAAAACACCACTGTGTATAACACCATGTTTCAAAGAGTTCCACAAGCTGCAGAACTTCTAGGGGTATGTTCAGTGGGCTGTATATTGGTATATATAATTATAGAGCAATAGTAATAAAACAATTTTTTTGTATTGTTTGTTTTGTAAACAAGTTTTGTAAACAATATATTGATAATTATGTTTTTGTGCTTATTTGGGGTTGTATACAACGAGTGTATATATGTACATTGCACCTTACTTTGGTCTCATAGGCCACATAAGTTACGTGAAAAAATAAAATAGTGAAAAAAACAACAAAAAAAACCTTCAAATACAAGTAAACTAAAGTTTACCGGGTGAGCGGCAGTCGCCGCTGTTGCCATACGCGGCTCATTTTCTGCAAACTTCATGCCTCTATATCTCGGTAAGTACTGATGGGAAAAATTTTTTTTGGGACTAAAACAATCAGAAAAATAATCTTAACATTTTCATAAGAAAAAATAATTTTTTTTTTTCGAATATTTTGCGACACCAGGAGACACTTCAGGATTGGGCCCTTCGACAGTCAAAGGGTTAAGAGTGTACTTGATCTTGAAGACTCCATATTAATAATGATAATAACAATAATAATCACTGAGGCGCATTAAATGTGTATAAAACGTTAATATAGACATTTTGCTTAATCCATCTATGATTTTTTTTTCAAAATTATATAATAAACATGCTACATAACATATAAATTAACAAATATGAGATGTTTTTCCGGTCGGCTTGACAGTGAACAGGAATCGTTCGTGTCCGGGCTGGTAACAACAACAACGTTTGTTTACATAACTCGTGAACATTCTACATTCTCATTCTCTTTCTCATTTATTCATTTAATCTTGTCTACTCACCTCTCACTCTACATTAAAACTACAGATATTTTAAGGTAAGTAATGAGTGGACACGATTATTATATTATAGCTTAATAATATTAATATTAGTACATATGTATTATTGTAATAATAATGATTATTAATATTATTATTAATTTAGGGCACTGGAGCACAGATCCACTGTATAGCACTTTGTCTGGATTTTTTGGGTTATCCTAGGTAATTTATAATATGTATGATAACTTGACTTACGTGTACCAGTGAGAGAGAGAGAGAGAGAGAGAGAGAGAGAGAGAGAGAGAGAGAGAGAGAGAGAGAGAGAGAGAGAGAGAGAGAGATACAGAGAGAGATACAGAGAGAGATACAGAGAGAGATACAGAGAGATACAAAGAGACAGCCATATTCGGTCAGCCAGTCAACCGACTACCCACCCACCCATCCAGCCACCTACCCATCCAGTCACCCACCCATCATCCAGCCACCCACCCATCATCCAGCCACCCACCCACCCATCCAGCCACCCACCCACCCACCCATCCAGCCACCCACCCACCCACCCATCCAGCCACCCACCTGGCCACCCACCCACCCACCCATCCAGCCAGCCAGCCAGCCACCCACCCACCCACCCACCCACCCACCATCCAGCCAGCCACCCACCCATCCAGCCACCCACCCACCCACCCGGCCACCCAGCCGGATACGTATTACACACGTTCCAGAGTTGTTTCTCTTTACTTAGGGTATAGGTTACACAACATTCTGCCAGGATGACACTACCAGTGGTATTCTCCCATTCCATTGTGTCGACGATACATAAAGATAATAGTAACATATGATACTGTATGCGATGTAAAATTTACAATACATATCACTACCATGTATACATTATATACAGTACATAAATAATTAAAATACAACAATAGAAGTAAATTATGGTAAAAAGAATGAAATAATGATTGTACATTACAGTATTATGTAGGTAGTTTTTATAGGAAAGTTTTGACATTATGCCCTACCCAATATGTTGGCAATTTTTAAAGGTTCGACTTACGTCCATTTCGACTTACGACCGGTTGGTCAGAACCAAGGTTGGTCGTAAGTCGGATGGTAGGTGTATATATATTATAGAACAGTCGTAATTAAAAATTTTTTATATTGTTTGTTTGTGTAAAAAAGTTTTGTAAACATGATGATACTAGTGTTTTTGCTATAATTGTGTTACATTCAACGAGTGTATATATGAATATTGCACCATACTTTGGTCTCACAGGCCACAAAAGTTATGTGAAAAATAAAATAGTGAAAAAAGCAAGAAACCTTTGAAAACAAGTAAACCAAAATTTACCGGGTGAGCGTCAGTTGCCACTGTTGCCATACGCAGCTCATTTTCTGCAAACTTCACGCCTCTATATCTCGGTAAGTACTGATGGCAAAAAAAAATTTTTATGGACTAAAACAATCAGAAAAATAATCTTAACATTTTCATAAGAAAAAATCATTTTTTTTTTTTTTGAATATTTTGCAACACCAGGAGACACTTCAGGATTGGCGCTTGCGACAGTCAAAGAGTTAAATCTTATTACCTAAGAAGAACTTTCATTAAGGCTGTAAATTTCCTAGACAATGATAAAATGCCAGGGTCTAAATAAAATAAATTAACCCCTTGATTGTCACAACCCCAAATCCTGAGATGTCTCCTGGTGTCGCAAAATTTCCGGAAAAGAAAATGATTTTTTCTTATGAAATGATAGAGAATCTTTCCCAATTGTAATGACACCAAAAGAATGAAATTTTATGGATAACTGATGGAATTACGCTCTTGCAAAGTTAGTGACCTCGGCGATATTTACGAATCAGTGATTTCGCCCACTTCGATCCCTATTTTTGGCTAATTCCATTGTTCCTGTCGACCAAACTCATAGCTATTTTTTTAGAACTCCATTTTTCCTATCGATTGAGTACAAGAAACTGCCCATTTACCTATTTCAACTAACCAATAACGTGTTCAGAAATTTGCAATTTGGCCAGTTTCACAAAAATTAAAAAATATGACAATTTCAAAATAGGGTCCAGAATGAACAATGCAGACATTCCTGGCTCTAAAATAACATTTTCTTTGTTCATCAGTCATGTCTCAAGGCCCCTCTGATGTTACTCTTGCTTTCTATTTTGAATTTTTATTCAAACAAAAAATAGAAGATTTACTTTTATGCACACTACTGCAATATTGTAATAATTGTATAAATAATGTCAACCCATTCATGACTGCATATTAGAAAGGCTACTTGGACATTTATTGGAAAATAACATCATTTGTTTACTTTTGAACATCGGCAAAAATCAAACATTTCCCCTACTTTGAGCTCCATTTCAAGGTTCTTTTCATAGTAAAACCAATCAAAATCACCTCTATTTCTATAATATGTTTTCCATTCTATCAAATGAGACCAAGAAAACGAGAATACAACCATAAATACTGTAAGAAAATAGGCCACAAAGTTGGCATTTTAATAAAAAAAAGAGTCAGAGTTTCTTTTTTTCTAATTATGCACTGCGTGCTGCAGGATTATTTTTATATGGTGCACACTGACCACACAGACCCATTCCCTCACATGTGGGCCTACCAGCTTTCTCCTGCTTGATTTGAAGCCACTAGAATTTATGAGTATATATACGTCAGACAGTGGCTCGTAAGACGTATATATCCCCTTTGGGGAAGGTTTTACAATTTTTGATGGTATTAAAAATATCAGAGATGCATGGAATGAAGTTCAAGAAACTTCACTCAAAGGTGTTTGGAAGTATCTAATTTCTGAACTTATGGATGATTTTGAAGGTTTTGGGAATACAGTGGAGGAAGTAAGTGTAAATATTGTGGATATGGCAAGGGAGTTAGAATTGGAAGTGGAGCCTGAGGATGTGGAAGAATTGCTTCTCTCTCATGATGAGGCTCTGACAGACCAAGATCTTCTTCTGATTGAAGAGCAAAGAAAGAAATTTCATGAAGAGGAGATCCATCCTGATGATAGTTCTGTTGCCATTTAAGAAATGAAAAGCCAGGATTTGGAAGAAGCTATCAACCATATAGAAATAGCAATGGCAATTTTTAAGAAGAACGATCCAAATTTCGAACGAAGTTCAACAGTGAATGCATCCCTTTCCCATGATGTTACATGCTATAAAGAAATTTTAAGGGAAAGGAAAAAAATAATCCATGAGGCAAAGTTCAATGCTTTCCTACTTAAGAAAATATCATGGCAACCTTCAGCATCAACAGCTAGCCTTGAACAGCCTTCAGCATCAACAGCTAGCCTTGAACAGCCTTCAGCATCAACAGCTAGCCTTGAACAGCCTTCAACATCAACAGCTAGCCTTGAACAC
This sequence comes from Cherax quadricarinatus, assembly GCF_026875155.1. Lineage (NCBI taxonomy): Eukaryota > Metazoa > Arthropoda > Malacostraca > Decapoda > Parastacidae > Cherax > Cherax quadricarinatus. The sequence goes on from NC_069422.1 coordinate 13,495,241, forward strand.
CCTTCAGCATCAAACAGCTAGCCTTGAAGCCTTCAGCATCAACAGCTAGCCTTGAAACAGCCTTCAGCATCAACAGCTAGCCTTGAGCAGCCTTCAGCATTAACAGCAAGCCTTGAACAGCCTTCAGCATCAACAGCTAGCCTTGAACAGCCTTCAGCATCAACAGCTAGCCTTGAACAGCCTTCAGCATCAACAGCTAGCCTTGAACAGCCTTCAGCATCAACAGCTAGCCTTGAACAGCCTTCAACTTAAAACAGCTAGCCTTGAACAGCCTTCAGCATCAACAGCTAGCCTTGAACAGCCTTCAGCATCAACAGCTAGCCTTGAACAGCCTTCAGCATCAACAGCTAGCCTTGAGCAGCCTTCAGCATTAACAGCAAGCCTTGAACAGCCTTCGAAATCAACAGCTAGCCTTGAACAGCCTTCAGCACAACAGCTACCCTTTGAACAGCCTTCAGCATCAACAGCTAGCCTTGAACAGCCTTCAGCATCAACAGTAGCCTTGAACAGCCTTCAGCATCAACAGTAGCCTTGAACAGCCTTCACCATCAACAGCTAGCCTTGAACAGCCTTCAGCATCAACAGCTAGCCTTGAACAGCCTTCAGCATCAACAGCTAGCCTTGAACAGCCTTCAGCATCAACAGCTAGCCTTGAACAAGCCTTCAGCATCAACAGCTAGCCTTGAACAGCCTTCAGCATCAACAGCTAGCCTTGAACAGCCTTCAGCATCAACAGCTAGCCTTGAGCAGCCTTCAGCATTAACAGCAAGCCTTGAACAGCCTTCAGCATCAACAGCTAGCCTTGAACAGCCTTCAGCATCAACAGCTAGCCTTGAACAGCCTTCAGCATCAACAGCTAGCCTTGAGCAGCCTTCAGCATTAACAGCAAGCCTTGAACAGCCTTCAGCATCAACAGCTAGCCTTGAACAGCCTTCAGCATCAACAGCTAGCCTTGAACAGCCTTCAACATCAACAGCTAGCCTTGAACAGCCTTCAACATCAACAGCTAGCCTTGAACAGCCTTCAATATCAACAGCTAGCCTTGAACAGCCTTCAGCATCAACAGCTATCCTTGAACAGCCTTCAACATCAACAGCTAGCCTTGAACATCCTTCAGCATCAACAGCTAGCCTTGATCAGCCTTCAACATCAACAGCTAACCTTCAACAGCCTTCAATATCAACAGCTAGTCTTCAACAGCCTTCAACATCAACAGCTAGCCTTCAACAGCCTTCAACATCAACAGCTAGCCTTGAACAGCCTTCAACTCAACAGTTTAGCCTTAAACAGCCTTAAACATCAACAGCTAGCCTTGAACAGCCTTCAGCATAAAACAGCTAGCCTTGAACAGCCTTCAACATCAAAGCTAGCCTGAACACCCCTTCAACATCAACAGCTAGCTTGAACAGCCTTCAACATCAACAGCTAGCCTTGAACAGCCTTCAGCATCAACAGCTAGCCTTGAACAGCCTTCAATATCAACAGCTAGCCTTGAACAGCCTTCAGCATCAACAGCTATCCTTGAACAGCCTTCAACATCAACAGCTAGCCTTGAACATCCTTCAGCATCAACAGCTAGCCTTGATCAGCCTTCAACATCAACAGCTAACCTTCAACAGCCTTCAATATCAACAGCTAGTCTTCAACAGCCTTCAACATCAACAGCTAGCCTTCAACAGCCTTCAACATCAACAGCAAAAGCTTCACACAAGTCTCCAAAATGAATCACATCAGTTGAATCAGAGGATGATGGTCTGCCATCTCATGATTTGATTTAGTAACTACATTGCCACTCACCCCTCACACATTCATATTAAGTATTTTATGGTAAGTAATAAATGTACTGTGTGTGTGTATTTTACTTTTTATTGTTTTTCAATGCCTAGTTTTATTGCTAATTTAATATATGTCAGTGTAAATACAATATCTAGCATTTACATGCATTTATAAGTGGAAAAAAGGGTGTTCCACTTTATGGCAGTAGCCTGGAACCTAACCTGCAATATAAGTGGGGCCCTACTGTACATAAAAGGACCTAAAATCTGGAACACCCTTCCTAAAAACTCTAGAGCTGCAGATGCAACCATCACTTTCAAAACTACCATTAGAAAACATCTTATCTCCCTGACACACCCCATTATTAGCTAACTACATGGAAACCACCTATTCTCTTGTATCATACACACATAATAAACTAGACCTACTCTCGATATCTGTGATTCACCCCAATTTACACTCACCCAATTTACTGTAAATATAGAAATACATAATAAAACTATTACCTAATGAATCTTAAACTAGTCATAAGTTTGCCTGAGATACTCCAATATAGAAACTTCAATAGAAACTATGTATCATGGCAAGACAAAACCATTCTCATTGCTGAATTTACGAACTGTAATGCAGTTACCTAGCCTTTATATCAACATGCTCCATAACCTGTACCAATATAGAGTTTGAATTAATCTTAGTCTGCCCGAAATGCCTAGTCGTGCTAGGCATGATAGTGGCCCTCTCTGTAATTAGTATTTTATAATATGTAAACTACACATTGTAACCAATATTCTATAATATGTAAACCCCACACTGTAATCTTGATTGATTGATATAGCCAGCCAGTCCACCCCACCCCACCCCACCTACACGTAATATACTTCAACATTTAAACAGCCCTAGAGCGATAAAATGAATATAGTGTACACTCATTACTTACCTTAAAATATTTCAAGTCTTAATTAATGATCTTAATATAGGGTGCAAAGTGAATAGTAGGGTAGGTAGGTATTGAAGTGTAGTAGGTATCATAACCCCACCTGGCCACCCCCCCCCCCCCCACATTATATACTAGGCATTTAAAGCACCCTAAAGCGATAAAATGCCTATACAGTACACTCATAACTACTTTAAAATACAGTGGACCCCCGCATACCGTTGGCCTTACATAACGTTAAATCCACATACCGATACATTTTATCGCTAAGATTTTGCTCAACGCTTTTTGTCTGAGACGCATCTAATGTGCGGCCTGAGCCAGCCTCACATGTTCTGCCGGTGGCATTGTTTACAAGCCAGCCTCTGCGGTAACATCCAAGCATACAATCGTAACATTTCGTATTATTACAGTGTTTTTGGTGATTTTATCTGCAAAATAAGTGACCATGGGCCCCAAGAAAGCTTCTAGTGCCAACCCTGTGGTAAAAAGGGTGAGAAATATTATCGAAATACTGTGGTACCATGGTCAACTGCTGATGCTGCTGCTGCTGTAGTACTGTCAGTGCTGCTGTGCTGTAGCACCATCAGCTGCTGCTGCTGCTGCTGCTGCGCTGCTGCTGCTGCTGCTGCTGCTGCTGTACACCACAGCTGCTGCTGCTGCTTTTACCCCGTCAGCTGCTGCTGCTGCTGTAGAGTACCATCTGCTGCTGCTGCTGCTGTAATACGTCTGCTGCTGCTGCTGCTGTAGTACCGTCTATGCTGCTGTAACATCGTCTTTCTGCTGCTGTTTGCATCGTCGCTGCTGCTGGGAGCACTGTCAGTGCTGCTGCTGCTGCACTGTCAGCTGCTGCTGCTGCTGTAGCACTGTCAGCTGCTGCTGCTGCTGTAGCACCGTCAGCTGCTGCTGCTGCTGTACCACCCTCAGCTGCTGTGCTGCTGTTCCACCGTCAGCTGCTGTGCTGCTGTAGTACCGTCTGCTGCTGCTGTGCTGTAGTACCGTTCTGCTGCTGCTGTAGCATCGTCTGCTGCTGTTGTAGCATCGTCTGCTGCTGCTGTAGCACTGTCAGCTGCTGCTGCACTGTCAGCTGTGCTGCTGCTGTAGCACTGTCAGCTGCTGCTGCTGCTGTAGCACCGTCAGCTGCTGTGCTGTGTACCACCGTCAGCTGCTGCTGCTGCTGTACCACCGTCAGCTGCTGCTGCTGCTGCTGCTGTTGTAGTACCGTTGCTGCTGCTGCTTTTAGATTGTCTGCTGCTGCTGTTGCACTGTCAGCTGCTGCTGTGCTGTAGCACTGTCAGTGCTGGTGCTGCTGTAGCACTGTCAGCTGCTGCTGCTGCTGTACCACCGTCAGCTTCTGCTGCTGCTGCTGCTGCTGTAGTACCGTCTGCTGCTGCTGCTGCTGTAGTACCGTCTGCTGCTGCTGCTGCTGTTTGTTTCCCTCTGCTGCTGCTGCTGCTGTAGTACCATTTGCTGCTGCTGCTGCTGTAGTACCATCTGCTGCTGCTGTAGCATCGTTTGCTGCTGCTGTAGCATGTCAGCTGCTGCTGCTGCTGCTGTAGCACCCTTGTTGGTGTGGCTTATTGAGAATACCAAGAAACAATTAACCCCAGAGGGTTGGCACCCAGGATAACCCAAAAAGTGTGTCATCGAAGACTGTCTAACTTATTTCCATTGGGGTCCTTAATCTTGTCTCCCCAGGATGCAAACCCACACCAGTCGACTAACACCCAGGGTGAACAGGGAAAAATGCCGGAACTAGTGCTCATATTGGTGAATTTAAAACCAGCAAGGGTTTGGGTTTTAGAGATTTAAGAATCGTTAGTGGGGATACACAGTGTGATAAAGCCTGTTCTGGAAGAAAATGCCAAAAAGGACCTACAGTACTCAGGAGGAAAGGCACTCCCAGGACACAGTGTCTCATCAGTCATTGCTGCATCTTCAATAAAGGTAAGTGTCATTTATTCTTCATTTAGTAGAGTAGTACATGCACAATATATATTGTGCATGTACTACTCTACTATTGTGCATGTATCCTTCTCTTTGTGTGTAGGAAAATGTATATTTCATGTAAAAATTTTTTTTTCATACTTTTGGGTGTCTTGCACGGATTAATTTGATTTCCATTATTTCTTATGGGGAAAATTCATTCGCATAACGATAATTTTGCATAACAATGAGCTCTCATGAACGGATTAATATCGTTATGCGGGGGTCCACTGTATTTGTAGTCTTAATGTAGGGTGAGAGGTGAGTAAACGAGGTTAAACGAATAAACAAGAGAGAGAGAGAGACAATGAGAGAGAGAGTGAGAGAGAATGAGAATGAATGAGAGAGAGAATGAGAATGAATGAATGAATACATGAGAGCTGAACGCATATGGTTTTAGTTCACTCTGGCAAGCCACCTGGAAAAACATCTTATATTTATGTTCATGTATTCTACTGTGGGTATATTTATCATGTTTATATGTTATGTAGCATGTTTATTATACAGTGGACCCCCGGTTCGCGATGCCATCGGTATCCAATAAATCCGGTATCCGATGCATTTTAACGCAAAAAATTTCCCTCGATTCCTGTTAAAAAGCCTGGTATACGATTCGTCCGAGACGTGTCCACGTGTGTGCCAGTGTTTACAAGCCAGCCAGTGTGTTCGCATCTAAGGATACATTCGGTACATTCCATATTATCACAGTGTTTTTGGTGCTTGTTTCTACAAAATAAGTCACCATGGGCCCCAAGAAAGCTTCTAGTGCCAACCCTTTGAGAAAAAGGGTGCTAATGACTTTTGAAATGAAGAAAGATAATTGCAAAGTACAAAAGTGGAGTGCATGTGTCGGAGCTGACCAGGTTGTATACAAAACCCCAATCAACCATCTCTGCTATAGTGACCAGGAAAATGGCAATTAAGGAAGCTGTTGTTGCAAAAGGTGCAACTGTGATTACAAAACAGCGACCGCAAGTGTTAGAAGATGTTGATAGACTGTTATTGGTGTGGATAAATGAAAAACAGATAGCAGGAGATAGCAGCTCTCAAGCAATCATTAATGAAAAGGCTAGGCAGTTGCATGATGATTTGGTAAAGAAATTCCCTGCAACTAGTGGTGATGTGAGTGAATTTAAGGCCAGCAAAGGTTGGTTTGAAAGATTTAAGAATCGTAGTGGCATATATAGTGTGATTAGGCATGGTGAGGCTGCCAGTGACTCTCAAGCTGGTCCTAGTGGCATTAAAAGAAGAAGGGAAGTAACCCTGGAAAAGGACTTGCTACCTCAAGTCCTATTGGAAGGGGATTCCCCATCTAAACAATAAGTTTGACACTCTCCCCTCCTCCCATCCCATCAATCATCACCAGATCTTCATTAAAGGTAAGTGTCATGTATTCTATTGTTAGTAGAGTACAGTAAGGCCCTGCTTTACGGCATTTTGCCTTACAGCTTTCCGCTAATATGGTGATGTCAAATTATGACCAAAATTTGCTATACGGCAAGCGGCCTTTCAAATATGGCGCCCCCCACCTGGTTTGTTTACATTTTCCGTGACCTCATCTATTATGTCAGGAAACTTTCCAAAATTTCAAGTGTTTTAACCCTTTCAGGGTCCGTCCCGTAGATCTACGGCTTTACGTTCAGGGTCCAAACCGTAGATCTACGCCATGAGCTCAGCTCACTCTGATAAACTGTGAGTGGTACATTTGGGCCTAGATATGAGAGAATACATCTATGTGGTATGTGTGCACCACATAAAACAGATCCTGCAGCACACTGTGTATAATGAGAGAAAAAAAATGAAATCATGATTTTTCGATTAAAACAGCAACTTTGCAGTGTTTTTTCGTATGTTTTTTATAGTTGTATTTTTCGATTTCTTGGTCTCATTTGATAGAATGGAAGACATATTACAGAAATTTGAGATGATTTTGATTGGTTTTAGCACTGGAAATGGCTTGAAAAATGAGTCAAAGTAGCAGAAAATGTTAAATTTTTGCCGATATTCAAGAGGGAAACAACGACCTCACACGTCTAATACACACCCGCTGGTGGGTCTAATATACATTCACAAAAATGGTGATGATATTTATACAATTATTACAGTATTGCATAACAGTAAAAACTTCTATTTTTTGGGTGTGAATAAAAATTCATTATGTGAATAAAAAATCCAAAAGGAATTTATTTGTAAAGGCTCAAAAATAACTAATGAACAGAGGAAATGTTAGTTTAGTGCCAGGGAAAGCCTACATTGTTCATTCTGGACCTATTTTGTAATTGGAATATTTTGAACTTTGTGTTAAATTGGCCAAATTAACATTTCCGATCACTTTATTTTGTAGTTGAAACAGTTGACTTGGCGATTTCTTGTGCTCAATCGATAGAATAGAAGTAATACTAGTGAAATAGCTAAGAATTTGGTTGATTGGAATAATGTAATTGGCCTAAAATGGGAGTCAAAGTCGGCAAAATCGCCGATTCGTAAATATCGCTGACACATCAAAATTCGCGATAGCATAATTTCGTCAATTTTCCACCAAATTTCGTACTTTTTGTTTTATTACCTTCAGACCGGGCCGCGGGGGCGTTGACCCCCGGAACTCTCTCCAGGTAAACTCTCCAGGTAAACACTGGTGCGTGACTCCAGATTTGGGCCTTGGACCCTGAAAGGGTTAAAGTTATTGCATATTTTATATGTACTCTGATAATTATACTTACGTGTACCTGTACCTAAATGTACTTACACACTGTGCTGGTGTGCAGGTACACATTAAAATCGCTAAGTGTCTCTCTACTCATGACTCCAATACTACTTAATAATAATCACTCTTGGGCACACTAAATGTCTTATTTTACATCAATATAGGCATTTTCATTAATTTCATTAATTATATATGAAACCCATTACATAGCATATAAACATGATACATACACTCACAGAATAAAAATTGATGTAAATATGAGATTTGTTTACAAAGCAGCTGTGTAGGTAGTGCCGGAAGATTACGTTTTCTCTAGTCAAACTGGGGGATACCTGTAGAAAAATATTCTTTTCCTATGCCTTTACTCTATATATAGCAATTCATGACCCTTGTGGGTTTAGTGCTTTTTATAATAAATAATAATAATAATATTATTATTATTAATATTCCTATTATTATTAATATTAATAATAATAATAATATAATAATAATATTTTTATTATTTTTTTTATTAACTCACTGGCCGATTCCCACCAAGGCAGGGTGGCCCAAAAAAGAAAAACTTTCACCATCATTCACTCCATCACTGTCTTGCCAGAAGGGCGCTTTATACTACAGTTTATTAATTATTATTATTATTATTATTATTATTAATATTATTATCTTCATTCACTCTAAAAATGGTGTGTTCCTGTTTCTTTATTCTGAACTAACTTGTACAACTTGTATGCAATGTAAGAGTATTTGTATTGTGAGGTAATTATTATTATGAAATAAACATTACTTTTTCACTTTTTTGTAATCATTATTACTTATTAAATTTTATTAAACACCATATTTACTACCAGTCAATTTTAATTTTGTACATTAAACATTATTTTATACTTCTCATAACATTTTGTAGCCAAATTTTCAAGTTTTTATATTCAACCCCAACCTTTATATTATCCCTTGTACCTGTGTACCTGTCTACCCTCTTACTATCATATTATAATCAAGACATTACCATTGTTATTTTTTTACTATTATTCTTTTGGTACTTTAATTGTGAATTTTATTTTGTCAATTTAAATCTAGGTATAATCTTGATCTTGTCAACAACCTATACCAGACTCTAGTGCAATTGCAAGTATCATTTCAAATTGTATTTTTATATTATAAGTTTATATTATAATTCCTACCATCTGCCCATTTAACTTTGCTTACCATTACTTAATTTTAGTCCCTTATATGTTTTCTCCTTTATTTTAGCTTTATATAACTATCCTAGTTTATATATTCACAATTGTTAAAATAATCAAGGTGCTATTCTTAGGTGCTAAATGTAGAATAAGTTCACAATTTTGCCATTATATTCCAAAGCTCATTTTTTTGATTACCACTTTATTGGTCACCACAACCTATATTAGTCCCTTTTATATTATAATTTTATACTATAATTCTAACTTTAAAAAATTACCTTTATAGTACTACCTACTATCATATTCCCAAGCTCCACTATTTGATCATCACTTTATTTGTATTAGTCCCTTAGCTCATTATTTTACATTTGTTAAATAATCCAGGTGCTATTTTTTAGCTTAAGACTATTTACTTTGTTTTATACTTAATTCAAACTATAGATTCACTACAAATCTTATGATTACAAGCATTGATCCTGATACCAACCTCTTATTTAATGACTTAAATGAATCAAACAGTAACTGTAATTACTACACTGCAGAACAATCAAAGGCACTTCTCAGTGCCAACAACAACATAACTATATTTAACTACAATATCAGATCTTTAAGCAAGCATTACGATGACCTCATAGCATTACTAAATTCCTTACATGCCAATATGTCCATCATTACACTAACTGAAACCTGGCTAAGCCTGATAGTACAGATGTCTATGCCATTTCCTGGTTACACAGCCATACACAACTGTAGGCCAGATCAACAAGGGGGTGGCACAGCCATATACTACTCAGACCAACTAGAATGTATCACTAATACTTGAACAAGGGATGAACATGGGGAATATATATTAGCTAAATTCAAATCAAAGTACCTACAAAAACCTCTCACATTGATAAACATCTACAGAGTTCCACAGTCAAACATTAGCCAATTTAGTCAAAATCTAGGAAGTATGATAACTGATGCACGCATGAACAAAGATCACTTACTACTCTCAGGTGACTTCAATATAAATCTCCTGCAAGACCAGGACCCACATGTTACTGAATTCACAAACACAATGAGTAACTGTATGTTACTACCAACAGTAACAAAACCTACAAGAGTTACAGAGACTAGTGTTTCCCTACTTGACCACATCTGGACAACACCATATCCCTTTAAAATCAGGCATAATTACAGATAATACCACAGACCACTACCCTACTTTCCTCATAACAACTCTTGGTAAACTACCCCAAGACACTACTAAAGTCACCTTCAGACTTCACAATGAGGCAGCCATTAATAACTTCACAACAGCAATAGCAAACATTGATTGGCACACTGAGCTAGAAACCTATAAGATATTGACGAATGTATTAATAATTTTCTAAAAAAAACCCAATACCTCTATAACAAGCACTGCCCTAAAAAAACTAAACAGATGACAGCAAAGAGACTGAACAGTCCCTGGCTAACACCCAGCATTCTCAAATCATAAATACAAAAACACCAATATGAAAAACAGTACAGAATGGGTCACATAAACCAGAGACCAAACAAAACGTTACTCGTCAATCCTAACCAGCCTGATAAGAAGGGCAAAAAAATTGTATTATGAGAACAGATTATCCAACTTACGAGGTGATATAAAAAGACCTGGAAAACCCTATCAGAAATTCTGGGAACAAAAAAGATATCACGAAATAGCGAAATAAAATTAGCAAAAACAGATGAACCCAACTCCCACCAACAGAAACAGCAAACAGACTCAATGATTTCTTCTCCACTATAGGACAAAACCTTGCCAATAAAATCCCAAGCTCAGATACCCCACCAAATGACTACCTCACCGGCAACTACCCGAACACACTTGTTCCTAGCTCCGACTAACCCATACGAGTCTCCCTTATTATCAACGCACTAAAAAACAAGGCAGGAGATTTAAATACCTTACCACCCCTTATATACAAAAAAGTGTCACAAGTGCTATCACCAATCATTGCAACACTCTTTAACAAATCCATTGAATCCTCCACCTTCCCTACAGTACTCAAAATAGCAAGGGTCACCCCGATCCACAAAGGAGGAGACCAAACAGAGTTGAATAACTATAGGCCAATATCCAACTTACACCCTCTCTCAAAAATCTTCGAAAAAATTAATTCATAAACGAATCTACTCCTACCTTATCTCCCAAAACATACTCAACCCCTGCCAATTTGGATTCAGGCCTATATAAAAATACTAATGATGCTATTATACACATGCTAGAACATATATACACTGCAATAGAGAAAAAAAGAAGTCCCACTGGGGATCTTCATTGACTTACGTAAAGCTTTTGATACAGTTGACCATGACTTGCTCCACGTAAAATTGTCACACTATGGTATAAGAGGGCACTCCCTCAACTACCTCAAGTCTTACCTCAGCAACAGAAAGCCAATATGTGTACGCAAAATGGGGCAAACTCTTCTGCACAACCAATTACAGTTGGTGTCCCACAGGGAAGTGTCCTTGGCCCTCTTCTCTTTCTCCTATACATAAATGACCTTCCAAATGCTTCGCAATTACTCAAACCCACACTATTTGCAGATGACACTACATACGTCTTTCTCTCACCCGAGCCCAGTCACGCTAGCCAATACTGTAAATACCGAATTACAGAAAATATCTACCTGGATGAGGACTAACAAACTTACACTAAACATTGACAAAACCTACTTCATTCAGTTTGGTAACAGAGCTACAGATGTCCCTCTTAACATAATGATAAATGGATCACCTATCACAAACTAACAGAGGGAAAATTCTTAGGAATCCACCTTGATAATAGACTCAAATTTCATACACATATACATCAAATTTCTAAGAAAATTTCCAAGACTGTAGGCATACTATCGAAGATACGGTACTATGTTCCACAGTCAGCCCTCCTGGCCCTATATCACTCTCTTATTTACCCCTATCTCACCTATGGAATTTGTGCATGGGGCTCAACAACAATTAACCATCTCAGACCACTAATTACCCAACAAAAGGCTGCAGTTAGAATGATAACAAATTCTCACTACAGGCAGCACACTCCACCAATATTCAATACACTAAACCTACTCACCATACAAAACATCCATACTTATTACTGCACCTATTACATACATAGAACACTTAACTCTGATATTAACCCTCCCCTCAAACATCTCCTTGCCAACCTCAACAGAACACATGACCATAACACAAGGCACAGATCACTCTTTGATGTTCCTCGTGTCCATCTCACACTATGCAAAAACTCAATGCACATAAAAGGCCCTAAAATCTGGAATTCATTACCTGTAAATATAAAAGAAACACAACCTGTTTATAAATTCAAGTCTCTTCTCAAAGATTACTTACTCACCCAAAACCAAATAAATACTGAATAACTGAACATTATAAATTGTATATCTTAAATGTTTCTCACAATTATATCACATAAATGTTAAACCTAAAACCCAATCTAACTTTATTATTTTTTAAATACACTACCTAACAGAATCACTACCTAACTGAATGCAACCATATGACCTGTCTTTGTAATACTCACTTGTGCTTTATAGTTATCTGTTTACATTAATGTTTTATCACTGATTTCATCATTGCTTAGTAGCAGCGCTGTATAGTCCTTGTGGCTTAGCGCTTCTTTTTGATTATAATAATAATAATAATCATTGCTTAGTTAATCTTAAGTTAATTTTAAGCCAGCCCGTAATCCTATGCATAGTATAAGTGGCTTTGGCATACTGCTCTTATCTGTATTTTTTTTGTACCTCTGTATGTGTGCACAAATTGGAAATAAATAAATAAATAAATAAATAAATAAATAAATAATAAAAAAATATTGAGGTAAATGTTTTACAAACTCTTACAAATGGATGTGAATGAACTAAAAGTAGACACATATTAATACGCATTTATTTCGCCTGACCAAGTGATCGCCCACTACCTGTTCAGTTTGTGTTCTTACATTGTCTCAACTCTGTATCTTGTTTTCTCTCTCATTTACTCTTTCGTTAACTAGTTGGCTGTCATTGATGATGGCGTCTAAGGTTAGCTGTGATAAAAAGAGAAGTCGTAAGCCTCTTGCTTTAAGTGCCAAGTTAGAGGATGATGGTGTGCCATTCTGATTTTATTCAATAAACACTTTGCCACTCACCTCTCACACATTAATATTAATATTTTAAGGTAAGTAATAAGTGTACTCTGTGTGTATCTTACCTTTTATTGTGTTTTTAATGCCTATTTCTATTGCTAATTTAATATAAGTTAGTGTAAACTTGTTGTCTGGCATTTATTGCATATTTTTTGTGCTCTGATAATAATACTTGTGGAGCTGTGTGGTAGCCAGGTGGAGGGACAACATTACGTTTTCTCTGCTTAGCCATCAGAGAAAACGTGTATGAATCTGCGTTTGGCCCAGCCACTCCCTCACTCCGCTTTTGTTTACAATTTTCGGCATGAATTATTCATTACTTCTACCTTCGTTTATGATGGCATCTAAAGGTAGTTGTTAGAAATGATTAAATTCAGTGAACAAGGCATGTCGATGTTAATATGGCTCTGGGCCACAGTGTAGGTAGCCGGTAGGTGTAGCCCACGTGGGCTACACCTACCGGCTACCTACACTGACTTCCTAGAAATAAATACTACTCACCTCTCTTCCTATATTAAGACTACACATATTTTAAGGTAAATAATGAGTGTACTGTATGTGTATTTTACCTCTCTGGGATGTTTTAAATATCGTATATTAAGTATGAGATGGGGAGCCAGGACTACCTACACCTGGGCTACCTGCACCTGACTTCCTACAAATAAGTACTACTCACCTCTCTCCCTAGATTAAGATTACAAATACTTTAAGATAAGTAATGAATTTACTGTGAATGTACAGTGGACCCCCGCATAACGATCACCTCCAAATGCGACCAATTATGTAAGTGTATTTATGTAAGTGCGTTTGTACGTGTATGTTTGGGGGTCTGAAATTGACTAATCTACTTCACAATATTCCTTATGGGAAAAAATTCGGTCAGTACTGGCACCTGAACATACTACTGGAATGAAAAAAGTTCGTTAACCGGGGGTCCACTGTATTTTACTTTGTGTGTTTTTAATGCCTGTTTCTGTTACTAACTTAATATAATTTAGTGTAAACTTGTTGTCTGGCATTTATATGCATTTATAAATGGAAAAAATGGCGTTCTGCCTTCTGGCAATGTCTGCTTTCTGGCGACAGCCTGGAACCTAACCCGCCATATAAGTGGGGCCCTACTGTACTACAAACTGTGCATGTCTTCTTCAGTTTGTGTGCATTAAACTTAATATTTCACGTGGTAAATTTTTTTTTTCCATACTTTTGGGTGTCTTGCACGGATTAATTTGATTTCCTTTATTTCTTATGGGGAAAATTGATTCGCTTTTCAATAATTTTGGTTTACGATGAGCTCTCAGGAATGGGTTAATATCGCAAACCAGGGGTCCACTGTATAATCTTAAAAAAATATATAGATGGGTTAAACAAAATGTCTGTACAGTGGACCCTTAATCAACGAAGGCATCGTCTAATGATAAAATCGACTAATGAAGCGTTTTTTGCGTAAAAATTTTGGCCAACCAATGATGAAAATCTCGACTAACAAACATTCGTCCCGAACGCGTCCATCTCTCCTGAGCGCCTCAGCTCAGCTAATGTGCTATTGTTTACAATCCAGGGTGGATGGTTGCTCAATTACATTCAATAAATTTTGTATTATTCCATTGCTTTTAGTGCTTGTAACTGCTAATAAGCAACCATGGGCCCAAAGAAAGCTTCTAGTGCCAACCCTGTGGTAAAAAGGGTGAGAAATACCATCGAAATGCTATTGTACCATGGTCAGCTGCTGCTGCACCACTGTCAGCTGTTGCTGCTGCTGCAACCACCTCAGCTGTTGCTGCTGTTGCACAACCATCAGTGTTGCTGCACCTCTGTCAGCTGCTGCTGTACCTTGGTCAGCTACTGCTGCTACGCCCCATCAACTGTTGGTGAAACCACCGCCAGCGCTGCTGTACCACGGTACGTGCTGCTGCTGCTGTACCAGGTCAGTGTTGCTGCACCACCATCAGCTGTTGCTGCACCACTGTCAGCCACTGCTGCTGCTTTTACCGTGGTCGCTACTGCTGTTTGCTGCACCACTGTCAGCTGTACTACTCGAAGATGTGGAAGACTGGTGTTGGGTGGCTTAACGAGAAACAATTATATGAGAGAACAATTAGCCCCAAGGGTTAGCCACCCAGGATAACCCAAGAAAGTCAATGCATCATCGAGGACTGCCTAACTTATTTCCATTGGGGTCCTTACCCCTTTTGAGGGTCGAGAGGCCCTCTCCCAAACTCATTTCAGGTCGAAAATTTTTCGAAAAAAAAAAAAAAATCCTTATGAAATGATAGAGAATCTTTTTCGATCATAATGACACCAAAGTATGAAATTTGATGGAAAACTTACAGAATTATGCTCTCACAAAGTTAGCGTCTCAAAGTGGGTGATTCACCCTTCGAGCCCTATTTTCAGCCAATTCCTATGTTGCAGTGACTAAAATCATAGCTATTTCCCTAGAACTCAATTTGTTTTATTGATTGAGTACAAGAATCTGCCCATTTACCGATTTCAACTACCCAATAAAGTGGTTAGAAAATTGGCAATTTGGGCAATTTCATGCAAAATTTCAAAAAGATCCCATTTTCGAAACAGGGTCCAAAATTTAAACAAGACAGACATTCATGGCGCTAAAATAACATTTTATTGTTCATTAGTCACGTCTCTAGGCCCTCTTACATTACTTTTGCTTTCCATTTTGAAGTTTTATTCTCACAGACAATAGAAGGTTTTCTTTTTAATGTATACTATTACATCATTGTAAAAATGGTATAAATTTATCAGCACACTCATGAAAGAATATTAGACTCACTAGTTGACGTGTATTGGGACGCTGGGCTTGATTTGTTTACTCTTGAACCATCGGGAAAGAATCGATTTTTTCCCGCTACTTAGAGCTCAATTTCAAGGCACTTGTCACCATAAAAACCAATCAAAATCATCTCTATTTCTGTAATATATCTTCCATTCTATCAAATGAGACCAAGAAACGAAAATTTACAACCATAAATACATATGAAATACAGTTGCAAAGTCGCTGTTTTAAACCAAAAACATAGTCAAAGTTTTTTTTTCTCTCATGGCACAGCGTGCTTTCAGGATTTTTTTATACTGCGCACACTGACCACACAGACCCATTCTTTCATTTGTGGCCTGCAGTTTTTCTTTCACCAGATTTGAAGGCGCTAGAATTTATGCGTACAAGTACGTGACCAACCCTGTTTGCAATGACGAAATTGTACGTGACCGACCCTCAAAGGGTTAATCTTGTCCCCAGGATGCGACCCACACCAGTCAACTAACACCTAGTTGAACAGGAAAAAATGCCTGGAACTAGTGCTCATATTGGTGAATTTGGGGCTAGCAAAAGTTTGTTTGAAAGATTTAAGAATCATAGTGGCATACACGTGTGATAAGGCATGGCAAAGCTGAAAAATTCACCCCCCAACAAATGTTCAATTGTGACGAAACAGGCCTGTTCTGGAAGAAAATGCCAACAGGACCTACGTTACTCAGGAGGAAAAGCATGCCAGGACACAAGCCTAGGGAAAGACAGATTAACTCTCATGTTTTGTTTTGTAATGCTAGTGGGGATTGCAAAGTGAACATTTACTCTTGTATCACTCTGAAAATCCCAGTGTGTCAAAAAAAAACCAGTGTCCTCATCACTCATCAATACTCTTAAATAAAGGTAAGTGTCCTTTATTCTTCTGTAGTATTTGTTGTGCATGTATCCTTGTTTTTCTGTATGGGGAAAATGTATATTTCATGTGAATTTTTTTTTTTTTTTTCATACTTTTGGGTTTCTGGAAAGATTAACCCTTTCAGGGTCCATCCCGTAGATCTATGGCTTTAGGGTTCAGGTCCAAACTGTAGATCTACGCCATGAGCTCAGCTCACTCTGATAAGCTGTGATTGGTAAATTTGGCCTAGGTATGAGGAATACATCTATGTGGATGTGTGCACCCCATAAAAAAGATTTTGATTAAAACAGCGACTTTGCAGTGTTTTTTCGTATGTTTTTTTATAGCTGTATTTGAGATTTCTTTTGGGCTCATTTGATAGAAGGGGAAAATATATTACAGAAGTAGAGATGATTTTGATTGGTCTTAGTACTGGAAATGGCTTGAAACTGAGCTCACAGTAGCGAAAAATGTTAAATTTTTGTCGTTTTTCAAGAGTAAACAAAGACCTCACACATCTAATACACGCCAGCTGGTGGGTCTGATATACATTCACAAATGTGATGATGATATTTATCAATTATTACAATATTGCATAACATTAAATGTTTATTTTTTGGGTTTGAATAAAAATTATTATGTGAATAAAAAATAAAAATGGAATTCATTTGTGAAGCCTGAAAACATAACTAATGAGCAGAGGAAATGTTAGTTTAGTGCCAAGGGGTACCTACATTGTTTATTCTGGGACCTGTTTTGAAATTTGGGAAAATTTTAAACTTTGTGTTAAATTGGCCAAATTACCAATTTCCAGTCACTTTATTTTGTAGTTGAAACAGTTGACTGGGCGATTTCTTGTGCTCAGTCGATAAAATAGAAGTAATATAGTGAAGTAGCTAAGAATTTGGTCGACTGGGAAATAATGTAATTGGCCTAAATCGGAGGTCAGAGTCGGCAAAATCGCCGATTCGTAAATATCGCTGAAACATCAAAATTTGCGAGGAGCATAATTTCGTCAATTTTCCATCAAATTTTGTACTTTTTGTTTTATTACCTTCAGAAAAAAGATTCTCTACCATTTCATAAGAAAAAAAAAAAATTTTTTTTTGTAAAATCTTGGACCCCGGTGCACCCTTTGAAATTTGGCTCTGGACCTGAAAGGGTTAATTGGATTTCCATTATTTCTTATAGGGAAAATTAATTCGACTAACGATAAATTCGACTAATGACAAGCTCTCTGGAAAGGATTAATATCTTGGTTTAGGGTCCACTGTATTAATGTTTTTATGACATTTAACCTCCTCAGAATGATTATTATTGTTTGTTATTATTATTATATGGCATCTTCAAGATAATAGACACTCTTTGTGATTTTTAATGTGTACCTGCATGCCAGCACAGTGGTTTTAAGTTTACTTAGGTACAGGTAACATAAGTATAATTATCAGAGTATATATATCAAATATGAGATAATTTAAAACACTTGAAATTTGGAAAATTTTCAAAAAATAATGGAGAGACCGTGCTCACGGAGAATGTAAACAAACTGGGTGGCACACACTGTATTTTGAAAAATTGGGGGGCCGTATAGAGAATTTTTGGTCCCTGAATTTATAATCACCCCATTAGCGGAATGCCATAAGGCGAAACACTGTAAAGTGGGGCCCCTACTGTACATATGTAAAAACTATATGTGCATTTCCTCACTATGATAAACATTGGCAGCACCAGTATATACAGTGGGCCCGTTTTTCATAATTAATCCGGTCTAGGGAGATTGACAATGGCGAAATTGATGATTTACGAAATCATTTTCCCCAAAAGAAATACTGTAATGTAAATCCAATTAATCTGTTCCGACCAAAGTATTAACAAAAATATTTTTTTTTACCGAAATATAGATTTACATGCACAGAAGCAGAGACATGAAGAAATAAAGCAATAAAAACATCCCCACTTACCTTTATTGAAGTACTCTTGTTGGTGCATGAATAAATACATATGTCACTACGTATGTTAGGAATTGTGGGGGCGGCAGGGGAGTGTGTTTGGAGGCAGGACAAGATAGTCCTTCAATATGACACTAATATCAACTCTGCAGCTTATTTATTTATCACAATTAATCTAATATGACATAATAAACAATATTAATAACATATATACATGACATATACTCTAGAATGAATAAAATATGTCATTACGTATGTCAAAAAGGTGGTGTATTGTTGTTGGGTGTATAAGGGCCACTGAAAGCATAAGTCTTTCATTGTGGTGGTGAAGGCAACAGCAGAGGTGGTGGTGTTGTTAGTGACCCTATATACCCCCAATAACATTGGAGGAGTTAGTTTCATGCTGTCCTTTCTCTATTGATTAATCGCTTAATTTACTTGCTGCATGTTAATGCTACATTTTTATCACTGGCTGGTGCTATAGCCTTTATCGACTCGTGTCCCTTTGGTATCAACATATCGTAGAATCACTGAAGAAGGCACATTTCCCCTCCTCTTCCTCCTCCACTTTGGTTACTTTGCTATGATTTCTGTATTAAATTCTGTATGTTTGGGTCACCTTCTTTGCAAAGGCCTGGCAGTAGGAGCTTTCTTTGAGCCCATGGGGGCTTATTTAGAAATTGCAAGCACTAAAACAAATAGAATACAGTGGACCCCCGGTTTAACGATATTATTTCATTCCAGAAGTAGTTCAGGTGCCATTACTGAACGAATTTGTTCCCATAAGGAATATTGTGAATTAGATTAGTCCATTTCAGACCCCCAAACATATACTTTACAAACGCACTTACATAAATACACTTACATAATTGGTCGCATTGGGAGCTGATTGTAAAGGGGGTCCACTGTATTACGAAATGTATCGTATGAATGTGTGGGATCATGCTCACTCGCTGATGACATTGACACACTGACTGTGAAAGGTGTGGGGGCCGCTCGGGGCTACTCATATGCATTTGGGACGAAAAGGCTTTTTTCGAGTGAAATGACGATTTGCGAGTCAATATTTGATGAAAAAACATTACGATTTTTTGAAAATTACAACTTCTGAGGCATACGAAAAACGAGGGTCCACTCTACTTAACTCTTAAACTGTCAATCGTAGATCTACGTTTGCACCGCTAGCGCCTCCAAATGTAGATCTACATTTGCACTGCTGCACTCCAAACGTAGATCTATGTTTTATTTTTCCTGTCTCCAAATTTGGCACAATTGGCCCTGAGATACTTGGTCAGTATAGAATGGGTCTTAACACTCACTGTGTGCAGTGCAGTGGAACCTCCTATTGCGAGTTAATCCATTCCATCACCCCTTTCTCGCAACTGGGTTGCTCGTTTTGCAGAGTCAATTTTTCTCATTTAAATTAATTGAAATGCAATTAATCCATTCCAGTGGAATTCTTACTTCAATAATTTAGCTAATACTATCAACTTTACGGCTTATTTATCTATCTCACTTGATCAAATATGACATAATAAACAATATAAATAACATAGAAACCTGATATATACTCTAAAATGAATAAAATATGTAATTCATGTGTGGTATGGACGGTGGGCGGCGGTGGACGACCCGTTTGTCTGGGGACCGGACAAAATACTTCTTGAATAATTTCGCTAGTATCATCTATTCGGGTTATTTATCTATCACAGTTCATCTAATATGACTAACAAACGTAAAATAACATTAAAAATGATATA
Source organism: Cherax quadricarinatus (assembly GCF_026875155.1). NCBI lineage: Eukaryota > Metazoa > Arthropoda > Malacostraca > Decapoda > Parastacidae > Cherax > Cherax quadricarinatus. The sequence goes on from NC_069422.1 coordinate 13,515,376, forward strand.
TACTCTAAAAAATAAAATATGTCTTATGTAACAGGGGGAGGGGCCACCCCACTCCTCTTTGTTTGGGAAAAATAA
>NC_069422.1:13515950-13534068 GCF_026875155.1 Cherax quadricarinatus
AAAATGGCGTTCTCCCTTCTGGCAATGTTGCTTTCTGGCGACAGCCTGGAACCTAACCCGCCATATAAGTGGGGCCCTTCTGTACTACAAACTGTGCATGTCTTCTTCAGTTTGTGTGCATTAAACTTAATATTTCACGTGGTAAATTTTTTTTTTTCATACTTTTGGGTGTCTTGCACGGATTAATTTGATTTCCTTTATTTCTTATGGGGAAAATTGATTCGCTTTTCAATAATTTTGGTTTACGATGAGCTCTCAGGAATGGGTTAATATCGCAAACCAGGGGTCCACTGTATAATCTTAAAAAAATATATAGATGGGTTAAACAAAATGTCTGTACAGTGGACCCTTAATCAACGAAGGCATCGTCTAATGATAAAATCGACTAATGAAGCGTTTTTGCGTAAAAATTTTGGCCCAACCAATGATGAAAATCTCGACTAACAAACATTCGTCCCGAACGCGTCCATCTCTCCTGAGCGCCTCAGCTCAGCTAATGTGCTATTGTTTACAATCCAGGGTGGATGGTTGCTCAATTACATTCAATAAATTTTGTATTATTCCATTGCTTTTAGTGCTTGTAACTGCTAAATAAGCAACCATGGGCCCAAAGAAAGCTTCTAGTGCCAACCCTGTGGTAAAAAGGGTGAGAAATACCATCGAAATGCTATTGTACCATGGTCAGCTGCTGCTGCACCACTGTCAGCTGTTGCTGCTGCTGCACCACCATCAGCTGTTGCTGCTGTTGCACCACCATCAGCTGTTGCTGCACCTCTGTCAGCTGCTGCTGTACCATGGTCAGCTACTGCTGCTACGCCACCATCAACTGTTGGTGCACCACCGCCAGCTGCTGCTGTACCACGGTCAGCTGCTGCTGCTGCTGTACCATGGTCAGCTGCTGCTGCTGCTGCACCACCGTCAGCTGTTGCTGCACCACCATCAGCTGTTGCTGCACCACTGTCAGCCACTGCTGCTGCTGTACCGTGGTCAGCTACTGCTGTTGCTGCACCACTGTCAGCTGTACTACTCGAAGATGTGGAGAGACTGTTGTTGGTGTGGCTTAACGAGAAACAATTACTACTGAGAAACAATTAGCCCCAGAGGGTTAGCCACCCAGGATAACCCAAGAAAGTCAATGCATCATCGAGGACTGCCTAACTTATTTCCATTGGGGTCCTTAGCCCTTTGAGGGTCGAGAGGCCCTCTCCCAAACTCATTCTCAGAGTCGAAAATTTTTCGAAAAAAAAAAAAAAATCCTTATGAAATGATAGAGAATCTTTTTCCGATCATAATGACACCAAAAGTATGAAATTTGATGGAAAACTTACAGAATTATGCTCTCACAAAGTTAGCAGTCTCAAAGTGGGTGATTTCACCCTCTTCGAGCCCTATTTTCAGCCAATTCCTATGTTGCAGTTGACTAAAATCATAGCTATTTCCCTAGAACTCAATTTGTTTTATTGATTGAGTACAAGAATCTGCCCATTTACCGATTTCAACTACCCAATAAAGTGGTTAGAAATTGGCAATTTGGGCAATTTCATGCAAATTTCAAAAGATGCCAGTTTCGAAACAGGGTCCAGAATAAACAAGACAGACATTCATGGCGCTAAAATAACATTTTATCTGTTCATTAGTCACGTCTCTAGGCCCCTCTTACATTACTTTTGCTTTCCATTTTGAAGTTTTATTCTCACAGACAATAGAAGGTTTTCTGTTATGTATACTATTACATCATTGTAAAAATGGTATAAATTATATCAGCACACTCATGAAAGAATATTAGACTCACTAGTTGACGTGTATTGGACGCTGGGCTTGATTTGTTTACTCTTGAACATCGGGAAGAATCGATCATTTCCGCTACTTAGAGCTCAATTTCAAGGCACTTGTCACCATGAAACCAATCAAAATCATCTCTATTTCTGTAATATATCTTCCATTCTATCAAATGAGACCAAGAAAACGAGAATACAACCATAAATACCATATGAAAATACAGTGCAAAGTCGCTGTTTTAAACCAAAAACATAGTCAAAGTTTTTTTTCTCTCATGCACAGCGTGCTTCAGGATTTTTTTTATACTGCGCACACTGACCACACAGACCCATTCTTTCATATGTAGGCCTGCCAGCTTTCTTTCACCAGATTTGAAGGCGCTAGAATTTATGCGTACAAGTACGTGACCAACCCTGTTTGCAATGACGTACTTGTACGTGACCGACCCTCAAAGGGTTAATCTTGTCCCCAGGATGCGACCCACACCAGTCAACTAACACCTAGTTGAACAGGAAAAAATGCCTGGAACTAGTGCTCATATTGGTGAATTTAAGGCTAGCAAAAGTTTGTTTGAAAGATTTAAGAATCATAGTGGCATACACAGTGTGATCAGGCATGGCAAAGCTGAAAAATTCATCCCCCAACAAATGTTCAATTGTGACGAAACAGGCCTGTTCTGGAAGAAAATGCCAAACAGGACCTACGTTACTCAGGAGGAAAAGGCACTGCCAGGACACAAGCCTACGAAAGACAGATTAACTCTCATGTTTTGTTGTAATGCTAGTGGGGATTGCAAAGTGAAGCATTTACTCTTGTATCACTCTGAAAATCCCAGTGTGTTCAAGAAAAACAGTGTCTCATCACTCATCAATACTCTTCAATAAAGGTAAGTGTCCTTTATTCTTCATGTAGTATTTGTTGTGCATGTATCCTTGTTTTTCTGTATAGGAAAATGTATATTTCATGTGAATTTTTTTTTTTTTTTCATACTTTTGGGTGTCTGGAACAGATTAACCCTTTCAGGGTCCATCCCGTAGATCTATGGCTTTACGTTCAGGGTCCAAACTGTAGATCTACGCCATGAGCTCAGCTCACTCTGATAAGCTGTGAGTGGTAAATTTTGGCCTAGATATGAGAGAATACATCTATGTGGTATGTGTGCACCACATAAAAAAGATTTTTGATTAAAACAGCGACTTTGCAGTGTTTTTTCGTATGTTTTTTATAGCTGTATTTGAGATTTCTTGGTCTCATTTGATAGAAGGGAAGATATATTACAGAAGTAGAGATGATTTTGATTGGTCTTAGTACTGGAAATGGCTTGAAACTGAGCTCACAGTAGCGGAAATGTTAAATTTTTGTCGATGTTCAAGAGTAAACAAATGACCTCACACATCTAATACACGCCAGCTGGTGGGTCTGATATACATTCACAAATGTGATGATGATATTTATACAATTATTACAATATTGCATAACATTAAATGTTCTATTTTTTGGTTTGAATAAAAATTCATTATGTGAATAAAAAATAAAAATGGAATTCATTTGTGAAGCCTGAAAACATAACTAATGAGCAGAGGAAATGTTAGTTTAGTGCCAGGAATACCTACATTGTTTATTCTGGACCCTGTTTTGAAATTGGAATATTTTAAACTTTGTGTTAAATTGGCCAAATTACCAATTTCCAGTCACTTTATTTTGTAGTTGAAACAGTTGACTGGGCGATTTCTTGTGCTCAGTCGATAAAATAGAAGTAATACTAGTGAAGTAGCTAAGAATTTGGTCGACTGGAATAATGTAATTGGCCTAAAATCGGAGTCAGAGTCGGCAAAATCGCCGATTCGTAAATATCGCTGACACATCAAAATTTGCGAGAGCATAATTTCGTCAATTTTCCATCAAATTTTGTACTTTTTGTTTTATTACCTTCAGAAAAAGATTCTCTACCATTTCATAAGAAAAAATAAAATTTTTTTTTGTAAAGTCTTGGACCCTGGTGCACCCTTTGAAATTTGGCCTCTGGACCCTGAAAGGGTTAATTGGATTTCCATTATTTCTTATAGGGAAAATTAATTCGACTAACGATAAATTCGACTAATGACAAGCTCTCTGGAACGGATTAATATCATTGGTTGAGGGTCCACTGTATTAATGTTTTATATGACATTTAACGCTCCTCAGAATGATTATTATTGTTTGTTATTATTATTAATATGGCATCTTCAAGACTAATAAGACACTCTTTGTGATTTTTAATGTGTACCTGCATGCCAGCACAGTGTGTAAGTTTACTTAGGTACAGGTACACATAAGTATAATTATCAGAGTATATATATCAAATATGAGATAACTTTAAAACACTTGAAATTTTGGAAAGTTTTCAAACATAATGGAGAGACGCGTGCTCACGGAGAATGTAAACAAACTGGGTGGCACACACTGTATTTAGAAAAATTGGGGGGCCGTATAGAGAATTTTGGTCATGATTTATAATCACCACATTAGCGGAATGCCATAAGGCGAAACACTGTAAAGTGGGGCCCTACTGTACATATGTAAAAACTATATGTGCATTTCCTCACTATGATAAACATTGGCAGCACCAGTATATACAGTGGGCCCTCGTTTTTCATAATTAATCCGGTCTAGGGAGATTGACTAATGGCGAAATTGATGATTTACGAAATCATTTTCCCCAAAAGAAATACTGTAATGTAAATCCAATTAATCTGTTCCAGACCAAAAGTATTAACAAAAATATTTTTTTTTACCTGAAATATAGATTTACATGCACAGGAAGCAATGAGACATGAAGAATAAAGCAATAATAACATCACACTTACCTTTATTGAAGACTCTTGTTGGTGCATGAATAAAATACATATGTCACTACGTATGTTAGGAATTGTGGGGGCGGCAGGGGAGTGTGTTTGGAGGCAGGACAAGATAGTCCTTCAATATGACACTAATATCAACTCTGCAGCTTATTTATTTATCACAATTAATCTAATATGACATAATAAACAATATTAATAACATATATACATGACATATACTCTAGAATGAATAAAATATGTCATTACGTATGTCACAAGGTGGTGTATTGTTGTTGGGTGTATAAGGGCCACTGAAAGCATAAGTCTTTCATTGTGGTGGTGAAGGCAACAGCAGAGGTGGTGGTGTTGTTAGTGACCCTATATACCCCCAATAACATTGGAGGAGTTAGTTTCATGCTGTCCTTTCTCTATTGATTAATCGCTTAATTTACTTGCTGCAGTGTTAATGCTACACTTTATCACTGGCTGGTGCTATAGCCTTTATCGACTCGTGCTGCTTTGGTATCATACATATCGTAGAATCACTGAAGAAGGCACATTCTCCCCTCTCTCTTCCTCCTCCACTTTGGTACTTTGCTATGAGTTCTGTATTGAATTCTGTCATGTTTGTCACCTTCTTTGCCAAAGGGCTGGCAGTAGGAGCTTTCTTTGAGCCCATGGTGGCTTATTTAGAAATTGCAAGCACTAAAACAAATAGAATACAGTGGACCCCCGGTTTACGATATTATTTCATTCCAGAAGTATGTTCAGGTGCCATTACTGAACGAATTTGTTCCCATAAGGAATATTGTGAATTAGATTAGTCCATTTCAGACCCCCAAACATATACATACAAACGCACTTACATAAATACACTTACATAATTGGTCGCATTGGGAGCTGATTGTAAAGCGGGGTCCACTGTATTACGAAATGTATCGTATGAATGTGTGGGATCATGCTCACTCGCTGATGAACATTGACACACTGACTGTGAAAGGTGTGCGGGGCCGCTCGGGGCTACTCATATGCATTTGGGACGAACGGCTTTTTGCGAGTGAAATGACGATTTGCGAGTCAATATTTGATGAAAAAACATTACGATTTGTGAAAATTACAACTTCTGAGGCTTACGAAAAACGAGGGTCCACTCTACTTAACTCTTAAACTGTCAAATCGTAGATCTACGTTTGCACCGCTAGCGCTCCAAATGTAGATCTACATTTGCACTGCTAGCACTCCAAACGTAGATCTATGTTTTATTTTTCCTGTCTCCAAATTTGGCACAATTGGCCTGAGATACTTGGTCAGTATAGAATGGGTCTTAACACTCACTGTGTGCAGTGCAGTGGAACCTCTATTTGCGAGTTTAATCCATTCCATCACCTTGCTCGCAACTGGATTTGCTCGTTTGCAGAGTCAATTTTTCTCATTTAAATTAATTGAAATGCAATTAATCCATTCCAGTGGAATTCTGTACTTCAATAATTTAGCTAATACTATCAACTTTACGGCTTATTTATCTATCTCACTTGATCAAATATGACATAATAAACAATATAAATAACATAGAAACCTGATATATACTCTAAAATGAATAAAATATGTAATTCATGTAGTGGTATGGACGGTGTCGGCGGGTGGACGACAGTTTGTCTGGAGACCGGACAAAATACTTCTTGAATAATTTCGCTAGTATCATCTATACGGCTTATTTATCTATCACAGTTCATCTAATATGACATAACAAACGATATAAATAACATTGAAACCTGATATATACTCTAGAATGAATAAAATATGTCATTATGTAACAGGTGGAGGCAGCCACAACCACTCCCTCTTTGTTGTGGTAAACACTGTCATCAAGTGATAGCCTTTTGATGCTGTCTATTATTACAATTATTATTATGTAATAGAGTTGGGCCTCACTTATACGGCAGGTTAGGTTCCGGGTACGCCGTAAAAGGGGAAAAAACTACCTAACAGATGTGACAACCCTATACAGATGTGAAGAGTAAACAGCAAAAGGGGGGGGGGGGGGTTGGGCCTGTACATTGCGAGTCATTTGTTTGCACAGAACTGCTTAGGCCCAAATGATGTGGGAAGTTTTAGCAAAAAGGGTTTTGAGAACCAAAAAACCTGCATTGTGGAGTCTAAAACCCCCGGATGCAAATCCCGCAATTCCAGGAACGCTTTTAAAAAATTCCCATTTTGGGGAAAATCTTCAGCTCCTGCACCCCAACATCTTGGTCTGGGGGGTTTCAAATTAAGGCATCTAAAAAAGGGGGAATATGCAAAAAATATTTTGCATAATAACACCAGGAGCAGCTCTGATGAAAATCACACTCACACGGTTTTTAAATTTGCACAAAATTCAATTTAAACAGCAAAAATGAGCCTACTAGACTGGGAATCACAAACCCCTCATTTTCCCTAACAATGATGATTGTAAGAAATGTCCCCCATATCAAAAAAAAATAACTCAATACAACAAAATTTGAGGTTCAGAATGTTTTGGTGGAGCCCCAGACCGAATAATGAGATTATCACGGGGAGCATTCACCAAAATTAAACTTCAAAAAAACAAAAATAAAGGGGGACCAAGTAAACAAGTCCTAACCGAATTAAGCTGGGAAGAATACTAAGCAACCAGCCCCCAACTTACCCTAGAAAGTTTAAATTTGGGTGGCTCGATGAATGCAAAAGGTTATTCCTCTAAAAAAAAGGAGGAGTAGAGTAAAATAGAAGGACGGGGGCGCCCCCTTTACGGGCGAGGGAAAAGAATAACAGAGGCTAAAAGAGGTAATATATTGAAATGCGTAGGAAAGGGTCAGAGAAATAGCAAGCATGAATTTAAAGCAAAGGAAATCTTATAGGATCGGAATCGCGGGGAAGAACAAAAAAGCCATAAATGAAATCGAAAGAAACCCAAAGTATTTCTTTCCTTGCCAAATCAAAGTCGGAACAACGTCCAGTATTGGGCCCCTATTAAAAAAGAGGGGTCCTACACAAATGACAGCAAGGAAATGAGTGAGCCTCAAGCCCCAATATGATCGGTTTTTAGAAAGGCAAACCCAAACTGAGAGTCGAAGATCAAAAAAAAATTTTTTATGAGAGAGCCACAGAATTTGGTTAAAAACACCCTATCCGATGTTATCCGACGCCAAATGACTTGAACAGGCGTAAATGACAGCCCAGCACCTGCCCCAGGGCCAGACTCGGGGAACTCCGTGTTATCAAAAATGCAAGAACCCCTATCACGACCCTTTTTCTTTCCTATGGAGAGGGAGCAGGGAAAGGGGGGTTGCCCACAGTTACTAAAAAAAAAAACAGAAAACCCCCCATCCAAAAGGGGGGGTGTAAAGCAACAGCAAAGAATACAGACCGATAGCATAACATCCCATATCAAAAAATCTTTGAAGGGGCCTAAGAAGCAAGATCCCCAACCCCATCTAGAAACCCTCATTACAAAACCCCAGGGCAACATGGGTTTGAAAAAGGGCGTCCTGTCTGTTCAATATTGGATCACTACACAGGTCCTAGATGCACTAGAAAACAAAAAGAATGCAGATGAATATATACTGACTTTGCAAAAGCCTTCGACAAGTGTGCCATGGCGTAATAAATGCACAAAAAAGCTGCTAAAAGGAAAAACAGGAAAAACGGGGTGGTGGGTCTTAATTTTCCTCATAAGAGAACACAGGAGTAGTGTCACAGAGTAAAGTCCGAGCAGCTCGGTGAAAAGCCTGTTCCACAAGGCACAGATCGCTCCCATCTTGTTCCTCTCCTTTATATCCGCTAGAAAAGGAGTGTCACAGCACCGTGTCTTCCTTTGCAAAAGACACCCAATCTCATGACAGTGTCTTCCATTGCAGACACTGCAAGGCCCCCAGGGGACATCAACCAAATCTTTCAGGGGGCTGCAGAAAAAAATATGAAAGTTCAACGATGGAAATTTAAATTACCAGATATGGTAAACCGGGGAAAATTAAATCTTCATCAGAGACAAAAAAATTCGGCCACAAAATAAGCAAAACACCAAACATAAGACCTGGGAGTGATCATGTCGGAGGATCCACCCAAGGACCATAACATTGTACAATCGTATCTGCAAAAAAAATGACGGGAGAATAATGAAAATTCAAACAAGGGGCCAAGCCCTGAGAACTCTTCGGCACTTGTTCTATTAGGCTGGAATATTTTGCAACTAACACCCCCTTTCAAGGGGGGGAAAATTGCTGACCTGAAAATGCAGAGAACCTTAAAAGGCGCGTAAGGGAGAAAAAACACCTCAATTAAGGGAGCGCTTAGGTTCCTAAACCTGTATTCCCTGGAATGCAGGGCGGGAGAGATACATGTTATATACACCTGGAAAAACCTAGAGGGTTTGTACCGAATTGCTCACGAAAACAAAATCACTACAAAAGCAAAAAATTGGCAGACGATCAAATCCCCCCAAGAAAAAACGGGGTGTCACTAGACTTTAAGGACCATACAATAAGTTCGGGGGCCCGAATGTTCAACGCCCCCCAGCATACTAAAGGGGGATTACCAACAGACCCCTGGCAGCTTCAAGCTGGCACTGGACAAGCACTAAAATCGGTTTTTCCGACCAGCCGGGGTGTGGCTGTAGTTGGTTTTCGTCAGCACATAACAGCCTGGTTGATCAGGTTTGATCCACCGGAGGGGTGGTCACAGACCGGGCCCCGGGGGGGGTTGCCCCCGGAAAATCTCTCAGGTATACTCGGTAAACAAATACAATGGGCCCCGACCCGATGGCATCGATTAAAAGAAAATCTGACAACATCATTTTTTTGCAAAATTTTTCCCCGATTAGCGCTAAAAAACTCGCCAAATATTTTTCCATCTGAGACGCGTCCACTTTGGCCCGGTTTTAAAACCCGCCCGCCACCGCGGGCGCTTCCCAAAAACAATCGGAAAAATTTATATTATCACAGCCTTTTAGTGATTGCACCCGCAAAATCAGTCATATGGGCCCCCAAAAAAGCTTTAGTGCCAAACCCTACAGAAAAAGGGTGAGAATTACTATGGATATAAGAAAGAGATCATTGTAATATAAAAAGTGGATGATTCCCCCGAGCGGCCGGGTGTAAAAAACCCCAATCAACCATCGCTACTATTGGGGCCCAAAGAAAACGGCAATAAAGGGAAGTGTTTTGCCAAAGGTGCAACTATGTTTTCGAAACTGGATCGCAAGTGATAGAAGGTTGAGAGACTGTTTTTGGATGGATAAACAAAAAAAAAAGATAGCAGGGGGATAGCATCTCTCAAGCGATCAATGTGAAAAGGCTAGGAAGTTGCATGATGATTTAATTAGAAAAATGCCAGCAACTAGTGGTGTGTGAGAAATTTTAAAGGCCCGCAAAGGTTGGTTTGAAAAGGGTTTTAAAATCGTAGGGCATACATGTGTGATAAGCATGGTGAGGCTGCCAGTTTGGACCAAAAGCAGCTGAAAAAATGTGCAGGAATAAGGGAGTACTAGACGTGAAGGACTGAAACCTTTAAAAAGTTTTTTAAAGGTGACAGACAATGTTTTGAAACACTTGGGAAATGTCAAAAAGGAACGGGAGGTACGGCCTCTAGGGGCAGAATGTTGGCGACGGGGGCCCCGTGACTTTCAAGCTGGCCCCAGTGGCATTAAAAGAAAAAGGGGAAGTAACCCCAAAAAAAGGACTTGCCACCTCAAGTCCTAAGGGAAAGGGGGTTTCCCCTTTAAACACTAAGACCTCAACACACTCCCCTCTTCCCATCCCATCAGTCATCCCAATCTTCATAAAGGATGTTCATGAAAACTGTGCATGTCTTCTTCAGTTTGTGTGATTAAAATTAATATTTCAGTGTTAAAATTTTGTTTTTTCAATATTTTTGGGTGTCTTGCCGGTTTAAAATTTTGATTTCCATTATTTCTTATGGGGAAAATTAATTTGACAAAACGTTTTTTTGTAACGATGAGCCCAGGAACGGATAATACTTTAGTCGAGGTCCACTTTAGATAACAAGTTTACACAAAACAATTTTAAGTTATAAGATTTGTTCAGATATACCAAATGCAGTTAAAAAGTTTTATTAGATGTAGATAGTGAAAGTACCTGGGATAACCCAAAAAAATAACGTGTGACTTTATCCATTGGGGTTACAAAAAAACAGGCATTAAAAAACAATAAAAAAGTAAAATAACATTAGACACCATACTTCCCTTAAAAATTTGTAGTTTAATCTAGGGTGACACAAGTGTTTTAATTTAAGAAATTAATTGGGGTATTTATGGTATCAGGGGCTCCCATACCAGGCCCCCCACCACACATAATATCTATAACATTTAACACCCCAGAGTGATAAAATGATATACAGTTCACCATTACTTACCTTAAAAATATTGTAGTTTTAAAGTGGTCAAGGTGGTTTTTTTTTTGTCCTCTGTATGTTGCTAAAAAGGGAAATAAATAAAAAATAAAAAAGTACTTAAGGGGAAACCATGGAGTTAGAAACAAACCAGGCAAACAGAGTTATGTAAAAACTAGTGTACAAAATTGGTTTCTGTAAAAATTTAAAATTTGTGTACAAGTTGTCTCTATGTTGAACGATGAAAAATAAAGAGGAACCTCCCATTCTCTGAACACATTTTTTTAGAAGAAATAATGCTTATGAAGGCTACAAAGGAAAAAATTTTCTACATTTACCCTAAAAACACATTTTCTTTTAGTTGGACTAAAAAACTTTATTTTTGCCCTCACTTGTAAAAGTATTGGGCCCCCACATCTCTATTTATTTATTTTTTTTTTTTAATTTATTTATTATTTATAATTTTAAGCATACATACAGAGGTACAAAAAAAAAGGGTAAAGCGCATCCCAAAGCCACTTATATGCATAGTTAGGGGCGGGTTTTAAAAATTAATTTAAATTAAAAGCAATGATGAAATCATGATAAACATTTTTTAAAAAGATAACTTAAAACCCAAAATGAGTATTAAAAAGACAGGTCTAGGGTTGCATGCATGCTGTCATTCATCAAGGGAGTTCTGTTAGGGTTTTTTTTAAAAAAAAAATAAAAAAGTTAGATTGGGTCCTAGTTTAAATTTGTGTGATATAATTGTGAGTAACATATGGGATATAAAATTTAAAGTTCATTATTCAGTTTTTAATTTGGTTTGAGTGTAAGTGACTTTGAGAAGAGACTTGAATTTATAAAAGTGTGTTTCTTTTAATTACGGAAATGAATTCCAGTTTAGGGCCTTTTATGTGCATGAGTTTTTGCATAGCGTGGATGGAACGAGGAACATCAAAATGATCTGTGCCTTGTTTATGGTCTGTGTTCTGTTGAGGTTGGCAAGGAGATGTTGAGGGGGGGGTAAATATCAGATTTAATTTCAGTTGTATAGGTGCAGTAATATTTGGGATGTTTTGTTGGTGAGGGGTTGAGTGTTTTGAAATTGGTGGAGTGTGCCCCTGTAGTAGAATTTTTTATCTTTAACTGCACCTTTTGTTGGGTTTTTAGTGGCTGAGAGGGTTAATTGTGTTAAACCCCCTGCACAAATTCCTAGGTGAGATGGGGGAAAATAAAGAGTGAAAAAAGGGCCAGGAGGGGATGTAACATAGTACCGTATCTTCGATAGTATGCCTACGTTTTGGGAAAATTTTCTTAGAAATTTGTTGTATATTGTATAAATTTTTAGCTATTATCAAGGTGGATTCCTAAGAATTTTCCCTCTGTTACTTTGTGATGGGTGATTTGTATCGTTATGAAAGGGGGCATCTGTAGCCTGTTCCCAAACTGATGAAGTAGTTTTTCAATTTTTTGTGTAAGTTTGTTAGTCCCTCCGGTAATTTTTTTCTGTAATTCGGTTTTACTTTTTTTGGGCTAGCGGACGGGGCTCGGGGGAAGAAGATTGTAGTGCATCGCAAAAATGTGGGTTTGAGTAATTGCGAAGATTGGAGGTCTTTTTAAGGGAGAAAGAAAAAAGGCCAAGGACCTTCCCTTGGACACCAACGTGATTGGTTGAGGGAAACTTGCCCCTTTGCATACACATTTGGCTTCTTTTTGCTGAGGTATGACTTGAGGTATTGGGGGAGTCCCTCAATACCTTGTGTAAAATTTTTAAGGGGAGCAAGTCATGGTCAACTGTATCAAAAGCTTTTACGTAAGTCAATGAAACCCCCCAGTGGACTTCTTTTTTTCTTTTAGTGTAATAGTTTACTTGTATAAACACTTTTTTGTATTTTTATTGGCCTGAACCAAATTGGAAAGGGTTGGAATGTTTTGGGAGTGGGTAGGAGTAGATTCGTTTATGAATTTTTCAAAATTTTTTTGAGAGAGGGTGTAAATTGGATTTTGGGCCAAATTTTTATTCAACTCTGTTTGGTCTCCTCCTTTATGGATCGGGGTGCCCCTTGCATTTTGAGAGCTGTAGGGAAGTGGAGGATTCAATGGATTTGTTAAAGATTTTGCAATGATTGGTATAGTACTTGTGACCTTTTTTGTATATAAAGGGGGAAAAAAAAAAAGGTATTTAAATCCCCTCCCTTTTTTTTTGTGTGTTGATAAAAGGGGACTTCGTAGGGTTAGTGGGAGCAGGAACAGTGTGTTCGGGAGTTGCAGTGGGGTAGTCATTTGGTGGGGTATCTGAGCTTGGTTTTTTTGGGCAAGGTTTTGCCCTATAGTGGAAAAGAAATCATTGATCTGTTTGCTGTTTCTTTTGGGGGAGTTGGGGTTCATCTGATTTTGTAATTTTTTTTCGCTTTTTGGATATTTTTTTTTTCCCCAAAATTTTCAGATAGGGTCTTCCAGTTTTTTTTATATCACCTCGTAAGTTGGATAATCTGTTCTTAATACAGTTTTTTTCCCCTTTTCCTTATCAGGCTGGTTGGGGATTGGGGTAAGTTTTTTTTTGGGGTCTCTCGTTAGTACCCTTTCTTTTACTGTTTTTCTATGGGTGTTTTGTATTTATGGATTTGAGAATGCTGGTGTTCCCAGGACGTTCAGTTCTTAGCTTCATCTGTTTTTTTTTTTAGGGCAGTGTGTTAGAGGTATTGGGTCTTTTTTGAAAATTGTTAACAATTCGTAAAATCTGAATAGATTTCTGTCAGGTCCAGTCAATTTTTTGTTACTGCGTTTTAATTTATTAATGGCTGCCTCTTTGTAAGTCTGGGTGATTTTAGTAGGTTGGGGTTTTTTACCAAGAGTTTTTATGGGGGAAAGGGGGTTGGTCTTGGTATTATCGTTTATCCTGATTTTAAAAGGGGATATGGTTTTTGCCAGATGTGGTCAAGTGGGGAAAACACTACCCCCGTAACTCTTGTAGGTTTTGTTACGTTGGTACAACATGCAGTTACTCTTTGTTTTTGTGAATTCAGAAAAGGGGGGTCCTGCTTGCGATTTTTTTTGAATCACCTGAGAGTAGTAATGACTTTGTTCATGCGTGATCATTATCATATTTCCTATTTTGACTAAATTGGGTAAGTTTGATTGTGGAACTCTGTAGTGTTTATCACTGGAGAGGTTTTTTTAGGGATTTGGGTTTGAATTTAGCTATATATATTCCCATGTTCATCCCTTTTTGCAAGTTTATGAAAATTAGTTGATCTGAGTATTATAGCTTGCCACCTCCTTTTTGGTCGGCCACAGTTGTTATGGGTGTGTAACCAGGGAAAGGATAGACTCAGTATACAGGGTTTTGCCAGGTTTCAGTTAGGTAATTTATGGGCATTTGGCATGCAAGGAATTTAGTAATGAGGAGTCATCGTAATGTTCGAAAGATTGATATTGTAGTAAAGATAGTTATGTTGTTGTGGCAAGAAATGCTTTTTTATTGTTTGTGTGTAGTAAATTCAGTAACTGTTTTTAAACATTTAAGTCATTAAATAAGAGGTGATCAGGATCAATGTTTAAACATAAGATTTGTAGTGATTTAAATTAGAATTTAAGTTAAAACAAAATAAAAAATTCTAAAACTAAAAAAATAGCAGAATTATTTAACAAATGTAAAAAAAATGACTAAGGGAGTTTTTTAAAGCTAAAATAAAGGAGACAATTAAAGGGGCCCAAATAAATTTTTGGTGAACAAATAAAGTGAGATCAAATAATGGAGCTTTGGGAAAAAGTAGTAGGGAGACTTTAAAGGTAATTCTTTAAAATTAGAAATTTTAAAAAAAAATTATAATATAAAAGGGACTAAAATTTTAAATTGTGGGGAACAAAAAGTGGTAATAAATAAATTTCACAAAAATTAATAAATGACTTTTGTGGATCTATGTTTTGAGCTAGAATGAGCTATAGTACAACAGATTTAACTATAATATAACAAAAACAAAATTTTTAAAAAAGACCATCCTTTACTAGTAAAATTTCAAAATGGGCTAAAATAAAGAATTTTGGGATTGACTATAGTACAATATTTTTAAACTAAAAAATATAAAAAAGGGACAAACTTCAATTTTAATTGCACTAAGGGGTTATATAATTTTTACAAGAATTTGAGTAAAAGATTTAAATTGACAAAATAAAATAACAATTTGGTAGCAAAAAAAAAAAAAAAAGTAGAAAAAAAAATAATGAGGTTTTGGTTTGTAGCAAAAGATAGTTAGGGGCCTTTAACAATAATATAAAAGAAATAGCACTAATTGCCACACAATATAGTCACTAAGTATGAAAACAATCTTGGTAGGAAATTTTTAAAAAAAAAACTTATAATATAAAAATTTCAAATTTTAAATGGTACTTGCAATTGCACTAAGTCTGGTATAGGTTTTTTTGACAAGATAGGGGTTTAACTAGATTTAAATTGACAAAAAAAAATTTACAAATTAAAGTACCAAAAAAATAAATAAAAAAAAAACAAGGGGAATGTCTTGGTTAATAGATTAAAAAATGGTAGAAGGTACACAGGACCCAAAAGGGACAAAGGGTAATATAAAGTTGGGTTGAATATACAAACTTTAAAATTTGGCAAAAAAATGTTATGGGAAGAAAAAAATAATGTTTAATGTCAAAAATAAATTGATGGTAGTAAAATGGGGTTTTAAAAAAATTTTTGTAAGTTTAATAATGATTACAAAAAAGTGAAAAAATAAAGTTATTTCTTCATATTTCACTGGGAGTTATACTAGAGGTTATATGGGAGTACAAGTTAATTTAAAATCTCTAAAATGTAATGGGTATTAAAACAGGGAAAGGTAATTACACAATAATGGTTTTTTAAAAGTCAAAAAATGTTGAGTAAATTGAAATTATAGTAAAAATGATAATTTTTAAAATTTTTTAAAATAAAACATTGTAGTATTTAAAAAAAATATATAAAAATGGACAGAGAAAATATCAAATTAGCTAAAGTTTAAGCAAACAATATAAAAAAGAAAATTACAAAAGGGACTTAGCTTCTTAAAATCACAAAATGAGGTAGTTGATTATTTAATTACTAAAAGATTGTACAATGAAATTTGAACAAATGGAGCAAAACATTCATACACTACGTAGCTTTTAGGGTTTGGGCATTTTTTAGTTATTCTCGTAAGATTTGTATCCCGAGAAATGGTTTGATCATTCTCGTTCGTTATTTTTTTGGCAGTTGACCTCTTTTTTTTCCCAACAAGAATTTTTTCCCCTCTCGGTGAACATTTGGGGTATTGGCATTTTTCCCCGCTTAATGGTCATTATTCTCCCGCTTAAGTTTTCTGACCATAAAGAGGTTCTGACTTTTTTTTGGGAAGACCTCGTTTAGTAACCTCTTTCTTTACTTTAATAGATCAATAATAAGTCTTTTTTCCTGTCATGTGAGGGGAAACTAAGCATAACACTTTTTCTACATGGGGTCCAGTAACCTGGCTTCTTTTTTTTCGAGTTGGTACAGTAACACTTTTTTGGCCTTTTTGATCTGCAAGTAATTTTTTTACTGTTTGTTTTGGTTTTATATCACGGGAAAAAGTGGACTGTTAACTATTACTGCGTCCGATTTTATTTGTTCATTTTATCTTTTTGGAGAGCAAAGTATCACTGAAATGGTTATCTAAGTTTTCTTTCCATTCTTTTACTGCTTCTTCAACCTTTGTATTTAAAAGGGTATTATTTGTTGGGATGGCTTCTATGATGCTTGGATGGGTCTTTTCACAGTTATCATTTCCGGTGTTTATAACTTTTTGTTCAAGACTGAGATTTTGTTCTCGAGTGGCCCTGGTGCTTTTTTTTGTTAGCGTCTCTCGAAAATTCCCCTATTTTCAATAACAATTGGTGATGCATGTCTTTTGGGATCTGGATCGTTGGGCATACCTGAGAGACATTGGGAGGTTTTTAATCCCGGGGGAAAAGAGGGGGGATGGGCTGGTGGCAGCCATTTTGTTGTTATTGTTTTTGGTGTCGCCTTGAGCGGTGGTGAGTGGGGGGGTTGCTGGGCCCCCGTCCTCCTGGAAAACTTGTTAAAATTTATTTTTTTGGGGTTTTCTTTCTGGCCCTTGGGGGCTGTTTCCTTTAATTGCCCTTAATATACAGGGGAATTGTTTTAGTTAAGAAGAAGTTTTTGTTATACAAAGCTTTGGGGGTTCGGTTCGGCTGGCAGCGGGGGGGTTGCTTCGGTTTGTGGGGAGTCTTTCCCTTTTATCTCTATTATTTTCGATTTGTAGGTTTCACTGTTGGAATTTTGGTCATTCTGGTGCACTTGGGAGTGCAGTTTTTGCGGTAACAGGTCCATAGGGCATTGGTAGCTCTGATAGTTGGAGAAAAATACGGAGTTTGGGAAATCGCTGCTGCCGCGCCCCACCCGCTGGTGGGGGGGGTGTTAATTTTTATCTTTATTTTATGTATCGTGTTTTTTTATTAAATTTTTAAAAAAATATCAAAGCTGGATTAATAAAAATGTGTTCTAACGAATATTTGAATTTAAAGGACTCCGGATTTTATTATTATCAACAAAATGCATCCTAGTACAAGTTGTCTGGCTCCCACACTATATTTATTTTATTTAATTTACGTGGGTGTATTTATGATTTTTAATGTTATGACGTGTTTATTATATAAATTTTGAAAAAAAATCATACAGGTTAAAAAATGGTTTTTATTAAAAAATAATATACAACATTTAAAAGGCTCAAAATTTTTATTGAGTATTTTTTCATTATAAATGGTACTCAGACAAAGACCCCTTACTGATTTTAAGGTACTTGCACGCCAGCACGTGTTAATTTTATTTTGTCAGGGGATAAAAGTAAATTATCAGAGCATAATAAATATAAAAAAACTTTTAAAAGCACTTGAAATTTTTGGGGTTTTTTCCGACACAAGGGAGAGTGGTGCTTTTGGGCTATGGGGAATGAAACAAGCAGGGGGGTGTGGTACCCCATTAGAAAGTCAGGTGGGGGGAGCCGATAGAGAGTTTGGGGGAAATTTAATGCCCCCGTTAGCGGGAAAGCCTAAACAAACCGTAAAGTGGGGGGCCCCACTGTACTTATTTTAATTTTGTATTATTTTACGTATTGTATTTTAAAATTTTAAAATTTTATTATTTATTA
>NC_069422.1:13534568-13590304 GCF_026875155.1 Cherax quadricarinatus
CTTTCTTTTCAATAGAATAAAGAAATACTAGTAAAAAGCTAAGAATTTGGTCGACTGGAATGATGTAATTGACCTAAAATGGAAGTCAAAGTCGGCAAAATCGCCGATTCGTAAATATCGCTGACACATCAAAATTCGCGAGAGCATAATTTCGTCAATTTTCCATCAAATTTCGTACTTTTTGTTTTATTACCTTCGCAAAAAGATTCTCTACCATTTCATAAGAAAAAATAACAAATTGTTTTTTGGAAAATTCTTGGACACTGGGGCACCACTTCAGATTTGGGCCTTGGACCCTGAAGGGGTTAATATTTCATGTGGTAAAACTTTTTTTTTTTCATAGTACTTTTGGGTGTCTTGCACAGATTAATTTCATTTCCATTATTTCTTATGGGGAAAATTAATTTGCCTTCCGATAATTTTGGCATACAATGAGCTCTCAGGAACGGATTAATATCGTATACCGGGGGTCCACTGTACAAATATGATGTCTCAAGATATAAGACACTCTTACTGATTTTAATGTGTACCTGCATGCCAGCACAGTATGTAAGTTTATTTAGGTACAGGTCTACATAAGTATAATTATTAGAGTATAATAAAATATGAAATAACTTTTAAAAACACATGAATTTTGGAGTTTCCACACATAATGGAGAGACTCAGTGCTTACGGATCTCACAGAGAATGTAAACAAACCGGGTGGGGCATGGTGACCATATTAGAAAGTCAGGTGGGGGGGAGCCGTATAGAGAGTTTTAGTCATAATTTGAAATGACAATATACCGAATGCCGTGAAGCGAAACGCCGTAAAGTGAGCCCTACTGTATAAACTAAATACAGTGGACCCCCGCATACCGTTGGCATCACATAACGATTAATCCGCATACCGCTTGCTTTAAATCGCAAAAATTTTGCCTCGCATACGGCTTAAAAACCCGCTCACCAATGTTCGTCCGAGACGAGTCCAATGTGCACCCTCAGCCAGCCTCACATGGTGCCGCCAGTGGCATGTTTACCAGCCAGCCTCCGCGGTAACATCCAAGCATACAATCGGAATATTTCGTATTATTACAGTGTTTTCGGTGCTTTTTCTGAAAATAAGTGACCATGGGCCCCAAGAAAGCTTCTAGTGCCAACCCTACAGCAATAAGGGTGAGAATTCCAATAGAGATGAAGAAAGAGATCATTGATAAGTATGAAAGTGGAGTGCGTATCGCCGACCTGGCCGGGTTGTACAAGAAACCCCAATCAACCATCGCTACTATTGTGGGCACCAGAAAGGCAATCAAGGAAGCTGTTCTTGCCAAAGGTTTAACTGTGTTCTCGAAACAAAGATCGCAAGTGATGGAAGATGTTGAGAACTCTTATTGGTGTGGATAAATGAAAAACAGCTAGCAGGAGATAGCGTCTCTCAAGCGATCATAAGCGAAAAGGCTAGGAAGTTGCTTGAGGATTTAATTAAAAAAATCCCTGCAACTAGTGCTGATGTGGAGTGAATTTAAGGCCAGCAAAGGTTGGTTTGAGAGATTTAAGAAGCGTAGTGGCATACATAGTGTGATAAGCATGGTGAGGCTGCCAGTTCGGACCACAAAGCGGCTGAAAAATATGTGCATGAATTCAAGGAGTACATAGAGGCTGAAGGACTGAAACCTGAACAAGTGTTTAATTGTGATGAAACAGCCTGTTTTGGAAGAAAATGCCAAGCAGGACCTACATTACTCAGGAGGAAAAGGCACTCCCAGGACATAAGGCTATGAAAGACAGGCTTACTTTGTTGATGTGTTCCAATGCTACTGGTGATTGCAAGTTAAGCCTTTATTAGTGTATCACTCTGAAACTCCCAGAGCGTTCAGGCAAAAGAATGTCCTCAAGGAGAATTTGTGTGTGCTGTGGAGGGCAAACAGTAAGGCATGGGTCACTAGGGACTTTTTCATGACTGGTTACACCATGAATTTGCCCCCAATGTGAAAGATTACCTAACTGAAAAGAAATTAGAACTTAAGTGCCTCCTGGTGTTAGACAATGCCCTGGTCATCCTACAGACGTGGCAGAGCGACTTTATTGGGACATGAAAATTCATTAACATCAAGTTTTTTGCCTCCTAATACCACTCCTCTCCTGCAGCCCATGGACCAGCAGGTTATTGCAAACTTCAAAAAACTGTACACAAAAGCTCTGTTTGAAAGGTGCTTTGTAGTGACCTCAGAAACTCAACTGACTCTAAGAGAGTTTTGGAGAGAGCACTTTAATATCCTCAATTGTGTAAACCTTATAGGTAAGGCTGGGAGGGAGTGACTAAGAAGACCTTGAACTCTGCTTGGAAGAAACTGTGGCCAGAATGTGTAGACAAAAGGGATTTTGAGGGTTTGAGGCTAACCCTGAGAGGATTATGCCAGTTGAGGAATCCATTGTGGCATTGGGAAAGTCCTTGGGGTGGAGGTTAGTGGGGAGGATGTGGAAGAGTTGGTGGAGGAGGACAATGAAGAACTAACCACTGATGAGCTGATAGATCAACTTCAACAGCAAGAGGCCAGACCTGAGGAAACTGGTTCAGAGGAGGGGAGAGAGAAATTGAAGAAGTTGCCTACTACAAAGATTAAGGAAATGTGTGCAAAGTGGCTTGAAGTGCAAACCTTTTTTGATGAAAATCACCCTCACACAGCTATTGCAAGCCGTGTTGGCAACCTGTACACTGACAATGTTGTGAAACACTTTAGGGAAGTCATAAAGGGAACGAGAGGTACAGGCCACTATGGACAGATTATGTTGTGCGAAAGAAGTCCAGTGACTCTGAAGCTGGTCCTAGTGGCATTAAAAGAAGAAGGGAAGTAACCCCAGAAAAGGACTCGACACCTCAAGTCTTAATGGAAGGGGATTCCCCTTCTAAACACTAACACTCTCTCTCCCCTCCTCCCATCCCATCAATCATCACCAGATCTTCAATAAAAGTAAGTGTCATGTAAGTGTGCATGCCTTTTTCAGTTTGTGTGTATTAAAATTAACATTTCATGTGGTAAATTTTTTTTTTTTTCATACTTTTGGTGTCTTGCACGGATTAATTTTGATTTCCATTATTTCTTATGGGGAAAATTCATTCGCATACCGATTATTTCGCATACCAATGACCCCTCTTGCACGGATTAAAATCGGTATGCGGGGGTCCACTGTAATGTAGATCTTAACCCTTAACCCCTTCAGGGTCCAAGGCCCAAATCTGAAGTGGTGCCCCAGTGTCCAAGAATTTTCAAAAAAAAATTTTTTATTTTTTCTTATGAAATGGTAGAGAATCTTTTTGTGAAGGTAATAAAACAAAAAGTATGAAATTTGATGGAAAATTGACGAAATTATGCTCTCTGCGAATTTTGATGTGTCAACGATATTTACGAATCGGCGATTTTTGCCGACTTTGACTCCCATTTTAGGCCAATTACATTATTCCAGCCAACCAAATTCTTAGCTATTTCACTAGTATTACTTCTATTCTATCGATTGAGCACAAGATATCGGCAAGTCAACTGTTTCAACTACAAATTAAAGTGATCGGAAATTGTTAATTTGGCCAATTTAAACACAAAGTTCAAAATATTCCAATTTCAAATAGGGTCCAGAATAAACAATGTAGGTATTCCTGGAACTAAACTAATATTTCCTCTGTTCATTAGTTATGTTTTTGAGGCTTTACAAAATAAATTCCATTTTGATTTTTTATTCACATAATGAATTTTTATTCACGAACCAAAAATAGATGATTTACTGTTATGCAATACTGTAATAATTGTATAAATATCATTACCATATTTGTGACATGCATATTAGACCCACCAGCTGGCGTGTATTAGACGTGTGAGGTCGTTTGTTTACTCTTGAATATCGCAAAAATTTAACATTTCTGCTACTTTGAGCTCAGTTTCAAGCCATTTCCAATGCTAAAACCAATCAAAATCATCTCTATTTCTGTAATATGTCTTCCATTCTATCAATTGAGACCAAGAAATCGCAAATACAACTATAAAAAACATACGAAAAAACACTGCTAAGTCGCTATTTTAATCGAAAAATCATGATTTCATTTTTTTTCTCTCATTATACACAGTGTGCTGCAGGATCTGTTTTATGTGGTGCACACATACCACATAGATGTATTCTCTCATATCTAGGCCCAAATGTACCACTCACAGTTTATCAGAGTGAGCTGAGCTCATGACGTAGATCTATGGTTTGGACCCTGAATGTAAAGCCGTAGATCTACGGGACGGACCCTGAAAGGATTAAACGGTCCAAACAGATTGACGTTCAAATCCATAGTGCTCCAAACGTAGATCTACGTTTTTTTTTACATATTTTCGAACATAACAAAAAAACAAATGTAGATAAAAGTTTTCTTACACATTTTCAAATGAAAAAAAAAAAAAAGATGATCTACATTTTTTTTACATACTTTTCAAATGTTGAAAAACGTATATATACGTTTGGACCGTTTAAGGTTAAACTGTCCAAATAGATTCGACGTTCATATCCGTAGTGCTTCAAAAGTAGTCTATGTTTTTTTTACATATTTTTCAAATATAACAAAAAAAAATGGTAGATAAGAGTTTTTTTACACATTTTCAAATGTAAAAAAACAAAAGATGATGTACATTTTTTTACATACTTTCAAATGTTGAAATAATGTATATATACGTTTCGACCATTTAAGGGTTAATATTACGGATTGTGAAAAGGATTTAAGAGAGTTCTGGTTAGTAGTAATCTAAAACCAAGACAACAGTCCATTAGTGTTCACAATAAAGCTAACAGAATCCTTGGCTTCATAGCAAGAAGTATAAATAATAGAAGTCCTCAGGTTGTTCTTTAACTCTATATATCTTTGGTTAGGCCTCATTTGGAATTATGCTGCACAGTTTTGGTCACAGTATTACAGAATGGATATAAATGCTCTGGAAAACGTACAAAGGAGGATGAGAAAATTGATCCCGTGTATCAGAACTCTTCCCTATGAGGATAGACTGAGGGCCCTGAATCTGCACTCTCTCAAAAGGTGTAGAATTAGGAGGATATGATCGAGGTGTAATAAATGGAAAACAGGAATAAATTAAAGGGGATGTAAATAGCGTGCTGAAAATTTCCAGCCAAGACAGGACTCACAACAATGGTTTTTCAAGTTGGAAAAGTTCAGATTCAGGAAGGATATAGGAAAGCACTGGTTTGGTTAATAGAGTTGTGATGAGTGGAACAAACTCCCGAGTACAGTTATTGGGCTAAAACGTGTAGTTTTAAAAATAGGTTAGATAAATACATGAATGGTGTGGGTTGGGTGTGAGTTGGACCTGACTAGCTTGTGTTGCTGGGTCTGGTGTCATGCTCCTTCCTTGAGTGGAGTGACCAGACTGGGTGGGTCATTGAGCTAATCCAGGGGGGGGGGAGACATGCTCCTTCCTTGATGGAGGTGACCAGACTGGGTGGGTCATTGAGCTAATCCAGGGGGGGGGGGACATGGACCTGCTCCGCATGGGTCAGTAGGCCTGTTGCATTTGTTCCTTCTTTATGTTCTTAAGTCCTTCTCAGAGATCCTTCCCCAGCTTAAATATAGATTTACAGCAGAAAAGAAAGAGAAATAAATATAAAGCACTAATAAAATGTATAAATGAATATTTAACATCACACTTACCTTTATTGAAAAGACTTATTGGTGTATGGCAGACGGGGCAGAGGGGAGAGGGAGGCGAGTTTATTGTTGGAGAATATGACACTAATATCAACTTTATGGCTTATTTATCTATCATAATTTTACTAATATGACATAATAACAATATTAATAACATAGAAACATGACATAGCTCTAGAATGAATAAAATAAGTCATGTATGTAATGACAGGTGTTCTGTTGTTATTGTTGTTGTTGGGTGTATAAGGCCACTCTGAGCATATGCCGTACATAATGTTGGTGAAGGCTGCAGCTGAGGCAGAGGTGTTTTCTGTAGCTCTATATAACTCCAACAACATTGGAGGAGTTAGCAGAATTGCTGAATAACTGAAGAAGGCACCCTCTACTTTCTATCACAACCACTACCACCCTCTACCACCATCACTACCACCTTCTACCACCATCACAAATACTACCACCTTCTACCACCATCACTACCACCCTCTACCCCACAACCACTACCACCCTCTACCATCACTACCACCCTCAACCACCATCACTACCACCCTCTACCACTGTCACTGCTACCCTTACCACCATCACTATGACCCTCTACCACCATCACAACCACTACCCCCCTCTACCACCATCACTACCACCCTCTCCACCAACACTACCACCCTTACCACCATCACTACCACCCTCAACCACCATCATACACCCTCAACACCATCACTACCACCTCTACCACTGTCACTACCACCCTCTACTACCATCACTACCACCCTCTACCACCATTACTACCACCCTCTACCACCATCACTACCATAATCTAGCACCACCACTTTCGTATTTTTCTACAAACTTTTTCTTGAATTATGTTGTGTTTCTCACATTCTTTACCAAAGGGCTGGCACTAAAAGCTTTCTTTGGTCCCATGGTGGCTTATTTAGCAGTCACACACAATAAACAAGTGGCAAAAACAATGGATTATAACAAAATGTTTCGTATGATCTGGCAGAATATGTTCACTCACCGAGAAACAACGCTACACTGGCTGAGAATGTGTGTGGGAGGCGGCTTTGTCTGCACACTGGGCACTGGACAGGTTCCATACGATCAATGAAAACGGAGGTATTCGATGAAAATTGAACCAAAAATTCAACGAAAAAAGTCGGCCAAAACCGAAATCGGCGATAATGGAGATCGACGAAAACGGAGGGTCCACTTTATTTATAGTATGTAGAGCTCCAATAATGATATCTGTACTAAGGGGATGTTCGGACAAGTGTGTAGTTAATGTATGATGGTTATGTAGAGTGTAGAACATAATAGTCTTTGTATTAAGCTATTAATGAACTATAGTATTTACTAAGTATAAAGCTATTAACACCAGAATTGCAAATAATGTAGCACCAGACTATGACTTGTTATTGCACTAAAGCTAACTTAAGTTGTTTACAAAAGTTACTGAAAAAAAAAAAAGCACAGTTTTAGATTAAAAACTATATGGATTTTAGCAGTGATATGATAATATGGTGAGCCTTAAAATAGCCAAGTAACTGAAGGGGTGGCAGTTAGGAAGAAACCAGAAAATGCAACATCTGGATAGATGATGACCGAGAAGGTGAGAGATACAAAGAACAGATTGTATACCACTGATTCAGGTGATATGGGCTTCAGTGTAATGCAGCAACGTATGACCTCACAGCATTACTCAATTCCCTTCAGTCCAAAATATCAATCATCACACTCGCAGAAACCTGGCTTAAGCCTGATGTTACAGATGACTATCCCATTCCTGGCTACATGGCCATACACAACTGTAGAACAGACTAGCAAGGGGGAGGAACAGCTATATACTACTACAATCAACTCGAATGCATCAATAAATCTTGCACAAGGGATGAACATGGAGAATATATCATAACCAAATTTAAATCAAAAAACCTGCAAAAACCCCTCACAGCTATAAACCTATACAGAGTATCACAGTCAAACATTTACCACTTTAGTGAAAAACTAAAAACATGATTACTGATGCACACATGAATAAAGACCACCTACTACTAACAGGAGATTTCAACATAAACATACTACACGACCAGGACCCACAAATTACCAAATTCCACAAACACAATGAGCAATTGCCTGTTGCTACCAACAATATCTAAACCTACAAGATCACTGAGACAAGCATCTCCTTAATAGACCACATCTGGACAAACACCATATCCCCTTTAAAATCAGGCATAATCACAGACAACACTATAGACCACTACCCAACCTTTCTCATAACTAATCTGGGCAAACTGCCACAAGACATCACTAAAGTAACCTTCAGACTACATAACGAGACAGCAGTTAACAACTTTATAGCTGCTATGAATAACATCGATTGGCAAAATGAGCTCGAAACATATACAGATATGAATGATTGTATAAATAATTTTCTAAAAAAAAAGCCCAAAGCCTCTATAACAAACATTGCCCCTAAAAAAAACTAAACAGATCACAGCAAAGAAACTGAATAATCCCAGGCTAACACCAAGCATCCTCAAATCCATTAACACAAAGCCACAAGTATGAAAAACAGTATAGAATGGGTCAAATAACTAGAGAACAGTCTAAACATTACTCATCAGCACTTAACCAGCCTGATAAGAAGATCTAAAAAATTGTATTATGAAAATAGATTACATAACATCAGAGGTGATATGAAAAACCTGGAAAACTCTATCTGAAATTCTTGAAAATAAAAAGTTATCTAAAAACAAACAAAATCAAACTAACAAAATCAGATGAACCCTACTCACACCTACTGAAACAGCAAACAGACTCAATGTTTTCTTCTCCACCATAGGTAAAATCTAGCAAACAAAATACCAAGCGTAAACACCCGTCCATCAGACTACCTCATAGGTACCTACCCAAATATGCTATTCCTAGCTCCAGCCAATCCCATAGATGTTACGCTCATCCTAAGCACCGTTAAAAAACAAGGCAGGAGACATAAACAACTTGCCTGCTTTTATGTACAAAAAAGCTTCTCAAATATTGTCACCAATTATTGCAATGCTCTTTAACAAATCCATTGAATCAGCTACCTTCCCAACAATCCTCAAAATAGTGAGGGTCACTCCGATCCACAAAGGAGGTGACCAAGCTGACTTGAATAACTGTAGACCAATATCTAACTTACCACTGCTCTCTAAAATCTTTGAAAAATTAATTCCTAGACAGATCTATTCCTACCTTGTCTCACACAACATATTAAACCCTTGTCAGTTTGGATTCAGGAATAATAAAAGCACGAATGATGCTATCATACACATTTTTGAACTAATATATACCGCACTCGAAAAGAAAGAAGTCTCGCTGGGCATTTTCATTAATTTACATAAAGCTTTCAATACAGTCGACTATGAACTGCTGTACTCCAAATTAATGCACTATGGTATCAGAGGCCACTCCTTCAACTACCTAAAATCATACCTTAGTAACAGAACTCAATATGTGTATGCAAATGATGCAAATCTCTCCGCCCAACCAATCACAGTAGGAGTCCCACAAGGAAGCGTCCTTGGACCACTCCTCTTTCTCATCTATATCAATGATCTACCGAATGCATCACAGCTACTCATATTATTTGCAGATGACACTACATATGTCTTTTCCCACCCAAACACAGTCATACTAGCAAACACAGTCAATGCCGAATTGTAGAAAATATCTGCCTGGATGATGACTAATAAACTTACCCTGAATACTGATAAAACCTATTTCATTCAGTTTGGAAACAAAGCAGCAAATGATCCGATTAACATAACGCTAAATGGATCATCAGTCACAAGACTCACAGAGGAAAAATTCCTAGGTATCCACCTTGACAGTAGCCTTAAATTCCGGACACACATACAACAAATCACCAAGAAAATCTCCAAAACTGTAGGCATACTATCAAAGATAAGATACTATGTTCCACAATCAGCTCTCCTGGCACTGTACCATACACTCATATACCCTTATTTTACATTTGGAATTTGTGCATGGGCATCAACAACATCCAATCACCTAAAACCCCTAATAACCCAGCAAAAGGCAGCAGTAAGAATGATAATGAATTCCCACTCCTGCCAGCATACTCCACCAATTTTCAAAAGTCTGAATCTGCTCACCATTAAGAACATCCATACTTACTCATGTGCCTACTACATACACAGAACAATACACGCAAATATAAACCCTCCACTCAAACTTCCCCTCACCAACCTAAACAGGACACATGACCACAACACAAGACACAGATCTCTTTTTGATATACCTCGTGTCCATATCACACTGTGTAAAAACTCTATGCACATAAAGGACCCTAAAATATGGAATTCATTACCAGAAAATATTAAGTAACTCATTCTGAAAATCAGTTTAAGACTCTTCTGAAAGCCACTTAATCACCCTAGACTAAATGCTAAATACTCAGTACACACATACTCACCTATGTACTCCCACATCATAACTTCAACAATCACTTTGAACTTTTTATCCATTGTTGACAGGAATATAATTGAACCATTGTTTTCACAAAAAAGCATTTTAGACTATATGAATATATCCTTTGTCTTATACAAATTTAATTCACTTATAATTAATAATCTACTGTTCAACTATGAAATAATTACTGTCCTACTGTACAACTATGATACTGTACAACTATGAAAAATCCTTAGTGTTAAGTAGTCTGTAAGCCAATAATGTTAAGTTGGCCCATAATGCCTAGGCATAATAGAGGCTCTCTTTGCATTGCAACCCACTGTTGTAAATATAAAATCTCAATGTACTGTTTGCAAAGACATAAAATAAATAAATAAAATAAATAAATAAATAAATATGAACAAAGAGCTGATGGTATGGAATGCCACTGCATATAAGAAGTGCATTTTCATTAACCCTTTCACGGTCGGTCCCGTATATGTACAGCACGAGAGCCAGTGTCAGTTCCATATTTATATGCCAAATTCTAGTGCCTTCATATCTGGTGGAAGAAAACTGGTAGGCCTACATATGAAAGAATGGGTCTTCATGGTCAGTCTGCACAGATAAAAAATCCTGCAGCACCACAGTGCATAATGAGAAAATAACTCTGACTGTTTTTGGTTTAAAACAGCGACTTTCAGTGTATTTTCGTATGGTATTATGGTTGTATTCTTGTTTCCTTGGTCTCCTTTGATAGAATGAAAGGTATGCTACAGAAATAGAGATGATTTTGATTGGTTTCATTATGAAAAGTAGTTGAATTGAACTCAAAGTAGCAGAAATGTTCGATTTTTGCCCATGTTCAAGAGTAAACAAATCATTCCATGCATCCGGTACATGTCAGTGGATGAATCTGATACTCTTTCACAAGTGCGCTGATATTATTTATACCATTCTTACAATAATGCAATAGTCTGCATAACAGTAAATTTTCTACATTTTTGTGAGAATGCAACTTCAAAATGGAAGCAAGAGTAATATAAGAGGGGGCTAGAGATGTTACTGATGAACAGAGAAAATGGTTACTTTAGTGCCAGGAATGTCTATCTTGTTTGTTCTGGACACTATTTTGAAATTGGCATCTTTTGAAATTTGTTGTGAAATTGGCCATTCTGACCACTTTATTGGGTAGTTGAAATTGGTAAATGGGCGGTTTCTTGTAATCAGTCGATAGAAAAATGGAGATTTAGTGAAATAGCTATGATTTTTGACTTGAACAATGGAATTGGCCAAAAAAGAAGCCAAAGTGAGTAAAAATCGCTAGCAAAAAATCGCCAATTGCTACTTTGGAGAGTGTATTTCAAATTTTTCCACAAATTTCTTACTTTTGGGTCATTACCTGGGGAAAAGATTACCTACATTTCATTTTTTTTTTTTGCCCCGAGAGGAGTTAAGGATGGGGGGGTCTCGACCCTAAACGGGGTTAAAAAGGTTCCTTTGGGAAAAAATCGACAAATATGAAAAAAACATAGCTTGAGAGGGGATGGAAACATGGAGCACAATTTGATTTCTTTTAAACAAACGCAAATGGGAGGAAACTGCGAGACAACACTGAAGCTCCCCCCCCATTTCTCTGGGGCCTCAATTTTCCACGTAATACGCCATGATTTGCATAGAAAAGATAAAAAAAATCCAAAGGAAGGGGTATCTACGCTAAAAGGGGTTAGAAAAGCCCACATGTGGAGGCAGCGAAAATGAACAAGCAGCAAAGGGGTTTGGAACTCTGCAAAAAAAGGGATTGTGCAGATGGAGAAGGGCAAAGAGTGACGGGAGGTGGATAGTGTCCATCAAGGTTAGTCTCCACATGTATTTGGGATATTTTTCATTGTTTCAGGGGACAAGGACTTGTATGTGGAATTTTAATTGGAAAATGAGCAGGAGGATGATAAAGATGGGGGCAATGAGGGAATTTTCCCAAAGGGGGGGTAGGATGAAAAGTTAAGGTAACTTGAAAAAAAAACTTGGAGGGAAGCAGGGGAAAGTACGTACGGGGGGAAAGGGAAAGAGCCCTCACACTCCCCCAGAACAGTAAGAGGTAAAAACCGGTACTGAAACTAAAATGAAAGAGTTTTTCCCCCTTTGGGGGATTTGTTCCTTTGAATAAATAGAGAATAAGGGGAGGACTGTTTAAGGTCTGAGACAAGAAACTTGCTGTGAGATAAATTGGCGAACAGAAGGAGGTGAAAGGTAGGGACCTCGAACCGGGACTGCAAAAAGTAGATACAAAAGGTGACTGGGGAAGGGTGTATTGCAGGGGAACCACGGGAATTTGGGGAGCCCAGAGGTTGGGGGTCTCTTAGGACTCGATAATAAAAATATGGGAAGTCCCCCCCAAAGGGGCGTTGATAGAGACCCCATGGCAAAAGTAAAGCCTTCTGCCCCTTTTTGATACAATGGTTTTTCACGTTGTTCAAGAAACCTGGCAACAAGAGGGTAAGTAAGTAAGTTTATTCGGGTATACAAAACAGTTACAAAAGAATTATCAAACTAGCAGCATATGTTAAAAACCTAGGAAAAAACCCCAAAAGTCAGACAGAGTGATTTTTTTCCATGGGCCCTTTTACCTTAATTATAATAAAAAGGGTCAGTGCCTGCCCCCTAAGGGGGGGTTTTAATTTTTGCATTTAAAAACGTTGTAAAACCCTTCGGGCAAGACGGATGGAGTGAATAAAGGGGTGAAAGTTTTTCTTTTTGGGGCCACCCTCCCTTGGGGGGGAAATCGGCCAGTGGAAAAAAAAAAAAATAAAGGGATAATATTTTTTTCTTATTGTATAATGAAGATAACTTTTTTTATCATACAAAAAGACTATCAAACACGGGGCATTAAGACACTCAATACGAGGGTCATTACTAGGAATAAGGTAAATTTACACGTATGTTACAAAAATTTTAGAAAATCTTTCCCCCCCTTTTTCTGTAGCACTTTCATCAACACCTTTTGGCACCTTAAAAAGGTTCATCATGACTTTTTTTGACATGTGGGGCGTCTGTTCCATTCCTTTTTTGCTGTACAAAAAAAAGGTGTTTGAAGCCGGGCCAATAACTGTGGTACACAAAGTTGTCTCTCTCCCCCTAACAGATTGTTTTGGTTCCCCAAACCCTTTGACAAAATTGACAGCAAGATATTCGGACACGTTTGTGAGCAATTTATAAAACCTGATTTAGCTTCATTGTTTTACTCTGTCTTCAACTTCACATACCAACTGTTGAATTCTTTCTGGCCTACAGCTCTTTTGGTCCCACCCGGGATGAACTTACGATTTTGTTCGGGTGTTTTGCAGTCATCTTTCATTTTTTTTTTCCCAAAGGGCAGAGTATATGAAGAGCAAGCGTAATCCATATGGCAGAAGGGCTAACATAGGTCCTGCAGCCTCAGGGGTAACACTATGCTTTCTATACGGGAACTTCAGTCTGGCATTCTCTTTCTTTACTACACTGTTCCCTATAAATTTTCTCCTGACACATGGGTCAAAGGGGACCCAATATTTACGATAAAACCCAAAGTGATGGGCTCCCCTTTTACCTGAACATTAAAATTATTTACCCTTCTCATTTTATGTTTCGTGCCAAAGAGAAGGGCTTCAGTTTTTCCTGAGGTGTAATGAAAGGTTGTTGTCTACTAACCATTTGCTGCGGGACTCCAGTTCCCAGTGTTAAAACAAAGCTATATCTTGGGGTCTTTACCGACCTAACGGGCACTGTCATCGCATACATAGGAGTTTGCACTTGACACTGATAAGCATGTAATTGACAAAACAAAAGAATACTATCTTGGGAAACTCCACATGCTATCGGCGGGGGTTTCTTTTCCCGTTTTGTTGATTTGACAATTTGTCTCCTGTTGCTAAGGTGGGGACTTAAAACCCAAATCTACAAAACCTATACCGACAGCTTAAATTTTTTCTTAAAAAATGTTTTGTGGTTGACATTATCGAAGGCCTTTTGCAGGTCAAAAGGTTACCATACCTAGGGTTTTCCCCTTTTGACATTTCATTTCCAGGTAATCCTCAGATTAATAGGGAGGTGTCGGTTATAAGATCTTCTAAAGCCCGTTTGAATAGGAGAATTTGTTGCATTAAGGTACTAAATATTGAGATACACCAAACCCCTCTCTAGAATTTTGGATATTATACTGAAAAACAACAGGCCATATTGCTTACATCAACCTACAATTTTTTTTAAGATGGAGAAACTCTGGCCTCCTTGAACCCACCCGGAAAACGGTATAGTGTGATTGATAGATTTTTAGTGAGCAATAGGGTTTGACATTTTCAGAACACCATCCTTTGGGAACTTAGAGGGGATGTTACGGGGCCAACTTTTATTTTGGGGTTTAAAAACGTGCTTAGTTTTTTTTTGAATAAAGTCAAAGATACCTTACATTTGACAACTTTTTGGGGGTTACCCCTTTTTTGGGTATAGTATTTTTAAAAAACTTATCAGATCGTGTTAAAGGTTTTTGATCACTGGTAGTTTACTTACTATTTTGAGCAACAATGTGTAAAAGGGAATAAAGCAATTTCCCACCTAGAGTTTCGGGGCAACCTCTTTCATAGGGGTACTGTGTTAGACCACTACTGGTTTAAATGGCATACCCCAACTTTTTTTAGTTTTTCCAGAGTTTTTCGGGGGTTTGCTTACTCTTAAATTTTTTGACAATAGTGCTTTGCCTTTGCCCTTTTTAAAGTCTCTGCATTTTGTTCCTCCCCTTTTGGAATTCATTTAGTACCCCAATACCTGCCCTGTCTGTTTTAAATCTTTTACAGCGGGTCTCTGAATTTCAATTGCTAAAAACCAGTAGTCCCCAGGTTCATTTTTCTTTTAAAAATCCTAACCTCTTTAGTGGTGAAAATATTACAAGGATGGTACGAACTTTGTTTTGAATTTTTCCCACATCATTTACACCCGTGCAACTTTTTATCACTGTCCAGTCACAATCTGTAGCCATTTACCAGTGTTTCTTACTGTGTTTCTAGTTGACCCTCATTTTTTTGTCCTGGTAGGCCTACTTATCCCTAGTGTTTTCCCTAGTGCGTAAATGATGAAAGTCATAAGGCCGGGGTAATGTCACCTGACGACTAATGTTCTCAGAGCGTTACAAAGTAGGGGTCATTTAGGGTGGCTGGAACTGTGTGACCGGGGTTGGGTGTATTAATTAGTTGATTAACTTTTTAAACCTAGAATTGCTTTTACCTTTTGCATAGCCGTTATTTTGCTGCTAAAAACAGATTTGAAGCCCTCCCATTTTATTGTCTCGAAATTTGTTTTCAAGCCCGGGACAATACTCTGGAAAAGCTTCTAAAACGGGTCCTGGGGGGGAGGGGCGGAAAACAGTTCCTACTAAATGGGTTTGGTTTTGGAAAGCAGTATTCAAACCAAAGAATCCCGTTTTTTGTTATTTAAATCAGATCTTGGTTTAACTAAGCATTTCTAAGTATTCCAACCCACCGCCCTTTCTGTTCCTATCTAAGCTTTTTAAATTTTTTAACCCTTCTTTTTTTCCCTCGTCGTCTGTCATCAATCACCAACCAGGATTCAGAAGGGTTATAACTGCTCCCCAAATTTTGTAGCAAAATCCTAATCTCCCCCAATTTAGGAAAATTTATCTTGCGTTGACATAATAAAGTGAAGGCCGTTTTTCATAAAAAAATTATTATCATCAATTATAAAAAGGGGTTTCATTGTTTTAAAATTAGGGAAATCATGTACATTGCTAAAGGGGAACTGTGCCAAAGGCATTGTTTCACACAAATGAATTCGGCACCATTACTAAATTTACAAAAATCCTCATGCACCCACCCCATACACATTTTTCAAAACCATTTCTGTTTTTCTGCATACTTTAGTACAGGTATGCACCCGTTTGGTATGTTTTAGTAATAAGGGTGTATTTTCTCACATTACCTTGTAGCATTACATATGATTTTAAAGGGTTTTCATTCCCAGCTACAAAACCGTCATTTTCCCGTCATTATCTGTCTGGTTTTCCTCTGCACAAAAGTTTAGGTCCTGATTAATCTGATATCACCACTTAAAAGCGCTACAAAAGACTGTGTGCTACTGTTTTTTTTGGGATCGTTTTTGCCATACCTTCGCAATAGTGACATTTACTTTTCTGTTAGGAGGGAGTGTTGGCTTTTATGTCCGGGCACTGTTTTACTCCATTCACCCTTTTTCCCGCCCCCATAACTGATTTTTTTACTTCATGGGAATTTAAGAAGAAAGATAAATATAATTTTGGCCCTGTACCCCCCCAATGCCTCCATTTTCACTCTTTGCTCTTTTACTCATATACAATAAATTTATTTTCTTTTCCCGTCACCTAGTACAAACCCCCAGTATCTGCTTTAGCAATCACCACTGGGGGAACTAGAAAATTTCTTTTTCAAAAAACCCCCTTCACTGCTCACTTTTTTCCTTTAAATTTACACAACCCCCTTTCATTAACCCCTATTACCACTCCCCTTCCCGCCCCTTTACAAACCCGTTTACCTATTAACTTCTAACCCTTTCCATTCTGGTAGACCAAAAGTTTAATCAATGGTTTTTCCTTCCAAATCCCCCCATTCCATTATCGGGGGTTGTGTCATGTTTTTTTTTACTCCTGACCTGGGCTCGACTCAGCCATTTTAACCCTTTTACTTTTCAGGCCCCCCCTTGAAACTTTATTTTTACGCCAAATTTTTTAAAAAAAAAAAATTATTTTTCTTATGAAATGATAGAGAATTTTCCCGATGGTAAGACACCAAAAAACGGGGGGCCCCGGGGGGCCCCACAAAAGGGCGGGATTTTCGGACTTTTGGAATTTTTTTCAGGGCCCCTTTCCATTTGTTCCAGTTGACCAAAAATCATAGCTATTTTTTTAGAACTCCATTTTTTCTACAGCTGAGCACAAGAAAAATCCCATTTTTCTAATTTGGGGCTACCCAAATGGTGGCAGAAATTGGCAATTTGGCCAATTTCACGCAAATAAAAAGATGGCCAATTTTTAAAAAAGGTCCAATAAACAAGGGAACATTCGTGGGACTAAAATAACATATGCCTGTTCATTAGTCACATCCTAGGCCCCTTTTATATTATTATTGCTTTCAATTTTTATTTTTTATTCATAAAAAAAAAACACAAAATTTACTGTTATGCAACGACGCTTATTGTAAAAATGGTATAAATAATATCAGGCACAGTGAAAGAATATTAGACTCCCCAGTTGACGTGTAATTTGGGCGGTGGGGGTGATTTATTTTCTCTTGAACATTGGGAAAAACGAACAATTTTTCCCACTTTGACTCATTTCAAGGGCGTTTTTTACGTAAAAAAATGAAAAACATCTCTATTCTGTAATAGTTTTCCATTTTAACATAAGACCATGAAAACGCGAATACAACGTAAAACTAACAAAAACACCTCAAAGTCGGGGGTTTATTCCAAAAAAACGTTCAGAGTTTTTTTTTTTTTCATTACGCAATGTGTGCGCAGGATTTTTTTTAGTGGGGCACACTGACCAACAACCCATTCTCTCACATGTGGGCCACCACTTTCTCCCACTTGATTTGAAGCCGCTAAATTATTGAGTAAAATACGTCAAAACATTGGGCCCTAAGACGTATTTATACTCGAAAAATCAAAGGGTTAAAACACTGGGGAAGTAAATGCCACCTACAACCCCGCCCTTTCCCTTTATTTTTTAGATATTTGGCATTTTCTCCCCCATGATTCTCTCACTGAAAATGGTCAGCAATACAGTGGACCCCCCCCTTAAAGATCACCTCCAAATGCGACCAATTTTTGTAAGTATTTATTAAGTGCGTTTGTAAAGTTTATTTTGGGGGGCTAAATGGACTAAACTACTTTACAATATTCCTTATGGGAAAAAATTCGGGCATACTGGCACCTGAACATACACTGGAATGAAAAAAGTTCTTAACCGGGGGTCCACTGTATAGTCACTACTAAAACATTAAACCTTGGGTGTTTAACTATTCACTCTTTTCCCCCAAAATGCACGAGGGGTAACCACCTTAACCTTGGAGTTTTGTATTTTTATTTACGATGTCTCCTGTGTTTTTCCCTCCGTTAGCACTGGTAAGGGGAATAGGTGGCACAGATATATCACTGTCAGTACAGAAGAACATCAGTAAGATGAAATTTCGCTTCGCTAGTTTTACGTCTGGGATCGGGGTTTGGATGCGATCAGCCATGTTTAAATGCTCAATTTTTCCCTCTTTGGCACTGAGGGAAAAAATCCTACAAACCCTTTATTTTTCCTTGGTAAGAGGAGAGCTTATGACAGTTTTGGCAGGGGGGGAGGTATCCACAAAATTATTTGGGATGGGGCCCCTTTGGGACCACGACTGTGCATTCAACTTGGACCTCAATATTTTTTTCCAGATGGCCAAACCGCCA
Source organism: Cherax quadricarinatus (assembly GCF_026875155.1). Classification (NCBI taxonomy): domain Eukaryota; kingdom Metazoa; phylum Arthropoda; class Malacostraca; order Decapoda; family Parastacidae; genus Cherax; species Cherax quadricarinatus. The sequence goes on from NC_069422.1 coordinate 13,553,155, forward strand.
GCAAAATTTTTTTTCACGTTGTGGGGTAGGGGGGGCACCTGTCAACTTTGAAGGGGCCCCACAAAAACCATGATGGAAACTCACTCAGTCAAAATTTAAGCGGAGCTACTTTCAGAGGTAGTGCTCCGCCCACGGGGAGGTAGTACATACATTTTACTTTAAAATCTTTTGGGTCGAGACCCCGTTCCCCGAAAATCGTTCTCAGGGGCAAAAATTTTCAAAAAAAAAACTTTTTGGGTTATGAAAAATAGGAATCTTTTCCCCGACTTAATAACCCCAAAAATATAAAATTTTTGGAAAACTTTGGAATTTGCTCTCGCAAAGTTAGTGGTCTCAACATTTTAACACATCGGGGAATTTTGCCCACTTTGTGCCCTATTTCGGCCAATTCCAGTGTTCCAGTTACAAAAACATAACTATTTTCCCAAACTCGATTTTTTCGTTGACTGAGTACAAGAAGCTGCCCCATTTCTGATTTCAACTACCCTATGAAATGGGCAGAAATTGGGAATTTGGCCAGTTTCACACATATTTCAAATGAGCCTATTTCAGAATAGGTTCCAAATAAACAAACAGACATTTCCTGGGACTAAAAAAACATTTCTCTTTTCATTAGTCACGTCTCCAGGCTTTCCCTTTTTAATTTTTTTTCTCCCCAAAAAAATAAAGTTTACTGTTATCAACTACTGCATTTGTAAAAAAGGTTAAATAATATCAGCACACTTGAAAAGAAAATTAGGCTTACCAGTTGATATGATTGGGTGCGGGCATGATTTTTTTACTCTTTAAGTTTGGGAAATTCAACATTTGCACCCTGACTCAAATTTTAAAGGGGCTTTTCATTTTTAAAACCCAAACAAAACCACTCCATTTCGTAAATATCTTCCCTTTTATCAAAAAGACCAAAAAAATGAGAAACTACAACCATAAATTCCATACAAAAATACACGCAAAGTCGCTGTTTTAAAAACCCAAAAAACCGGGCAAGTTTTTTTTTCCCCATTACCCCTGGTGCTGCAGGTTTTTTTAACTGCCACAGAGGGCCCGTCACAACCGGGGCCCCGGGGGGATTGACCCCCGGAACCCTCCAGGTAAACTACAGGGCAACACTGACCATACAGACCTATTTTTTCATATTAGGGCCCACCAGCTTTTTCTGTAGATTTAAAAGGGGCCTAAAAAATTTACGGTATATTATGGCACCGACCCTGGCCCAGCTGTACAAAAGGGGCACGACCCTGAAAGGGTTAAGGTTGGGAAAATCTTGGGAAATCAAGCTGTTCCGAAGTCTCACCACATGTCTGGGAAATTAGTTGAACACGGGGAGTGGTAGAATGTGACCGTACCCGCAAGAATTAGATTATGTTTTTCATTGTCACAGAATGGACTGTGGTTGTAAGGTTGTACTACATGGATTACATTCAATAAACTTACACTCAACACCGATAAAACCTTCATTTAGTTTGGGAACAAGCGGGGACACAATTTAAAAAAGATCGACAAAACTCTTATTTCAAACAAAAAGAGGGGAAATCCTGGGGGTACAACCCACAGCAACCTAAATTCACCCCCATATCCAAACACAACAAAAAAAAGCTCCAAAACTGTTGGGGTCTTCTCTTGGTGCGTTACTAAATTTCCCACAGTCAACCCTACCGCACATACATTCACCATCAAATTTCCCACCCCACTAGCCATTTCTGCCTGGGATCACAGCAATTACCCACCTAAAACCAATAAAAACCCAAAAAAAAGCCGCAGTAAGAATACACGCAACCATGCTAGGCAACCCCCTCCCCCCCCCTCTTTTAAAGACCTAAACTTACTCACTGTTCAGAACAGCCACAACTTACTACTCTGCAATCAACATCTACAGAACCATAAATTCCAATATAACCCTGAACTAAAACACTTAATGAAAATTGTAACGGGACCCAAGACAATAATACCAGACACAAAATCTCTTTGACATTCCCATGTCCCATAAATCTATACAAAAATCATGTACATAAAAGGCCTAAAATCTAACTCTCTGCCTAAAATTTTAGAACTCAGACACAACCACCATTTTCAAAAGCACCATTAAAAAATGTTAATCCCCCTTACACACCCCCACCGGTAGCTAAGCACATGAAACTACTTCATCTTGCACAAACCAAAAAAAAAATACACTTATTGAATATCTGTGACTCCCCCTAATTTACACATGACTGGTAAACATAAAATTCTGAATACAGCTATTGCTTCATAACTCTTAAGCTAGTCATAAGTTTGCCAAATGACTTTCCAATATAGAAACTGTATCGAGACCATTTCCATTAATAGATCAAATCAAATCAAATCAAAGTTTATTCTCTATAAGGTTACAATGCGAGGTTTACAGATTTTGGTTATTGTGTGGTTTACATGAAAATAAAATACTAATTACAGGGGGGGCCACTAGAACACCCTAGCAAGGCTAGGCATTTCGGGCAAACTTAGATTAATTCTTAACCCAAATTATTTCAAATTGTGGAGTAAGTTGACTAAATACTAAGTGCTAAATACTAGTTTGTGATTTAGCAAAGTGAAAAGCTTTTGTTTTGGCACAATACATAGTTCTATATTGGAGTATCACACAGGCAAACTTGTGACTATTTTGGAATCAATTTTTTTAAGATTAAGATACGTTTTTTCTGTTCTTATAGTCAAATGGGTGATGACTGAGTGTAAGTGTGAACCACCAGGTGTTTTTATGTAGTTAGTTGACGGGTGTATCAGGGAGATAAGATGTTTTCTAACGGTAGTTTTTTAAGGTGATGAAAGTGTCTGCAGTTCTAGAGTTTTCAGGTAGGGCATTCCAGATTTTAGGGCCTTTGACATACCCTTGAATTTTTGTAAAGATTTAGTCGGACATGGGGGAAAGTCATAGAGATATTTGTGTCTGGTGTTATGCTTGTGGGTCCTGTCACAACTATCAAGAAAGCAAATTTAGTCAAGGTTAATATTTGAAATTTAAGGTCCTGTATATAAAAGAGTGCGCAGTAGTAATTTTGGATGTTCTGAACAGGGAGCAAGTTTAGATCTATGAAGAGTGGGGGGAGTGTTGCCAGGATGGATTTAGTGAATTATTCTTACTGCGACTTTTTTTTGAGTTATTATTGGCTTAAGGTGTATTGCTGCAGTTGATCCCCAAGCACAAATTGCAAAAGGTGAGGTATGGATAAATGAGTGAATGGTATAGTGTGAGAAAAGCATTTTGCGGCACGTATGTCGTATCTTGGAGAGGATCCCAACTGTTCTGGATACTTTTTTGATATGTGTTTGGATATGGGTGCTAAAATTCAGGTTGTTGTCGAGGTATGGGCCTGGGAAATTTGCCCCATTATGCTGGCAGTTAGAGTGCTGTCAATCTTAATGTTTGGTTGTGCAGCACCTGCTCTGCTCCCAAAACATAATAAAAGTAGGTTTTGTCAGGGGTTAAGTGTAAGTTTATTGGCGTCATCCAAGTTGATATTTTGAGCAGCTCCTCATTAAAAATGGGTTGAGGGTGGCAAGATTAGGTGGAGATGAGATAAGTCTGTCGTCAGCAAAGAGAAGGGGTTTCAGGCGTTGGGATATGTTTGGAAGATCATGAGGGTAAATAGGAAGAGCAAGGCCCAAAGGGAACACTTACCTGTGGAAACCTCCAGTATCAAGTGGCCGTGTTGATGAGGCTTGTCTTTAATCGTGACATACTGATACCTATTAGTAAGGTAGGATTTGAAATATGCAAGCACAGGCCTCTTATACCATAATGGTCAAGTTTGTGGAGTAGGATGCCGTGGTCTACTGTGTCAAAAGCTTTTCTTAGGTCAGTAAAAATTCCTTGGATATTCCTTGTTTTCCAATGCTGTGTAAAGCAATCTAGCATTTTCGGAAGGTGCTAGTTTCTAGGACTTTTTTAAAAAGTAATGAAATAACATGCGAAAGATATGGGCCGCTCGCTTGTACAATAATGGTGGGACATGAGCAGGTTCCCTGAGTTATTTTTTAAATGACTTTATAATCTCCCCTGACTTCGGTGGGCTCAGTTGGTCCAAGATAGAAGGAATTTGGGAAATTCCCGTCTAGATAGTCCCCGGCATGGGCGTTGGTACGTGGGGTTTTACTGGCAAGATTAGATCCTATGGTTGAGAAGAAGTCGTTTATCTTGTTAGTCGTTTCAGTGGATGCAGTGGTGTTTCCCTTAGGATTAGTTAGGGCAATATTCTTGTTTTTTTCAGTTTGTGGGTGCCCAGAATCTGAGAGAGTGTTTTCCAGGTCTTTTTATATCTCCTCTTGAGTCAGTGTATCTGCTGGAGTAGTACAGTTGTTTGCTTCTTAAATTTCTTTGGTAAGAGCTGATGAATAGTGTTTTTAGAATATCTTTGTGTATTAATCCTTGTCTATATGTTTTCATATTGGTGTTTGTTTTTTAATGGATTTCCCGAATGTGCTGGGTTTGCCATGGGCAACCGAGCCGTTTATTCATGAAACTGTATTCGTTTTTATAGGACAATGTTTGTGTATAGTCTAAGAATTTGTTAAAAAAAATGTCTTCCAATCGTCAAAAACCCAAAGGCCTTGGAGAATTCTGTAGCAAGTCAACAGTCCTCCTAAGGTCTGCTCTGAACTTCCTTATTGAGCCTCATCATGGAGTCTAAATGAAACATTGTAAAAAACTAATTGTTAAGTTCTTAACCCATAAACGGTCCAAATGTATGAAAACGTTTTACTACCTCAGTACCCCGAATATTTTGAAAATAAAAAAAAACATTTTTTTTTATGGAAATAAAGAGCACATTTTTCTAAGTGTTATAGGATAAAAAAAAAAATTAGGGTCAGTACGTACAGAGATATGAAGCTGAGAAGTTGGGACTTGGCAATCACCTGACGGCAACATGAAGTTCTGCCGCTTGCAGAAGTGTTGTCGATATACAGTGGACCCCCGCCTTACGAACGCATCGCATTACATAAATCCGCCATACGAAGCATTTGAACGCAAAAATTTTTGCCTCGTCTTACATGCTTCTTCCAGGACGCGTCCCACGTGTGGCCTCAGCGCCAGTGTTGACAAGCCAGCCAGTGCAGTCGCATCTATGCATACATTCGGTACATTTCGCATTATCCCATTGGTTATAGTGCTTGTAACTGCAAAATAAGTCACCATGGACCCCAAGAAAGCTTCTAGTGCCATCGCTGTGGTAAAAAGGGTGAGAATTAGTATGGAATTGAAAAAAGAGATTAAGAAAATGCGTGCAAAGTGGGTTGAACTGCAGACCTTTACGGATGAAAATCACCTTGACACAGCTACTGCAAGCCGTGTTGGCAACCTGTACAATGACATTGTTATGGCCCATTTTAGGAAAGTCTTAAAGGAACGGGAGGTGCAGAGCTCTATGGACAGATTTGTTGTGCGACAGATGTCCAGTGACTCTCTAGCTGGTCCTAGTGGCATTAAAAGAAGAAGGGAAGTAACCCCAGAAAAGGACTTGCTACCTCAAGTCCTAATGGAAGGGGATTCCCCTTCTAAACAATAACTTCCACACACTCCCCTCCTCCCATCCCATCAATCATCACCAGATCTTCAATAAAGGTAAGTGTCATGTATTCTATTCTTAGTAGAGTAGTAATTGTGCATGTCTTCTTCAGTTTGTGTGTATTAAAATTAATATTTCATGTGGTAAAAAATTTTTTTTTTCATTGGGGTGTCAGGAACGGATTAATTTGATTTCCATTATTTCTTATGGGGAAAATTAATTCGGCTAACGATAATTTTGGCTTACGATGAGCTCTCAGGAATGGATTAATATCGTAAGGCAGGGGTCCACTGTACCTTTTTTTCTCCTTTTCATATTATTTTATATAATTTTTGTGTTCAGATAATTACAATTTATAGTAGTTCTTGTCATTTCATAACCAATCTTTGTTCTGACACTAAGCTTAAGTACTGAAATTGTACTCAAACACACTGACAGGTGGACATTTACACCTCCCTTGGTCATTTACTATTGTCTAGGAATATAAACAAAGTATTTATAGGTCCCAACAATGTTTAGGACACGTGGGAGTATAAGAAGAAGAAGATGGAAGGAGGAAGAAGAAGGAGGAAGAAGAAGGAAGAAGAAGAAGGAAGAAGGAGGAGGAAGAGGGAAGAAGGAGGAGGAAGAAGAAGGAGAAGGAAGAAAGAGGAGGAAGAAAAAGGAGGAAGAAAAAGGAGGAGGAAGAAAAAGGAGGAGGAAGAAAAAGGAGGAGGAAGAAAAAGGGAGGAAGAAAAAAAGGAGGGAAGAAAAAGGAGAGAAGAAAAAGAGAGGAAGAAAAGGAGGAGGAAAAGGAGGAGAAGAAGAAGAAGGAGTGAAGAAGAAGAATGAGGAAGAAGAGAGGAGGGAAGAATGAAAGTGTAATAGTAGTATGGTGTAGTATGGTAGTGTAGTAGTAGTGTAGTAGTAGTGGTAGTAGTAGTGGTAGTATAGTGGTAGTAGTAGTGTAGTATATAGTGGTAGTAGTAGTGGTAGTAGTAGTGAAGTAGTAGTGGTATAGATGGTATAGTATGGTAGTATAGGTAGTAAGTATGTATAGTATGGTAGTAGTATGGTAGTAGAGTGATAGTATTGGTAGTATGGTAGTAATGGATTAGTGGTAGAAATTGTAGTAGTGGTAGTAGGTGTAGTATTGTAGCAGTAAGTAGTAAGTAGTATATAGTAGTTTCTTCTTCTTTCCTCTTGAAGCATGTAAAACAAGCCTCAGTCCACCCCTGACAGTGAAGTGATAAGATGAAATAACACTAGATAAGAAGTAACATTTGATGAGCACATGCGAGGGTGCAGTGATAAGACTTGATAAGATAAGATTAGAGGTGACATTTAATGAGCGTTGGCCCTCGCTTGTTTTCGATGATACACAAACATGTAGTCTGTCTGTTTGTCTCTCTGTCAAGCTCCCTGTCTATCTGTCTATCCGTCTAGCTCTCTGTCTCAGAGAAAGCCACAAGACTGTGTCATCACGTTTACTCATATCTTCAAGCAGAGAAATAGCACTTTGGGTCCTGGATTTTTTGGGTTCCCCCTAGGTAATTTACACTATGTATACTTGTATTTATGTGTACCTGTGAGACAGAGATAGACAGACAGATAGAAAGAGATAGACAGAGACAGAAATCAACAGAGACAAAGATAGAAAGAGATAGAGACAAAGAACAGACAGAGATAGACATAGATACAGACAAACAAAAGGAAACAAGCCAAGCCACCAGCACCAGCCTCCCCGCAGCTGGCCCGCCAGCCACCTGCCACGCAGCTGGCCGCCAGGGCCCGCCTGCCACGCAGCTGGGCCCGCCACCAGCCTGCCAACGCAGCTGGCCAGCCAGCCACCTGCCACGCAGCGCCAGCCACAGCCAGCCAGTCAGCCAGTCAGCCAGCCAGCCAGCCTGCTGAACAAGTATTACATTCCAGAATTGTTTTTTCTTTACTTAGGGCATAGGTTATAAGGGCATTCTACCATAACACAAGGCACAGATCACTCTTTGATGTTCCTCGGTCCATCTCACGCTATGGCAAAAACTCAATGCACATAAAAAGGGCCCCTTTAAAAGTGGAAATTTATTACCTGTAAATATAAAAGAAACACTACCTGTTTTTTAAATTCAAGTCTCTTTTCAAAGATCACTTACTCACTCAAAACCAAATAAAAACTGAATAACTGAACCTTATAAATTGTATATCCTATATGTTACTCACAATTATATCACACAAATGTTAAACCTAGGACCCAATCTAACTTTGTTATTTTTTTAAATACACTACCTAACAGAATACTCCATTCGACTGAATGTACAGCAATGCATGCAACCATATGACCTGTCTTTGTAATACTCATTTGTGCTTTATAGTTATCTGTTTACAATAATGTTTTATCACTGATTTCATCATTGCTAAGTTAATTTTAAGTTAATTTTAAGCCACCCCGTAATGCATGCATATAAGTGGCTTTGGCATGCTGCTCTTACCTGTATTTTTTGTACCTCTGTATGTATGCTTAAATTACTAAATAAATAAATAAAAAAATAAATTCTGAAAGGGTGTTGCACAAATATTACACATGGGTTATTATTGAGTTTTTTTTTTTATTTCCTCGACCACTTATGGCCACATCCACCTCAGCGCCACTAAACTTGGGGTCAAAATCACTTTCCTCTTAAAATGGGAAGTTAATACTACATGAAATCAGTAAAAATCCCAGGTGTTTGCCGCTCTGTTTGCTCTAGCTGGCGCTCATTTGAACGGGTGCTCCCCAAGGTACTAAGTGGTCCCAGACTTTTTAATACAGTGCACACTGAGTGTTAAGACCCATTCTATGCTGACAAGATATCTCAAGCCAATCATGCCAAATTTGAAGGCAGGAAAAATAAAATGCAGGCACTGGACAAGCACCTAAAGTCGGTACCTGACCAGCCGAGCTGTGGCTCGTATGTTGGATTGTGTGCAGCCAGCAGTAACAGCCTGGTTGATCAGGCCCTGATCCACCATGACCCTGGTCACAGACCGGGCCGTGGGGGCGTTGACCCCCGGAACTCTGTCCAGGTAAACTCCAGCTATATGTTTGGGGGACTAGCTGTAAAAAAAATATACAGTGGACCCCCGCCTTATTTATGCATCGTGTTTTCGTTTTAAAACCGCCATATGATACATTTTAACGCAAAAATTTTGCCTCGCCTCATGCTAAAAAAAATCGCCTTATGTGATTCATCCAGGATGCGTCCCACATGTGGCCCAGGGGCCCGTGTTTACAAGCCAGCCAGTGCGGTCGCCCTCTACGCATAAAATTCGGTACATTTCACATTATCCCAGTGTTTTTAGTGCCCTTTTAACTGCAAAATAAAGTCACCATGGACCCCAAGAAAGCTTCTAGTGCCATCCCTGTGGTAAAAAGGGTGAGAATTAGTATGGAATTGAAAAAAAGAGATTAAGGAAATAGTACAAAGTGGGTTGAACTGCAAACCTTTATGGATGAAAATCACCCTCACACAGCTATTGCAAGCCGTGCTGGTGACTATTACAATGACAATGTTGTGAACCACTTTAGACAAATCATAAAGGAACGAGAGGTACAGAGCTCTAAAGGACAGATAGTTGTGTGACAGAGGTCCAGTGACTCTCAAGCTGGTCCTAGTGGCATTAAAAGAAGAAGGGAAGTAACCATGGGGAAAAAGGGCCCTTTATACCTCAAGTCCTAATGGAAGGGGGGTTCCCTTTTAAACAATAACTTCCACAACTCCCCTCCTCCCATCCCATCAATCATCACCAGATCTTCAATAAAGGTAAATGTCATGTATTCTATTTTTAGTAGAGTATAACTGTGGCATGTCTTTTTCAGTTTGTGTGTATTAAAATTAATATTTCATGTGGTAAAAAAAAAAATTTTCATACTTTGGGGTGTCTTGCACAGATTAATTTGATTTCCATTATATTTCTTATGGGGAAAATTAATTCGCCTTACGATAATTTCGGCATACGATGAGCTCTCAGGAACGGATTAATATCGTAAGGCGGGGGTCCACTGTATATACGTTTGGACCGTTTACGGGTTAAATATTTGGAACTACCTCAGTTTTGTAAATCTAGTTAATCACTGCAATTACCTAACCTTAATACCATTATGATCCATATCCTTTCGATAGAGTAAAAATTAGTATTATTTTATTATTATTTTTATTATCACACGGCCGATTCCCCCCAAGGCAGGGGGGCCCGAAAAAAAAAAACTTTCACCATCATTCACTCCCCCCCACTGTCTTGCAAAAGGTCTTTACACTACGTTTTTAAACTGAAACATTAACCCCCTCCTTCAAGTGCGGCACTTATTTTTCCCCACCCGGGACTCAAGCCGGGCCCTGCCAGTTTCCCTGAACCCCTTCAAAATTTACTTTGCTCACATCCAACACACGTCAAGTATTAAAAAACCATTTGTCCCATTCACTCCTATCAAACACGCTCATGATACCTGCTGGAAGCCCAAGGCCCCTCGCACACAAAACCCCCTTTTTTTACCCCTCTCCCCAAACCCTTTCCTAGGCCCGACCCCACCCCCCTTCCTCCACTACAGACTGATACACTCTTTAAGTCATTCTTTTTGCTTCATTCTCTTTTACATGTCCGAACCACCCAAAAAACCCCTTTCCCCAGCCCTCTGGACAACAGTTTTTTGGGAATCCGCACCTCCCCCCCCCTTCCAAACTACGAAACCTGATTATATTTAAACCCCACATTGCTCTCAGACATGAATCTCCACTGCCTCCAGCCTTTCCCCCCGCTGCAACATCATCACCCATCTTCACACCCATATAAGAGCGTTTTGGAAAACTATCTCTCATACATTTTCCCCCTTTGCCTCCAAAACAAATTTTTGTCTCCAAACTCTAAGTGCACCACTCACTCTTTTTTCCCCACAATTTATTCACCTCATCTTTCAAACCCTCCCTGACTCTCCACTCCCAAATATCTAATACTTCACCTCCTCCATACTCCTCCCCCCAATCTGATATTCAATCTTTCATCACCTAATCTTTTTTTTTATCCCATAACCTTTAAAATCTTTTTCCCGTATTTTACCTTTAATTTTCTTCTTTTGCACACCCTACCAAAAATTTATCCCCCAATCTCTGCAACTTCTCTTTTAGAAACTCCCAAGAGCACAGGGTCACAGAAAGAGCCTGTGACAAATCCCACCTGTGTGGATTCTTTATCTTTTAACCCACCCTCTTGTCAAAACCCTGCATTTACTTTTCTTACAACCCCATCTAAAATATTTAAAAAACCACGGTGACATCAAACATCCTTGTCTAAGGCCTACTTTTCGGGGAAAAAATTTCCCCTTTCCTACATACTCAACTTGGCCTCACTACCCGTAAAAAAATCTTCACTGCTTTTTAGTAACCTACCTCCCCCACCATACACTGCAACATCTGCCACATTGCCGCCCTATCCACCCTGTCATACGCCTTTTCAAATCCCTAAATCCACAAAGACCTCTTTAGCTTATCTAAATACTGTTTCAACTTATATGTTTCACTGTAAATCACCTGGTCCCACACACCCCCTACCTTTCCTAAAAGCCTCCTTGTTCAACGCTATCCTATCTCCGTCTTACTCTTATTTCTTTCAATAATAACTCTACCATACACTTTAACCAGTATACTCATCAGAACTTATCCCCCTATAATTTTTGCACACTCCTCTTTTAAGACCCCTTGCCTTTATACAAACGGAACTATGCATGCTCTCTGCCAATCCCTAGGTACCTTACCCTCTTTACATACATTTATTACCCTTTGACTGTCAGAAGGCCAAATCCTGACAAGTTGCTTCTGGTGTCCGCAAAATATTCGAAAAAAAAAAAAATTATTTTTTTCTATGAAATGTTAAGATTATTATTCTGATTGTTTAGTCCCAAAAAAAAATTTTATCCCATCGGTACTTACCGAGATCTAGATCCTGAAGTTGCTGAAAATGATCTGCTGCGGCAACAGCGGCGACTGCCGCTCACTCCGGTAAACTTTTATTTACTTGTATTCGATGGTTTCTTGTTTTTTTTTTCACTATTTTATTTGTTTCACATAACTTTTTGTGGCCTTTGAGACCAAATTATTGTGCAATGTTCAAATATACACTCGTTGAATGTAACACAATTATAGCAAAAACACTCGTATCATTATAATGTTGCTAAAACTTTTTTTACACAAACAAACAATGTAAAAAAATGTTTATTACGATTGCTTTATAATATAATACATATGTACAATCACTGGAACCCCTTATTAGAAGTGCTGCAGCTTGTGGAATTCTTTGAAACATGGGTATAAGCACAATGGTGTCTTACACTCCTCACACATAAAACGAGTGTCTCTGCGTTTTTGTTGGCGTTTTGTGGTATGTCCACAGACAAAACACCTCTTCTGAGCATTTTTCTTGGCAGTAGTAGCAGGCAGTGGTAGGGGGTTAGTGATCACCAGGCCTCAGACGAGAGACATGTGTTGATAATTTCGTGGGCGTGGTCTATTGCAGGTGTTGTTTCTTGGTACTTGAATATTATTTGTCTGAGGGACTGACAAACAAAAATTCACCATATTTGGGTTTGTTTTGGTCTTCAACTTATACATATTATAAGCATTCAGCATGGAAATGTAAAGAAGAGGGAAAAAAACGTTTTATGTACCACTTATAACTCTTGCGAACACAGTCAGCAAACCCAATCGCATGTCACTTTTGGGTCCACTAAGCGCATATTGAGGTTGTAATCCATACAGCTGCAGGTTTTACAATAGGTTCTTTGGTCTCTCTATTCTGCTTGCCAGTCTCTACCATTTCGTGTCGGTGAACTGATGTCAGCAGTGTGACATCACGTTTGTCATGCCACCGAAATGCCATGATGTCATTGGCAGCAAACACCGCACTTCACCTCTACGACTGCCAGCTTCGAACCTAGGCATATGTTTACGATCTACGCACTGTGCCACACACATCTGTCTGTCACTCGCAAGAAATCACTGAGTATAGGGCTGTGTCCCAGTTGTCAGTATATAAAATATGCCCCTTACCAAAATATGGCTCCATCATTGTTCTAACCACATAAACCAGAGATACCCAGTAACTTCCTGGTATCTTCCATTGTTTTACCGCCAGTGTAACAATTATACCCAAAAACCCAGACCAGTTTTGCAATCACACAGAACAAATAACTTTATACCAAAGCTTTTCCCTCTTGCTTGGTATATACTGCTTGAATGAGAGTCTTCCTTTGAACAAAATCAAAGACTCGTCAATAACAAGCTTCCTGAAGGGATAAAAATACATACAGCACTTTTGTTTCAGGTACATAAACACACGTCTGTCTTATATAACATGTCGCTTCTGTAGGCCTGGTTTTGTTGAAAAGTGAACATACGTAACAGTAACACAAATCTATTCACTGGTATAATGTCACTGAAAGCAGGGGTTGAAATCAGGGGGGCTGTCGCCCAGTTATGTGCTGACACTATGCTTATACACATGTGGCATAAGATTATTGTGGCAAAGAACGATACATCTCTGCCACAGTTGTGTCCTTCCTGGTGTAGGCGTGATTTTGGGTGAAAGCATAGTGTTTGCATGGTGTACTTATAGTATGTATTGCTTTCCCGGGACAATAATGTCCATCAGGGGTTCATCGAAAGAACAACTGAAAGCATTCCAGTTCAGTGGGATTGTTCCAAGTGTTTCATGATGGCCGTATTCCACTTTGTCCTTCATCAAAGTCATGGGGATTGGGAACAAACTCGTCATCTTGATGCCAATCCCCGATGCGGTCAGCTGGTGCGTTCTGGATATTGTAATTTTCGTTGTGGTTGTGCAGGTTGTGGTTGTGGTTGTGAGAGTGTGGGGTCGGGCCGAAGCAGGTTGTAGTTGTGCAGGGGTCAGCAGCGCGGGCACTAGCGTTTGGGCCCCCTGCTGGTGTCAATGACTCCCTGGCACCGTCACTATACCACCAAACCCCCTGCTGCCTCCCCTCACATCATTTATACCCATCGTAAAAAATATCGTCATCTTCACTATCAGGACGTGGTTTTAGGGCCACGGGATGTGCTCTGAGATGTACTCCTTCCTCTTGGAAGAGCATATGGCACACTAACCAGACCGCTTGCGACGTCGTACATACTGCCGTTTCACTGGGGAATATTCACCTCACTGTCACAACTAGAAGTGCTTTCAATAACCTTGAAATCACTATCACTATCACTTGCACTGCTCACATCTGAGTCTTGTACACGGGCAAATAGTTTCCTCTTTCGTCCTGGTTTCAGGTGAATATGAACGAGGGCCCAGCACCAGAGGTGGATGGTTGTGGGTCATCTGGGTTTTCATCATAATTATGTTATCCTGGGTAATTTTCTCGGTCACACCCGCTTCAAAACCATGGAATTCACTTTCACTGACACTATCATCACTGTTTGAGCTATCACTTGGGAACAAAAGACCTCCAATCCGCCGAGGAGTGAGGAACTTTTACCGCGAGGCATGGTGTAAAATGGACTACCAAGATGGCGTTCCCACAATGCACCGCTGAGTCCCAGATTTTTTTCACAGGGTGCACACCGACCACTGGGGACCCATTCTCTCTCGTGTAGGCCTACCAGCCCTCTCCCGCTCGATTTGAAAGCCGCTAGAATTTATGCGTATAGATACGTCAAACACGGTATCTCCCATGAGTACATATACGACCGCGACAGTCAAGGGTTAAATAATTGCACCAACCACTCCAAAACTATATCCCCCCTGCTTTTAACATTTCTATCTTTATCCCATCAATCCCGGCTGCCTTACCCCTTTCATTTTACCTACTGCCTCACGAACTTCCCCCCACTCACAACTGGCTCTTCCTCACTCCTACAAGATGTTATTCCTCCTTGCCCTATACACGAAATCACAGCTTCCCTATCTTCATCAACATTTAACAATTCCTCAAAATATTCCCTCTATCTTCCCCAAAACCTCTTACTCTCCATTTAATAACTCTCCTCTCCTATTTTTAACTGACAAATCCATTTGTTCTCTAGGGGTTTCTTAACTTGTTAATCTCACTCCAAAACTTTTTCTTATTTTCAACAAAATTTGTTGATAACATCTCACCCACTCTCTCATTTGCTCTCTTTTTACATTGCTTCACCACTCTCTTAACCCCTCTCTTTTTTTTCCATATACTCTTCCCCCCCTTGCATCACTTCTACTTTGTAAAAACTTTTCATATGCTAACTTTTTCTCCCTTACTACTCTCTTTACATCATCATTCCACCAATCGCTCCTCTTTCCTCCTGCACCCACTTTCCTGTTACCACAAACTTCTGCTGAACACTCTAACACTACATTTTTAAACCTACCCCATACCTCTTCGACCCATTGCCTATGCTCTCATTAGCCCATCTATCCTCCAATAGCTGTTTATATCTTACCCTAACTGCCTCCTCTTTTAGTTTATAAACCTTCACCTCTCTCTTCCCTGATGCTTCTATTCTCCCTGTATCCCATCTACCTTTTACTCTCAATGTAGCTACAACTAGAAAGTGATCTGATATATCTGTGGCCCCTCTATAAACATGTACATCCTGAAGTCTACTCAACAGTCTTTTTATCTACCAATACATAATCCAACAACTACTGTCGTTTCGCCCTACATCATATCTTGTATACTTATTTATCCTCTTTTTCTTAAAATATGTATTACCTATAACTAAACCCCTTTCTATACAAAGTTCAATCAAAGGGCTCCCATTATCATTTACACCTGGCACCCCAAACTTACCTACCACACCCTCTCTAAAAGTTTCTCCTACTTTAGCATTCAGGTCCCTACCACAATTACTCTCTCACTTGGTTCAAAGGCTCCTATACATTCACTTAACATCTCCCAAAATCTCTCTCTCCTCTGCATTCCTCTCTTCTCCAGGTGCATACACGCTTATTATGACCCACTTCTCGCATCCAACCTTTACTTTAATCCACATAATTCTTGAATTTACACATTCATATTCTCTTTTCTCCTTCCATAACTGATCATTTAACTTTTACTGCTACCCCTTCCTTTGCTCTAACTCTCTCAGATACTCCAGATTTAATCCCATTTATTTCCCCCCACTGAAACTCTCCTACCCCCTTCCCAGCTTTGTTTCGCTTAGGGCCAGGACATCCAACTTCTTTTCATTCATAACATCAGCAATCATCTGTTTCTTGTCATCCGCACTACATCCACGCACATTTAAGCATCCCAGTTTTATAATTTTTTCTTCTTCTCTTTTTTAGTAAGTGTCTACAGGAGAAGGGGTTACTAGCCCATTGCTCCCGGCATTTTAGTCGCCTCATACGACACGCATGGCTTACGGAGGAAAGATTCTTTTCCACTTCCCCATGGACAATAGAAGAAATAAAGAAGAACAAGAGCTATTTAGAAAAAGGAGAAAAACCTAGATGTATGTATATATATATGCATGTGCGTGTCTGTGAAGTGTGACCAAAGTGTAAGTAGGAGTAGCAAGATATCCCTGTTATCTAGCGTGTTTATGAGACAGAAAAAGAAACCAGCAATCCTAACCATCATGCAAAACAGTTACAGGTTTCTGTTTCACAGTCATCTGGCAGGACAGTAGTACTTCCCTGGGTGGTTGCTGTCCACCCAAAATGCCTAGGAATACTGGTGGTGGTCTTTGTAATAAGTATTTTAAAATATGTAATAATATCTTATAATATGTAAACCCCACATTGTAATATTAACAGATATATAAAGAATTTTAATTTTTTTTTAAAAATCGTGAGCTTGGCTAGAATTCTGTACTGTGATGATGCATGCACCGCTCTTGAGAGCATGAAATGGAATATTATGACCAACATGGCATACGAGCGCCTTGCTCATACTATATCAGAAAGAAATTCTGAAGATGTCAGTTGTATAGTGAAAAAAATTTGTCCATTGTTGTATTATAATGAGTAGTATGTAAAGGAAGTGATTGTCATGCTGGTCTTTTCTGAGTAGAATGAGAGTCAGTTGATATAATGTCATCAGAAGAAGGTTGTGATCGTATAGATACAGGTCCGGAGGTGGTCCATGTTGAGGTGGGCACGCGATCCGAAAAAACTGTTGCACTGTATGGGGAAAAGCCAGAAGCATAGTCAAAGACTTGCGGAGGCCAGAGGTGTCAAAGGAGTCAGGCTGAGTATCTGCATCTGGAGTGTGGGACAAATATCACCCGCAGAAGATTCAGGGGCAGTAGAAAGTTCCGAAGAATGGTCTGGTGACAAGGCAGGGTCATCAGAGGGTGCTGCTACAGGAGGGGCCAGAATGAGGTACATGGACTTGGGGCTCCATGGTTAAGTCTCTCTCTCTCTCTTTTTTTTTTTTTTTTTTTTTTTTTTTTTTTTTTTTTTTTTTTTTTTTTTGGAAAACAAAAAGAAAAAAAAAAGGAAAAAAATGGGGGGAGCATGGAGGGGCAGCTCCCAGGGAAAAAGGGCTGCAAGTCTCCCCTTCCATGCCCAAGAGGACAATCTCAGTGCAGCTGGTAGTGCAGATACAGCATGGAACCCATGCCATACCCTACCCTTCATGCCATTATCCAGCAATCCGGGATAGCAACCTCACATCTACTGAGCCACCTCAGTGGACGAAGGGGCTGTCAGAAACCCGCCACAAATCTAACCTCCTTTGGTCACCACCACCTGGAATCCAACAGGCAGCCTCCAGAGATACGCCCATCACCTGAAAAACACTTGAAGCCTCTAATCCCCCCATCCCCCCAGAGTAGACTGGAGAGGGATCGGGATCTCTAGATGATCCAGATTCCACAGGAAACTACACTACCACGAAGGACCCCAACAGAAGGAGATGGACCCCGGAACCCTTTCTCAGGTCTAGGAGCTACAAAGTCTAAGGGAACAACCTCAAGCAGCAACAAGAAAGGGAAAGTGGAGGAATGGGAGAGTAGGAGGGAAGGGAAAAGGGGTGATGGGGAGGATGGGATAGGGAAAGGGGGGGTTGGGGGTAAATTAGGTTCAGTCTGAGGAAGAAGATCAAAAGTCTAATTCCTCAGATGAACAGCCCCTTCACCACGCCGAAGAGCCCCCTTGAAGTGGCATTTCTCCCTACCATGGAAAAGCCTTAGCTTGTAGAGTCCATGGAATAAACAAAACTATTGAACCCCTTACCAGAAAGGTTTCAGCCCATGGGGTAGGAGTGGTATTAATGTCATATGTAAAATTTTCCTTAAACATTTTGCCCAAAACTTTTTGTATTTTTATACTTTAACCTCAATTATGTATATGTGTAATTGACATTTTGTTTGCTTGCAGGTTACTATGCGCATATTGACAGTTGTACTGATGCTACTGTTTGCTACGATGCCACTAACCAAGACATGGGGAAAGCAGGTTTTGCAGGCTGGGTATGGCTGATTTTCTTCACGTTCTCTGGGACATTTGTTTTGATGCCAACTGTCGTGGAGAAAGCTTTTGGAGCCTCACACTATTCTGCCAATTATGGTCTACTTTTCACAAGCCAGGTAGTGTAAAAAAAATTCTTAATTAAATTTTTCTTCGGTTAACTCTAATTCATTGTATTTTTTTTAAACGTTGGCTGTCTCCCACAGAGGTAGATTGATCCAGAAATTATGACACATGTTCATCATCACTCATTCATTCACTGTCTTGCAAGAAGTATTCCCACATCATAGTTCTGATAACTTTTGGATACTTCCACTCCTATAGAGTGCAAGCACTGGAATTCCTACTTGCAGGACTTAAATCAGCTAACTACTTTCTCTCAGTCCCTTCATCAGTGTTGCCTTCCTCACACTCCAACAGCACATCCCGTCATAAAAACCACTTAGCCTCCTCATTCCAATCTAACATGCTCACACAAACCTGCTTGATGTTCAAGCCCTTAGCATTCAAAACCACCTTGATTTTCTCTCTCCACCCTTCCTGGAATGACTCCTAACCTTCCTTCCTCCCAAAATTTATACATCTTTTTAGTCATCATGTTTTCCTCCATCTCCTCTAAATGCCCTTCCCTAGCCATCTAAATAATACTTATGGTATTATTGGTATATACAGTGGAACCTCAGTTTTTGTATGCCCTAGTTTGTATGTAGAACCATAGTTATTCTTTAAAATGTATTTTTTTTTTAATATTTTTGGGTGTCTAGAACAGATTAATTAGATTTACATTATTCTTATGGGAAATCTTTTCTTTCAACACACCGGCCATATCCCACAGGTGGGGTGGCCCAAAAGGATAAACAAAAGTTTCTCCTTTCACATTTAGTAATATATACAGGGGAAGGGGTTACTAGCCCCTTGCTCCTGGCATTTTAGTCACCTCTTACGACATGCATGCCTTCTGGAGGAAGAATTCTGTTCCACTTCCCCATGGAGATAAGAGGAAATAGACAAGAACAAGAATTAGAAAGAAAATAGAAGAAAACCCAGAGAGGGATGTATATATATGCTTGTACATGTATGTGTAGTGTGACCTAAGTGTAAGTAGAAGTAGCAAGATGTACCTGAAATCTTGTATGTTTATGAAACAGAAAAAAGGACACCAGCAATCCTACCATCATGTAAAACAATTACAGGCTTTTGTTTTACACTCACTTGGCAGGACGGTAGTACCCCCCTGGGTGGTTGCTGTCTACCAACCTACTACCTAGTTCTTATGGGAAATATTAACAAAAAATACATTTTACAGAGAAAAACTATAATTTTACATACAAACGAGGGTACACAGAAACCAAGTTCCACTGTACAGTGGAACCTCGGCTTACGAGTTTAACCCTTAAACAGTCCAAACGTATACATGTATATACATTCACTCGCGCAGCGCCCCGAATATTTTGAAAAAAAAAATTTCATAGAAAAAAAAGAGCACATTTTTAAGTGTTTTAGAATAAAAACAAAATTAGGGTCAGTACTTACAGAGGTATGAGGCAGAGAAGTTGGCACTGGATGCTCACGTGATGGCAACATGGAGTCTTGCTGCTTGCAGAAGTGTTGCCATACCTTTTTTTTTATGTTTCGTATTATTTTATATAATTTTTATGTTCTGATAATTACAATTTATAGTAGTTCTTGTTTATTTCATAACCAAACTTTGTTCTGACACTAGTATTAGCTACTGAAATTGTACTCAAATTGTCACAAACAGGTGGACATTTACACCTGCCTTGGTCATTTACTGTTGTCTTGGAATATGAATCAATCAATAAAGTTTTTTTCTCCATAAGGATTACAATGCGGGGTTTTACAGATTTTGAATATTGTGTTGTTTACATGTTTTAAATACTAATTACAGAGGGGGGGCACTAGTACACCTAACATGGCTAGGCATATCGGGCAGACTTAGATCAGTTCTAAACTTTAAATTATACAGATTATGGTATAAGGCTAAGTGACTACATTATAGTTTGTGATTTTAGCAATGTGAATGCTTTTGTTTTGGCACAATACATAGTGTCTATATTGGAGTATCATAGGTAAACTTATGACTAGTTAGGATTCATTATTTTAAGATTAAGATTTGTATTTCTGTGTTTATAGTCAATGGGTGAGTGAGTGTAAGTGTGAACAACCAGGTGGTTTTTATGTTGTTAGTTGACGGGGTGTATCAGGGAGATAAGATGTTTTCTAACTGTAGTTTTGAAAGTGATGAATGTGTCTGCAGTTCTAGAGTTTTCAGGTAGGGTGTTCCAGATTTAGGCCCTTTGACACACATTGAATTTTTGAAAAAGGTTTAGTCGGACACAGGGAATGTCATAGAGATGTTTGTGTCTGGTGTTACGCCTGTGGGTCTTGTCACAACTATCAAGAAAGCATTTTAGGTCAAGGTTAATATTGGAATTTAAGGTCCTGTAATGTAAATTGCACAGTAGTAAGTGTGGATGTTCTGAACAGGGAGTAAGTTTAGATCTATGAAGAGTGGGTGGGGGGGGTTGCAAGGGATGGGATTTAGTGATTATTCTTACTGCGGCTTTTGTTGAGATATTATTGGCTTTAGATGTGTTGCTGCAGTTGATCCCCAAGCAAAAAATAGCATAGGTGAGGTATGGATAAATGAGTGAATGGTATAGTGTGAGAAGGGCAGTTTGCGGCACGTAATATCATATCTTGGAGAGGATCCCCACTGTTTTGGATACTTTTTTTTGTTATGTGTTGGATTAGGTGCTGAAATTTTAGGTTGTTGTTGAAGTATAGACAAGGAATTTGCTCTCATTATGTCTGGCAATTAGAGTGTTGTCGATCTTAATGTTAAGTTGCGCAACACCTGCTCTGCTACCAAACATAATGTACAGTGGACCCTCGCATACCGTTGGCATCACATAACATTAAATCCGCATACCGATACATTTTATCACTAAAATTTTGCCCCGCATACCACTAAAAAACTCGCTCAACGCTATTCGTCCTAGAGGCATCTAATGTACGGCCTGAGCCAGCCTCAAATTTTCCGCAGGTGGCATTGTTTACAAGCCAGCCTCCGCGGTAACATCCAAGCATACAATCGGAACATTTCGTATTATTACAGTGTTTTTGGTGATTTCGTCTGCAAAATAAGTGACCATGGGCCCCAAGAAAGCTTCTAGTGGTAAAAAGGGTGAGAAATACTATCATACCACAGTCAGCTGCTGCTGCACCACGGTCAGCTGTTGCTGGACCAGTCAGCTGTTGCTGGATCGGTCAGCTGCTGCTGCACCACATTCAGCTGTTGCTGGACTAGTCAGCTGTTGCTGGATCAGTCAGCTGTTGCTGGACCAGTCAGCTGTTGCTGGACCAGTCAGCTGTTGCTGGATCAGTCAGCTGTTGCTGGACCAGTCAGCTGTTGCTGGACCAGTCAGCTGTTGCTGGATCAGTCAGCTGTTTGCTGGACCAGTCAGCTGTTGCTGGACCAGTCAGCTGTTGCTGGATCAGTCAGCTGCTGCTGCACCATGATCAGCTGTTGCTGGACCAGTCAGCTGTTGCTGGATCAGTCAGCTGTTGTTGCACCACAATCAGCTGTTGCTGGACCAGTCAGCTGTTGCTGGATCAGTCAGCTGCTGCACCACGATCAGCTGTTGCTGGACCCGTCAGCTGTTGCTGGATCAGTCAGTGCTGCTGCCCACGTTCAGCTGTTGATGGACCAGTCAGCTGTTGCTGGATCAGTCAGCTGTTGCTGGATCAGTCAGCTGTTGCTGGACCAGTCAGCTGTTGCTGGACCAGTCAGCTGTTTGCTGGACCGGTCAGCTGTTGCTGGACCAGTCAGCTGCTGCTGCACCACGGTCAGCTGCTGCTGCACCACGGTCAGCTGCTGTTGCACCCACATCAGCTGTTTCTGAACATGACTCATCCCGAACCTGTCCGTCCAGCCTGAGCGCCTGCCTTGCTGTCATTGTTTACATGCCAGGGTGGCCGGTTGCATGCATACATTCGATACATTTTGTATTATTCCATTATTTATAGTGCTTGTAACTGCTAAATAAGCCACCATGGGCCCAAAGAAAGCTTCTAGTGCCAACCCTGTGGTAAAAAGGGTAATAAATACTATTGTACCACAGTCAGCTGCTGCTGCACCACGGTCAGCTGTTATTGGACCAGTCAGCTGTTGCTGCACCACAGCTGCTGCTGCACCTCAAGGAAGGTTCCTTGATGTTGGTGAGGGGCTCTTGATTTAGGGAATTGGATCTGTGCATGCTCCAGTTCCCCGAATTAAGCCTGAATGCCTTCCACATCCCCCCCCAGGCGCTGTATAATCCTTCGGGTTTAGCGCTTCCCCCTTGATTATAATAATAATGCTGCTGCACCATGGTCAGCTGTTGCTGCACCACAGCTGCTGCTGCACCATGGTCAGCTGTTGCTGCACCACAGTCAGCTGTTGTCGTTACTGCACCACCATCAGCTGTATTACTCGAAGATGTGGAGAGAGTGTTGTTGGTGTGGCATAATGTGAAACAATTACCGAGAAATGATTAACCCCGGAGGGTTAGCCACCCAGGATAACCCAAGAAAGTCAGTGCATCATCGAGGACTGTAACTTATTTCCATTGGGGTCCTTAATCTTGTCCCCCAGGATGCAACCCACAACAGTTGACTAACACCCAGGTGAACAGGAAAAAATGCCTGGAACTAGTGCTCATATTGGTGAGGTTAGTGGGGAGGATGTGGAAGAGATGGTGGAGGAGGACAATGAAGAACTAACCACTGATGAGCTACTAGATCATCTTCAACAGTAAGAGGCCACACCTGAGGAAACTGCTCCGAAGGAGGGGAGAGAGAAATGGAAGAAGTTGCCTACTTCAAAGATTAAGGAAATGTGTGCAAAGTGGCTTAAAGTGCAAACCTTTTTTGATGAAAATCACCCTCACACAGCTATTGCAAGCCGTGCTGGTGACTATTACACCGACAATGTTGTGAAACACTTTAGGAAAGTCATAAAGGAACGAGAGGTACAGGCCTCTATGGACAGATATGTTGTGCAACAGAGGTCCAGTGACTCTCAAGCTGGTCCTAGTGGCATTAAAAGAAGAAGGGAAGTAACCCCAGAAAAGGACTTGACACCTCAAGTCCTAATGGAAGGGGATTCCCCTTCTAAACACTAAGACCATCCACACCCTCCCCTCCTCCCATCCCATCAGTCATCACCAGATCTTCAATAAAGGTAAGTGTCATGTAACTGTGCATGTCTTCTTCAGTTTGTGTGTATTAAAATTAATATTTCATGTGGTAAAATTTTTTTTTTCATACTTTTGGGTGTCTTGCACGGATTAATTTGATTTCCATTATTTCTTATGGGGAAAATTAATTCGCATAACGATAATTTTGCATAACATTGAGCTCTCAGGAACGGATTAATAGCGCTATGCGAGGGTCATAGTAGGTTTTGTCAGTGTTAAGTGTAAGTTTATTGGCTGTCATCCAAGTCAGAATTTTGAGCAGCTCCTCGTTGACAATGGTGTTGAGGGTGGCAAGATTAGGGTGGGAGATGACGTAAGTCGTGTCGTCAGCAAAGAGAATGGGTTTTAGGTGTTGGGATACGTTTAGAAGATCATTAATGTAAATGAGGAAGAGCAGGGGACCAAGGATACTTCTCTGCGGAACTCCAGTATCAAGTGGCCGTGTTTGATGAGGCTGTCTTTTTAATGGTGACTTTTTAATGTGAGCAAAGTAACATTTATGAAGGGGCTCAGGGAAACTGGCAGGCCGGACTTGAGTCCTGGAGATGGGAAGTACAGTGCCTGCACTCTGAAGGAGGGCTGTTATGTTGCAGTTTAAAAACTGTAGTGTAAAGCACCCTTCTGGCAAGACAGTGATGGAGTGAATGATAGTGAAAGTTTTTCTTTTGCGGGCCACCCTGCCCTGGTGGGAATCGGCCAGTGTGATAATAAAAAAAAAAAAAAAATATTGATACCTATTAGTAAGGTAGGATTTGAAATATGCAAGCGCATGGCCTCTTATACCATAATGGTCAAGTTTGTGAAGTAGGATGCCATGGTCTACTGTGTCAAATGCTTTTCTTAGGTTAATAAAAATTCCTAGCAGATATTCCTTATTTTCCAGTGCTGTGTAAAACAGATCTAGCATTTTTACGATTGCATCATTAGTGCTTTTATTTTTCTTGAATCCAAATTGGCAGGGGTTGAGTATGTTTTGTGCCATTACAAATGAATATAGTCTCCTGCGCACGAGTTTCTCGAAGATTTTGGATAGCAATGGTAAGTTTGATATTTGCCTATTAGTTGCTTACATCTGTAGGGTCACCACCTTTATGTATTGGTGTAACCCTTGCTGTCTTGAGTATTGTCGGGAAAGTGCTAGTTTCTAGTGACTTGTTAAAAAGTAATGTAATAGCATGCGAAAGGACATGGGCCGCTCAATTGTACAATAATGGTAGGATGTGAGACAGTTTTCCCTGAGTTATTTTTGAGTGACTTTATGATCGTGGTGACTTCCGTGGGCTCAGTTGATACAAGATATAGGGAATTTGGAAAATTCCCATCTAGGTAGTCCCCGGCACGGGCGTTGGTACGTGGGATTTTACTGGCGAGATCAGATGAGCGGTGCACCAGTTTTTGACCTTATTTTTTGACTGCAGTGGTGCATTCTATTCCTCAGACCTCAAATGTGCATTCTCAGACATTCTTGCCTTGGTAGTCCCCTGCGTGTGCTCGTGCAGTGCGCTTCAAACGTGCTGCATGGGGCTGTTATCGATATAATCAGACCACAGATCGTCTGCTGCATTTTAAGCGGGCGAGGGCAGTTGCTCGCTGTGTAATACATGATGCTAAACTCAGTTGTTGGCAAGACTACATTTCTACCATTACCTCGACTTCCCTAGTGAGTGCAGTTTGGAAGAATTTTACAGAAGTTGTGTGGCAAGTATGCTTTGGACCCAGCCCCTGTTTTTTTGGGTTGCTGGTATCAGTGTTGCAGAACCTCTTGAAGTTGCCATAGAAATCAGGAAATATCTTGTCCATGTCTCCCAAGGGCTTCACCTCTGTCCCTCGTTTCATGTTTCTAAGTCTGCCAGGGATTTTTCTTCAAATTGGATGGAGCCTTATAACTTACCTTTTACTCTCTTAGAGCTAGAGTCCACACTTTCCACTTACCAGCCATCATCTGCTGGGCCTGATGGTATTCATATCCATATGCTACAGCATCTGCATTCTACAGTCCTTACAGTCCTTTTGCATCTTTCAATCTTGTTTGGACACCAGGGGTCTCTCTCAACAGTGGAATTCTACCATTGTTTGCCATTTTGCGAGCCAGGCACTTCAGGGCATGATACCTCTTAATATTGTCCCATTGCTCTAATCAGTGCAGTCTATAAGATGATGGAACAGTTGGTGCATAGACGTTTGATGTGGTATTTGGAGACTTTCCTCGCCAATATTGCTTTCGCAAGGCCTCTCTACTCTGGACCCCTTGCTCCACTTAGTTATATATGTGCAAATGCTTTGTTAATAAAATACTCCATTATGGTAGTCCTTTTTGATCTCGGAAGGCATATGACACCACCTGGAGGTAAAACATCTTAAGCCGGACCCACTCCTGAGACCTTCACAGTAATCTACTAACTTTGCTGCTTTCTTATCTGACCGACATTTTCACACCCGTGTTGGCGCATTGCTTTCCTCGGACTATTGTTTAGGCTGAGGGAGTCCCACATGGTTGTGTCCTTAGCACTACCCATTTTCTTATAGCTATAAATGATCTACCATCCATTCTTCCATAACACAATTTGGTCATCACGTTATGTGGATGACTTAGTTATGGCTCACGCAGGCACTGACTGTTTCTAGGTATCTGTCTCCCTCCAGATGTGATTGACCGTGTTTTCCCATTGGGCCACTTTCATGGATTTAATATTTCTTGTGTGAAAACCTATTCATTACTTTCACTAGATGTCCTCTTGTCCCAGATATTTCATTGTACTTTGCATGGCTCACATGTCCCAGAATGTGATACGGTCAAGTTTCTTGGCCTTCGATTCAATTGATGTTGACATGGAAACTTCACATTTCCTCTTTGAAAGCAGCCTGCCATGGTGCCTAAACCCTTAAAATTCTTGCGCATTGATCATGGGAGGGTGGATCACAGGACTCTCCTCCACTCTAGTCTTGTCGAAGCTGGATTATGGTGACCAAGTCTATTCTGCAACTCTCCTGCAACTCTATCTAAGCTAGATCCCCTTCATCATCAAGGTTTACATTTATACCTTAGTGCCTTGTGTTTATCCCCCTGTTGAAAGCCTCTATGCCGAGGCGAATGTTCCTTCCTTAGCTGATCATCGTGATGCTCATTGCCTTCATTATTTTGTCCGCATGCATGACCTTGTGTTTCTTCTATGATATAGGTTGGTCTCCAACGTTAGTAGAGGGCCATTATTTGACTGGCGCCCTGCTTACTCCATCCATTTTCTCTTCATTTATCACTCACTCCAGTCTTCTCTCCAGTTGCCTCCCTTGTATGTTCATGTAGTGTCTGTCTTTTCCCTTCCCCCTTGGGAGGTTCCGACGGTTCGTGTCTGTTCTTCCCTAATGCCGTGCACTAAATCTCTAATACCTATGACTGCTTCTCGCTTTCTTTTTCTTGATCACTTCTGATCTCATGCTTGTGCCATCGCTGTTTATACAGATGGTTCTAAATCTTCTAACAGTGTTGGGTTCACAACGGTGTTCCCGTGACGATGTTTCCATCCAGGGTCATTAGTTAGACTTGGCTGTATTTTTACAGCTGAGTTGTTATGCCATCCTCATGGCGCTTCTCCATATTGCATGTATGTCTCCTTCGGCTTTGTGATCATTTTGGATTCTCTCAGTGCTAACAAGCTACTACTCTCTTTACATCATCATTCCACCAATTGCTCTTCTTCCCTCCTTCACCCACTTTCCTGTAAACACAAACTTCTAACACTCTAACATAACTTCTTAAACCTACCCCATACATCTTCAACCCATCCTCTGGTCCTTTGTATTCAACTTTGGTTGCGTCATGTAGCTAGCAAAAATAAAGACATCATTTTTTGTTGGGTCCCTGGACACGTTGATGTGTGGGCAGTGAATGGCCAGACGCTGCTGCGTGGTCAGCGGTATGTTATCTTCAGGTACTATTTTACCGTCATCTCTAACCTACCACGGGCGGGATTTGAACTCACAGTCAGAGAGTCCTCAAAACTCCAGACCGTCGCGTTAGCCACTGGACCACCTAGCTTCAATAAGATTCGTCCAACTAGGTGTATTTCTACACTGTAGGAAGGTTAGCATAGGCACCACTGTGTCCACAAATGCAAATTTTTACAGACGAATCTCCCGCTAGCATGGCCATGATGAACTCTAGCTCAAGTCCCCTCAAAGCCGTCAACATGACTCACGAAATCGTAATGACACAATTGTAAACAAACCATTGAAGCTAGCTGGCCCAGTGGCTAACGCGACAGTCTGGAGTTTTGAGACTCTCTGACCCCGGGTTCAAATCTCACCCGTGGGATGGTTTGTTTGCAATCATGTCATTATGATTTCGTGAGTCATGTTGATGGCTTTGAGGGGACTTGAGCTAGAGTTCGTCATGGCCATGCTAGTGGGAGATTCGTCTGTAAAAAACTTGCATTTGTGTACACAGTGGTGCCTATGCTAACCTTCCTATGGTGTAAAATACACCTAGTTGGACGAATCTTATTGAAGCTAGCTGGCCCAGTGGCTAACGCGATGGTCTGGAGTTTTGAGACCGTTATCTCTACCCTCTTCGCAATCATTGGCAACTACAGTGGTCGGACATGCAGTATAACAAATTACATTGAATTAAACCATGTTGGTTTGTAGCCTTTCTTGTTACCACTATTGCCATACTCAGGAGACTGTACTCTCATGTCTCCACATTGGCCATATTTTGTCTTCCCCCAGGGGTATCTCATGGAGCAACACCCTTTTCCTCTCTGAGAGGTTTATCAGGTCCCTTTTTTCAATTCATCACTTTTTTGGATTGTCTGGTTTACTAGCAAGCTCGCAAATTTTCTTCCATCGTCACCACCATTCTACCACTCTTACTCTATTTTCCCTACTTGCTGAATGCCCCGACTTCAACTTATGCTCACTTTCTGACTTCTTGTCAGCAACTTTGACATATAGCCTTTAGTGTCCCTAATCAGCCCTTTTCTTCCCTTACCTTTTGATCCCCTTTCCAACTAGCTGTTTATAGAACCCGCACTATTTCTGCACTGCAGCACTGCATGACCCTTGTCGTTTTTGCACTTTATTTGATTATAGCAATATTTATTTCGTAGTTGTAGGCTTCCTCAGCTTATTAATCTCTCTGCAGAATTTGTTGATAAATCTTACTGTCTGTTGGATCTCTTTTTGCAGTTCCTCACCACTCTTTTATCTCTGTTTTTTCCTCTCCATATATTTTACCTTCTGTACATGTTTTTTTCTTCATTGTAAAAACTCGTTATATGCTTTTTCTCCCTTACCACCCTCTTGACCTCACTCCACTAAGTTGCTGTTCTTTTCCCCACCTGCACTCACCCTCCTATATCCACAAACTTCTGCTGCCTGCTCCAGCACTGCATGCCACCCCATACTTCTTCAACCTCCTCCTGATCTGTAATTTCATTAGCCACCTTTATCCCAATAGTTGCTTATATTTTAACCTAACATTCTCCTCCTTTAATTTATTCACTTTCACTTGCACTCTTACCTGCTGATGACATTGTACCCCCATCTGCTTTCTCTCACTTTAACTGCCACTAAGTAATGATCTGGTATATGTGTTGCCCCACTAAAAATGAGAACATCCAGAAATCTACCCATCAACTGCTTATCTACAAATAGTCTAACCACACTGCTACCATGACAACCTTGGTGGCTGTCCATCATCACCCACCCACCCTCCTTTCCTCTCCCTTCCCTGACAACCACTTACGTTCTAACATAATGTAAATAATAACTATAGTTCTTCATCAGTCTTTATCAAATGTGTAAGTCTTCATGCATGCATACAAGGCACTACACAAAGTATGAAGTGCATTATGTAAAAAAAATAACCAAGATAAAAGATATAGTCATTCATTAAAACATGCTAATGAACAAAATCCAGAATCACAAACTATTTTTCATTTTGTCTGATGCTTCAGATATTTGCCTTTTTTATTTTTTTGTCAAAATTGCTGAAATTTGTTGATGAGAGGTTTCACTTTTTTCTTGCTGCAGACTGTGTCAGGACCTTTGATGGCTGCCGTTAACCAGTTGATGTTGAATGCTGTTGGTTACACTGGTTGTTTTCTTACAATATCAGGAATACTTTCCTTAAGTAAGTTTGTATTGCTATTGTTTTATCAACAGTGAATTGAATTATTGTTATTATATGCATAAAGAAGCATTAAACCCATAAGGACTACAGTACCTAGAAAATGGGAGCAATCAGGTTTAATCTGAGGAGGGAGAGGAGCAGCTCCAGTTCCTGGATCTCATATCTTTACCATAGTCAAGGAACCCCCTCTTTGAAAGGCACTGAAAGTGAATGAAGTTGTTCAGATATACTGTGAAACATTCTCTTGTCCATAGACAGTTTGCATATTGTTATGTATAAAGTTATGTATGAGACTTTAAACTTTTGACTTGATTTTGTAAGAAATAAGTACACAGTACATGGACATTTCAAAATAAATTATAAATTATGGTGGCATAATTTAAGAAAACTGTTACTAATATACAGTATAAAAATATAACAACCTTATTTTGCAGGTGTTGTGAGGGACGTTCTTGGTACCCAACAATCTTTGAAGAATACTGTGAACAACTCTTGCACTACACAAGAAAATTAATCTGCACTACCACTCTAACTTCAGATCTTATATTTTAATTTACATACATTACTTGATTGGTATTCCATTTTAATCCCTACACAAAAAAAATTCTAATCTCAAACCTAGAAATACTACAAAATATTTGAGAAAATTTTACACTAGCAAATACACTATATAATAAACAGTACCACACTCTTCCATTATACTAAATCCAAGTCTATCAGCACTCGTGCCCCCTTCTCCACCCAAAAAAAAAAAAAGAAGAACAACTGACGCTGTGATGAAAACCATTGATAAATTCAACAGATCACTTGTTTATTGATCTACAAAAAGTATTTGATACTTTTAAATCACAACAAAGTTTTTTCATCA
This sequence comes from Cherax quadricarinatus, assembly GCF_026875155.1. Classification (NCBI taxonomy): domain Eukaryota; kingdom Metazoa; phylum Arthropoda; class Malacostraca; order Decapoda; family Parastacidae; genus Cherax; species Cherax quadricarinatus. The sequence goes on from NC_069422.1 coordinate 13,583,368, forward strand.
TTATAAGTTATCAATATGTGACCATATTTCATCAACACTACCCCAAATTTTGTGTTACATCAAAGCAGCATCCTGGGTCTTGAATACACACATGCATAAACAGATCACACAGATAACAAGGCTGTTCACCATTAACTATTGTTTTTAAAAATATAATGCTAAAATAAAGTATGTGTGTCCCCCACCTAAGCTAGTACTTTTGTAGTATTACCCTTCCTCTTAAGGCACTTCTTAAGTCTTCCCTTCAGTGGAGGTTCCTTGAGGCAGGTGAGGGGCTCTTGATTTTAGAGCCCCCCAAAAAGAGGTTCCTTGATGCTGGTGAGAGGGTCTTGGTGTAGCGAATTGGATCTGTGCTCCGGTTCCCGAATTGAGCCTGAATACCTTCCATCCCCCCCCACATGTGATGTATAATCCCACGGGTTTAGCACTCCCCCATGATTATAATAATTCTTAACATAGGTAGTAGGTTGGTAAACAGCAACCACCCCAGGGAGGTACTACCATCCTGCCAAGTGAGTGTAAAACGGAAACCTGTAATTGTTTTACATGATGGTAGGATTGCTGGTGTCCTTTTTTCCGTGTCTAAACATGCAAGATTTCAGGACGCATGCTACGCCCACTTACACTTAGGGCACAACACATACATGTACAAGATTAAATAACACCCCTCTAGGTTTTTTTCTATTTTTTTTTCTAGTTTTGTTCATTTCCTTTTATCCCATGTGGAAGTGGAACAGAATTCTTCCCCTTTTAAACCTGCGTGTTTTTAAGAGGTGACTAAAATGCCGGGGGCAAGGGGGTAGTAAACCCCCCCTCCTGTAAAAATTACAAATTAAAAAAAGAAACTTTTGTTTTTTTTTTGGACCCCCCGCCTCGGTGGGGTATGGCCGGTACATTTAAAGGGGAAAAAAAATAATTTTAGGGCTTTAGGGACTGCAAAGTAACTTTGGAGGGGAGAAAATCAATACCCCCCCATACCCGATTAATGGCCTCAGGATTTAGGGGTTTTGGGCATGTCCCTGGGCCCCAAAGCTTTTCGATTAACAATTTTCCCCAAAGTTTTATATCGGATTTAAGTTCAGTGAGTTTCCAGGCCCTCATTAAACCCCTTTTTAGTGGTCCATTCATAAACTATCCTTGATCCCGGACCCCTGATGTAGTCTACATCTAAATTCGGGTGGCTTTAAATTTAGTGGAGAGGCCGGTGGGCCTATATACAAAAAAATAGTACAAAAAATTGAGACCCTTATTCATGGGGAAAACGGGGATTTAGTACCCTTTGGCACATTTCCACACACAAAAAGGGCCCTTACTCCCAGGAAAAATAAACAAGTTTTTTTCCCCATGATAAAAGGAAGCGATGATGAGTTTTTTTTGGGTTTTTAAAACTATAATAACCGATAGGGATGTCAGGATGCCGAAATATTGTCAGAAAAATTTTCAAAAAAACCCTTCTTTTGAATTTTTGGTGATCATTTCTTTACATAAAAGGGTAAAGGGCCAGGGACAAGGGGGAGGCAGAAGGTATTTTTTTCCGGGGGCTGGGATAGGGATTTTGTTGCTGTCGGGCAATATCACAAAGAGGTAATGGAGCAATCCAAATTACTGCCTCTGGGGGAGGAAACGATTTTGGCAGACATAGGAGTGAAGCCCAAATTTGCGGGTATGGGACAGCAAAAGAGATAATTATGAAGAAGGGTGGGAACCCTGTGATTTTGTGCTTTTTTTCCAGAGGGGAGTTGGAAATAAATGGTTTTCCAGGGCCAATTGGTGCAATTGCGGCTGGGCAAAACACTTTTAAAAAAATGCAGTAACATCATAGACAAAATAAGACCCCTTCTATGGCGAAATGACATGTATGCCAGGGGTGGGGGGGGTTTAAATACTGGTTTGGGGTGGGAGCACTGGCCGGCAGTGGAGGGAGCTTTAGTCTTTTTAAAAAGAAATAGTATTGGGATGGGTTTTTTTGGAAAAAAACATGATTCTGAGGTAAAAGGTGAGTTTAACCTTTGAGGGTCCGGCCATAATCATGGCTTTATGTTTGGGCCCAAAGAGATCTACGTCATGAGCTCAGCTCACTCTGATAAGCTGTGAGCAGTAAATTTTGGGCCCAGATATAAGAAATTTTTTTGGTATGTGTGCCCACATAAAAACAAATCCTGCGCGCACAGTGCAAATGAGAGGAAAAAATTGAGAGTAATTTTCGATTAAAACAGCGACTTTTTTGGGATTTTTTCATATGTTTTTTTTTTAGTTGTTTTGCAATTTCTTGGTCTCATTTGATAGAATGAAGATAATTACAGAAAAAAGATTATTTTAATTGGGTTTAGTACTGGGGATGGCTTGAAAAGGCCAAAGTAGCGGAAATGTTAAACTTTTGCCCTGTTCAAGAGTAAACAAATGATTTACACGTCTAAAACACCCTGTGGGGGGTCTGTATACGTTCACAAATTTGTATATTTTATACAATTTTTTCAATTTGCTAACAGTAAATCTTCTATTTTTTTGGTTTTAATAAAAAATTCTTATGTTAATAAAAATTGAAAGGGAAATTCATTAGTAAACCCGAAAACATAACAATGAACAGAAAAAAAAGTTAGTTTAGTGCCGGGAATGCCTGCATTATTTATTCTGGACCCTATTTTAAAAATTGGAGAATTTTGAACTTTGCTTTAAATTGGCCAAATTAACCAATTTTTCCCGATCACTTTATCATTTTTTGAAACAGTTCACTTGGCGAATTCTTGTGCTCAATCGATTAAAAAGAAGTAATACTAGTGAAATAGCAAGAATTTGGTCGCGGGGATAATGTAATTGCCTAAAATGGATCAAAGTCGGAAAAATTCCGGGGTAAATATCACTGACACATAAAAAATTCGCAAGAGCATAATTTCTTTAAATTTTTCCCATAAAATTTTCTACTTTTTGTTTTTTCCCTTTCAAAAAAGATTCTCTCCCATTTCAAAGAAAAAATAAAAATTATTTTTAAAAAAATTTTTGGGACACGGGTGACACTTTGAAATTTGGCCTCTGGACCCTGAAGGGAAAGGGAAAACCAGTTTATGGGCAAAATGGGTAGTGTTTTTGGTGAATATAGGTAAGCCTGGGCTTTAGGTGAAAAGGGAAGGTAACAGGGCATAGTGAAGGAAAAACACAGAAAAAAAAAGAAAAGGGGGGTTTCTGAAAATATATTTGAATCCCAAATGTCGTAGTGTGAGAAATAAAAAAAATTTGAGATTAGTTGCAATTTTTGGGGGTAACATTGATGTTTTTCCCAAAAATGAGACAGGGTTTAATTAAAAATTGGGGACCATGCCTGCCAAAATGTCACTTTCGGGGTTTAACCCGAAAACAACCCAAAACTTAACTAATAGTTTTTTCAACATTTGAAAATATTAAAAAAAGCAGATATTTTTTTTTTTTTTTTTACATTTTTAAAACAGTAAAAAAAAATTGATCTGCTTTTTTTTTTTTTTTGTATATTTTAAAATATGCAATAAAAAGTAAAATACTTTTGGAGCATATGCATAAGAACTAGATCTCTTGGGGCCGTTTTCGGGTTAAAATTGTTCCAATAGACAGAAGTATCGGGAAGGGGATGGGGTGGCACTCTATTCCGTGATATTAAATTGTTTCATAAAAAAGCATAAAGTCTGAAAAACAAATGAAATGTCTGGGAAAAAATTTTCATAGGGGATGAAAATTTATTTTAGGTATGAATACCCCCCCAAAAATAAAAAAGGGATCAAAGGGGAAAATATGGGAGGAAATTGTTAAGGCCCAATGCACAAGGAGTAATTCTAGAGACTTAACTTTAGTCAGATGATTGGAAATTTCTTAACTGGGAATTTAGAATCTAATGGGGTTCCTTTGAAAATAGTTCAGGGGTTTTTTTTGAAACAGTTTGTGACAGAACCTCCCAAGGGGGGAAAAACCTGCTTGACTTGGTTTTTGGCAAACAATGGAATTTGGGTCTCTGTTTGTTGGACAAAAATTTAAACTTGGGGAATGTTTATGGAAAGAGCTTCTTAATGTCACCAGAAAAAGGGGAAAAATCGAAAATAAATTTTTTCCTTTTTACCCTTAGCCTCCCCCTTTGCATATATTTTTTTTTATGGGTTTTTATAGTTTTATTCCGTTTTTTTTTTGGCCATTTGATAGAATGGGAAAAATACTAACAAATAGAGTGATTTTGTTGGTTTTACAAAAAAAAGTATTTTGAAATGAGCCAGAGAAAAAATGTTCGATTTTTGCAATGTTAAGAGTAAAAAATGACAAAAACCGTCCAATACCTTCCCATTGGCCTGCCCCTCCTCAACCTTTACATAATGGAAAGCCTTTAACGCTAGCAAAAGTGGGAGCAGACATCTGAAAATACAGGGCAGGCAACATGAAGCAGCAGTGGCAGACAACATTAACACGTGGCGACATGAAGCAGCAGTGGCAGACACATGAAGCGCATGGCAGACACATGAGGCAGCAGTGGCAAACAAAATAACAGGGATGGCAGACAAGAAGAAGCGCAGTGGCAGACAACATGAATATGTGGCAGACAAGAAAAAGAAAACAGGCAAACAACATAAGCAGTAGTGGCAGACAAGAAGAAGCGCAGTGGCAGACAACATGAAGAGCAGTGACAGACATCAGGAAACAGTAGGGCAGTAAAACATGAAACAGCATGGCAACTCATGTAGCAGCATTTGCAGAAACATGAAACAGCAGGGGCAGCCCTTTGTTTCCCTTTATACTATAAGGATTTTTCCAAAGCCCCGAGAGGGCAGCCCAGGGCCACTCGGGGTGGGGGGAATTTTCTTGTTTTTTCCCCCTTGTTTTGTGCGTTATTTTGAAAAATTTCTTGTTTTAACCATGGGGTCCTAAAAAGAATGAAAAGGGACAGGCGAGAAAAAAAAGAGGATGATTTTCAGGAATTAAAGCAGAAATCATAGATAAACAAATAGGTGGGGGGGTTTAAGGTTTTGGCCAGGCGTAATGTACCACTTTACGATATGACAATACAAAAGCAGAAAATTAAGCCCAAAGTGAAAGCATTAAGAGTGCGCAATAAGTGTAGCTTAAGACGTAGAATTATAAGTCACACTGACTTTTTTTGGGGTTACCTAAGTTCTTACAAGTAGTCAGGAGCAGGAATGGGCCCCTTTGGTGGTCCTATAAACCCCCCCCAAAAAAACAAGGCCAAATTTACCACCCTAGCCACAACGTAATGACATTTTTTTATTTTGTTCTAGTTAATATCATGTTCTCAGCCTAAGTTTACCTGGGACTTGGGGGGGTAGTGATCCAGTGTCCCCTTGAAAATTTTTTTTCTCCAGGGATAGTCCCCCCCCTTGAAAACTATCTACCAAAAGGGACCTTTCATTTTTAAAAAAAAAAGGGGTAAAAAATTTTTAGTTTTTTAATGTTGTTTTAAAACGTCATTTAGATGAATTGTGATAGTAAAGAGCCATAGAGTTGATATTAGGGAACTATTGAAGATTTTGTCGTGCCGGAATTTCCACTGGAAAGTATGGAAATTTGTCTGGACTCCTCTTATGAGTTGCTTTCCCCGCAAGCCTTTTTGACACCAAGCTCTGAGGGGTTGGGACCTCAGCCTCACAAGTGGCTTAAGACACATTTCCATGAATAACTGATGTTCAAGAAATCACGCCTTTCAGCACAAATAAGGACTAATTTGGGTGTTGGGAAGAAATATACACCCTTTTTCAATTTCCTTAAGCCTTACCCCCTCGGGGACTTTCCCCCAAGTCACTATGTGCAGCCGGGGAGCCTAATTCCTGCAATATTCATTGGTTTAGTGACCTGCCTTCCCCAGAAATTCCTGTTCCCAAAGGGGGGTTGTATCCCCTAGTATAACTATGCAGGAAGTGCACAAGCTTCTAACTTAACAAAGGGGGCGCCTGTAATACGGGTCTTCGGGCATCCGACTGCACAAAGACCCACACTAAATCCAATTTTCCCCCAAAAACTGGCCAAATACTGGAAAGAAAAGGAGGTCTTGTCTTTTTGTAAGGGGCCCGACGAGGGGGCATCTCATACCCCGAGGGCCTCCACCAAAGTGTCCAGTCTTTGAAGGAAGTACGGCTCTAGAACCCACACCTTTTCGTTCAAACTTGGGCTGTCATTCTCCCTCTAATATAACCTAGTGTTTGCCTATATTAAAAGTTTTCCTACCTACATTAAGGTCTTAGGGCTACATTTTTTATCACAGTTCCTCAATAATCCTAAATTATTTACTAACAGTAAAACCCTTCCCAAACCCAACCCCGCCAACCCGGGGGTATGTAGGTGTTTTTTTGGGAATGTGAGACCCCCCAAAACCAGGTCTTTTTGGAATTAGGGCTTTTTAGGGTTTTTTTACCCCGTGGAACTTTAGGACCAAACAAATTCCACATCCTCCTGCAGGCAGGGGAGCCGATAAGCTTTCATCAAATTACCTTCCGCAAGCCCCCACAGCGGGCCCGGACACAGTGCCATCCGGCCATTCTCATCAAAACAAATCTGGCCAACTTCAACGTCCATTTCTGCCGCATGGACCCCTGGGGGTGGAAACTTGTTGGTTCGGGGGTCTTAACACCCTTCCTTTAACTTTTAAACCCTTTCATATTCAGCCTTGATGAGTGGCTCCTCCTTTCCCACCCGTGGCCCACAGCCCTTGAGCCTTTTTTCCACTGAATAGGTTCCCTGGGTTTGAGGCAATCTATCTCCCCTTTACATACCCCCTAAAAATTTTTCCCAAGGTGGGGTGGTGTTTGTCACTTTCCCCACCTGGTTTAGCTTACCCTGGGTTTTGTCGTGTATCGGATACTCTTTCACTACTCCCCCCAGGTACATGGGGACAGCTTCTTCCTCGTGGGGATGGCAGGAATTCAGGTGGAATCCTGCCACCATGAGTTCCAATGGGGATCTGTATAAACCCAAT
>NC_069422.1:13590804-13720804 GCF_026875155.1 Cherax quadricarinatus
TTCCGCAGGGAAGGTTTGGTCCCCTGTTTCCTCATAAATCAATGTCTTCCAAAAGTATCCCAACACCTGAAACCATTCTCTTTGCTGACGACACGACTTATGTCATCTCTCACCCTAATTTGCCACCCTCACACCATTGTTAACGAGGAGCTGATCAAAATATCGACTTGGATGACAGCCAATAAACTTACGCTTAACACTGACAAAACCTACTTATATTATGTTTGGTAGCAGAGCAGGAGATGCACAAATTAACATTAAGATCGAAACACCTCTAATTACCAGACTAATGAGGGCAAATTCTAGGCCTATACCTTGAAAACAACCAAAAATTTCAGCACCATATCCAACACATAACCAAAAAAGTATCCAAAAAACATTTGGGATCCTCTCCAAGATAAAAATACTACGTGCCGCAAAATTGCCCTTCTCACACTATACCACTCACTTATTTATCCATACTCACCTATGCTATTTGTGCTTGGGGATCAACTGCAGCAACACACCTAAAGCCAATAAAAACCCCAAACAAAAAGCTGCAGTAAGAATAATCACTAAATCCCATCCTGGCAACACACCCCCCCCACTCTTCATAGATCTAAACTTACTCCCTGTTCAGTACATCCACACTTACTACTGTGCAATTACATCTACAGGACCTTAAACTCCAATATCAACCTTGACCTAAAATGCTTTTTTGGGATAGTTGTGACAGAACCCACAGGCTAACACCAGCACAAAAAATCTCTACGACTTTCCCCCATGTCCGACTAAACCTTTACAAAAATTCAAGTATGTCAAAGGCCCTAAAATCTGGAACACCCTCCCTGGAACTCTAGAACTGCAGACACATTCATCCCCCTTCAAAACTACCATTAGAAAACATCTTATCTCCCTGATAACCCCCATCAACTAACTACACGAATCCCACTTGGTGGTTCACACTTACACTCACTCACCCATTTGACCATAAACAGAAATATTAATCTCAATTTTAAAAATAATGAATCCTATGATACTCCAATACTGAAACTATGTACTGTGCCAAAACAAAAGCATTCACATTGCTAAACTCACAAACTAGTATTTAGTCACTTAGCCATAATACCAACTTACCTCATAATTTGTAATATTTTAAAATAAAGAATTAAACTAAGTCTGCCCGAAATGTCTAGCCATGCTAGGCGTTGTAGTGGTACACTCGGTAATCATTATTTAACTACATGTAAACCACACAACAACCAAATTCTGTAAATTCAACATTGTAATCATTATAGAGAATAAACTTTGAATTTGAATTACCTGGAGTTTACCTGGAGAGAGTTCCGGGGGTCAACGCCCCCGCGGCCCGGTCTGTGACCAGGCCTCCTGGTGGATCAGAGCCTGATCAACCAGGCTGTTGCTGCTGGCTGCACGCAAACCAACGTACGAGCCACAGCCAGGCTGATCCGGAACTGACTTTAGGTGCTTGTCCAGTGCCAGCTTGAAGACTGCCAGGGGTCTGTTGGTAATCCCCCTTATGTGTGCTGGGAGGCAGTTGAACAGTCTCGGGCCCCTGACACTTATTGTATGGTCTCTTAACGTGCTAGTGACACCCCTGCTTTTCATTGGGGGGATGGTGAATCGTCTGCCAAGTCTTTTGCTTTCGTAGTGAGTGATTTTTCGTGGAAGGGGATTCCCCTACTAAACACTAAGACCATCCACACACTCCCCTCCTCCCATCCCATCAGTCATCACCAGATCTTCAATAAAGGTAAGTGTCATGTAACTGTGCATGTCTTCTTCAGTTTGTGTGTATTAAAATTAATATTTCATGTGGTAATTTTTTTTTTTTTCATACTTTTGGGTGTCTTGCACGCATTAATTTGATTTCCATTATTTCTTATGGGGAAAATTAATTCGCCTAACGATAATTTCGCCTAACATTGAGCTCTCAGGAATGGATTAACAGCGTTAGGCGAGGGTCCACTGTATTTACGATCACAGCTCAAGGGTAAAGCCTTAGACTTGGTCCGGCATTACCAAACCACTGACACTAATTACCAACATGCCAAGGACCAATTAAAGGACATGTTTGGCAACACTGAGGAGATAAAGGTAGCTATACTTTATTAGTTGTTGGACCTAGAGGCTTGCCATCATGACCGTCAGAGCTTAGAGAAGTTCCGCATTGAAATTATGAGTTTGGCAAATAGTCTTAAAGATTTAACTGACTGGGGTAAGTCAGAATGATTCATCAGTCAGGTGATTCAGAGGAAACTGGCTGGCACTACAGTGCATGAGTTACACTTAAAATATCGGACAAACCGGTTCACGATACAAGAGACTGTTGAGGGTTTTGGAAGATCTTGTTTCTCATTTGAGTACAGGTGAGAGAGAAGAGTCACCACCATCACCACATAAAAACACACATAGTTACTCAAAGATCTCGGGAGATCAATCTAAAGCTCATAAGACTAGCGTTGGAGTGTACTATGGCAAAGAAGTGTCTAAGGCAAGAACCTCTAAGCAGAACCTCAGAGGCACTAATGCCAGAATATGCATGTTCTGCGAAGGCGATCACACTAGCATGAGTTGCTCTGAGTATACAACACTGAGCAGTAGGCAACGGAGACTAAAGGAGTTGAGACTCTGCTTCAAATGTTGTGGGGAACACTTTGCCAGAGATTGTGATGCCCAGCTCAGTGAGTGTCGAGGCTGTTGGAGATGTAAGCACAATACTGCACTATGTCCCAATAATTTAAGGGAACCCCATGCTAGTAGGGATATCTCTCAGGTAGGGATAGAAAGTTAGTCCAAGCCTGAAGTGGTAGCCAACGTGATTAGTGGGAGTGAAGTCTCTAATCCGAGTGAGAATTACATATGTGCTGCCCTGCCTACAGTCATGGCAGAGGTTGTAAATGGGCACAGGTCCAAAACAACCCGATTATTCTTTGACTCTGGAGCACAAGTATCCATGATAGCAAAGAAATTGGTGGCTAAATTAAAGTTGAAGGCCACCAGGAAAGTTAGTATAACATTGGGAGGAGCTATAAGTCAGGTCCCACCCAAATCTTATGATGTTGCGGATGTCACAGCTATATTAGGTAGACATCGCAGAGACATTACAGCCTTGGTGGTAGAGATGTTATCCACGGCAATTACGGCAAGAGGTCTTGCTGCAGCAGCTAAGCGATTGAAAGACCTTGGCATGAAGCTGGAAGACCAGGGAATTACCACTGACACAGTCAGAAATGTAAGTATCCTGGTGGGAGCCAATCAGATAGATGACTTCCTGTCTACACGACGGACTTTTAGGGAAGGAATTGGTTTATACAGATCCCCAGTTGGATACATCATAGGTGGCAGGATTCCACCTGAATTCCCTGCCATGCCACAGAGGAAAGAAGCTGTCCCCATGATACCTGGGGGAGTAGTGATAATGAGTATCAGTATACACGACGAACTGCCAGGTAAGCTGAACCAGGTAGGGAGTGACAAACACTCAGCCACCTTGGGAAAACACTTTTATGGGGTATGTAAAGAGGGAGATAGATTGCCATCAAACCCAGGGAACCTCATATCAGTGGGAAGAAAGGCTACCAGGGCATGTGGGCCACTGGGTGGGAAAGGATGGAGCCACTCAGTCAAGGCTAGACATATGAAAGGTGTTAAAGTTAAAGGGAAGGGTGTTAAGACCACCAGAACCAACAAGTTTCCACCCCCAGAGGTCCATGCGGCAGAAACTGGACAGTTGAAGTTAGGCCAGAGTCTGCTTGATGAGAATGGCCGGATGGCACTCGTGTCCAGGGTCCGCTGTGGGGGCTTGCGGAAGGTGAACTTGATGTAAGCTTATCGGCTACCCTCGCCTGCAGGAGGATGTGGGAACTTGTTTGGTCCTAAAGTTCCACAGGGTAAATAAGCCATACAAAGCCCTAATTCCAGATAGACCATCTGAGTTTTGCGGGTCTCACATCTACCCAAAACACCTACATACACCCGGGTTGGCGAGGTTGGTTGGAAGGTACTGTTAGTAAACTAATATTAGGATTATTGAGGCAACTGTAGATAATAATAATGTAGACCTAAGACCTTAATGTAGGTAGGAATAGACCTTTAATATAGGCAAACACTAGGTTATATTAGCTAGGGAGAACTGACAGCCCAAGCTTGAACGACAAGGTGTGGGTCTCTGAGATGCCAGTACTTCCTTCTAAGACTGGACACCTTTGGTGGAGGCACCTCGAGGTACTGTAGATGCCCTCCTCCGTCAGGCCCCTTACAGTAAGACAAGACCTCCTTTTCTTTCTCAGTATTCTGGCCAGTTTCTGGGGGAAATTGTGAGTTGAGCTGTGGGTCTTTGTGCAGTCGGATGCCCGAAGACCAGTATGTACAGGCGTCCCCTCTTTGTTAAGCTTAGAAGCTAGTGTCACTTCCTGCATAGTTATACTAGGGGATACACACCCCCTTGGAATCAGGAATTTCTGAGGTGAAGGCAGGTCACTAATACCGAATGAATATTGCAGGAATTAGGCTCCCGGCTGCACATAGTGACTTGAAGGGGAAAGTCCAGAGGGGCTAAGGCTTAAGGAAGTTGAAGACCGGGTGATATATTCTCCAACACCAAGTTAGTCCTCTATTTGTGCATGAAGGCGTGATTTCTTGCAACATCAGTTATTCATGGAAATGTGTCATATAAGCCACTTGTGAGGCTGAGGTACCAACCTCAGAGCTTGGTGTCAACAGAGCTTGCTAGGGTAGACAACTCACTCAAGAGGCAGTCCAGACAAATTTCCATACCGTTCCAGTGGAATTCCAGGCACGACAAAATACTTCAATAGCTTCCCTAATATCAACTCTATGGCTCATTTATCTATCACAATTCATCTAATATGACGTATTAAACAACATTAATAACTGAAAAGTTTTTATCCCTTTTTTTTTTACAAATGAAAGGTACCTTTGGTAGATAGTATTCAACTGACATACTGCCTGGAGAAACAAACTTTTCAAGAGGACACTGGATCACTACCTCCGCCAAGTCCCAGGTAAACTTAGGCAGTGATGAACATGATATATACACTAGAACAAATAAAATACATGTCATTACGTATGTGGCTAGTGGTGGTGACATTGGCCATTGTTGTTGTTGGGGTTTATAGGACCACCAAAGTGGCCATTCCTGCTCCTGACTACATGTGTAGAGAACTTAGGATAACCCCAAAAAAGTCAGTGTGACTTATAATTGCTACAGTCTTAATGCTACACTTAATTGCTGCACTCTTAATGCTACACTTTGGTACTAACTTCTTCTGCTTTAGTATTGTACATATCGTAAAGTGGTACACTGCTACTGCCTGGCCAAGTCCTTAACCCTCCACCTAGTTTGTTTATCTATGATTTCCTGCTTTAATTCCATGAAAATCATCCTCTTTTTCTTCTCAGCACTGTCCTTTGCACTTGCTTTCTTAGGACCCATGGTTAGAAACAAGAAATTTTGCAAAATAACTGCACAAAACAAGGAAAACACAAGAATTCCCTCCACCTCGAGTGGCCTGGACTGCCATCTCATGGTGGCGTTTGGAAACTCACTTATAGTATAAGGTACAACAAGGTCTGCCACTGCTGTTTCATGTTGTCTGCAACTGCTGCTACATGATGTCTGCCACTGCTGTTGCATGTTATCTGCCACTACTGCTTCCTGATGTCTGCCACTGCTACTTCATGTTGTCTGCCACTGCTGCTTCTTCTTGTCTGCCACTACTGCTTCATGTTGTTTGCCACTGCTGCTTCTTCTTGTCTGCCACTACTACTTCATGTTGTCTGCCACTGCTGCTTCTTCTTGTCTGCCACTACTGCTTCATGTTGTTTGCCACTGCTGCCTCATGATGTCTGCCACTGCTGCTTCATGATGTCTGCCACTGCTGCTTCATGTCTGCCACTGCTGCTTAATGTTGTCTGCCACTGCTGCTTCATGTTGCCTGCCACTGCTACTTCATGATGTCTGCTCCCACTTTTGCTAGCATGTTGAAGAGCTTTCCATTATGTGAAGGTTGAGGAGGGGCAGTGCCAATCGGACAGGTATTGGACGGTTATGTCATTTGTTTACTCTTGAACATTGCCAAAGAATCGAACATTTCTGTTACTCTGAGCTCAATTTCAAGATACTTTTTGTTGTGAAACCAATCAAAATCACATCTATTTGTTTAGTATATCTTCCATTCTATCAAATGAGACCAAAAAAACGAGAATACAACTATAAAAACCATACAAAAATATACTGCTAAGGGGAGGCTAATGGCTGAAAAGTGAAATCTATTATTTTCCGATTTCTTCCATTTCTGGTGTACATTAAGAAGCATCTTTCCATAATACATTGCCCAAGTTTCAATATTTAGTCCAACAAACAGAGATCCAATTCCATTGTTTGCCAGAACCAAGTCAAGCAGGTTATTTCCCCTTGGAGGTTCTGTCACAAACTGTTTCAAAAAACAATCCTGAACTACTTCTAAGAAGCCATTAGATTCTGAATTCCCAGTTAAGAAATTCCAATCAATCTGACTAAAGTTGAAGTCATCTAGAATTACTACGCTATCGTGCATTGTGGCCTTAACAATTTCCTCCCATAGTAGTCTCCTTTGATCCCTTTCTAAGTTTCGGGGATGGTATATCATACCTAAAATAAATTTTTCATGCCCCTATGAAAATTCTATCCAGACAGATTCATTTTGTGTTTCAGACTTTATGCCTGTTTTTATGCAACAATTTAAATGATCACGGACATAGAGTGCAACCCCATCCCCCTTCCCGATACTTCTGTCTACTTGGAACAATTTAACCCGTAAACGGTCCAAGCAGATCTACGTTCATATGCATAGTGCTCCAAAAGTATATTACGTTTTATTGACATATTTTCAAATATAACAAAAAAAAAAAAAAAAGCAGATCAAAGTTTTTTTTACATGTTTTCAAATGTAAAAAAAAAAAAAAAATATCTGCTTTTTTTTACATATACTTTCAAATGTTGAAAAAACGTATATAGTATACGTTTGGATTGTTTACAGGTTAAAACCCTGAATGTGACATTCGGCAGGCATGTCCCTATTTTTCATATTAAACCATGTCTCAGTTATGGCAAAAACATCAATGTTACCCACACTTGCAACTAATCTCAATTCGTTTATCTTATTTCTCACACTACGACTATTGGTATTCAATGATATATTTTCAGAAACCCTCCCTTCTCTTTTCTCTTCCTGCTGATTTCTGTTCCTTCACTATGCCTGTTACTCTCCTTGTCACCTAATGCCACTGGCTTACCTATATTCACCAATAACACTACCTCATTCTGCCTATAACTGGTTTCCTTAACCCTTTCAGGGTCCAGAGGCCAAATTTCAAAGTGTGCACCAGTGTCCAAGAATTTTCAAAAAATAATTGTTATTTTTTCTTATGAAATGGTAGAGAATCTTTTTCTGAAGGTAATAAAACAAAAAGTATGAAATTTGATGGAAAATTAATGAAATTATGCTCTCGCGAATTTTGATGTGTCAGTGATATTTACCCATCGGCAATTTTGCCGACTTTGACTCCCATTTTAGGCCAATTACATTATCCCAGTCGACCAAATTCTTAGCTATTTCACTAGTATTACTTCTATTCAATCGATTGAGCACAAGAATTCGCCAAGTGAACTGTTTCAACAAATAGATAAAGTGATCGGAAATTGGTAATTTGGCCAATTTAATGCAAAGTTCAAAATTCTCCAATTTCAAAATAGGGTCAAGAATAAATAATGCAGGCATTCCTGGCACTAAACTAACATTTTCTCTGTTCATTAGTTATGTTTTCAGGCTTTACTAATGAATTCCATTTCAATTTTTTATTAACATAATGAATTTTTATTCAAACCAAAAAATAGAAGATTTACTGTTATGCAATATTGTAAAAATTGTATAAATAATATCACAACATTTGTGAACGTATATCAGACCCACCAGCAGGCGTGTATTAGACGTGTGAGATCATTTGTTTACTCTTGAACATCGGCAAAAGTTTAACATTTCCGCTACTTTGAGCTCAGTTTCAAGCCATCTCCAGTACTAAAACCAATCTAAATAATCTCTATTTCTGTAATATATCTTCCATTCTATCAAATGAGACCAAGAAATTGCAAATACAACTATAAAAAACATATGAAAAAATACTACAAAGTCGCTGTTTTAATCGAAAATTACGGTCTCAATTTTTTTCCTCTCATTATGCACTGTGCGCTGCAGGATTTGCTTTATGTGGTGCACACATACCACATAAATATATTCTCTCATATCTAGGCCAAAATTTACTGCTCACAGCTTATCAGAGTGAGCTGAGCTCATGACGTAGATCTACGGTTTGGGCCCTCAACATAAAGCCATAGATCTATGGCACGGACCCTCAAAAGGTTAAAACTCACACTGTTACACTCAGAATACATTGATTTTTCCACAAAAACCCATACCAATATCTATTTCTAGTTTAAAGACCTAACAGCTCCCTCCACTGCACTGGCCAGTGCTCCCACCCCAAACCTAGATATGTGAACCCCCATCCCTGGCATACATGTCATTTCTGCCATAGAAGAGGTCTTAGTTGTCTATGAATGTTACTGCATTTTCCTTACAGTGTTTGTCCAGCCAGCAATTGACACCAATTGCCCTGGACAACCATTTATTTCCAACTCCTCTCCTGGGAAAAATGCCACATATCACAGGGTTCCCACCCTTCTTCATAATTATCTCTATTGCTGTCCTATACCTGCTAATTAGGTCTTCACTCCTATGTCTGCCAACATCGTTGCCTCCCGCACTGAGGCAGATAATAGGATTGCTCCCATTACTCTTTGTGATATTGTCCAGACAGCTAACAATATCCCCTATCCCAGCCCCAGGAAAACATACCTTCTGCCTCCTCCTCCTGTCCCTGGCCCATTTACCCTTTTATGTAAAGAAAGTGATCACCAAACTTCAAATGAGAGGTTATTTGATAATTATTTCTTGACAATATTTCTGGCATCCTGAGCATCACTATCGGTTATTATATGTTTGAAACCAAAGAACTCATCATCGCTTCCATTATTATCAGTGGGGAATAAAACTTGTATAGGTAGTAGGTTGGTAGACAGCAACCGCCCAGGGAGGTACTAACCGTTTCTCCCAAGTGATGTAAACGAAGGTCCATGTTAATTGTTATTTCATGATGATAGGATACGGTGTCCTTTTTTCTGTCTCGAATTAACATGCAGATTTCAGGTCGCTCATGGCATATTCTAGCATACACTATAGGTCACGACTACACATACATGTACAATGCACATATATGCACACCCCTTGGAGTTTTCTTTTGCTATTTTCTTTCTAGTTCATTATTCTTGTTTATTTCCTCTTATCTCCATGGGAAGTGGAACAGAATTTACCTCCGTAAAGCCATGTCTTTTGTTAAGAGGCGACTACAAGCCGGAGCAAGGGGCTAGTAACCTCTTCTCCTGTATATATTACTAAATGTAAAAGGAGAAACTTTCGTTTTTCCTTTTGGGCCACCCCGCCTCGGTGGGATACGGCTGGTGTGTTGAAAGAAAGAAAGAAAGAATAAAACTTGTTCATTTTGCCTGGGAGTAAGGCCTTTGTGTGTGTGTGACATGTGCCAAAGGTGTACTAAATCCAGTTTTCCCACAATGAACTGAAGGGTCTCAATTTTTTGTACTATTTTCCTGTATATAGGCCTACCAGGCCTCTCCCACTAAATTTAAAGCCACCAGAATTTAGATGTAGATCTACATCAGGGATCCTGGCATCAATGGCATAGTTCTATGCAATGGCCACTGAAAAGGTTAATGACTGGCCTGGAAACTCACTGAACTTAAATCCGATATAGAACATTTGGAAAATTGTTAATCGTAAGCTTTGTGGCATGGACATGTCCTCTAACCCCTAAATCCTGAGTGCCATTAATCAGGTATGGGAGGGTATTGACTTTTCTCTCCTCCATAAGTTAGCTTTAGCAGTGCCTAGAAGACCTAAGAATTATTTCTTTTCTTTCAATGTACCGGCCATATCCCACCGAGGCAGGGTGGTCCAAAAAGAAAAACAAAAGTTTCTCTTTTTAAATTTAGTAATTTATACAGGAGAAGGGGTTACTAGCCCCTTGCTCCCGGCATTTTAGTCACCTCTTACAACACGGATGGCTTACAGAGGAAGAATTCTGTTCCACTTCCCCATGGAGATAAGAGGAAATGAACAAGAACTAGAAAGAAAATAGAAGAAAACCTAGAGGGGTGTGTATATATATGCTTGTACATGTATGTGTAGTGTGACCTAAGTGTAAGTAGGCGTAGCATGACGTACCTGAAATCTTGCATGTTTATGACACGGAAAAAAGGACACCAGCAATCCTACCATCATGTAAAACAATTACAGGTTTCCGTTTTACACTCACTTGGCAGGATGGTAGTACCTCCCTGGGTGGTTGCTGTTTACCAACCTACTACCTATGTTAAGAATTATTATAATCATGGGGGAGTGCTAAACCCGTAGGATTATACATCACATGTGGGGGGGGATGGAAGGTATTCAGGCTCAATTCAGGGAACCGGAGCACAGATCCAATTCGCTACACCAAGAGCCCCTCACCAGCATCAAGGAACCTCTCTTGAGGGGCTCTAGATCAAGAGCCCCTCACCTGCCTCAAGGAACCTCCACTGAAGGGAAGACTTAAGAAGTGCCTTAAGAGGAAGGGTAATACTACAAAAGTACTAGCTTAGGTGAGGGACACACATACATATTTTAGCATTATATTTTTAAAACAATAGTTAATGGTGAACAGTCTTGTTATCTGTGTGATCTGTTTATGCATGTGTGTATTCAAGACCCAGGATGCTGCTTTGATGTAACACAAAATTTAGGGGTAGTGTTGATGAAATATGGTCACATATTGATAACTTATAATGATGCAAAACTTTGTTGTGATTAAAAGTATCAAATACTTTTTGTAGATCAATAAACAAGTGATCTGTTGAATTTATCAATGGTTTTCATCACAGCGTCAGTTGTTCTCTTTTTTTTTTTTGGGTGGAGAAGGGGGCACGAGTGCTGATAGACTTGGATTTAGTATAATGGAAGAGTGTGCGTACTGTTTCATTATATAGTGTATTTGCTAGTGTAAAATTTTCTCAAATATTTTGTAGTATTTCTAGGTTTGAGATTAGAATTTTTTTTGTGTAGGGATTAAAATGGAATACCAATCAAGTAATGTATGTAAACTTAAAATATAAGATCTGAAGTTTAGAGTGGTAGTGCAGATTAATATCTTGTGTAGTGCAAGAGTTGTTCACAGTAGTTCTTCAAAGATTGTTGGGTACCAAGAACGTCATCACAACACCTGCAAAATAAGGTTGTTATATTTTTATACTGTATATTAGTAACAGTTACTTAAATTATGCCACCATAATTTATAATTTATTTTGAAAATGTCCATGTACTGTGTACTTATTTCTTATCAAAATCAAGTCAAATGTTTAAAGTCTCATACATAACTCTTATACATAACAATATGCAAACTGTCTATGGACAAGAGAATGTTTCACAGTATATCTGAACAACTTCATTCACTGCAATGCCTTTCAAAGAGGGGTTGCCTTGACTATGGTAAAAGATATGAGATCCAAGGAACTGGAGCTGCTCCTCTCCCTCCTCAGATTAAACCTGATTGCTCCCATTTTCTAGGTACTGTAGTCCTTATGGGTTTAATGCTTCTTTATGCATATAATAACAATAATTCAATTCACTGTTGATAAAACAATAGCAATACAAACTTACTTAAGGAAAGTATTCCTGAAATTGTAAGAAAACAACCAGTGTAACCAACAGCATTCAACATCAACTGGTTAACGGCAGCCATCAAAGGTCCTGACACAGTCTGCAGCAAGAAAAAAGTGAAACCTCTCATCAACAAATTTCAGCAATTTTTGACAAAAAAATAAAAAAGGCAAATATCTGAAGCATCAGACAAAATGAAAAATAGTTTGTGATTCTGGATTTTGTTCATTAGCATGTTTTAATGAATGACTATATCTTTTATCTTGGTTATTTTTTTTACATAATGCACTCATACTTTGTGTATGTGCCTTGTATGCATGCATGAAGACTCAACATTTGATAAAGACTGATGAAGAACTATAGTTATTATTTACATTATGTTAGAACGTAAGTGGTTGTCAGGGAAGGGAGAGGAAAGGAGGGTGGGTGGGTGGATGGACAGCCACCAAGGTTGTCATGGTAGCAGTGTGTTAGACTATTTGTAGATAAGCAGTTGATGGGTAGATTTCTGGATGTTCTCATTTTTAGTGGGGCAACACATATACCAGATCATTACTTAGTGGCAGTTAAAGTGAGAGAAGCAGATGGGGGTACAATGTCATCAGCAGGTAAGAGTGCAAGTGAAAGTGAATAAATTAAAGGAGGAGAATGTTAGGTTAAAATATAAGCAACTATTGGGATAAAGGTGGGCTAATGAAATTACAGATCAGGAGGAGGGTTGAAGAAGTATGGGGTGGCATGCAGTGCTGGAGCAGGCAGCAGAAGTTTGTGGATATAGGAGGGTGAGTGCAGGTGGGGAAAAGAACAGCAATTAGTGGAGTGAGGTCAAGAGGGTGGTAAGGGAGAAAAAGCATATAACGAGTTTTTACAATGAAGAAAAAAACATGTACAGAAGGTAAAATATATGGAGAGGAAAAAACAGAGATTAAAAGAGTGGTGAGGAACTGCAAAAAGAGATCCAACTAGACAGTAAGATTTATCAACAAATTCTGCAGAGAGATTAATAAGCTGAGGAAGCCTACAACTACGAAATAAATATTGCTATAATCAAATAAAGTGCTAAACCGACAAGGGTCATGCAGTGCTGCAGTGCAGAAAATAGTGCCGGGTCTATAAACAGCTAGTTGGAAAGGGGATCAGAGGTAAGGGAAGAAAAGGGCTGATAGGGACACTAAAGGCTATATGTCAAAGTTGCTGACAAGAAGTCAGAAAGTGAGCATAAGTTGAAGTCAGGGCAGTCAGCAAGTAGGGAAAATAGAGTAAGAGTGGTAGAATGGTGGTGACGATGGAAGTAAATTCTGCGAGCTTGCTAGTAAACCAGACAATCCACAAGAAAGTGATGAATTGAAACAGGGACCTGATAAACCTCTCAGAGAGGAATAGGGTGTTGCTCCATGAGATACCCATGGGTAAGACAAGTATGGCCAATGTGGAGACATGAGAGTACAGTCTCCTGAGTATGGCAATAGTGGTAACAAGATGGCTACAAACCCAAACATGGTTTAATTCAATGTAATTTGTTATACTGCATGTCCGACCACTGTAGTTGCCAATGATTGCGAAGACGGGTAGAGATAACGGTCTCAAAACTCCAGACCATCGCGTTAGCCACTGGGCCAGCTAGCTTCAATAAGATTCGTCCAACTAGGTGTATTTCTACACCATAGGAAGGTTAGCATAGGCACCACTGTGTCCACAAATGCAAGTTTTTTACAGACGAATCTCCCACTAGCATGGCCATGACGAACTCTAGCTCAAGTCCCCTCAAAGCCATCAACATGACTCACGAAATCATAATGACATGATTGCAAACAAACCATACCACGGGTGAGATTTGAACCCGGGGTCAGAGAGTCTCAAAACTCCAGACTGTCGCGTTAGCCACTGGGCCAGCTAGCTTCAATGGTTTGTTTACAATTGTGTCATTACGATTTCGTGAGTCATGTTGACGGCTTTGAGGGGACTTGAGCTAGAGTTCATCATGGCCATGCTAGCGGGAGATTCGTCTGTAAAAATTTGCATTTGTGGACACAGTGGTGCCTATGCTAACCTTCCTACAGTGTAGAAATACACCTAGTTGGACGAATCTTATTGAAGCTAGGTGGTCCAGTGGCTAACGCGACGGTCTGGAGTTTTGAGACTCTCTGACTGTGAGTTCAAATCCCGCCCGTGGTATGGTTAGAGATGACGGTAAAGTAGTACCTGAAGATAACATACCGCTGACCACGCAGCAGCGTCTGGCCATTCACTGCCCACACATCAACGTGTCCAGGGACCCAACAAAAAATGATGTCTTTATTTTTGCTAGCTACATGACGCAACCAAAGTTGAATACAAAGGACCAGAGGATGGGGTTGAAGATGTATGGGGTAGGTTTAAGAAAGTTATGTTAGAGTGTTAGAAGTTTGTGTTTACAGGAAAGTGGGTGAAGGAGGGAAGAAGAGCAATTGGTGGAATGATGATGTAAAGAGAGTAGTAGCTTGTTAAGCACTGAGAGAATCCAAAATGATCACAAATGCCGAAGGAGACATACATGCAATATGGAGAAGCGCCATGAGGATGGCATACAACTCAGCTGTAAAAATACTAGCCAAGTCTAACTAATGACCCTGGACAACATCGTCAGGGAACACCGTTGTGAACCCAACACTGTTAGAAGATTTAGAACCATCTGTATAAACAGCGATGGCACAAGCATGAGATCAGAAGTGATCAAGAAAAAGAAAGCGAGAAGCAGTCATAGGTATTAGAGATTTAGTGCACGGCATTAGGGAAGAACAGACACGAACCGTCGGAACCTCCCAAGGGGGAAGGGAAAAGACAGACACTACATGAACATACAAGGGAGGCAACTGGAGAGAAGACTGGAGTGAGTGAAAATGAAGAGAAAATGGATGGAGTAAGCAGGGGCGCCAGTCAAATAATGGCCCTCTACTAACGTTGGAGACCAACCTATACATAGAAGAAACACAAAGGTCATGCATGCGGACAAAATAATGAAGGCAATGAGCATCACGATGATCAGCTAAGGAAGGAACATTCGCCTCGGCATAGAGGCTTTCAACAGGGGATAAACACAAGGCACTAAGGTATAAATGTAAACCTTGATGATGAAGGGGATCTAGCTTAGATAGAGTTGCAGGAGAAGTTGCAGAATAGACTTGGTCACCATAATCCAGCTTCGACAAGACTAGAGTGGAGGAGAGTCCTGTGATCCACCCTCCCATGATCAATGCGCAAGAATTTTAAGGAGGTTTAGGCAACCATGGCAGGCTGCTTTCAAAGAGGAAATGTGAAGTTTCCATGTCAACCATCAATTGAATCGAAGGCCAAGAAACTTGACCGTATCACATTCTGGGACATGTGAGCCATGCAAGTACAATGAAATATCTGGGACAAGAGGACATCTAGTGAAAGTAATGAAATAGGTTTTCACACAAGAAAATATAAATCCATGAAAAGTGGCCCAATGGGAAACACGGTCAATCACATCCTGGAGGGAGACAGATACCTAGAAACAGTCAGTGCCTGCGTGAGCCATAACTAAGTCATCCACATAACGTGATGACCAAATGTGTTATGGAAGAATGGATGGTAGATCATTTATAGCTATAAGAAAATGGGTAGTGCTAAGGACACAACCATGTGGGACTCCCTCAGCCTAAACAATAGTCCGAGGAAAGCAATGCGCCAACACGGGTGTGAAAATGTCGGTCAGATAAGAAAGCAGCAAAGTTAGTAGATTACTGTGAAGGTCTCAGGAGTGGGTCCGGCTTAAGATGTTTTACCTCCAGGTGGTGTCATATGCCTTCCCGAGATCAAAAAGGACTACCATAATGGAGTATTTATTAACAAACGCATTTTGCACATATATAACTAAGTGGAGCAAGGGGTCCAGAGTAGAGAGGCCCTTGCGAAAGCAATATTGGCGAGGAAAGTCTCCAAATACCACATCAAACGTCTATGCACCAACTGTTCCATCATCTTATAGACTGCACTGGTTAGAGCAATGGGACAATATTAAGAGGTATCATGCCCTGAAGTGCCTGGCTCGCGAAATGGCAAACAATGGTAGAATTCCACTGTTGAGAGAGACCCCTGGTGTCCAAACAAGATTGAAAAGATGCAAAAGGACTGTAAGGACTGTAGAATGCAGATGCTGTAGCATATGGATATGAATACCATCAGGCCCAGCAGATGATGGCTGGTAAGTGGAAAGTGTGGACTCTAGCTCTAAGAGAGTAAAAGGTAAGTTATAAGGCTCCATCCAATTTGAAGAAAAATCCCTGGCAGACTTAGAAACATGAAACGAGGGACAGAGGTGAAGCCCTTGGGAGACATGGACAAGATATTTCCTGATTTCTATGGCAACTTCAAGAGGTTCTGCAACACTGATACCAGCAACCCACAAAACAGGAGCTGGGTCCAAAGCATACTTGCCACACAACTTCTGTAACTTCTTCCAAACTGCACTCACTAGGGAAGTCGAGGTAATGGTAGAAATGTAGTCTTGCCAACAACTGAGTTTAGCATCATGTATTACACAGCGAGCAACTGCCCTCGCCCGCTTAAAATGCAGCAGACGATCTGTGGTCTGATTATATCGATAACAGCCCCATGCAGCACGTTTGAAGCGCACTGCACGAGCACACGCAGGGGACTACCAAGGCAAGAATGTCTGAGAATGCACATTTGAGGTCTGAGGAATAGAATGCACCACTGCAGTCAAAACTAAGGTCAAAAACTGGTGCACCAGCTCATCTGATCTCGCCAGTAAAATCCCACGTACCAACGCCCGTGCCGGGGACTACCTAGATGGGAATTTTCCAAATTCCCTATATCTTGTATCAACTGAGCCCACGGAAGTCACCACGATCATAAAGTCACTCAAAAATAACTCAGGGAATCTGTCTCACATCCTACCATTATTGTACAATTGAGCGGCCCATGTCCTTTTGCATGCTATTACATTACTTTTTAACAAGTCACTAGAAACTAGCACTTTCCCGACAATACTCAAGACAGCAAGGGTTACACCAATACATAAAGGTGGTGACCCTACAGATGTAAGCAACTAATAGGCAAATATCAAACTTACCATTGCTATCCAAAATCTTCGAGAAACTCGTGCGCAGGAGACTATATTCATTTGTAATGGCACAAAACATACTCAACCCCTGCCAATTTGGATTCAAGAAAAATAAAAGCACTAATGATGCAATCGTAAAAATGCTAGATCTGTTTTACACAGCACTGGAAAATAAGGAATATCTGCTAGGAATTTTTATTAACCTAAGAAAAGCATTTGACACAGTAGACCATGGCATCCTACTTCACAAACTTGACCATTATGGTATAAGAGGCCATGCGCTTGCATATTTCAAATCCTACCTTACTAATAGGTATCAATATTTTTTTTTTTTTTTATTATCACACTGGCCGATTCCCACCAGGGCAGGGTGGCCCGCAAAAGAAAAACTTTCACTATCATTCACTCCATCACTGTCTTGCCAGAAGGGTGCTTTACACTACAGTTTTTAAACTGCAACATTAACAGCCCTCCTTCAGAGTGCAGGCACTGTACTTCCCATCTCCAGGACTCAAGTCCGGCCTGCCAGTTTCCCTGAGCCCCTTCATAAATGTTACTTTGCTCACATTAAAAAGTCACCATTAAAAAGACAGCCTCATCAACACGGCCACTTGATACTGGAGTTCCGCAGGGAAGTATCCTTGGTCCCCTGCTCTTCCTCATTTACATTAATGATCTTCTAAACGTATCCCAACACCTAAAACCCATTCTCTTTGCTGACGACACGACTTACGTCATCTCCCACCCTAATCTTGCCACCCTCAACACCATTGTCAACGAGGAGCTGCTCAAAATTCTGACTTGGATGACAGCCAATAAACTTACACTTAACACTGACAAAACCTACTATGACCCTCGCATAGCGCTATTAATCCGTTCCTGAGAGCTCAATGTTATGCAAAATTATCGTTATGCGAATTAATTTTCCCCATAAGAAATAATGGAAATCAAATTAATCCGTGCAAGACACCCAAAAGTATGAAAAAAAAATTTTACCACATGAAATATTAATTTTAATACACACAAACTGAAGAAGACATGCACAGTTACATGACACTTACCTTTATTGAAGATCTGGTGATGACTGATGGGATGGGAGGAGGGGAGAGTGTGGATGGTCTTAGTGTTTAGAAGGGGAATCCCCTTCCATTAGGACTTGAGGTGTCAAGTCCTTTTCTGGGGTTACTTCCCTTCTTCTTTTAATGCCACTAGGACCAGCTTGAGAGTCACTGGACCTCTGTTGCACAACATATCTGTCCATAGAGGCCTGTACCTCTCGTTCCTTTATGACTTTCCTAAAGTGTTTCACAACATTGTCGGTGTAATAGTCACCAGCACGGCTTGCAATAGCTGTGTGAGGGTGATTTTCATCAAAAAAGGTTTGCACTTTAAGCCACATTGCACACATTTCCTTAATCTTTGAAGTAGGCAACTTCTTCCATTTCTCTCTCCCCTCCTTCGGAGCAGTTTCCTCAGGTGTGGCCTCTTACTGTTGAAGATGATCTAGTAGCTCATCAGTGGTTAGTTCTTCATTGTCCTCCTCCACCATCTCTTCCACATCCTCCCCACTAACCTCACCAATATGAGCACTAGTTCCAGGCATTTTTTCCTGTTCACCTGGGTGTTAGTCAACTGTTGTGGGTTGCATCCTGGGGGACAAGATTAAGGACCCCAATGGAAATAAGTTACAGTCCTCGATGATGCACTGACTTTCTTGGGTTATCCTGGGTGGCTAACCCTCCGGGGTTAATCATTTCTCGGTAATTGTTTCACATTATGCCACACCAACAACACTCTCTCCACATCTTCGAGTAATACAGCTGATGGTGGTGCAGTAACAACAACAGCTGACTGTGGTGCAGCAACAGCTGACCATGGTGCAGCAGCAGCTGTGGTGCAGCAACAGCTGACCATGGTGCAGCAGCATTATTATTATAATCAAGGGGGAAGCGCTAAACCCGAAGGATTATACAGCGCCTGGGGGGGGATGTGGAAGGCATTCAGGCTTAATTCGGGGAACTGGAGCATGCACAGATCCGATTCCCTAAATCAAGAGCCCCTCACCAACATCAAGGAACCTTCCTTGAGGTGCAGCAGCAGCTGTGGTGCAGCAACAGCTGACTGGTCCAATAACAGCTGACCGTGGTGCAGCAGCAGCTGACTGTGGTACAATAGTATTTATTACCCTTTTTACCACAGGGTTGGCACTAGAAGCTTTCTTTGGGCCCATGGTGGCTTATTTAGCAGTTACAAGCACTATAAATAATGGAATAATACAAAATGTATCGAATGTATGCATGCAACCGGCCACCCTGGCATGTAAACAATGACAGCAAGGCAGGCGCTCAGGCTGGACGGACAGGTTCGGGATGAGTCATGTTCAGAAACAGCTGATGGTGGTGCAACAGCAGCTGACCGTGGTGCAGCAGCAGCTGACCGTGGTGCAGCAGCAGCTGACTGGTCCAGCAACAGCTGACCGGTCCAGCAACAGCTGACTGGTCCAGCAACAGCTGACTGGTCCAGCAACAGCTGACTGATCCAGCAACAGCTGACTGATCCAGCAACAGCTGACTGGTCCATCAACAGCTGAACGTGGTGCAGCAGCAGCTGACTGATCCAGCAACAGCTGACTGGTCCAGCAACAGCTGATCGTGGTGCAGCAGCTGACTGATCCAGCAACAGCTGACTGGTCCAGCAACAGCTGATTGTGGTGCAACAACAGCTGACTGATCCAGCAACAGCTGACTGGTCCAGCAACAGCTGATCATGGTGCAGCAGCAGCTGACTGATCCAGCAACAGCTGACTGGTCCAGCAACAGCTGACTGGTCCAGCAACAGCTGACTGATCCAGCAACAGCTGACTGGTCCAGCAACAGCTGACTGGTCCAGCAACAGCTGACTGATCCAGCAACAGCTGACTGGTCCAGCAACAGCTGACTGGTCCAGCAACAGCTGACTGATCCAGCAACAGCTGACTAGTCCAGCAACAGCTGAATGTGGTGCAGCAGCAGCTGACCGATCCAGCAACAGCTGACTGGTCCAGCAACAGCTGACCGTGGTGCAGCAGCAGCTGACTGTGGTATGATAGTATTTCTCACCCTTTTTACCACTAGAAGCTTTCTTGGGGCCCATGGTCACTTATTTTGCAGACGAAATCACCAAAAACACTGTAATAATACGAAATGTTCCGATTGTATGCTTGGATGTTACCGCGGAGGCTGGCTTGTAAACAATGCCACCTGCGGAAAATTTGAGGCTGGCTCAGGCCGTACATTAGATGCCTCTAGGACGAATAGCGTTGAGCGAGTTTTTTAGTGGTATGCGGGGCAAAATTTTAGTGATAAAATGTATCGGTATGCGGATTTAATGTTATGTGATGCCAACGGTATGCGAGGGTCCACTGTACATTATGTTTGGTAGCAGAGCAGGTGTTGCGCAACTTAACATTAAGATCGACAACACTCTAATTGCCAGACATAATGAGAGCAAATTCCTTGGTCTATACCTTCAACAACAACCTAAATTTCAGCACCTATATCCAACACATAACAAAAAAAGTATCCAAAACAGTGGGCATCCTCTCCAAGATATGATATTACGTGCCGCAAACTGCCCTTCTCACACTATACCATTCACTCATTTATCCATACCTCACCTATGCTATTTGTGCTTGGGGATCAACTGCAGCAACACATCTAAAGCCAATAATAACTCAACAAAAAGCCGCAGTAAGAATAATCACTAAATCCCATCCCTTGCAACCCCCCCCACCCACTCTTCATAGATCTAAACTTACTCCCTGTTCAGAACATCCACACTTACTACTGTGCAATTTACATTACAGGACCTTAAATTCCAATATTAACCTTGACCTAAAATGCTTTCTTGATAGTTGTGACAAGACCCACAGGCGTAACACCAGACACAAACATCTCTATGACATTCCCTGTGTCCGACTAAACCTTTACAAAAATTCAATGTGTGTCAAAGGGCCTAAAATCTGGAACACCCTACCTGAAAACTCTAGAACTGCAGACACATTCATCACTTTCAAAACTACAGTTAGAAAACATCTTATCTCCCTGATACACCCCGTCAACTAACAACATAAAAACCACCTGGTTGTTCACACTTACACTCACTCACCCATTGACTATAAACACAGAAATACAAATCTTAATCTTAAAATAATGAATCCTAACTAGTCATAAGTTTACCTATGATACTCCAATATAGACACTATGTATTGTGCCAAAACAAAAGCATTCACATTGCTAAACTCACAAACTATAATGTAGTCACTTAGCCTTAATACCATAATCTGTAATAATTTAAAGTTTAGAACTGATCTAAGTCTGCCCGATATGCCTAGCCATGTTAGGTGTACTAGTGCCCCCCTCTGTAATTAGTATTTTAAAACATGTAAACAACACAATATTCAAAATCTGTAAACCCCGCATTGTAATCCTTATGGAGAATAAACTTTATTGATTGATTCATATTCCAAGACAACAGTAAATGACCAAGGCAGGTGTAAATGTCCACCTGTTTGTGACAATTTGAGTACAATTTCAGTAGCTAATACTAGTGTCAGAACAAAGATTGGTTATGAAATGACAAGAACTACTATAAATTGTAATTATCAGAACATAAAAATTATATAAAATAATACGAAACATAGAAAAAAAGGTATGGCAACACTTCTGCAAGCAGCAAGACTCCATGTTGCCATCACGTGAGCATCCAGTGCCAACTTCTCTGCCTCATACCTCTGTAAGTACTGACCCTAATTTTGTTTTTATTCTAAAACACTTAAAAAATGTGCTCTTTTTTTTCTATGAAATTTTTTTTTTTCAAAATATTCGGGGCGCTGCGCGAGTGAATGTATATACATGTATACGTTTGGACTGTTTAAGGGTTAAACTCGTAAGCCGAGGTTCCACTGTACAGTGGAACCTTGGTTTCTGTGTACCCTCGTTTGTATGTAAAATTATAGTTTTTCTCTGTAAAATGTATTTTTTGTTAATATTTCCCATAAGAACTAGGTAGTAGGTTGGTAGACAGCAACCACCCAGGGGGGTACTACCGTCCTGCCAAGTGAGTGTAAAACAAAAGCCTGTAATTGTTTTACATGATGGTAGGATTGCTGGTGTCCTTTTTTCTGTTTCATAAACATACAAGATTTCAGGTACATCTTGCTACTTCTACTTACACTTAGG
This sequence comes from Cherax quadricarinatus, assembly GCF_026875155.1. NCBI lineage: Eukaryota > Metazoa > Arthropoda > Malacostraca > Decapoda > Parastacidae > Cherax > Cherax quadricarinatus. Next base: position 13,612,944 of record NC_069422.1, read on the forward strand.
TCACACTACACATACATGTACAAGCATATATATACATACCTCTCTGGGTTTTCTTCTATTTTCTTTCTAATTCTTGTTCTTGTCTATTTCCTCTTATCTCCATGGGGAAGTGGAACAGAATTCTTCCTCCAGAAGGCATGCATGTCGTAAGAGGTGACTAAAATGCCAGGAGCAAGGGGCTAGTAACCCCTTCTCCTGTATATATTACTAAATGTGAAAGGAGAAACTTTTGTTTATCCTTTTGGGCCACCCCACCTGTGGGATATGGCCGGTGTGTTGAAAGAAAAGATTTCCCATAAGAAATAATGTAAATCTAATTAATCTGTTCTAGACACCCAAAAATATTAACAAAAAATACATTTTAAAGAGAATAACTATGGTTCTACATACAAACTAGGGCATACAAAAACTGAGGTTCCACTGTATATACCAATAATACCATAAGTATTATTTAGATGGCTAGGGAAGGGCATTTAGAGGAGATGGAGGAAAACATGATGACTAAAAAGATGTATAAATTTTGGGAGGAAGGAAGGTTAGGAGTCATTCCAGGAAGGGTTGGAGAGAGAAAATCAAGGTGGTTTTGAATGCTAAGGGCTTGAACATCAAGCAGGTTTGTGTGAGCATGTTAGATTGGAATGAGGAGGCTAAGTGGTTTTTATGACTGGATGTGCTGTTGGAGTGTGAGGAAGGCAACACTGATGAAGGGACTGAGAGAAAGTAGTTAGCTGAGTTTAAGTCCTGCAAGTAGGAATTCCAGTGCTTGCACTCTATAGGAGTGAGAATGTATCCAAAAGTTATCAGAACTATGATGTGGGAATACTTCTTGCAAGACAGTGAATGAATGAGTGATGATGAACATGTGTCATAATTTCTGGATCAATCTACCTCTGTGGGAGACAGCCAACGTTTAAAAAAATACAATGAATTAGAGTTAACCGAAGAAAATTTAATTAAGAATTTTTTGTACACTACCTGGCTTGTGAAAAGTAGACCATAATTGGCAGAATAGTGTGAGGCTCCAAAAGCTTTCTCCACGACAGTTGGCATCAAAACAAATGTCCCAGAGAACGTGAAGAAAATCAGCCATACCCAGCCTGCAAAACCTGCTTTCCCCATGTGCTTGGTTAGTGGCATCGTAGCAAACAGTAGCATCAGTACAACTGTCAATATGCGCATAGTAACCTGCAAGCAAACAAAATGTCAATTACACATATACATAATTGAGGTTAAAGTATAAAATACAAAAAGTTTGGACAAAATGTTTAAGGAAAATTTTACATATGACATTAATACCACTCCTACCCCATGGGCTGAAACCTTTCTGGTAAGGGGTTCAATAGTTTTGTTTATTCCATGGACTCTACAAGCTAAGGCTTTTCCATGGTAGGGAGAAATGCCACTTCAAGGGGGCTCTTCGGCGTGGTGAAGGGGCTGTTCATCTGAGGAATTAGACCTTTTGATCTTCTTCCTCAGACTGAACCTAATTACCCCCAACCCCCCCTTTCCCTATCCCATCCTCCCCATCACCCCTTTCCCTTCCCTCCTACTCTCCCCATTCCTCCACTTTCCCTTTCTTGTTGCTGCCTTGAGGTTGTTCCCTTAGACTTTGTAGCTCCTAGACCTGAGAAAGGGTTCCGGGGTCCATCTCCTTCTGTTGGGGTCCTTCGTGGTAGTGTAGTTTCCTGTGGAATCTGGATCATCTAGAGATCCCGATCCCTCTCCAGTCTACTCTGGGGGGATGGGGGGATTAGAGGCTTCAAGTGTTTTTCAGGTGATGGGCGTATCTCTGGAGGCTGCCTGTTGGATTCCAGGTGGTGGTGACCAAAGGAGGTTAGATTTGTGGCGGGTTTCTGACAGCCCCTTCGTCCACTGAGGTGGCTCAGTAGATGTGAGGTTGCTATCCTGGATTGCTGGATAATGGCATGAAGGGTAGGGTATGGCATGGGTTCCATGCTGTATCTGCACTACCAGCTGCACTGAGATTGTCCTCTTGGGCATGGAAGGGGAGACTTGCAGCCCTTTTTCCCTGGGAGCTGCCCCTCCATGCTCCCCCCATTTTTTTCCTTTTTTTTTTCTTTTTGTTTTCCAAAAAAAAAAAAAAAAAAAAAAAAAAGAGAGAGAGACTTAACCATGGAGCCCCAAGTCCATGTACCTCATTCTGGGCCCCTTCCTGTAGCAGCACCCTCTGATGACCCTGCCTTGTCACCAGACCATTCTTCGGAACTTTCTACTGCCCCTGAATCTTCTGCGGGTGATATTTTGTCCCACACTCCAGATGCAGATACTCAGCCTGACTCCTTTGACACCTCTGGCCTCCGCAAGTCTTTGACTATGCTTCTGGCTTTTCCCCATACAGTGCAACAGTTTTTCGGATCGCTTGCCCACCTCAACATGGACCACCTCCGGACCTGTATCTATACGATCACAACCTTCTTCTGATGACATTATATCAACTGACTCTCATTCTACTCAGAAAAGACCAGCATGACAATCACTTCCTTTACATACTACTCATTATAATACACAATGGACAAAGTTTTTCACTATACAACTGACATCTTCAGAATTTCTTTCTGATCATAGTATGAGCAAGGCGCTCGTATGCCATGTTGGTCATAATATTCCATTTCATGCTCTCAAGAGCGGTGCATGCATCATCACAGTACAGAATTCTAGCCAAGCTCACGATCTTTAAAAAAAAATTAAAATTCTTTATATATCTGTTAATATTACAATGTGGGGTTTACATATTATAAGATATTATTACATATTTTAAAATACTTATTACAAAGACCACCACCAGTATTCCTAGGCATTTCGGGTGGACAGCAACCACCCAGGGAAGTACTACTGTCCTGCCAGATGACTGTGAAACAGAAACCTGTAACTGTTTTGCATGATGGTAGGATTGCTGGTTTCTTTTTTTGTCTCATAAACACGCTAGATAACAGGGATATCTTGCTACTCCTACTTACACTTTGGTCACACTTCACAGACACGCACATGCATATATATATACATACATCTAGGTTTTTCTCCTTTTTCTAAATAGCTCTTGTTCTTCTTTATTTCTTCTATTGTCCATGGGAAGTGGAAAAGAATCTTTCCTCCATAAGCCATGCGTGTCGTATGAGGCGACTAAAATGCCAGGAGCAATGGGCTAGTAACCCCTTCTCCTGTAGACACTTACTAAAAAAGAGAAGAAGAAAAACTTTATAAAACTGGGATGCTTAAATGTGCGTGGATGTAGTGCGGATGACAAGAAACAGATGATTGCTGATGTTATGAATGAAAAGAAGTTGGATGTCCTGGCCCTAAGCGAAACAAAGCTGAAGGGGGTAGGGAGAGTTTCAGTGGGGGGAAATAAATGGGATTAAATCGGGAGTATCTGAGAGAGTTAGAGCAAAGGAAGGGGTAGCAGTAATGTTAAATGATCAGTTATGGAAGGAGAAAAGAGAATATGAATGTGAAAAATTCAAGAATTATGTGGATTAAAGTAAAGGTTGGATGCGAGAAGTGGGTCATAATAAGCGTGTATGCACCTGGAGAAGAGAGGAATGCAGAGGAGAGAGAGAGATTTTGGGAGATGTTAAGTGAATGTATAGGAGCCTTTGAACCAAGTGAGAGAGTAATTGTGGTAGGGGACCTGAATGCTAAAGTAGGAGAAACTTTTAGAGAGGGTGTGGTAGGTAAGTTTGGGGTGCCAGGTGTAAATGATAATGGGAGCCCTTTGATTGAACTTTGTATAGAAAGGGGTTTAGTTATAGGTAATACATATTTTAAGAAAAAGAGGATAAATAAGTATACAAGATATGATGTAGGGCGAAACGACAGTAGTTTGTTGGATTATGTATTGGTAGATAAAAGACTGTTGAGTAGACTTCAGGATGTACATGTTTATAGAGGGGCCACAGATATATCAGATCACTTTCTAGTTGTAGCTACATTGAGAGTAAAAGGTAGATGGGATACAGGGAGAATAGAAGCATCAGGGAAGAGAGAGGTGAAGGTTTATAAACTAAAAGAGGAGGCAGTTAGGGTAAGATATAAACAGCTATTGGAGGATAGATGGGCTAATGAGAGCATAGGCAATGGGGTCGAAGAGGTATGGGGTAGGTTTAAAAATGTAGTGTTAGAGTGTTCAGCAGAAGTTTGTGGTTACAGGAAAGTGGGTGCAGGAGGGAAGAGGAGCGATTGGTGGAATGATGATGTAAAGAGAGTAGTAAGGGAGAAAAAGTTAGCATATGAGAAGTTTTTACAAAGTAGAAGTGATGCAAGGAGGGAAGAGTATATGGAGAAAAAGAGAGAGGTTAAGAGAGTGGTGAAGCAATGTAAAAAGAGAGCAAATGAGAGAGTGGGTGAGATGTTATCAACAAATTTTGTTGAAAATAAGAAAAAGTTTTGGAGTGAGATTAACAAGTTAAGAAAGCCTAGAGAACAAATGGATTTGTCAGTTAAAAATAGGAGAGGAGAGTTATTAAATGGAGAGTAAGAGGTATTGGGAAGATGGAGGGAATATTTTGAGGAATTGTTAAATGTTGATGAAGATAGGGAAGCTGTGATTTCGTGTATAGGGCAAGGAGGAATAACATCTTGTAGGAGTGAGGAAGAGCCAGTTTGAGTGTGGGGGAAGTTCGTGAGGCAGTAGGTAAAATGAAAGTGGGGTAAGGCAGCCGGGATTGATGGGATAAAGATAGAAATGTTTAAAAGCAGGTGGGGATATAGTTTTGGAGTGGTTGGTGCAATTATTTAATAAATGTATGGAAGAGGGTAAGGTACCTAGGGATTGGCAGAGAGCATGCATAGTTCCTTTGTATAAAGGCAAAGGGGATAAAAGAGAGTGCAAAAATTATAGGGGATAAGTCTGCTGAGTATACCTGGTAAAGTGTATGGTAGAGTTATTATTGAAAGAATTAAGAGTAAGACGGAGAATAGGATAGCAGATGAACAAGGAGGCTTTAGGAAAGGTAGGGGGTGTGTGGACCAGGTGTTTACAATGAAACATATAAGTGAACAGTATTTAGATAAGGCTAAAGAGGTCTTTGTGGCATTTATGGATTTGGAAAAGGCGTATGACAGGGTGGATAGGGGGCAATGTGGCAGATGTTGCAAGTGTATGGTGTAGGAGGTAGGTTGCTGAAAGCAGTGAAGAGTTTTTACGAGGATAGTGAGGCTCAAGTTAGAGTATGTAGGAAAGAGGGAAATTATTTCCCAGTAAAAGTAGGCCTTAGACAAGGATGTGTGATGTCACCGTGGTTGTTTAATATATTTATAGATGGGGTTGTAAGAGAAGTAAATGCGAGGGTCTTGAGAAGAGGCGTGGAGTTAAAAGATAAAGAATCACACACAGAGTGGGAGTTGTCACAGCTGCTCTTTGCTGATGACACTGTGCTCTTGGGAGATTCTGAAGAGAAGTTGCAGAGATTGGTGGATGAATTGGTAGGGTGTGCAAAAGAAGAAAATTAAAGGTGAATACAGGAAAGAGTAAGGTTATGAGGATAACAAAAAAGATTAGGTGATGAAAGATTGAATATCAGATTGGAGGGAGAGAGTATGGAGGAGGTGAATGTATTCAGATATTTGGGAGTGGACGTGTCAGTGGAGGGGTCTATGAAAGATGAGGTGAATCATAGAATTGATGAGGGAAAAGAGTGAGTGGTGCACTTAGGAGTCTGTGGAGACAAAGAACTTTGTCCTGGAGGCAAAGAGGGGAATGTATGAGAGTATAGTTTTACCAAAACGCTCTTATATGGGTGGTGAAGCATGGGTGATAATGTTGCAGCGAGGAGAAGGCTGGAGGCAGTGGAGATGTCATGTCTGAGAGCAATGTGTGGTGTGAATATAATGCAGAGAATTCGTAGTTTGGAAGTTAGGAGGAGGTGCCGGATTACCAAAACTGTTGTCCAGAGGGCTGAGGAAGGGTTGTTGAGGTGGTTCGGACATGTAGAGAGAATGAAGCAAAACAGAATGACTTCAAGAGTGTATCAGTCTGTAGTGGAAGGAAGGCGGGTAGGGGTCAGCCTAGGAAAGGTTGGAGAGAGGGGGTAAAGGAGGTTTTGTGTGCGAGGGGCTTGGACTTCCAGCAGGTATGCATGAGCGTGTTTGATAGGAGTGAATGGAGACAAATGGTTTTTAATACTTGACGTGCTGTTGGAGTGTGAGCAAAGTAACATTTATGAAGGGGTTCAGGGAAACTGGCAGGCCGGACTTGAGTCCTGGAGATGGGAAGTACAGTGCCTGCACTCTGAAGGAGGGGTGTTAATGTTGCAGTTTAAAAACTGTAGTGTAAAGCACCCTTCTGGCAAGACAGTGATGGAGTGAATGATGGTGAAAGTTTTTCTTTTTCGGGCCACCCTGCCTTGGTGGGAATCGGCCAGTGTGATAATAAAAATAATAATAAAATAATACTAATTCTTACTCTATACTGACACAGGATATGGATCATAATGGTATTAAGGTTAGGTAATTGCAGTGATTAACTAGATTTACAAAACTGAGGTAGTTCCAAATATTTAACCCGTAAACGGTCCAAACGTATATACAGTGGACCCCCACCTTACGATATTAATCCGTTCCTGAGAGATCATCGTATGCCGAAATTATCGTAAGGCGAATTAATTTTCCCCATAAGAAATATAATGGAAATCAAATTAATCTGTGCAAGACACCCCAAAGTATGAAAATTTTTTTTTTTTACCACATGAAATATTAATTTTAATACACACAAACTGAAAAAGACATGCACAGTTAATACTCTACTAAGAATAGAATACATGACACTTACCTTTATTGAAGATCTGGTGATGATTGATGGGATGGGAGGAGGGGAGTGTGTGGAAGTTATTGTTTAGAAGGGGAATCCCCTTCCATTAGGACTTGAGGTATCAAGGCCTTTTCCATGGTTACTTCCCTTCTTCTTTTAATGCCACTAGGACCAGCTTGAGAGTCACTGGACCTCTGTCACACAACATATCTGTCCATAGAGCTCTGTACCTCTCGTTCCTTTATGATTTGTCTAAAGTGGTTCACAACATTGTCATTGTAATAGTCACCAGCACGGCTTGCAATAGCTGTGTGAGGGTGATTTTCATCCATAAAGGTTTGCAGTTCAACCCACTTTGTACATATTTCCTTAATCTCTTTTTTTCAATTCCATACTAATTCTCACCCTTTTTACCACAGGGATGGCACTAGAAGCTTTCTTGGGGTCCATGGTGACTTATTTTGCAGTTACAAGCACTAAAAACACTGGGATAATGTGAAATGTACCGAATGTATGCGTAGATGCGACCGCACTGGCTGGCTTGTAAACACTGGCCCTGAGGCCACATGTGGGACGCATCCTGGATGAATCACATAAGGCGAGTTTTTTAGCGTGAGGCGAGGCAAAATTTTTGCGTTAAAATGTATCATATGGCGGATTTAACGTAACACGATGCCATCATAAGGCGGGGGTCCACTGTATATGTTTTTACAGCTAGTGCCCCAAACATATAGCTGGAGTTTACCTGGACAGAGTTCCGGGGGTCAACGCCCCCACGGCCCGGTCTGTGACCAGGCCTCATGGTGGATCAGGGCCTGATCAACCAGGCTGTTACTGCTGGCTGCACACAATCCAACATACGAGCCACAGCTCGGCTGGTCAGGTACCGACTTTAGGTGCTTGTCCAGTGCCTGCATTTTATTTTTCCTGCCTTCAAATTTGGCATGATTGGCTTGAGATATCTTGTCAGCATAGAATGGGTCTTAACACTCAGTGTGCACTGTATTAAAAAAGTCTGGGACCACTTAGTACCTTGTGGGAGCACCAGTTCAAATGAGCGCCAGCTAGAGCAAACAGAGCGGCAAACACCTGGGATTCACTGATTTCATGTAGTATTAACTCTCCCATTTTAAGAGGAAAGTGATTTTGACCCCAAGTTTAGTGGCGCTGAGGTGGATGTGGCCATAAGTGGTCGAGGAAATAAAAAAAAAACTCAATAATAACCCATGTGTAATATTTGTGCAACACCCTTTCAGAATTTATTTTTTTATTTATTTATTTAGTAATTTAAGCATACATACAGAGGTACAAAAAATACAGGTAAGAGCAGCATGCCAAAGCCACTTATATGCATAGCATTACGGGGTGGCTTAAAATTAACTTAAGATTAACTTAGCAATGATGAAATCAGTGATAAAACATTATTGTAAACAGATAACTATAAAGCACAAATGAGTATTACAAAGACAGGTCATATGGTTGCATGCATTGCTGTACATTCAGTCGAATGGAGTATTCTGTTAGGTAGTGTATTTAAAAAAATAACAAAGTTAGATTGGGTCCTAGGTTTAACATTTGTGTGATATAATTGTGAGTAACATATAGGATATACAATTTATAAGGTTCAGTTATTCAGTATTTATTTGGTTTTGAGTGAGTAAGTGATCTTTGAGAAGAGACTTGAATTTATAAACAGGTAGTGTTTCTTTTATATTTACAGGTAATGAATTCCACATTTAAGGGCCTTTTATGTGCATTGAGTTTTTGCATAGCGTGAGATGGACACGAGGAACATCAAAGAGTGATCTGTGCCTTGTGTTATGGTCAGAATGTCTTATAACCTATGCCCTAAGTAAAGAGAAACAATTCTGGAATGTAATACTTGTTCAGCAGGCTGGCTGGCTGGCTGACTGGCTGACTGGCTGGCTGGCTGGCTGGCCAGCTGCGTGGCAGGCTGGCTGGCTGGCCAGCTGCGTGGCAGGCTCGGCTGGCTGGCCAGCTGCGTGGCAGGCTGGCTGGCTGGCCAGCTGCGTGGCAGGCTGGCTGGCTTGGCAGCTGCGTGGCAGGCTGGCTGCTGGTGGCTTGGCTCTGTTTCCGTTTGTTTGTCTGTATCTATGTCTATCTCTGTCTGTCTCTCTGTCTCTATCTCTTTCTATCTTTGTCTCTGTTGATTTCTGTCTCTGTCTATCTCTTTCTATCTGTCTGTCTATCTCTGTCTCACAGGTACACATAAATACAAGTATACATAGTGTAAATTACCTAGGGTAACCCAAAAAATCCAGACAAAGTGCTATACTCTGCTTGAAGATATGAGTAAACGTGATGACGCAGTCTTGTGGCTTTCTCTGAGACAGAGAGCTAGACGGATAGACAGACAGGGAGCTTGACAGAGAGACAAACAGACAGACAGACATGTTTGTGTATCAGCGAAAACAAAGCGAGGGCCAACGCTCATTAAATGTCACCTCTAATCTTATCTTATCAAGTCTTATCACTGCACCCTCGCATGTGCTCATCAAATGTTACTTCTTATCTAATGTTATTTCATCTATCACTTCACGTCAGGGTGGACTGAGGCTTGTTACATGCTTCACAGGAGAAGAAGAACTACATACTAACTACTATACTATCTACTCACATACATACTACATACTACCATACCCACTACACATTACCAACTGACCACTACTACACTTATACCCTACTACACACTACTTACCACACTACTACCCTACGATACCATACTACTACACTTACTACATACTATCATTTACTCACTTACCACTACTACTACCACTACTACTACCATATATACTACCATCTTCTACCACGACTAACCAATACAACACTACTACTACCACTACTACTACACTACCACTACTACACACTACACTACTATTACCACTTCTTCTTCTTCCTCCCCACCTTCTCTTCCTCCTCTCTCTTCCACTTTCTTCTTCTTCCTTTCCTCCTCCTCCTTTTCTTCCTCCTCCTTTTTCTTCTCCTCCTTTTTTCCTCCTTTTTCTTCCTCCTCCTTTTCTTTCCTCCTCCTTTTCTTCCTCCTCCTTTTTCTTCCTCCTCCTTTTCTTCCCCCTTCTTTCTTCTCCTCTTCTTCCTCTCCTTCTTCTTCCTCCTCTTCCCTCTCCTCCTCCTTCTTCCTTCTTCTTCCTCCTTCTTCTTCCTCCTTCCATCTTCTTCTTCTTATACTCCCACGTGTCCTAAACATTGTTGGGACCTATAAATACTTTGTTTATATTCCTAGACAATAGTAAATGACCAAGGGAGGTGTAAATGTCCACCTGTCAGTGTGTTTGAGTACAATTTCACAATTTCAGTACTTAAGCTTAGTGTCAGAACAAAGATTGGTTATGAAATGACAAGAACTACTATAAATTGTAATTATCTGAACACAAAAATTATATAAAATAATATGAAAAGGAGAAAAAAAGGTACAGTGGACCCCTGCCTTACGATATTAATCCATTCCTGAGAGCTCATCGTAAGCCAAAATTATCGTTAGCCGAATTAATTTTCCCCATAAGAAATAATGGAAATCAAATTAATCCGTTCCTGACACCCCAATGAAAAAAAAAACTTTTTACCACATGAAATATTAATTTTAATACACACAAACTGAAGAAGACATGCACAATTACTACTCTACTAAGAATAGAATACATGACACTTACCTTATATGAAGATCTGGTGATGATTGATGGATGGGAGGAGGGAGTGTGTGGAAGTTATTGTTTAGAAGGGGAATCCCCTTCCATTAGGACTTGAGGTAGCAAGTCCTTTTCTGGGGTTACTTCCCTTCTTCTTTTAATGCCACTAGGACCAGCTAGAGAGTCACTGGACATCTGTCGCACAACAAATCTGTCCATAGAGCTCTGCACCTCCCGTTCCTTTAAGACTTTCCTAAAATGGGCCATAACAATGTCATTGTACAGGTTGCCAACACGGCTTGCAGTAGCTGTGTCAAGGTGATTTTCATCCGTAAAGGTCTGCAGTTCAACCCACTTTGCACGCATTTTCTTAATCTCTTTTTTCAATTCCATACTAATTCTCACCCTTTTTACCACAGCGATGGCACTAGAAGCTTTCTTGGGGTCCATGGTGACTTATTTTGCAGTTACAAGCACTATAACCAATGGGATAATGCGAAATGTACCGAATGTATGCATAGATGCGACTGCACTGGCTGGCTTGTCAACACTGGCGCTGAGGCCACACGTGGGACGCGTCCTGGAAGAAGCATGTAAGACGAGGCAAAATTTTTGCGTTCAAATGCTTCGTATGGCGGATTTAATGTAATGCGATGCGTTCGTAAGGCGGGGGTCCACTGTATATCGACAACACTTCTGCAAGCGGCAGAACTTCATGTTGCCGTCAGGTGATTGCCAAGTGCCAACTTCTCAGCTTCATATCTCTGTACGTACTGACCCTAATTTTTTTTTTTATCCTATAACACTTAGAAAAATGTGCTCTTTATTTCCATAAAAAAAAAAATGATTTTTTTATTTTTCAAAATATTCGGGGTACTGAGGTAGTGAACGTATACATACATTTGGACCGTTTATGGGTTAAGAACTTAACAATTAGTTTATACAATGTTTCATTTAGACTCCATGATGAGGCCTCAATAAGGAAGTTCAGAGCAGACCTAGAGACTGTTGACTTGCCTACAGAATTCTCCAAGGCCATTGGTATTGACGATTGGACAGACATTTTTCTTAACAAATTACTTAGACTATACAACAAACATTGTCCTATAAAAACGAAACAGATCATGAATAAACGGCTCTGTTGCCCATGGCTAACCAGCACCATTCTGAAATCCATTGAAAACAAACACCAATATGAAAAGCAATATAGACAAGGCTTAATACACAAAGATATTCTTAAACACTATTCATCAGCTCTTACCAAAGTAATAAAGAAGCCAAACAACTGTACTACTCCAGCAGATACACTGACTCAAGAGGAGATATAAAAAAGACCTGGAAAACACTCTCTCAGATTCTGGGCACCCACAAACTGAAAAAAAAACAAGAATATTGTCCTAACTAATCCTAACGAAACACCACTGCATCCCACTGAAACGACTAACAAGATAAACGACTTCTTCTCAACCATAGGATCTAATCTTGCCAGTAAAATCCCACGTACCAACGCCCATGCCGGGGACTATCTAGACGGGAATTTCCCAAATTCCTTCTATCTTGGACCAACTGAGCCCACCGAAGTCAGTGAGATTATAAAGTCACTTAAAAATAACTCAGGGAACCTGTCTCATGTCCCACCATTATTGTACAAGCGAGCGGCCCATATCCTTTCGCATGTTATTTCATTACTTTTTAACAAGTCACTAGAAACTAGCACCTTCCCGAAAATGCTAGATCTGCTTTACACAGCATTGGAAAACAAGGAATATCCACTAGGAATTTTTACTGACCTAAGAAAAGCTTTTGACACAGTAGACCACGGCATCCTACTCCACAAACTTGACCATTATGGTATAAGAGGCCATGTGCTTGCATATTTCAAATCCTACCTTACTAATAGGTATCAGTATGTCACATTAAAGACACAGCCTCATCAACACGGCCACTTGATACTGGAGTTCCACAGGTAAGTGTCCTTGGACCCTTGCTCTTCCTCATTTACATCAATGATCTTCCAAACATATCCCAACGCCTGAAACCCATTCTCTTTGCTGACGACACGACTTATCTCATCTCTCACCCTAATCTTGCCACCCTCAACACCATTGTTAATGAGGAGCTGCTCAAAATATCAACTTGGATGACAGCCAATAAACTTACACTTAACACTGACAAAACCTACTATATTATGTTTGGTAGCAGAGCAGGTGCTGCACAACCAAACATTAAGATTGACAGCACTCTAACTGCCAGACATAATGAGGGCAAATTCCTAGGCCTATACCTCGACAACAACCTGAATTTTAGCACCCATATCCAACACATATCAAAAAAAGTATCCAGAACAGTTGGGATCCTCTCCAAGATACGACACTACGTGCCGCAAAATGCTTTTCTCACACTATACCATTCACTCATTTATCCATACCTCACCTATGCAATTTGTGCTTGGGGATCAACTGCAGCAATACACCTTAAGCCAATAATAACTCAACAAAAAGTCGCAGTAAGAATAATCACTAAATCCCATCCCTGGCAACACTCCCCCCACTCTTCATAGATCTAAACTTGCTCCCTGTTCAGAACATCCACACTTACTACTGCGCACTCTATATATACAGGACCTTAAATTTCAATATTAACCTTGACCTAAAGTGCTTTCTTGATAGTTGTGACAGGACCCACAAGCATAACACCAGACACAAATATCTCTATGACATTCCCATGTCCGACTAAATCTTTACAAAAATTCAATGTATGTCAAAGGCCCTAAAATCTGGAATGCCCTACCTGAAAACTCTAGAACTGCAGACACATTCATCACCTTCAAAACTACCGTTAGAAAACATCTTATCTCCCTGATACACCCCGTCAACTAACTACATAAAAACCACCTGGTGGTTCACACTTACACTCAGTCACTCACCCATTTGACTATAAGAACAGAAATACGTATCTTAATCTTAAAATAATGATTCCTAACTAGTCACAAGTTTGCCTGTGATACTCCAATATAGAAACTATGTATTGTGCCAAAACAAAAGCATTCACATTGCTAAACTCACAAACTAGTATTTAGTCACTTAGTATTTAGTCAACTTACTCCACAATTTGAAATAATTTAGGGTTAAGAATTAATCTAAGTTTGCCCGAAATGCCTAGCCTTGCTAGGTGTTCTAGTGGCCCCCTCTGTAATTAGTATTTTATTACATGTAAACCACACAATAACCAAAATCTGTAAACCTCGCATTGTAATCCTTATAGAGAATAAACTTTGATTTGATTTGATTTGATCTATTAATGGAAATGGTCTCGATACAGTTTCTATATTGGAATGTCATAGGCAAACTTATGACTAGCTTAAGAGTTATGAAGCAATAGCTGTATTCAGAATTTTATGTTTACAGTCATGTGTAAATTAGGGGGAGTCACAGATATCAATAAGTGTATTTTGTTTTGGATATGTGCAAGATGAAGTAGATTTCATGTGCTTAGCTACCGGTGGGGTGTGTAAGGGAGATAAACCATTTTTTAATGGTGCTTTTGAAAATGGTGGTTGTGTCTGCAGTTCTAAACATTTCAGGCAGAGAGTTCTAGATTTTAGGCCCTTTTATGTACATTGAATTTTTGTATAGATTTAGCTGGACATGGGGAATGTCAAAGAGATTTTTGTGTCTGGTATTATGTCTATGGGTCCTGTTACAACTATCAATTAAGTGTTTTAGTTCAGGGTTAATATTGGAATTTATGGTTCTGTAGATGTAGATTGCAGAGTAGTAAGTGTGGCTGTTCTGAACAGTGAGTAAGTTTAGGTCTTTGAAGAGTGGGGGGAGGGGGTTGCCTAGCACTGGATTGCGTGATAATTCTTACTGCGGCTTTTTGTTGGGTTATTATTGGTTTTAGGTGGGTAATTGCTGCTGATCCCCAGGCAGAAATGGCATATGTGAGGTAGGAATAGATGAGTGAATAGTATAGTGCGAGTAGGGTTGACTGTGGTACGTAGTAACGCATCCAAGAGAAGATCCCAACAGTTTTGGATGCTTTTTTTGTTGTGTTTTGGATATGGGGGCTGAATTTCAGGTTGCTGTCGAGTTGTAGGCCCAGGAATTTGCCCTCGTTATGTTTAGCAATAAGAGTGTTGTCGATCTCAATGTTTAATTGTGCATCACCTGCTCTGTTACCAAACATAATATAGAAGGTTTTATCGGTGTTGAGTGTAAGTTTATTGAATGTAATCCATGTAGATACAACCTTACAACCACAGATACCATTCCTGTGACAACTGAAAAACATAACTCTCAATTCTTGCAGTGGTACTGTCACATTCTACCACATACCAGTGTTCAACATAATTTCCAGACATGTGGTGATGACATTCTGGAACAGCTTGAGTTCCAAGATCTTCCAATCCTTAACCCTTTCAGGGTCGATGCCCTACTTGTACAGCTTGAGAGCCAGGGTCGGTGCCATAATATACACGTAAATTGTAGCGCCTTTAAATCTAGCGAGAAAAAGCTGGTAGGCCTACATATGAAAGAATAGGTCTGTATGGTCAGTGTTGACCTGTAGTTTACCTGGAGAGAGTTCCGGGGGTCAATGCCCCCGCGGCCCGGTCTGTGACCAGGCCTCCTGTGGACAGTATAAAAAAACTCTGCAGCACACAGTGCATAATGAGGAAAAAAACTCTGACCAGGTTTTTGGTTTAAAACAGCGACTTTGCAGTGTATTTTTGTATGGAATTTATGGTTGTAGTATTCTCATTTTCTTGGTCTCGTTTGATAGAATGGAAGATATATTACAGAAATGGAGATGGTTTTGATTGGTTTTACAATGAAAAGCACCTTGAAATTGAGCTCAGGGTAGCAGAAATGTTCGAATTTTGCCAACGTTCAAGAGTAAATAAATCATGCCACGCATCCAATACATATCAACTGGTAAGCCTAATATTCTTTTACAAGTGTGCTGATATTATTTATACCATTTTTACAATAATGCAGTAGTCTGCATAACAGTAAATCTTCTATTTTTTTGTGAGAATAAAAATTCAAAATGGAAAGCCTGGAGACGTGACTAATGAAAAGAGAAAATGTTATTTTAGTGCCAGGAATGTCTGTCTTGTTTATTCTGGAACCTATTCTGAAATAGGCATCATTTGAAATATGTGTGAAACTGGCCAAATTGCCAATTTCTGACCATTTCATAGGGTAGTTGAAATCAGTAAATGGGCAGCTTCTTGTACTCAGTCAACAGAACAAATCGAGTTCTAGCGAAATAGTTATGATTTTAGTCAACTGGAACACTGGAATTGGCCGAAAATAGGGCACAAAGTGGGCGAAATTGCCGATGTGTATACAATGTTGAGACCACTAACTTTGCGAGAGCATAATTCCATAAGTTTTCCATCAAATTTTATACTTTTGGTGTTATTAACGTCGAGAAAAGATTCTCTATTATTTCATAACAAAAAATGATTTTTTTTTTGAAAATTTTTCGACCCTGAGAACGAGTTCAGGAACAGGGTCTCGACCCTGAAAGAGTTAAAGTAGACATGTATGTACTACCTGCCCGTGGGCGGAGACACTACCTCTGCAATGTAGCTCTCGCTTAAATTTTGACTGCAGTGAGCTTCCATCATCGGTTTATAGTGCGGGACACCATTCACAAGTCTGACAGGTGACCCCTACACCACAACAGTGTAGAAATTGCTGGCGGTTTGGCCATCTGGCAAAATATTGCAGGTCCATAGTTGAATGCACAGTCAGTGGTGCCAATGACCATACCAATACATCTTGTGGACTACCTCCCTCCTGCCATAACTGTCATAAAGCTCATCCATCTTACCAAGGAAATGACAGGTCTGTAGGACTTTTTTCCCTCAGTGCCAAACGAGGGAAAGAATTGAGCATTTAAACATGGCTGATCAGCATCCAAACACCAGCTACTGCCAGACGTACAACTAGCGAAGCGAAATTCTCATCTTACTGATGTTCTTCTGTACTGACAGTAGCATCATATCTGTGCCACCATCATATCACCTGTACCAGTGCTAACGAGAGGGAAACACAGGAGACATCGTCAAATCAACAATACAAAACTCCAAGGTTATAGGTCGGTTATCCCTCAGTGCCAGTCGTGGGAAAGAAGTGAATAGTTAAACAGCCAAGGTTAATGTTTTAGTAGCTGACCTATACAGTGGACCCCCGGTTAACGAACTTTTTTCATTCCAGTAGTATGTTCAGGTGCCAGTACTGACCGAATTTTTTCCCATAAGGAATATTGTGAAGTAGATTAGTCCATTTCAGACCCCCAAACATACACGTACAAACGCACTTACATAAATACACTTACATAATTGGTCGCATTTGGAGGTGATCGTTAAGCGGGGGTCCACTGTATTCAGCTGACCAGTGTACAGTGAGAGAATCATAGGAGAAAATGCCAAATATATCTATAAACTCAAGGAAAGTCAGGTTGTAGGTGGCATTTACTTCCCTCAGTGTTTTAACCCTTTGACTGTTTTCGACGTATAAATACGTCTTACGAGCCAATGTTTCTGACGTATATATACTCAATAATTCTAGCGGCTTCAAATCAAGTGGGAGAAAGCTGGTAGGCCCACATGTGAGAGAATGGGTCTGTGTGGTCAGTGTGCACCACATAAAAAAAATCCTGCAGCACACATTGCGTAATGAGAAAAAAAAAACTCTGAACGTTTTTTTGGAATAAAACGCCGACTTTGAGGTGTATTTTCGTATAGTATTTATCGTTGTATTCGCGTTTCATGGTCTTAGTTGATAAAATGAAAACATATTACAGAAATAGAGATGATTTTCATTATATTTACGATGAAAACGACTTTAAACTGAGCTCAAAGTAGCGGAAATGTTCGATTTTTACCAATGTTCAAGAGAAAATAAATCACACCACACGTCCAATACACGTCAACTGGGGAGTCTAATATTCTTTCACTAGTGCACTGATATTATTTATACCATTTTTACAATAATGCAGTCGTCTGCATAACAGTAAATTTTGTGTTTTTTTTGTATGAATAAAAAATCAAAATAGAAAGCAATAATAATATAAAAGGGGCCTAGAGATGTGACTAATGAACAGAGCATATGTTATTTTAGTGCCACGAATGTCTACCCTTTTTTATTCTGGACCCTATTTTGAAATTGGCATCTTTTTTATTTTGCGTGAAATTGGCCAAATTGCCAATTTCTGACCACCATATTGGGGGAGTCCAAATTAGTAAATGGGAGGTTTCTTGTGCTCAGCTGATAGATAAAATGGAGTTCTAAAGAAATAGCTATGAGTTTGGTCAACTGGACAATGGAATTGGCTGAAAATTGGGCTCAAAGTCGGCGAAATCGCCGATACGCATATGTCGCCGAGACCGCTAACTTCGCGGGAGCATAATTCCACGAGTTTTCGACCAAATTTCGAACTTTTGGTGTCATTACCATCGGGAAAAGATTCTCTATCATTTCTTAAGAAAAAATAATTTTTTTTTTTCAAAAATTGAGCGACATAGAATGACAGTTTCAGAGAGGGGCCTGAAACAGTCAAAGGGTTAAAAATGGCTGAGTCAGCAGACCAGGTCAGGAGTCAACAACATGACACAACCCCCGATAAATGGAACTGAGGGGATTTGGAAGGATAAAACCATTGATTAAACCTTTCTGGTCTACCAGAATGGAAAGGAGTTAGAAGTTAATAGGTGAAACCGGGCTGTGAAGTGAGGCGGGAAGGGGAGTGTGTAATAAGGGGTTAACTGAAAGGGGTGTGTGAAGTTAAGGGAAAAGTGAGCAGTGAAGAGGGTTTTGAAGAAGAAAATTTACTAGTAATTCAGTGGTGATTGCTAAAGCAGATACTAGGGTGTACTAGGTGACTGGAAAAGACAAATAAATATTATTGTATATGAGTAAAAGACGAAGAGGGGAAAATGGCGGGCATTAGGGGGTACAGGCTGCCAAATTTTTTATTAATTTTTCTCTTCAATTCCATGAAGTAAGAAATCAGTAGGGGGGCTGGAAAAGGTGAATGGAGTAACAGTGCCCTGGACAGTAAAAGCCCAACAGCTGCCATCCTAACAGAAAAGTAAATGTCACTATTGCCGCAAGGTATGGCAACACCGCAAAACCCAAAAAAAAACAGTAGCACCACGCTCTTATTGTAGCGCTCTTAAGTGGTGAAAATCCAGATTAATCCAGGACCTCAAACTATTGTGCAGAGGAAAACCAGACAGATAAATGACGGTGATAATGACGGTCTAGTAGCTAGGAATGATAACCTTAACTCCATATGTAATGCATACATAGGTCAATGTGAGACAATACAGCCATTATTATCTCAAACACTACCAAACAGGTGCATACACTGTACTAAAGTATGCATGAAAAACAGAAAAGGCATCTTATGTAAAATGTGTATGGGGTGGGTGCATGATGGATGTATGTACAATTATAGTAATGGTGCCAGAATTCACTTTGTGTGTAACAAATGCACTTTGGCACAGTTACCCTTTAGCAATGATGACATTGATTTACCTAATTTAATACAATGCCCATTTCTATATATTGATGATAATAATTGTTTTATGAAAACAGGCCTTCACTTTATTCATGTCAACGCAAGATCACTTCTTCCTAAATTGGCAGAGATTAGGATTTTAGCTAACAAAATTAGGGCAGCAGTTATAACCATCTCTGAATCCTGGTTGGATGATATGATGACAGACGACGAGGTCAAAATAGAAGGTTACAATATAAAACGCTTAGATAGGAACAGAAAGGCGGTGGGTATGTGAATACATTAAAATGATTAGCTTACAACCCAAGATCTGATTTAAATAACAATAAACTGGAGTTCTATGGTTTGAAGTACTGCTTTCCAAGACCAAACCCATCTTAGTAGGAACTAGTTACCGCCCTCCCACCCAGGACCAGTTCTTAGAAGACTTTTTCCAGATAGTTCCGGACTTGAAACAATTGCGAGACCAATAATACTGGGAGACTTCAATATCTGTTTTCAGCAGCAAAATAACAGGCTATGCAAAAGGTAAAAGCAAATTCTAGGTTTAAATAGTTACACTCAACTAATTAATACCCCAAACCCCGGATCACACAGTTCTCAGCCACCCTAAATGACCACATACTTTGTAACTGCTCTGAGAACATTAGTCAGTCAGGTGACATTACCACAGGCCTTAGTGAACATTTCATCATTTACTGCACTAGGAAAATCACTAGGGATAAGATAGGCCTACACAGGACAATAAAAATGAGGTCAACTAGAAACTACAGTAAAGAAACACTGGTAAATAGGCTACACGATTGTGACTGGACAGTGATAACAAGTTGCACGGATGTAAATGATGCCTGGGAAAAATTCAAAACAATGTTCAGTACCATCCTTGATAATATTGCACCAGCTAAAGAGGTTAGGATTAAACGAAGAACTGAACCCTGGATGACTACTGAGATATTAGACAATATGAAATTCAGAGACCAGCTGCTAAAAAGATTTAAAACAGACAGACAGGATATTGGAGTACTAAATGAATTCCAAAGGGTGAGGAACAAAGTGCAGAGACTTATAAAAGGAGCAAAGGCAAAGCACTATTGCTCAAAAATTGAAGAGTATAAGCATAACCCCAGAAAGCTCTGGCAACAACTAAAACAGTTGGGGTATAGCCATAAGCCAGTAGATAGGTCTAACACAGTACTCACTATCGATAACGAGGTATGCCACGAAACATCTAAGGTGGCAAATTGCTTTAATTCCTTCTACACATCTGTTGCATCAACACTAGTAAGTAAACTACCAGCTGCATCAAATACCTTTAACACAGACTCTGATAAGTTTAAAACAATACTATAAACCCAAAAAAGGGGTAACCCCAAACAGTTGTCAACTAGTAAGTGTATCTTATGACTTTATTCAAAAAGAACTAAGCACGTTAAACCCAACTAAGAGTACTGGCCCTGATAACATCCCGTCTAAGTTCCTAAAGAGTGGTGGGTTCTGAACTGTCAATCCCTATTGCTACATAATAAAAACTATCAATCACCACTAATACCGTACCGGATGGGTTCAAGGAGGCCAGAGTTACTCCTATCTTCAAGAAAAATAGTAGGTCTGATGTAAGCAACTATAGGCCTGTTAGTATACTCAGTATAATATCCAAAATTCTAGAGAGGGTGGTGTACTCTCAAGTATTTAAGTACCTTAATGACAACAACATTCTCCATAGCTATCAATCGGGCTTTAGAAGATTACTCAACCGAACACCTCCCTAATTAATCTGATGGATTACCTGAGAACTGAAATGTCAAAGGGGAACCTCATAGGTATGGTAACCTTAGACCTGCAAAAGGCCTTCGATAATGTCAACCACAATACATTATGTAAGAAACTTCAAGCTGTCGGTATAGGTTCTGTAGATTGGTTTAAGTCCTACCTTAGCAACAGGAGACCCAAAATTTTCAAAAACAACAAAACGGAATCAGAACCCCTGCCGATAGCATGTGGAGTTCCCCAAGATAGTATTCTTATGTTATGTCAATTACATGCTTATCAGTGTCAAGTGCAAACTCCTACTGTATGCAGATGACAGTGCCCTGTTAGTGTCAGGGAAAAGACCCACAAGATATAGCTAATGTTTTAACACGGAAAATGGAGTCCTGCAGCAAATGGTTAGTAGACAACAACCTATCATTACACCTCAGGAAAACTGAAGCCATTCTCTTTGGCACGAAACATAAACTGAGAAGGGTAAATAATTTTAATGTTCAGTGTAATGGGGAGCCCCTCACTTTGGTTTCATCAGTAAAATATCTGGGGAAACCCTTTGAACCCCTGCATGTCAGGAGAATTGATAGGGAACAGTGTAGTAAAGAAAGAGAATGCCAGACTGAAGTTCCCGTATAGAAAGCATAGTGTCTACCTACTGAGGGTCGCAGGACCCTATGTCTAGCCCTTATACAATGCCCTTGGTTACGCTGTCTTCATAGTACTCTGCCTTGGCAAAAAAACTGAAAGATAGACTGCAAATCACCCAGAACAAAATCGTAAGATTCATCCTGGGGCTGGGACCAAGAGAGCATGTAGGCCAGAATGAATTACAACAGTTGGATATGCTGAATGTTGAAGACAGAGTAAACAACTGAAGCTAAATCAGGTTTATAAAAATGCTCACAAACAGTGTCCAGAAAATCTTGCTGTCAATTTTGTCAAGGTTGGGAACCAAAGCAATCATAGTATAGGGGGAGAGAAATACAACTTTGTAGTACCCACAGTCATTGGCCAGGCTTCAAACACCTTTTATTGTACAGCAATAAAGGAATGGAACAGACTGCCCACACATGTCAAAGCCAGTCATAGCATGAACCAGTTCAAGAGTGCCAAAAGGTGTCTGATGAATGTAGCTACAGAAAGGGAGGGGAATGATTTTCTAATTTTTAGCTAACATACGTGTAAATTTTACCTTATTCCTAGTAATGACCCTCGTATTGAAGATAGTCTTAATGACCCTCGTGTAGTAGATAGTCTTTTTAGTATGATAATAAAAAGTTATCTTCATTATACAATAAGAAGAAAATATTATCACCTTTATTTTTTTTTTTATTATCACACTGGCCGATTCCCACCAAGGCAGGGTGGCCCGAAAAAGAAAAACTTTCACCATCATTCACTCCATCACTGTCTTGCCAGAAGGGTGCTTTACACTACAGTTTTTAAACTGCAACATTAACACCCCTCCTTCAGAGAGCAGGCACTGTACCTTTATATTATAATAATAAGGTAAAAGGACCCCAATGGAAATAAATCACTCTGTCTGACTTTTTTGGGTTATCCTAGGTTCTCTACACATATGCTGCTATGTATGATAATTCTATGTAACTGTATTTGTGTATACCTGAATAAACTTACTTACTTACCCTCATTGTTGCCAGGTTTACTTGAACAAACGTGAAATCCATTGTATCAAAGAGACAGAAGGCTTTACTTATGCCATGGCAGTCTCTCATCAACGCCTCTAGGGGAGACTTCCCCATATTTCTTATTATCGAGTCACTAAGAGACCCCCAACCTCTGGGCTCCCAATTCCTGTGGTCTCCCCTGCAATCACACCTTCCACAGTCACCTCTGTATCTAACTCTTTTGCAGTCCTGGATTCCGAGGTCCCTACCTTGTCACCTCCTACTGTTCGCCAATCTTCATCTCACACGCAAGTTTCTATGTCTACATGACCTTGCACAACAGCTCCTCCACCTTACTTCTCTATTTATTCAAAGGACAACAAATCCCCAAAGGGGAAATCTCTTTCATTTCTAGTTTCAGTACCTGGATTTTTACCTCTTACTCGTTCTGTTGCGAGTGTGGAGGTCCATCTTTCCCTTTCCCCGCGTACAGTACTTTCCTCTGCTGTCCCCTCCCAAGCTTTTTCTCAAGTTACCTCTAACTTTTCATCCTCACCCCCCATTGGTAAATTCCATCATTGCCCCTATCTTTACTCATCCTCCTGCTCCTATTTCCAATATCATTCCACATACAATGTCCTTGTCCTCTGAAACAACTGAAGCTATCTCCAACTACACTGTGGAGACTAAACCATTGATGGACACTGATCCACCTCCTGTCACTCTTTGCCCTTCTCCATCTGCACAACTCCTTTCTTTGCAGAGTTCCAACCCTTCGCTGCTTGTTCATTTTCTGCTGCCTCCACATGTGGACTTTTCTAACCCTTCTAGTCGATAGATACCTCTACCTTTGGATTTCTTGTATCTTTCTCTATGCAAATCATGGCGTATCTACAGTGGAATATCTGAGGCCTCAGAGATAACTGGGGTGAGCTTCAGGTGTTGCTCTCGCAGTTTTCCTCCATTTGCGTTTGTTTAAAAGAAATCAAATTGTGCTCCACTGTTATCCATCCCATCTCAAGCTATGTTTTATCATATTTGTCAGATTCTTTTCCCAATGGAACCTTTAACCCTGTCAGGGTCGAGACCCCCGATCCTTAACTCACTCTCAGGGTCAAAAAAAAAAAATGAAATGATAGGTAATCTTTTCCCGATGGTAATGACACCAAAAGTAAGAAATTTGATGGAAAACTTACGAAATTACACTCTCACAAAGCTAGCAATATTGGCGATATTTTTGCATCAGCGATTTCACTCACTTTGGCTTCTATTTTTGGCCAATTCCATTGTTCAAGTCAACTAAAATCATAGCTATTTCACTAAATCTCCATTTTTCTATCGACTGATTACAAGAAACCGCCCATTTACCAATTTCAACTACCCAATAAAGTGGTCAGAATGGCCAATTTCACACAAATTTCAAAAGATGCCAATTTCAAAATAGTGTCCAGAACAAACAAGATAGACATTCCTGGCACTAAAGTAACATTTTCTCTGTTCATCAGTAACATCTCTAGCCCCCTCTTATATTACTCTTGCTTTCCATTTTGAAGTTGCATTCTCACAAAAATGTAGAAAATTTACTGTTATGCAGACTATTGCATTATTGTAAGAATGGTATAAATAATATCAGCGCACTTGTGAAAGAGTATCAGATTCATCCACTGACATGTACCGGATGCATGGAATGATTTGTTTACTCTTGAACATGGGCAAAAATCGAACATTTCTGCTACTTTGAGTTCAATTTCAACTACTTTTCATAATGAAACCAATCAAAATCATCTCTATTTCTGTAGCATACCTTTCATTCTATCAAAGGAGACCAAGGAAACAAGAATACAACCATAAATACCATACGAAAATACACTGAAAGTCGCTGTTTTAAACCAAAAACACAGTCAGAGTTATTTTCTCATTATGCACTGTGTGCTGCAGGATTTTTTATACTGTGCAGACTGACCATGAAGACCCATTCTTTCATATGTAGGCCTACCAGTTTTCTTCCACCAGATATGAAGGCACTAGAATTTTGGCATATAAATATGGAACTGACACTGGCTCTCGTGCTGTACATATACGGGACCGACCGTGAAAGGGTTAATGAAAATGCACTTCTTATATGCAGTGGCATTCCATACCATCAGCTCTTTGTTCATATTTATTTATTTATTTATTTTATTTATTTATTTTATGTCTTTGCAAACAGTACATTGAGATTTTATATTTACAACAGTGGGTTGCAATGCAAAAAGAGCCTCTATTATGCCTAGGCATTATGGGCCAACTTAACATTATTGGCTTACAGACTACTTAACACTAAGGATTTTTTCATAGTTGTACAGTATCATAGTTGTACAGTAGGACAGTAATTATTTCATAGTTGAACAGTAGATTATTAATTATAAGTGAATTAAATTTGTATAAGACAAAGGATATATTCATATAGTCTAAAATGCTTTTTGTGAAAACAATGGTTCAATTATATTCCTGTCAACAATGGATAAAAAGTTCAAAGTGATTGTTGAAGTTATGATGTGGGAGTACATAGGTGAGTAAGTGTGTACTGAGTATTTAGCATTTAGTCTAGGGTGATTAAGTGGCTTTTCAGAAGAGTCTTAAACTGATTTTCAGAATGAGTTACTTTAATATTTTCTGGTAATGAATTCCATATTTTAGGGTCCTTTATGTGCATAGAGTTTTTACACAGTGTGATATGGACACGAGGTATATCAAAAAGAGATCTGTGTCTTGTGTTGTGGTCATGTGTCCTGTTTAGGTTGGTGAGGGGAAGTTTGAGTGGAGGGTTTATATTTGCGTGTATTGTTCTGTGTATGTAGTAGGCACATGAGTAAGTATGGATGTTCTTAATGGTGAGCAGATTCAGACTTTTGAAAATTGGTGGAGTATGCTGGCAGGAGTGGGAATTCATTATCATTCTTACTGCTGCCTTTTGCTGGGTTATTAGGGGTTTTAGGTGATTGGATGTTGTTGATGCCCATGCACAAATTCCAAATGTAAAATAAGGGTATATGAGTGTATGGTACAGTGCCAGGAGAGCTGATTGTGGAACATAGTATCTTATCTTTGATAGTATGCCTACAGTTTTGGAGATTTTCTTGGTGATTTGTTGTATGTGTGTCCGGAATTTAAGGCTACTGTCAAGGTGGATACCTAGGAATTTTTCCTCTGTGAGTCTTGTGACTGATGATCCATTTAGCGTTATGTTAATCGGATCATTTGCTGCTTTGTTTCCAAACTGAATGAAATAGGTTTTATCAGTATTCAGGGTAAGTTTATTAGTCATCATCCAGGCAGATATTTTCTACAATTCGGCATTGACTGTGTTTGCTAGTATGACTGTGTTTGGGTGGGAAAAGACATATGTAGTGTCATCTGCAAATAATATGAGTAGCTGTGATGCATTCGGTAGATCATTGATATAGATGAGAAAGAGGAGTGGTCCAAGGACGCTTCCTTGTGGGACTCCTACTGTGATTGGTTGGGCGGAAGAGTTTGCATCATTTGCATACACATATTGAGTTCTGTTACTAAGGTATGATTTTAGGTAGTTGAAGGAGTGGCCTCTGATACCATAGTGCATTAATTTGGAGTACAGCAGTTCATAGTCGACTGTATTGAAAGCTTTATGTAAATTAATGAAAATGCCCAGCGAGACTTCTTTCTTTTCGAGTGCGGTATATATTAGTTCAAAAATGTGTATGATAGCATCATTCGTGCTTTTATTATTCCTGAATCCAAACTGACAAGGGTTTAATATGTTGTGTGAGACAAGGTAGGAATAGATCTGTCTACGAATTAATTTTTCAAAGATTTTAGAGAGCAGTGGTAAGTTAGATATTGGTCTACAGTTATTCAAGTCAGCTTGGTCACCTCCTTTGTGGATCGGAGTGACCCTCACTATTTTGAGGATTGTTGGGAAGGTAGCTGATTCAATGGATTTGTTAAAGAGCATTGCAATAATTGGTGACAATATTTGAAAAGCTTTTTTGTACATAAAAGCAGGCAAGTTGTTTATGTCTCCTGCCTTGTTTTTAACGGTGCTTAGGATGAGCGTAACATCTATGGGATTGGCTGGAGCTAGGAATAGCATATTTGGGTAGGTACCTATGAGGTAGTCTGATGGACGGGTGTTTACGCTTGGTATTTTGTTTGCTAGATTTTTACCTATGGTGGAGAAGAAAACATTGAGTCTGTTTGCTGTTTCAGTAGGTGTGAGTAGGGGTTCATCTGATTTTGTTAGTTTGATTTTGTTTTGTTTTTAGATAACTTTTTATTTTCAAGAATTTCAGATAGAGTTTTCCAGGTTTTTCATATCACCTCTGATGTTATGTAATCTATTTTCATAATACAATTTTTTAGATCTTCTTATCAGGCTGGTTAAGTGCTGATGAGTAATGTTTAGACTGTTCTCTAGTTATTTGACCCATTCTATACTGTTTTTCATACTTGTGCTTTGTGTTAATGGATTTGAGGATGCTTGGTGTTAGCCTGGGATTATTCAGTTTCTTTGCTGTGATCTGTTTAGTTTTTTTAGGGGCAATGTTTGTTATAGAGGCTTTGGGCTTTTTTTTTAGAAAATTATTTATACAATCATTCATATCTGTATATGTTTCGAGCTCATTTTGCCAATCGATGTTATTCATAGCAGCTATAAAGTTGTTAACTGCTGTCTCGTTATGTAGTCTGAAGGTTACTTTAGTGATGTCTTGTGGCAGTTTGCCCAGATTAGTTATGAGAAAGGTTGGGTAGTGGTCTATAGTGTTGTCTGTGATTATGCCTGATTTTAAAGGGGATATGGTGTTTGTCCAGATGTGGTCTATTAAGGAGATGCTTGTCTCAGTGATTCTTGTAGGTTTAGATATTGTTGGTAGCAACAGGCAATTGCTCATTGTGTTTGTGAATTTGGTAATTTGTGGGTCCTGGTCGTGTAGTATGTTTATGTTGAAATCTCCTGTTAGTAGTAGGTGGTCTTTATTCATGTGTGCATCAGTAATCATGTTTTCTAGTTTTTCACTAAAGTGGTAAATGTTTGACTGTGATACTCTGTATAGGTTTATAGCTGTGAGGGGTTTTTGCAGGTTTTTTGATTTAAATTTGGTTATGATATATTCTCCATGTTCATCCCTTGTGCAAGATTTATTGATGCATTCGAGTTGATTGTAGTAGTATATAGCTGTTCCTCCCCCTTGCTAGTCTGTTCTACAGTTGTGTATGGCCATGTAGCCAGGAATGGGATAGTCATCTGTAACATCAGGCTTAAGCCAGGTTTCTGCGAGTGTGATGATTGATATTTTGGACTGAAGGGAATTGAGTAATGCTGTGAGGTCATACGTTGCTGCATTACACTGAAGCCCATATCCACCTGAATCAGTGGTATACAATCTGTTCTTTGTATCTCTCACCTTCTCGGTCATCATCTATCCCAGATGTTGCATTTCTGGTTTCTTCCTAACTGCCACCCCTTCAGTTACTTGGCTATTTTAAGGCTCACCATATTATCATATCACTGCTAAAATCCATATAGTTTTTAATCTAAAACTGTGCTTTTTTTTTTTCTAGTAACTTTTGTAAACAACTTAAGTTAGCTTTAGTGCAATAACAAGTCATAGTCTGGTGCTACATTATTTTGCAATTCTGGTGTTAATAGCTTTATACTTAGTAAATACTATAGTTCATTAATAGCTTAATACATAGACTATTATGTTCTACACTCTACATAACCATCATACATTAACTACACACTTGTCCGAACATCCCCTTAGTACAGATATCATTATTGGAGCTCTACATACTATAAATAAAGTGGACCCTCCGTTTTCGTTGATCTCCATTATCGCCGATTTCGGTTTTGGCCGACTTTTTTCGTTGAATTTTTGGTTCAATTTTCATCGAATACCTCCGTTTTCATTGATCGTATGGAACCTGTCCAGTGCCCAGTGTGCAGACAAAGCCGCCTCCCACACACATTCTCAGCCAGTGTAGCGTTGTTTCTCGGTGAGTGAACATATTCTGCCAGATCATACGAAACATTTTGTTATAATCCATTGTTTTTGCCACTTGTTTATTGTGTGTGACTGCTAAATAAGCCACCATGGGACCAAAGAAAGCTTTTAGTGCCAGCCCTTTGGTAAAGAATGTGAGAAACACAACATAATTCAAGAAAAAGTTTGTAGAAAAATACGAAAGTGGTGGTGCTAGATTATGGTAGTGATGGTGGTAGAGGGTGGTAGTAATGGTGGTAGAGGGTGGTAGTGATGGTAGTAGAGGGTGGTAGTGACAGTGGTAGAGGGTGGTAGTGATGGTGGTTGAGGGTGGTAGTGATGGTGGTTGAGGGTGGTAGTGATGGTGGTAGAGGGTGGTAGTGTTGGTGTAGAGGGTGGTAGTGATGGTGGTAGAGGGTGGTAGTGGTTGTGATGGTGGTAGAGGGTCATAGTGATGGTGGTAGAGGGTAGCAGTGACAGTGGTAGAGGGTGGTAGTGATGGTGGTTGAGGGTGGTAGTGATGGTAGAGGGTGGTAGTGGTTGTGATGGTAGAGGGTGGTAGTGATGGTGGTAGAAGGTGGTAGTATTTGTGATGGTGGTAGAAGGTGGTAGTGATGGTGGTAGAGGGTGGTAGTGGTTGTGATAGTAGTAGAGGGTGCCTTCTTCAGTTATTCAGCAATTCTGCTAACTCCTCCAATGTTGTTGGAGTTATATAGAGCTACAGAAAACACCTCTGCCTCAGCTGCAGCCTTCACCAACATTATGTACGGCATATGCTCAGAGTGGCCCTTATACACCCAACAACAACAATAACAACAGAACACCTGTCATTACATACATGACTTATTTTATTCATTCTAGAGCATATGTCATGTTTCTATGTTATTAATATTGTTTATTATGTCATATTAGTAAAATTATGATAGATAAATAAGCCATAAAGTTGATATTAGTGTCATATTCTCCAACAATAAACTCGCCTCCCTCTCCCCTCTGCCCCGTCTGCCATACACCAATAAGTCTTTTCAATAAAGGTAAGTGTGATGTTAAATATTCATTTATACATTTTATTAGTGCTTTATATTTATTTCTCTTTCTTTTCTGCATGTAAATCTATATTTAAGCTGGGGAAGGATCTCTGAGAAGGACTTAAGAACATAAAGAAGGAACAATGCAACAGGCCTACTGACCCATGCGGAGCAGGTCCATGTCCCCCCCCCCTGGATTAGCTCAATGACCCACCCAGTCTGGTCACCTCCACTCAAGGAAGGAGCATGTCCCCCCCCCCTGGATTAGCTCAATGACCCACCCAGTCTGGTCACCTCCACTCAAGGAAGGAGCATGACACCAGACCCAGCAACACAAGCTAGTCAGGTCCAACTCACACCCACCCACACCCATTCATGTATTTATCTAACCTATTTTTAAAACTACACGTTTTAGCCTCAATAACTGTACTCGGGAGTTTGTTCCACTCATCCACAACTCTATTACCAAACCAGTGCTTTCCTATATCCTTCCTGAATCTGAACTTTTCCAACTTGAAACCATTGTTGTGAGTCCTGTCTTGGCTGGAAATTTTCAGCACGCTATTTACATCCCCTTTATTTATTCCTGTTTTCCATTTATACACCTCGATCATATCCTCCCTAATTCTACACCTTTTGAGAGAGTGCAGATTCAGGGCCCTCAGTCTATCCTCATAGGGAAGAGTTCTGATACACGGGATCAATTTTCTCATCCTCCTTTGTACGTTTTCCAGAGCATTTATATCCATTCTGTAATACTGTGACCAAAACTGTGCAGCATAATCCAAATGAGGCCTAACCAAAGATATATAGAGTTAAAGAACAACCTGAGGACTTCTATTATTTATACTTCTTGCTATGAAGCCAAGGATTCTGTTAGCTTTATTGTGAACACTAATGGACTGTTGTCTTGGTTTTAGATTACTACTAACCAGAACTCTTAAATCCTTTTCACAATCCGTAATATTAACCCTTAAATGGTCGAAACGTATATATACATTATTTCAACATTTGAAAGTATGTAAAAAAATGTACATCATCTTTTGTTTTTTTACATTTGAAAATGTGTAAAAAACTCTTATCTACATTTTTTTTTGTTATATTTGAAAATATGTAAAAAAACATAGATCTACTTTTGAAGCACTACGGATATGAACGTCGATCTATTTGGACAGTTTAACCCTTAAACGGTCCAAACGTATATATACGTTTTTTCAACATTTGAAAGTATGTAAAAAAAATGTAGATCATCTTTTTTTTTTTTTTCATTTGAAAATGTGTAAGAAAACTTTTATCTACATTTGTTTTTTTGTTATGTTCGAAAATATGTAAAAAAAAACGTAGATCTACGTTTGGAGCACTATGGATTTGAACGTCAATCTGTTTGGACCGTTTAATCCTTTCAGGGTCCGTCCCGTAGATCTACGGCTTTACATTCAGGGTCCAAACCATAGATCTACGTCATGAGCTCAGCTCACTCTGATAAACTGTGAGTGGTACATTTGGGCCTAGATATGAGAGAATACATCTATGTGGTATGTGTGCACCACATAAAACAGATCCTGCAGCACACTGTGTATAATGAGAGAAAAAAAATGAAATCATGATTTTTCGATTAAAATAGCGACTTAGCAGTGTTTTTTCGTATGTTTTTTATAGTTGTATTTGCGATTTCTTGGTCTCAATTGATAGAATGGAAGACATATTACAGAAATAGAGATGATTTTGATTGGTTTTAGCATTGGAAATGGCTTGAAACTGAGCTCAAAGTAGCAGAAATGTTAAATTTTTGCCGATATTCAAGAGTAAACAAACGACCTCACACGTCTAATACACGCCAGCTGGTGGGTCTAATATGCATTCACAAATATGGTAATGATATTTATACAATTATTACAGTATTGCATAACAGTAAATCATCTATTTTTTGGTGTGAATAAAAATTCATTATGTGAATAAAAAATCAAAATGGAATTTATTTGTAAAGCCTCAAAACATAACTAATGAACAGAGGAAATATTAGTTTAGTTCCAGGAATACCTACATTGTTTATTCTGGACCCTATTTTGAAATTGGAATATTTTGAACTTTGTGTTAAATTGGCCAAATTAACAATTTCCGATCACTTTAATTTGTAGTTGAAACAGTTGACTTGCCGATATCTTGTGCTCAATCGATAGAATAGAAGTAATACTAGTGAAATAGCTAAGAATTTGGTTGGCTGGAATAATGTAATTGGCCTAAAATGGGAGTCAAAGTCGGCAAAATCGCCGATTCGTAAATATCGTTGACACATCAAAATTCGCGAGAGCATAATTTCGTCAATTTTCCATCAAATTTCATACTTTTTGTTTTATTACCTTCACAAAAAGATTCTCTACCATTTCATAAGAAAAAATAAAAAAATTTTTTTTTGAAAATTCTTGGACACTGGGGCACCACTTCAGATTTGGGCCTTGGACCCTGAAGGGGTTAAGGGTTAAGATCTACATTACAGTGGACCCCTGCATACCGACTTTAATCCGTGCAAGAGGGGTCATTGGTATGCGAAATAATCGGTATGCGAATGAATTTTCCCCATAAGAAATAATGGAAATCAAATTAATCCGTGCAAGACACCCAAAAGTATGAAAAAAAAAAAAATTTACCACATGAAATGTTAATTTTAATACACACAAACTGAAAAAGGCATGCACACTTACATGACACTTACTTTTATTGAAGATCTGGTGATGATTGATGGGATGGGAGGAGGGGAGAGAGAGTGTTAGTGTTTAGAAGGGGAATCCCCTTCCATTAAGACTTGAGGTGTCGAGTCCTTTTCTGGGGTTACTTCCCTTCTTCTTTTAATGCCACTAGGACCAGCTTCAGAGTCACTGGACTTCTTTCGCACAACATATCTGTCCATAGTGGCCTGTACCTCTCGTTCCTTTATGACTTCCCTAAAGTGTTTCACAACATTGTCAGTGTACAGGTTGCCAACACGGCTTGCAATAGCTGTGTGAGGGTGATTTTCATCAAAAAAGGTTTGCACTTCAAGCCACTTTGCACACATTTCCTTAATCTTTGTAGTAGGCAACTTCTTCAATTTCTCTCTCCCCCCTCTGAACCAGTTTCCTCAGGTCTGGCCTCTTGCTGTTGAAGTTGATCTATCAGCTCATCAGTGGTTAGTTCTTCATTGTCCTCCTCCACCAACTCTTCCACATCCTCCCCACTAACCTCCAACCCCAAGGACTTTCCCAATGCCACAATGGATTCCTCAACTGGCATAATCCTCTCAGGGTTAGCCTCAAACCCTTCAAAATCCCTTTTGTCTACACATTCTGGCCACAGTTTCTTCCAAGCAGAGTTCAAGGTCTTCTTAGTCACTCCCTCCCAAGCCTTACCTATAAGGTTTACACAATTGAGGATATTAAAGTGCTCTCTCCAAAACTCTCTTAGAGTCAGTTGAGTTTTCTGAGGTCACTACAAAGCACCTTTCAAACAGAGCTTTTGTGTACAGTTTTTTGAAGTTTGCAATAACCTGCTGGTCCATGGGCTGCAGGAGAGGAGTGGTATTAGGAGGCAAAAACTTGATGTTAATGAATTTCATGTCCCCCTAAAGTCGCTCTGCCACGTCTGTAGGATGACCAGGGGCATTGTCTAACACCAGGAGGCACTTAAGTTCTAATTTCTTTTCAGTTAGGTAATCTTTCACATTGGGGGCAAATTCATGGTGTAACCAGTCATAGAAAAAGTCCCTAGTGACCCATGCCTTACTGTTTGCCCTCCACAGCACACACAAATTCTCCTTGAGGACATTCTTTTGCCTGAACGCTCTGGGAGTTTCAGAGTGATACACTAATAAAGGCTTAACTTTGCAATCACCAGTAGCATTGGAACACATCAACAAAGTAAGCCTGTCTTTCATAGCCTTATGTCCTGGGAGTGCCTTTTCCTCCTGAGTAATGTAGGTCCTGCTTGGCATTTTCTTCCAAAACAGGCCTGTTTCATCACAATTAAACACTTGTTCAGGTTTCAGTCCTTCAGCCTCTATGTACTCCTTGAATTCATGCACATATTTTTCAGCCGCTTTGTGGTCCGAACTGGCAGCCTCACCATGCCTTATCACACTATGTATGCCACTACGCTTCTTAAATCTCTCAAACCAACCTTTGCTGGCCTTAAATTCACTCACATCAGCACTAGTTGCAGGGATTTTTTTAATTAAATCCTCAAGCAACTTCCTAGCCTTTTCGCTTATGATCGCTTGAGAGACGCTATCTCCTGCTAGCTGTTTTTCATTTATCCACACCAATAAGAGTCTCTCAACATCTTCCATCACTTGCGATCTTTGTTTCGAGAACACAGTTAAACCTTTGGCAAGAACAGCTTCCTTGATTGCCTTTCTGGTGCCCACAATAGTAGCGATGGTTGATTGGGGTTTCTTGTACAACCCGGCCAGGTCGGCGATACGCACTCCACTTTCATACTTATCAATGATCTCTTTCTTCATCTCTATTGGAATTCTCACCCTTATTGCTGTAGGGTTGGCACTAGAAGCTTTCTTGGGGCCCATGGTCACTTATTTTCCAGAAAAAGCACCGAAAACACTGTAATAATACGAAATATTCCGATTGTATGCTTGGATGTTACCGCGGAGGCTGGCTGGTAAACAATGCCACTGGCGGCACATGTGAGGCTGGCTGAGGGTGCACATTGGACTCGTCTCGGACGAACATTGGTGAGCGGGTTTTTAAGCCGTATGCGAGGCAAAATTTTTGCGATTAAAGCAAGCGGTATGCGGATTAATCGTTATGTGATGCCAACGGTATGCGGGGGTCCACTGTATTTAGTTTATACAGTAGGGCTCCACTTTACGGCGTTTCGCTTCACGGCATTCGGCTAATATTGTCATTTCAAATTATGACTAAAACTCTCTATACGGCTCCCCCCCACCTGACTTTCTAATATGGTCACCATGCCCCACCCGGTTTGTTTACATTCTCTGTGAGATCCGTAAGCACTGAGTCTCTCCATTATGTCTGGAAACTCCAAAATTTCATGTGTTTTTAAAAGTTATTTCATATTTTATATATACTCTAATAATTATACTTATGTAGACCTGTACCTAAATAAACTTACATACTGTGCTGGCATGCAGGTACACATTAAAATCAGTAAGAGTGTCTTATATCTTGAGACATCATATTTGTACAGTGGACCCCCGGTATACGATATTAATCCGTTCCTGAGAGCTCATTGTATGCCAAAATTATCGGAAGGCAAATTAATTTTCCCCATAAGAAATAATGGAAATGAAATTAATCCGTGCAAGACACCCAAAAGTACTATGAAAAAAAAAAGTTTTACCACATGAAATATTAACCCCTTCAGGGTCCAAGGCCCAAATCTGAAGTGGTGCCCCAGTGTCCAAGAATTTTCCAAAAAACAATTTGTTATTTTTTCTTATGAAATGGTAGAGAATCTTTTTGCGAAGGTAATAAAACAAAAAGTACGAAATTTGATGGAAAATTGACGAAATTATGCTCTCGCGAATTTTGATGTGTCAGCGATATTTACGAATCGCGATTTTGCCGACTTTGACTTCCATTTTAGGTCAATTACATTTATTCCAGTCGACCAAATTCTTAGCTATTTTACTAGTATTACTTCTATTCTATTGATTGAGCACAAGAAATCGCCAAGTCAACTGTTTCAACTACAAAATAAAGTGATCGGAAATTGGTAATTTGGTCAATTTAACACAAAGTTCAAAATATTCCAATTTCAAAATAGCATCCAGAATAAACAATGTAGGCATTCCTGGCACTAAACTAACATTTCCTCGGTTCATTAGTTACGTTTTGAGGCTTTACAAATAAATCCCATTTTTATTTTTTATTTACATAATGAATTTTTATTCACACCAAAAAAAAAGAAGATTTACTGTTATGCAATATTGTAATAATTGTATAAATATCATCACACATTTGTGAATGTGTATTAGATCCACCAGCTGGCGTGTATTAGACGTGTGAGGTCGTTTGTTTACTCTTGAACATCGACAAAAATTTAACATTTCCTTACTTTGAGCTCAGTTTCAAGCCATTTCCAGTGCTAAAACCAATCAAAATCATCTCTATTTCTGTAATATGTCTTCCATTCTATCAATGAGACCAAGAAATTGCAAATACAACTATAAAAAACATACGAAAAAACACTGCACAGTTGCTGTTTTAATCGAAAATCTTGGTTTCAGTTTTTTTTCTCTCATTATACACAGTGTGCTGCAGGATTTGTTTTATGTGGTGCACACATACCACATAGATGTATTCTCTCATATCTAGGCCCAAGTGTACCACTCACAGTTTATCAGAGTGAGCTGAGCTCATGACGTAGATCTACGGTTTGGACACTGAACGCAAAGCCGTAGATCTACGGGACGGACCCTGAAAGGGTTAACCCCTTCAGGGTCCAAGGCCAAAATCTGAAGTGGTGCACCAGTGTCCAAGAAATTTTGAAAAAAAAAAAAAAAAAAAAAAAAAAAAAAAAATCTTACAGAATTAAAGAGTAAATTTTTGTGAAGGTAATAAGACAAAAAACGAAAATTTCTGATCAGTACTTACCGAGATACAGTGGCGGGAAGTTGACCCAAAATGACCGGTTGGCAGCAACATCAGTGACTTCCGCAAAATCCCATTTTTTTATTTTACGTTTTTTATACTTTTTTCTTTTCTTTTCTATTTTTTCTTTTTCTAATAACATTTGTGGCCTGTGAGACCAATATAATGTATATTGTATTAGTGTACACTCATTGTATTACACACAATAACTGCACTAATTTGTTTATCATTATATTGCTTACAAAACTTGTTTACAAGTGTATTGTAAACAAAATGATGAAAATATTAGTGCAGTTATTGTGTTGAATACAACAGTACCATATGGTACAATGGTCCATAGGGTGCAATTGTACCATATGGTACAATGGCACCATATGATACAATGGTACCATATGGTACAATATGGCACAATGGCACATGATACAATGGTACCATATGATACAATGGTACCATATGATACAGTGGTACCATATGGTACAATGGCACCATTTGGTACAATGGTACCATATGATACAATGGTACCATATGGTGTAATGGTACCATATGATGCAATGGTACCATATGGTACATTGTACCATACAGTACAATGATACCATATCGTTCATTGTACCATATGGTACTGTTGTATTCAACACAATAAACACTAATATTTTCATTATTATTTTGTTTACAATAGTTGTTTACAACAAAAATATGCAAAAATATTGTATATTAGTAATGTTCTATCATATATTTACAAGTGTACAGGAACCTGACGTGTTCCTTAAGGTGGATGACAAAGCACTTTGTCTGGGAAACTGTGGAGTCAGTAGCTAGCTTGCGTCGCCACTCACTCAGTCATGGCTGCCACCAACACGTCTTATTGACCATATGGTACATGGTATCATATGTTACAGGGTACCATATGGTACATTGTACTATATGGTATAGGGTACCATGCAGTACAGGATAACATATGGTGCAGGATACCATATGGTACAGGGTACCATATGGTACAGGGTACCATATGGTGCAGGGTACCATATGGTACAGGGTACCATATGGTACAGGGTTACCATATGGCACAGGGTACCATATGGTATAGGGTACCATACAGTACAGGACACCATATGGTACAGATACAGGGATAACTCTGGAAATAAGTCACCCCGACTTTTTTGGGTTATCCTAAGATTTTATACGTATGCTGCTATGTATGATAATCTACGTAATTGTATTTCTGTACACCTGAATAAACTTACTCAAGTGCATGTGGCATCATAAGTAAGTTTATTTAGTTATACACAAATAAAGTTACATAGAATATCGTACTTAGCAGCATATGTTTGGAGAACCTAGGATAACCCAAAAAAGTCAGACAGACTTATTTCCATTAGGGTCCCTGTACCCTGTACCATATGGTATAATGTACCATATGGTACAATGTACTATATGGTACATTGTACCATATGGTACCATTGTACCATATGATACCATTGTACCATTTGATACCATTGTATGACATGGCACCAGTGTACCATATGGCACAATGGTACCATATGGTTCAAAACCATAGAATTCGTCTTCAGCTCCACTTCCATCAGTCTTAGAACTGTAAGTTGTGAAGAGGAGAGTCAGAATTCACCCGGAGAGTGAGTGGGGAGTGAGAGCTTCCTTGCCGCCAGGCACTATGAACAAAGCTACTTTGCCGGCGTTCCCACAATGCCATGCGGGCATCCAGATTTTTTCTATGGTGTGCACACTGACCACCCAGACCCATTCTCTCAGATGTAGCCCTACCAGCCTTCTCATGCTAAATTTGGTGCAGCTAGAATTTTGGTTTGGATCCTGAACGTAAAGCTGTAGATCTACGGGATGGACCCTGAAAGGATTAAGTTTAACCCTTTGACTGTTTCCGAACGTATAAATACGTCTTACGAGCCAATGTTTCTGACGTATTTATACGCATAAATTCTAGCAGCTTCAAATCAAGCAGGAGAAAGCTGGTAGGCCCACATGTGAGAGAATGGGTCTCCATGGTCAGTGTGCACCATATAAAAAAAATCGGGGAGCCAGTGGTGCATTGTGGGAATGCCATTTCAGTTGTCCTTTTTCAGCATGTCTAGCGGTAAGAAATATGTGATTCCCCAGCAAATCTGGGACTCTTCTCTTCCCAAGTGATGCTCTAACACAGATGGAAGTGTCAGTGAAGATCAATTTCATGATTTGGAGGAGTTTGAGACCAAAAGCAATGGAGGAGGAGGAGGGGGAGGAGGGGAGGAGGAGGAGGAGGGAGGAGGAGGAGGAGGAGGAGGGGAGGAAGAGGAGAAGGAGGAGGAGGAGGAGAAGGAGGAGGAGGAGGAAGAAGAAGAAGAAGATGTAATAATATTGTTCCCTTGAAGCAAGAAAAAAAAAGTCCACCCCATGACAGTGACAAGATAAGGGGAGATAACATCTGATAAGAGCTGACTTTGATGAGCGTAAACGAGGGTAGAGCTGATAAGGAAATATTACATGACCATCGCCCTCCCTTTGTTTTTGCTGGTACACAAACATTTCTGTCTGTCTATTTGTCTGTCTGTCAAGCTCCCTGTCTGTCCATCTAGCTCTCTGTCTCAGAGAGAGCCACAAGACTGTGTCATCACATTTACTCACATCTTCAAGCAGAGTATAGCACTTTGTCTGGATTTCTTGGGTTATCCTAGGTAATTTACACTATGTATACTTGTATTTATGTGTACCTGTGAGACAGGGATAGGCAGACAGATAGAAAGAGAGACAGATTGAAAGATATAGAATGAGGGAGAAAGATAATTAGATAGAATGGAGGAGGGGAAGCAGCATCCGACCCCATTGTTTTGACAGGCAGGAGGGGAGTGAGTAATGAGACAATATGTCACTTTGACAGCTGCCGACTTCTGACTCAAAACAATTATAAGCCACACACTCGCACACAAGACAAGGAGGAGGAGAAGGAGGAGGAGAAGGAGGAGAAGGAGGAGAAGGAGGAGGAGGAGAAGGAGGAGGAGGAGAAGGAGGAGAAGGAGGAGGAGAAGGGAGGAGGAGAAGGAGGAAAGGGGGAGGAGGAGGAGGAGGAGGAGGGGAGGAGGAGGAGAAGGAGGAGGAGGAGGAGGAGGAGAGGAGGAGGAGGAGGAAGAGGAGGGAGGAGAAGGAGGAGGAGAGGAGGAGGAGAAGGAGGAGGAGAAGGAGGAGGAGAAGGAGGAGGAGAAGGAGGAGGAGAAGGAGGAGGAGAAGGAGGAGGAGGAGGAGGAGGAGGAGGAGGAGGAGGAGGAGGAGGAGGAGAAGGAGGAGGAGAAGGAGGAGGAGGAGAAGGAGGAGGAGAAGGAGGAGGAGGAGAAGGAGGAGGAGGAGAAGGAGGAGGAGAAGGAGGAGGAGAAGGAGGAGGAGAAGGAGGAGGAGGAGGATTGTTTGTTTGTTTTTGTAAACAAGTTTTGTAAACAATATATTGATAATTATGTTTGTGTGCTTATTGTGTTGTATACAATGAGTGTATATATGTACATTGCACCTTACTTTGGTCTCATAGGCCACATAAGTTATGTGAAAAAATAAAATAGTGAAAAAAACAAAAAACCTTCAATTACAAGTAAACTAAAGTTTACCGGGTGAGCGGCAGTCGCCGCTGTTGCCATACGCGGCTCATTTTCTGCAAATTTCACGGCTCTATATCTCGGTAAGTACCAATGGCAAAAATTTTTTTTTTGGACTAAAACACTCAGAAAAATAATCTTAACATTTTCATAAGAAAAATAATTTTTTTTTTTAATATTTGGCGACATAGAATGACAGTTTCAGAGAGGGGCCTGAAACAGTCAAAGGGTTAATGCACACAAACTGAAGAAGACATGCACAGTTAGAAGTACTCTACTAACAATAGAATACATGACACTTACCTTTAATGAAGATCTGGTGATGATTGATGGGATGGGAGGAGGGGAGAGTGTCGAAGTTGTTAATGCTTAGAAGGGGAATCCCCTTCCATTAGGGCTTGAGGTAGCAAATCCTCTTCTGGGGATACTTCCCTTCTTCTTTTAATGCCACTAGGACCAGTTTGAGAGTCACTGGACCTCTGTCACACCACAAATCTGTCCATAGAGCTCTGTACCTCTTGTTCCTTTACGATTTGTCTAAAATGGGCCACAACATTGTCATTGTAATAGTCACCAGCTCGGCTTGCAATAGCTGTGTTAGGGTGATTTTCATCCATAAAGGTTTGCAGTTCAACCCACTTTGCACACATTTCCTTAATTTTTGAAGTAGGCACAATGGATTCCACAACTGGCATAGGCTTTTCAGGGTTAGCCCCAAACCCTTCAAAATCTTTCTTAATTTCCATACTAATTCTCACTCATTTTACCACAGGGTTGGCACTAGAAGCTTTCTTGGGGCCCATGGTGGCTTATTTTGCAGAAACAAGCATGAAAAACACTGTGATAATATGGAATGTACCGAATGTATGCTTAGAAGCGAGCACACCGGCTGGCTTGTAAACACTGGCACTCACATGGACGCGTCCCGGACGAATCGCATGTGGCGGGTTTTTTAACGAGTGGCGAGGCAAAATTTTTGCATTAAAATGTATCGAATACTGGATTTAATGTATACCGATGCCATCGAATGCCGGGGGTCCACTGTAATGATAATAATAATCACCGAGTCTCATTTAACCCTTTGACTGTCGCAGGCCCCTTTCTGAAACTGTCCTTCTATGTCGA
Organism: Cherax quadricarinatus; assembly: GCF_026875155.1. Classification (NCBI taxonomy): domain Eukaryota; kingdom Metazoa; phylum Arthropoda; class Malacostraca; order Decapoda; family Parastacidae; genus Cherax; species Cherax quadricarinatus. Next base: position 13,653,655 of record NC_069422.1, read on the forward strand.
TAAATTTAAAAAAAAAAAAAAAAAAAAAAAATTCTTATGAAATGATAGAGAATCTTTTCCCGATGGTAATGACACCAAAAGTTAGAAATTTGGTCGAAAACTCACGGAATTACGCTCCCGCTAAGTTAGCGGTCTTGGCGACATATGCGTATTGGCGATTTCGCCGACTTTAAGCCCTGTTTTCAGCCAATTCTGTTGTTCCAGTTGACCAAACTCATAGCTATTTCTTTAGAACTCCATTTTATCTATCAGCTGAGTACAAGAAACTGCCCATTTACCAATTTGAACTACCCAATATAGTGGTCAGAAATTGGCAATTTGGCCAATTTCATGCAAATTAAAAAAGATGCCAATTTCAAAATAGGGTCCAGAATAAACAAGGTAGACATTCTTGGCACTAAAATAACATATCCTCTGTTCATTAGTCACATCTCTAGGCCCCTCTTGTATTATTATTGCTTTCTATTTTGATTTTTTATTCATACAAAAAAATACAAAATTTACTGTTATGCAGACTACTGCATTATTGTAAAAATGGTATAAATAATATCAGTGCACTAGTGAAAGAATATTAGACTCCCCAGTTGACGCGTATTGGACGAGTGGTGTGATTTGTTTACTCCTGAACATTGGTAAAAATTGAACATTTCCGCTACTTTGAGCTCAGTTTCAAGGTCGTTTTCATCGTCAAAGTAATGAAAATCATCTCTATTTCTGTAATATGTTTTCCATTTTATCACCTAAGACCATGAAAACGCGAATACAACGATAAATACTATACGAAAATATACCTCAAATTCGGCGTTTGAATCTAAAAAAACGATCAGTTTTTTTTTTCTCATTACGCACTGTGTGCTGCAGGATTTTTTTTATGTGGTGCACACTGACCACACAGACCCATTCTCTCACCTGTGCGCCTACCAGCTTTCTCCCGCTTGATTTGAAGCCGCTAGAATTATTGAGTATATATACGTCAGAAACAGTGGCGCGTAAGACATATTTATGCGGCGTAAACAGTCAAAGGGTCAAACATCGTATATTACATTAATATACACATTTTCATTAATCTATCTATGATATTTTTTCAAAATTATATAATAAACACAATGCATAACATATAATGATAAATACACCCCACAGTAGAATAAATAAACATAAATATGAGATGTGGTAGCTAGATGACTTGCACATGTGACGCCATATTAGATATGATGATAATAACAATAATAATAATAATAATAATAATAATAACCGAGTCTCATTAAATGTCGTATATTACATTAATATACACGTTTTCATTAATCCATCCATGATATTTTTTCAAAATTATATAATAAATACGATACATAACATATAAAGATGATAAATACACCTCACAATAGAATAAATAAACATAAATATGAGATGTCGTAGCCAGATAACTTGTTCAAGTGATGGCAAGAATAACATTTTCTCTAGTCTAACATAAGAGAAAACGTGTTACTGGGGGTAACAGTAGAAAATTATTCCTTTCGTATGTATGTAGGTTTATTCAGGTATACACAAATACAGTTACGTAGATTATCATACATAACAGCATATGTGTAGAGAACCTAGGATAACCCAAAAAAGTCAGACAGAGTGACTTATTTCCACTGCCTTCAGTCAGAGCATCATTTCTTCTAAAAATGGTGTTACATGAGAATGGGAGTGTTCTTCTTTATTTATTCTACCGTATCAATGTAGAGACAACTTGTATACAATATAACTTGTACACAAACAAGACTTGTACACTTTGTTTACAAAACTTATGTTCGCCTGGTTTGTTTACATAGCCCTGCACCTGTCCTCTCTCATGTACTCGTTCTCTCTCACTCTCATTTATTCGTTTTATCTTGTTTACTCACCCCTTACCCTACATTAAGACAACAAATATTTTAAGGTAAGTAATGGGTGAACTGTATATGCATTTTATCACTCTGGGATGCTTAAATATCATCGAATAGTATGTGTGGGTGTAGCCCGGCTGACTACCATACACACCACACTTGATTTCTTACAATAAATACTACTTATAACATAAGAATATAAGAAAGGAGGATCACTGCAGCACGCCTGTTGGCCCATACTAGGCAGGTCCTTTACAATCCATCCCACTAACAAAACATTTAGAACATAAGATTAAGACTACAAATATTTTAAGGTAAGTAATAAGTAAACTGTATATGCATTTTATCGCTCTGGGATGCTTAAATGTAAGAGAATATTATGTGTAGGTGGGGTGGCCTGGTATGGTAGCCTGGCTGACTACCATACATAATTTCTTACAATAAATACTACTTGTCTCACCCTAGATTAAGACTATAAGGTAAGTAATGAGTGCACTATGTGCGTATTGTACATTTTTATTGTTTTTTGATGCCTAGTTCTATTGCTAACTTAATATATATTAGTGTAAACTTGTTATCTAGTATTTTTATGCATTTATAAGTTGAAAAAAAAGGGTGTTTCACTTTACGGCAATTTCCGCTTTACGGCGGTAGCCTGGAACCTAACCTGCTGTATAAGTGGGGCCCTACTATAATCAGGTTTTTCATGAGAAACCATGAAACAAAAGTTTCAACATTTTCATAAATCTTCTTCTTTATATAATATGCTGCTTTATAATCATAGAGGACTTCTATTAAACTAAATGGGGGACTGATCTTATAAGGGTTAAAAATCATGCATGTTTGGATTTCCTAACACATGCTGGTTAACAAAGGAAGCAATTCAAATTTTTTATTTCCTAATACTTACTCGGAATGAAGTCTTATCCATGAGACGTCCCCAAGCGATCCTGCCCACTGCATTAAATACTGCAGCAAATGAACCAATTTCGGCTAAAAAATGATCATCGCTTATGAAAGTTTGACCAAAACTTTTATACATGGCATTAATGTAGCCTACAGCAATGGTGTTTAATAAATAAATACTCCAAAAGATGTAGAAATTTTTGTTCTTTATCACTTCTGCTGGTCGAACATCTGGAAAAAAAGGAATGTTATTAGGGTTGCCATATTAATATGTTTTATCATACTTAATGAAATAATATATTATTACTTTTTAACATTACATTCAGTTTTGGAAACTATTTTCTACAATAATTATATTATTTTAATGCACTGCTGTTTTCCATGAAGGTACAATGGTTCAGAAAAAGGAACATTTTTACCATCATACATTCAATAACTGTCTTTCCAAAAATACATGGACTTCACAATTCAAATAACAGTGTGAACTGCAACATTAAAAAGCATTCTTCAGAGGACAGGCGTTGTACTTTACCACATGTACTGTCCTTCACTAGCATCAAGGAACTTCTCGGCACCAGGAAATAATGAGAATACATCAGCTTAAAATTAGGATTTAATAAACCAAGAGTCAATCTGTGAAACAAGTGAGACTGTTATAACTCTTTATAGAAGTTTGTAAGCAGTTTAAGTGTCTGAGTGAGACACCCATGCTTGTGCCACTCCCAGGCTTGCAGAATCATTATTTGCAAGTAGAGATAAAATAAATGATACATAGATGATATTTCAGTTTGTTGCAAACTGAAAATATCCAAGACAGACTGAAACATTGTCAAGTTTCACCTATAATATGTGAGTTGATAGTTATTTGTACTATCACTTATCATAGGAGTTTATTAGTCAGGTAAAAAACCATTAATTCATCTGTATATCTAACAATTTCAACCATAACAACAGCTTTTACAGCATAGCTGAAACCCTTGCCATGAAACTTATCGTTCTGCTCATACAACCAATACTTGCCATATCCCACTGTCAGGTCTGTCTCAAATACAAACTCCTAACATTCTTCTCTTTGTACTTCATGCAGCTTCTTTCAACAAACTGGCCTATCCCTGATCGGGGGCCTTAAAGGACCAAACTTTCTCTTGTAACTTAAGTAATGTATACAGGAGAAGGGGTTACTATCCACTTGCTCCCAGCATGTTAGTTGCCTTCTCCATGTCACTATGCTCCCTATATATATATTTTATGGACACTCTTCTCAGGTAGATCTGTATGTGACTTGATAAAGCCCACTGTGTGTCTAGTTTTCCACTATATAAAAAATCACAAGTCCCTCACCTCTTCCTATCAGCTGGGTTGTGCTTGAATGCACAACATTGCTCTCATCTGGCTCTTCAGTGACACTCAGCAAGCATTCACCTTCCTGCCAATGCCGGTTATCCTAGTATAAAATATACTGGTAATACAAGGTTATATTGAATACCAAGTCTTATATAACTCTAATGATTAACATTTCTTTTTTAAATATAATAAGCTACTACGATGCCTTGATATTTGTGAAGGACTCTTCATATAAGGAATTGGAGCTACACTACCATTCTCTGCATCAAAGTTGATGATCCCCTACACCTTAGGCACTGAATGACCCTTACAACTTTGGGGATTCCCCATGAACCTAAGAAGTTGCTGCTTCTGTATTTAATAAAGAAATGTTGAGGCAGTAGTTTACTCTCATTCCTATCTTGCAATACATTCCACACTAAATAGTAAACACTAAATACCAGGCACTTTAAAGAATTCAACAAAATTTGTTATATCACTTAACAGTGATATTAAATAGTTCATGCCATTCACTTTGAAAGAAAACTGAAACATATTCATACAATGAAGAATTTGAATATCTCACCACTACACAAGATAAAACTTAAATTGGCACATGTGAGATGAATGAAAGTTAACAAACTTTGTAAGCCATTACTGCTAAATGAGTGAATATACCATACGGTAGAATTACTGACAAAATGTGTTCGTTTACCTAATATACTATTCACTATACAAGGAAGTGAGAGATGATGTGATAATGTGCTATAAAGAAGGAATTACCCATACTCACCATCATTTCAGCAGCTGAAGGCTTGCTAATGAGTAAACAACCAACATACTGCATGACAAGAAATACAAGTCCCAGCAGAATGAAGACAGACTGAACTTTACCAAGTATGTCAGGGTCAGTAAAGTATCTGTAAAAATACTGTTCATCAGAAGCAGTAAAATAATTTTTATAATTTTATGCAAAATATTTTTTATTACAGAGATGAGTGGTACATACTGAGTTATCATACGTATGTTCCTACACTACTACTATATTTTCCTTTCCTAACAATTCTTTCATTTACATGCTTACTCACAATGAAGAACAGCTGACCACTGTTGAAGACAGTAGTTGAGTGCTTGAAAAAAGTGTCTAATCAAAAAATCATCCAAAATGAACTGAAGAATATATGAGAAAAATAGGGTTACAATTCTGAAATCCCCAAAAGAGACAAACAAATTTTTCTTCAGAATTTGTAATTCAAGACTCAAAAAATAGTAAAGTTTTCCATTTCCTACATCACGGTTGTCTTTGCTCACTGATCTAGAAATGCACGAGGAGGGTTGATGTGACCTTGAACAATACCTGTGCAAGCAAATAACAGTGTCACAACTATCACCTGCCACCACCACCACCACCACCACCACCACAATCACCTGCAAACATCAGTGAAAAAAATATCACATATGATAGGATGTTTTACTAAATAAATATGCCCAGAATAATATCATCTACTATAATATGAGAGCAAGCTGTCACTATCGCCATACTCCCTCCCTCCAATGTGATATCCAGTTTTTCTTTACCTAACTCGTTTGAATTAATTAACTCGTAAACGGTACAAACGTATATATACGTTTTTACCACTAGTGCCCCAAACGTATATATACGTTTTATGTGTCCTACATTTAACATTGCCACGATAAGCCTGAGTCGCCTAGACATGTGAGAATGGGTGTGAGCACTCACTGTGCACCATATTAAAATAATTGGGGATGCCTGGGTACCATATGCTCTTTTCACCTATTAAAAAACAACAATGTTTTTTTCTCAAAAAAGTTTGGGCAGTACGGTAGTGAACGTATATATACGTTTGGACCGTTTACAGGTTAAACACAGCCAACATCCTCACACATTCTTGTTTATCACAAACTATGACTTGATCAACATTGTAAATGAAGCAGGTATTGTATACACATTACATCCAGGTAACATTCATTTTTTAACCTTGATTATGCAAAGAAGAGAAGCAGAGGATATATTATTATTATTATTATTATTATTATTATAATAATGGGGAAATGCTAAACCTATAGGATTATACAGCACCAGTGGGAGGTGGTGGATGGAAAGTATTCAGGCTTGATTCAGAGAACTGGAGCACAGATCCAATTCCCTAGATCAAGAGCCCTCACCAGTGTCAAGGCAGAGGATATATAAACACTGGTGGGAGCTGTTCTCATGGACAGCTGCAGTTCCTGTCAACCCAGAATGGTAACTCCTCACTTAATGACCTACCTACATAATGATAGCTTGGACTCGAGACCAGCTCTCCGACCAATATACATGTACACACTCAAAAATTCTAGAGGCTTCAAATCAAGCAGGGGAAAGCTGGTAGGCCCACATGTGAGAGAATGGGTCTGTGGTCAGTGTGCACAATATAAAAAAATTCTGCAGCACGCAGCGCATGAGAAAAAAAAAACTCCGACCATGTTTTTGGATTAAAATCAGACTTTGAGATGTATTTTCACATGGTATTTATGGTTGTATTCTCGTTTTCTTGGTCTCATTTGATAGAATGGAAGACATATTATAGAAATAGAGATGATTTTGATTGGTTTCACTATGAAAAGGACCTTGAAATAATACTCAAAGTAGCAGAAATGTTCGATTTTTGAAGATGTTCAAGAGTAAACAATAAACGTTCAATAAATGTTCAACTAGCCATTCTAATATGCAGTCATGAATGGGTTGACATTATTTATACAATTATTACAATAATGCAGTAGTCTGCATAACAGTAAATCTTCTACTTTTTGTGTGAATAAAAATTCAAAATAGAAAGCAAGAGTAATATTAGAGAGACCTGGAGACATGACTAATGAACAGAGAAAATGTTATTTTAATGCCAAGAATGTCTGCATTGTCATTCTGGACCCTATTTTGAAATTGGAACATTTTTTAATTTGCGTGAAATTGGCCAAATTGCCAATTTCTGACCACTTTACTGGGTAGTTGAGATAGGCAAATGGGCAATTTCTTGTACTCAATCTATAGAATAAATGGAGTTCTAAAGAAATAGCTATGAGTTAGGTCGACTGGAACAATGGAATTGGACGAAAATAGGACTCAAATTGGGCAAAATTGCCTATTTTAGCATTTAGGTCCCCTACCACAATTACTCTCTCACTTGACTCATAAGTTCCTAAACAATAGCTTAACATCTCCCAAAATCTCTCTCTCTCTCTCCTCTACACTCTTCTCTTCTCCAGTTGCATACACACTTACTATGACCCATTTTTCGCATCCGACTTTTATTTTAATCAACATAATCCTTGAATTTATAGATTTATATTCCCTCTTTTCTCTCCATAACTGATCCTTCAACATTATTGCTACCCCTTCCTTAGCTCTAACTCTCTCGGATACTCCTGACTTAATCCCATTTATTTCTCTCCACTGAAACTCCCCTACTCTCTTCCAGACAAAGTGCTATACAGTACTTGTAAATATAAAATATAATGAGCATGACTGGCAAGTAATACACATTTTTTACTTGGTCAGGAATGAGACATGATGATTTTGCATTGAGTGTAATACCCGTTGGTTTACGAGTCACTCTCTGAAACAGAGACAAGCAGATGGAAAGGCAGACACACACAGGAAGGCAGAATGACAGATAAGCAGAGCTAGACAGACAGATAAGCAGAGCTAGATAGACAGACAGACATGTTTGTGCATAACAGTGAAAACAAATCAAGCCAGGGTTCCCTGGAGCAGTTCACGATCATCAGTGCCACTCCACTGCTGAAATGTCAGCAGTTTATTGACACTCGTCATAAATGCTATGGTTCAAGGATTTTCATATATACTCCAGCAAGTCTAAAACATTGCTGAGACCTATAAATACTTTGTATATATTTCTAGACAATAGTAAGTGACCAAGGCAGGTGAAAATGTACACCTGTCAGTGTGATTGTGACTATTTGAGTACTATTTCAGTACCTAATATTAGTGTCAGAACAAAGACTGGCTATGAAATCACAAGTACTATTATAAATTGTAATTATCAGAACATAAAAATTATATAAATTAAAATAAAAATGAGAAAAAAAGGTATATCGGGAACACTTCTACAAGTGGCAGGACTTGATGTTGCCACAAGGTGAGCATCCAGTGCCAACTTCGTGGTCTTATATCTCGGTAACTACTGGTCCTAAATTTTTTTTGGGTCTTATAACACACAGAAAATTGCCCTCTTTAATTAAAAAAAAAAATTCAAAATATTAGGAGCTCTGGCAGACAGTGAAATTATCGGATACCATTTTCCTGTACCGGCTTTTATCTATTATTTTTCCTAAATTTACATTATCATCGATGAACATGAACAGTGTCAGTGTCGAGAAAATACCACAATTTTTCAACTGTCTTGTAGTGGGAACATTCTGTAAGATCACATAATAAGGGACAGACTACTGTACCTGATATATACTGTACTATAACTGTTAATAAAAGGCCAAGCTAATCATTAAGAGAAATACTGAATAATAACCTACCAATATACTGCACCCTAAGACTAACTTACTAAGTTATCAAGTGTCATTTTTTTTATTAACAAACACACTGTGGGTAATATGAAACATAAAAGATCAAAGTTTTTCTACTTACCCATCAGATTCTGGAGGTTTATTGTGAGGATTGAGATAAAGAGTTTGGAAGTTGGTTGAAAACAGAGCACCAAGTCCAAAGCCAGCTACAATTAAGCCATTGATCAGGCCTTTTTGCTGAGGATACCACTGAAAAATATATGTAATATAAGGAATAAATTTAAGAACAATTAAATCTTTTCACTGATGAAGATGGCACCCTAGGCAAGTTGAAAAATTACTTAAATGTCAGATGCATAACTAAGTTACCTAAATGTTTCTAACAGCAATAAAAGAATGAATAATGGAAGTTCTTTATTTCATCCAAAATAATTCTAACAAAGTGCTGTAGTTTTCTGAGAACAATAAATCTCGGCATAGGTAAAGGGACGCTACTGATTCAAAATATTAAAAAATATATTAAAAATATATTTTATTCATTTCATTTTCTATGTACTCTACATGCAGACATCTACATTAATTACTCCCTCAGATTTATTCATAATAAGGTTCAACCTACAATATTAACCCTTTCAGGGTCGCCAGGCCCTCTCAGAGACTTGTTCTCAGGGTCGCCCAAATTTCAAAAAAAAAAAGAAAAAAAAAATTTCTTATGAAAAGATAGAGAATCTTTTCCCGATCATAATGACACCAAAAGTAAGAAATTTTATGGAAAACTTACGGAATTCTGCTCTTGCGAAGTTAGCAGTCTGGACGATGCTTACGCATCGGCGATTTTGCCCACTTTGAGCTCTATTTTCTGCCAATTCCAGTGTACTAGTCAACAAAAATCATAACTATTTCGCTAGAACTCCATATTTTCTATCGAATGAGTACAAGAAACCACCCATTTACCGATTTCAACTATCCAATAAAGTGGTCAGAATTTAGCAATTTTGCCAATTTCACACAAATTTCAAAAGATGCCAATTTCCGAATAGGGTCCAAAATAAACAAGAAAGACATTCCTGGCACTAAAATGACAAGTTCTCTGTTCGTTAGTCACATCCCCAGGCCCCTCTTATATTTCTTTGGCTTTCCACTTTGAATTTTTATTCTTACAAAAAATAGAAGATTTACTGTTATGCAGACTACTGCATTAGAGTAGAAATGGTATAAATAATATCAGCACACTTGTGAAAGAATATTAGACTCACCAGTTGACGTGTATTGGGCGCTTGGCAAGATTTGTTTACTTTTGAACTTTGGTAAAAATTGAACATTTCTGCTACTTTGAGCTCAATTTCAAGGTACTTTTCATTGTAAAACCAGTAAAAATCATCTCAATTTCTGTAATATGTCTCCCATTCCATAAAATGAGATCAGAAAAACTAGAATACATCAATAAATACAATACGAAAATGCAGTGCAAATTCGCTGTTTTAATCCAAAAACACGGTCAGTTTTTTTGTTCTCATTACGCACTGTGTGCTGCAGGATTTTTTTTATACTGTGCATACTGACCACATAGACCCATTCTTTCATATGTAGGCCTACCAGCTTTCTCTCACTAGATTTGAGGGCACTAGAATTTAGGCGTACTAGTATGTCAAAAACCCTGGGGCGTAAGCCGTACTTGTACGGTCAAAACCCTCAAAGGGTTAAAAAGGCACTTTAACCCTTAAACTGTCCAAATGTAGATCTACATTCGCACGCGTAGCGCTCCAAACATAGATCTACGTTCGATTTTACATTGTTTCTTATGTAAAAAAAAAAGTAGATCTACATTCGGAGCACTACGCATGCAAACGTAGATCTACGTTTGGACAGTTAAAGGGTTAATTAAATTTAACACTTTAAAACCAAAACATGACAAATATATATATGTTATGGGGCTATAGGACCCAACATCAATTTATATAACTAAGCAGCAGTTACTCAAATATTTTTTTTTTTTTTATTATCACACCGGCCGATTCCCACCAAGGCAGGGTGGCCCGAAAAAGAAAAACTTTCACCATCATTCACTCCATCACTGTCTTGCCAGAAGGGTGCTTTACACTACAGTTTTTAAACTGCAACATTAACACCCCTCCTTCAGAGTGCAGGCACTGTACTTCCCATCTCCAGGACTCAAGTCCTGGAGTCAAGTCTCATAAACACGCTAAGATAACAGGGATATCTTGCTACTCCTACTTACACTTTGGTCACACTTCACAGACACGCACATGCATATATATATATACATACATCTAGGTTTTTCTCCTTTTTCTAAATAGCTCTTGTTCTTTTTTATTTCTTCTATTGTCCATGGGGAAGTGGAAAAGAATCTTTCCTCCGTAAGCCATGCGTGTCGTATGAGGCGACTAAAATGCCGGGAGCAATGGGCTAGTAACCCCTTCTCCTGTACACAATTACTAAAAAAGAGAAGAAGAAAAACTTTATAAAACTGGGTTGCTTACTCAAATGAAATACCTAATTATATTAAACTGCTGGGGACACAACTGCCTTAATTCTGTCATACGGGCAGATCACTCTTATGGAGAAAAGGCCAGTTGAGTCAAGCCCTGTTTTTTCAATATAAATAGGATGTACTATAAAGAAACACACAATTAAAATAAGTAAAGATTATAAAGTTTGTATTTATTTTTTAACTCTATACTATTTTAGTCATTATGAGCCAGTGTTTTTGACGTAGTATTTATACTTCAAAATTCTAACGGCTTCAAATCAAGCGAGAAAAAGCTGGTAGGCCAACATGTTAGAGAATGGGTCTGTGTGGTCATTGTGCACAGTATAAAAAAAAATCCTGCAGCACGCAGTGCAAAATGAGAAAAAAAGCCTCCAACCGTAACTTTGGATTAAAATACCGATTGTGAGGTGTATTTTCATATAGTATTTATAGGTGTATTCTTGTTTTCTTAGTCTCATTTAATAGAATGGAAGACATATTACAGAAATAGAGATGATTTTGATTGTTTTCATGATGAAAAGGATCTTGAAATTTAGCTCAAAGTAGCGGAAATGTTTGATTTTTGCCAATGTTGAAGAGTAAACAAATGACGTCATTGTCCAACAAGTGTCCAATTAGCCATTCTAATATGTAGTCATGAATGGGTTTACATTATTTATACAATTATTACAATAATGTTGTAGTCTGCATAACGGTAAATCTTCTATTTTTTTGTGTGAATAAAACTTCAAAATAGAAAGCAAGAGTAATATAAGAGGGGCCTGGAGACATGACTAATGAACAGAGAAATTGTTATTTTAGAGCCTGGAATGTCTTCGTTGTTCATTCTGGACCCTATTTTGAAATTGGCATCTTTTTTAATTTGCCTGAAATAGGCCAAATTGCCAATTTCTGACCACTTTATTGGGTAGTTGAAATTGGTAAATAGGCAGTTTCTTGTACTCAAACTTCTCCTTACCAACCTTAACAGGACACATGACCATAACACAAGACACAGATCTCTTCTTGATGTACCCCGTGTCCATATCACACTGTGTAAAAACTCTATGCACATAAAGGGCCCCAAAATATGGAATTCATTACCAGAAGATACTAAAGTAACCCAGTCTGAAAATCAATTTAAGACTCTTCTCAAAAGCCACTTAATCACCCTAGACTAAATGCTCAATACTCAGTACTTACATATTCAATGCGTATTCCCATATCATAATTTCAACAATTACTTTTGAACCTTTTATCCATTGTCGAAGGAATATAATTGAAGCATTGTTTCACAACCAACATTTTTTAATATATGAATATATCTTTTGTCTTATATAAATTAGATTCACTTATAACTAATAATCTAGTGTACAACTATTATATAATTATTAATCTACTGTACAACTATGATATAATTCTTAGTGTTAAATAGTCAGTAAGCCAATAATGTTAAGTTGGCCCATAATGCCTAGGCATCATAGAGGCTCTCTTTGCATTGCAACCCAAAAGTGTAAATGCATAATCTCAATGTACTATTTACAGAGACATAAATAAGTAAATAAATAAATAGAACAAATGGAGTTCTAAAGAAATAGCTATGAGTTTGGTCGACTGGAACAATGGAATTGGCCGAAAATAGGGCTCAGAGTGGTCGAAATTGCCGATGCGTAAATATCTCCGAGATCGCTAACTTCGCGTGAGCACAATTCCGTAAGTTTTCCATCAAATTTTGTACTTTTGGTGCCATTACCATCGAGAAAAGATTCTCTATAATTTCATATTTTTTTTTTTTGTTTAAATTCTTCAACACTGAGAGCAAGTTTGTGAGCAGGGGTCTCAACAGTCAAAGTTTGTGAGCAGAGATCTCAACAGTCAAAGTTTGTGAGCAGGGGTCTCAACAGTCAAAGTTTGTGAGCAGGGGTCTCAACAGTCAAAGTTTGTGAGCAGGGGTCTCAACAGTCAAAGTTTGTGAGCAGGGGTCTCAACAGTCAAAGTTTGTGAGCAGGGGTCTCAACAGTCAAAGTTTGTGAGCAGGGGTCTCAACAGTCAAAGTTTGTGAGCAGGGGTCTCAACAGTCAAAGGGTTAAAAGTAAAATATGGTGTAGCAATGAAAAAACAAAATGATTGTAGTAAGTAGTAAAAAAATTGGGCATAATGACATTCCTAGGCCTATACCTTGACAACAACCTGAATTTCAGCACCCATATCCAACACATAACCAAAAAAGTATCCAAAACAGTTGGGATCCTCTCCAAGATACTATCCTACGTGCCGCAAAATGCCCTTCTCATACTATACCACTCACTCATTTATCCATACCTCACCTATGCTATTTGTGCTTGGGGATCAACTGCAGCAACACACCTAAAGCCAATAATAACCCAACAAAAAGCTGAAGTAAGAATAATCACTAAATCCCATCCCTGGCAACACCCCCCCCCCCCAACTCTTCATAGATCTAGACTTGCTCCCTGTTCAGTACATCCACACTTACTACTGTGCAATCTACATTTACAGGACCTTAAACTCCAATATCAACCTTGACCTAAAACGCTTTCTTGATAGTTGTGACAGAACCCACAGGCATAACACCAGACACAAACATTCTCTACGACATTCCCCGTGTCCGACTAAATCTTTTCAAAAATTCAATGTATGTCAAAGGCCCTAAAATCGGAAACCCTACCTGAGAACTCTAGAATGCAGACCATTCATCACCTTCAAAAATTACCATTAGAAAACATCTTATCTCCCTGATACACCCCGTCAACTAACAACACGAATACCACCTGGTGGTTCACACTTACACTCACCCATTTGACCATAAACAGAAATATTAATCTCAATCTTAAAATAATGAATCCTGTGATACTCCAATACTGAAACTATGTACTGTGCCAAAACAAAAGCATTCACATTGCTAAACTCACAAACTAGTATTTAATCACTTAGCCATAATACCAACTTACCTCATAATTTGTAATATTTTAAAATTAAGAATTAAACTAAGTCTGCCCAAAATGCCTAGCCATGCTAGGTGTTCTAGTGGTATACTCTGTAATCATTATTTTACTACATGTAAACCACACAATAACCAAATTCTGTAAACTGAGCATTGTAATCCTTATAGAAAATAAACTTTGAATTTGAATTCTTTTGTTTATTGCTGTTGGGTAGATAGGAAGAGGCTAGCTGGCTCTCTCTCTCTCTCTCTCTCTCTCTGTTGTGGATGTGCTGACAACATGGCAAGACCTCCTCCACTCTTGCTTCTTGGCAAGATGCTAGTGCCCCAGAAGTAAGATTTTTTATTATTATTATTATTATCACACTGGCCGATTCCCACCAAGGCAGGGTGGCCCGAAAAAGAAAAACTTTCACCATCATTCACTCCATCACTGTCTTGCCAGAAGGGTGCTTTACACTATAGTTTTTAAACTGCAACATTAACACCCCTCCTTCAGAGTGCAGGCACTGTACTTCCCATCTCCAGGACTCAAGTCCGGCCTGCCGGTTTCCCTGAACCCCTTCATAAATGTTACTTTGCTCACACTCCAACAGCACGTCAAGTATTAAAAACCATTCATCTCCATTCACTCCTATCAAACACGCTCACGCACGCCTGCTGGAAGTCCCAAACCCCTCGCACACAAAACTCCTTTAAACCCCCTCCCAAACTTTCCTAGGCGACCCCTACCCCCCCTTCCTTCCATACAGACTGATTTCATCTTGAAGTCATTCTGTTTTGCTCCATTCTCTCTACATGTCCGAAACACCTCAACAACCCCTTCCTCAGCCCTTGGACAACAGTTTTGGTAAAACCCGCACCTCCTCCTAACTTCCAACTACGATTTCTCTGCATTATATTCCACCACCATTGCCCTCAGACATGACATATCCACAGCCTCGCCTTCTCCTGCTGCAACATTTATCACCCATGCTTCACACCCATATAAGAGCGTTGGTAAAACTATACTCTCATACATTCCCCTCTTTGCCTCCAAGGACAAAGTTCTTTGTCTCCACAGACTCCTAAGTGCACCACTCACTCTTTTCCCCTCATCAATTCTATGATTCACCTCATCCTTCATAGACCCATCCGCTGACACGTCCACTCCCAAATATCTGAATACATTCACCTCCTCCATACTCTCTCCCTCCAATCTGATATCCAATCTTTCATCACCTAATCTTTTTGTTATCCTCATAACCTTACTCTTTCCTGTATTCACTTTTAATTTTCTTCTTTTGCACACCCTACCAAATTCATCCACCAATCTCTGCAACTTCTCTTCAGAATCTCCCAAGAGCACAGTGTCATCAGCAAAGAGCAAAGATTTATACTTGAATATTGTGTAAGCATTAAACTCAGAGTGACTACAGTGTGTCAAAACACTGGGTTAAATTCATCAGGAGGGAAGGAGTACTAATTGTTTCAGATTTAACGCGGTTTGTGGGAGGAAAAAAATTTTTGAGCACGCGGTTGCACAAGGGATTGGCAGTGGGTTACACCACTGAGTCAAGGGTATAGACCTACCATCATCCCCTGCCACCCCCCAACACACCATCTCAGCATTCATACTTCATATGCGTCCAGTGTTACTTCTCTGCTACAAGCTAGTTGTGTTTGTGAATTGTGTTTTGATCTTTTAATTACCAGATCTTATATAGGTAGTAGGTTGGTAGACAGCAACCACCCAGGGAAGTACTACCGTCCTGCCAGATGACTGTGAAACAAAAACCTGTAATTGTTTTGCATGATGGTAGGATTGCTGGTTTCTTTTTCTGTCTCATAAACACGCTAAGATAACAGGGATATCTTGCTACTCCTACTAACACTTTGGTCACACTTCACAGACACGCACATGCATATATATATATACATACATCTAGGTTTTTCTCCTTTTTCTAAATAGCTCTTGTTCTTTTTTATTTCTTCTATTGTCCATGGGGAAGTGGAAAAGAATCTTTCCTCCGTAAGCCATGCGTGTGTATGAGGCGACTAAAATTGCCGGGAGCAATGGGCTAGTAACCCCTTCTCCTGTATACAATTACTAAAAAAGAGAAGAAAAAAAACTTTATAAAAACTGGGTTGCTTAAATGTGCGTGGATGTAGTGCGGATTGACAAGAAACAGATGATTGCTGATGTTATGAATGAAAAGAAGTTGGATGTCCTGGCCCTAAGCGAAACAAAGCTGAAGGGGGTAGGAGAGTTTCAGTGGGGGGAAATAATGGGATTAAATCTGGAGTATCTGAGAGAGTTAGAGCAAAGGAAGGGGTAGCAGTAATGTTAAATGATCAGTTATGGAAGGAGAAAAGAGAATATGAATGTGTAAATTCAAGAATTATGTGGATTAAAGTAAAGGTTGGATGCGAGAAGTGGGTCATAATAAGCGTGTATGCACCTGGAGAAGAGAGGAAAGCAGAGGAGAGAGAGAGATTTTGGGAGATGTTAAGTGAATGTATAGGAGCCTTTGAACCAAGTGAGAGAGTAATTGTGGTAGGGGACTTGAATGCTAAAGTAGGAGAAACTTTTAGAGAGGGTGGGTAGGTAAGTTTGGGGTGCCAGGTGTAAATGATAATGGGAGCCCTTTGATTGAACTTTGTATAGAAAGGGGTTTAGTTATAGGTAATACATATTTTAAGAAAAAGAGGATAAATAAGTATACACGATATGATGTAGGGCGAAAGACAGTAGTTTGTTGGATTTTGTATTGGTAGATAAAAGACTGTTGAGTAGACTTCAGGATGTACATGTTATAGAGGGGCCACAGATATATCAGATCACTTTCTAGTTGTAGCTACACTGAGAGTAAAAGGTAGATGGGATACAAGGAGAATAGAAGCATCAGGGAAGAGAGAGGTGAAGGTTTATAAACTAAAAGAGGAGGCAGTTAGGGTAAGATATAAACAGCTATTGGAGGATAGATGGGCTAATGAAAAGCATAGGCAATGGGGTCGAAGAGGTATGGGGTAGGTTTTAAAAATGTAGTGTTAGAGTGTTCAGCAGAAGTTTGTGGTTACAGGAAAGTGGGTGCAGGAGGGAAGAGGAGCGATTGGTGGAATGATGATGTAAAGAGAGTAGTAAGGGAGAAAAAGTTAGCATATGAGAAGTTTTTACAAAGTAGAAGTGATGCAAGGAGGGAAGAGTATATGGAGAAAAAGAGAGAGGTTAAGAGAGTGGTGAAGCAATGTAAAAAGAGAGCAATGAGAGAGTGGGTGAGATGTTATCAACAAATTTTGTTGAAAATAAGAAAAAGTTTTGGAGTGAGATTAACAAGTTAAGAAAGCCTAGAGAACAAATGGATTTGTCAGTTAAAAATAGGAGAGGAGAGTTATTAAATGGAGAGTTAGAGGTATTGGGAAGATGGAAGGAATATTTTGAGGAATTGTTAAATGTTGATGAAGATAGGGAAGCTGTGATTTCGTGTATAGGGCAAGGAGGAATAACATCTTGTAGGAGTGAGGAAGAGCCAGTTGTGAGTGTGGGGGAAGTTCGTGAGGCAGTAGGTAAAATGAAAGGGGGTAAGGCAGCCGGGATTGATGGGATAAAAATAGAAATGTTAAAAGCAGGTGGGGATTAGTTTTGAGTGGTTGGTGCAATTGTTTAATAAATGTATGGAAGAGGGTAAGGTACCTAGGGATTGGCAGAGAGCATGCATAGTTCCTTTGTATAAAGGCATGCATGCATAGTTCCTTTGTATAAAGGCAAAGGGGATAAAAGAAATGCAAAAATTATAGGGGGGTAAGTCCCGTTGAGTGACCTGGTAAAGTGTATGGTAGAGTTATAATTGAAAGAATTAAGAGTAAAAACGGAGAATAGGATAGCAGATGAACAAGGAGGCTTTAGAAAGGGAGGGGGTGTGTGGACCAGGTGTTTACAGTGAAACATATAAGGAACAGTATTTAGATAAGGAAAGGGCTTTGGGATTTATGGATTTTTTAAAAAACGTATGCAGGGGGTGGGGGGCAAAACCTTTTTTTTTCCACTTAAAAATGCATCAAACACTAGATAACAATTTACACTAACATATATTATGTTAGCAATAAAACCCGGGATAAAAAAACAAAAAAAAAATCAATCACACATAGTGCCCTTACTTACCTTAAAAATATTTAATCTTAATCTAGGGTGAGAAAAGTGTATTCATTGTAAGAAAAAAAGTGGGGTATGTAGGTAAAGCAGGCTCCCAAACCAGACCACCCCCCCACACTATATTCTATGATATTTAAGCACCTAGAGCGATAAAATGTATTAAGTTAAATCATTATTCCCTTAAAATATAAGGTGAGAGGGTAGATTATTGTAAAAAATCAAGTGTGGTATGTAGGGTTTAGTCAGAGGCTACCATACCAGAGAGAAAGAATGATGCAGAGAGAGGACAGGGCAGATTTATGAAAACAAACAGGCAAAGGGAAATTTTTTGTAAAACAGTATACACGTCTGGTTTGTGTACAATTAATTGTGTACGGGTTTGTCTCTACATTGATAGGGTAGAAAAAATAAAGAAGAACCCCCCATTCTCATGTAACACATTTGAAAAAAATATTTCTGAGGAAGGCTGGAAGAAAGTCACCGATTTTTTTGGGTTTATCCTGGGTTCTCTACACATATGTTTTTATGTATTATTTATGTTGGGTTTTATTATATAATTTTGAAAAAAAAAAAACGGTGGATTAATGAAAATGTGTATATTAAGTAATTTTGGGAAGGAATGTCAGGAGAATTGATAGGAACAGTGTATAAAAAAAGTGAATGCCAACGAATTTCCCTGTATAGAAAAAACAATGTTACCTACTGAGGCGCGGACCCAGTCTAGCCTTATACATGCCATATGGTTACACTTTCTCTTCGGTACTCTGCCTTGACAAAAAAATGAAAGTAGATGAAAAAACCCAGAACAAAAAAGTAAGATTCCCTGGGGATGGGGACAAAAGAACCCCCCCTGTAGGCCCGGATGAATTACAGCAGTTGGTTGCTGAATGTTGAAGAAGAGTAAAAAACTGAAACTAAAACATGTTTAAAATTGCTCACAAACAGGGCCAGAATTCTTCTGTCAATTTTTTCAAGGTTGGGAACCAAAGCAATATAGTATAGGGGGAGAGAGCACAACTTTGTAGTACCCACTTTTATGGCCAGGCATCAAACCCTTTTATTTTACAGCTAAAGGAAGGAACAGACTACCCCCCTGCCAAAACCAGTGAAGCATAACCGTTCAAGAAGACTGCCAAAAGTGTTGATAATGAAGCTACAGAAAGGGAGGGGAATGATTTCTATTTTTTAGCAAAAAGTGTAAAAATTTTTCCTTTTCCTATAAAGACCCCGTATTTTAGTAGTCTTAATGCCCCGTGTAGTAGATATCTTTTTTGTATGATAATAAGATGTTTTTTTCATTTTAAATAATAAAAAATTTATAACCTTTAGTAAAAATTTAAAAAGGTAAAAGGACCCCAAGGGAAAAAAGTACTTGTCGACTTTTTGGGTTATCCCCCGGTTTCTACACATATGCGAAAGTTGATAATTTTATTAACGTATTTGTGTATACCTGAATAAATTTTCTTTTTTTAATTCTTAACAACATTTTTGATACACCGAGTCAGACGCGTAAACAAACAAACTGAACAGGGGGGTGGACGATCATCGGTCAGGGGAAATAGACGGGATTAATCTGTCCGTTTTAGTTCATTTTGTACATTGTTTAAAGTTGTGAAACTTTTAAAAGGTAGATGGGATACAAGGAGAATAGAAGCATCAGGGAAGAGAGAGGTGAAGGTTTATAAACTAAAAGAGGAGGCAGTTAGGGTAAGATATAAACAGCTATTGGAGGATAGATGGGCTAATGAGAGCATAGGCAATGGGGTCGAAGAGGTATGGGGTAGGTTTAAAAATGTAGTGTTAGAGTGTTCAGCAGAAGTTTGTGGTTACAGGAAAGTGGGTGCAGGAGGGAAGAGGAGCGATTGGTGGAATGATGATGTAAAGAGAGTAGTAAGGGAGAAAAAGTTAGCATATGAGAAGTTTTTACAAAGTAGAAGTGATGCAAGGAGGGAAGAGTATATGGAGAAAAAGAGAGAAGTTAAGAGAGTGGTGAAGCAATGTAAAAAGAGAGCAATGAGAGAGTGGGTGAGATGTTATCAACAAATTTTGTTGAAAATAAGAAAAAGTTTTGGAGTGAGATTAACAAGTTAAGAAAGCCTAGAGAAACAAATGGATTTGTCAGTTAAAAATAGGAGAGGAGAGTTATTAAATGGAGAGTTAGAGGTATTGGGAAGATGGAAGGAATATTTTGAGGAATTGTTAAATGTTGATGAAGATAGGGAAGCTGTGATTTCGTGTATAGGGCAAGGAGGAATAACATCTTGTAGGAGTGAGGAAGAGCCAGTTGTGAGTGTGGGGAAGTTCGTGAGGCAGTAGGTAAAATGAAAGGGGGTAAGGCAGCCGGGGTTGATGGATAAAGATAGAAATGTTAAAAGCAGGTGGGGATATAGTTTTGGAGTGGTTGGTGCAATTATTTAATAAATGTATGGAAGAGGGTAAGGTACCTAGGGATTGGCAGAGAGCATGCATAGTTCCTTTGTATAAAGGCAAAGGGGATAAAAGAGAGTGCAAAAATTATAGGGGGATAAGTCTGTTGAGTGTACCTGGTAAAGTGTATGGTAGAGTTATAATTGAAAGAATTAAGAGTAAGACGGAGAATAGGATAGCAGATGAACAAGGAGGCTTTAGGAAAGGTAGGGGGTGTGTGGACCAGGTGTTTACAGTGAAACATATAAGTGAACAGTATTTAGATAAGGCTAAAGAGGTCTTTGTGGCATTTATGGATTTGGAAAAGGCGTATGACAGGGTGGATAGGGGGGCAATGTGGCAGATGTTGCAAGTGTATGGTGTAGGAGGTAGGTTACTGAAAACAGTGAAGAGTTTTTACGAGGATAGTGAGGCTCAAGTTAGAGTATGTAGGAAAGAGGGAAAAATTTTTTCCCAGTGAAAGTAGGCCTTAGACAAGGATGTGTGATGTCACCGTGGTTGTTTAATATATTTATAGATGGGGTTGTAAGAGAAGTAAATGCGAGGGTCTTGGCAAGAGGCGTGGAGTTAAAAGATAAAGAATCACACACAAAGTGGGAGTTGTCACAGCTGCTCTTTGCTGATGACACTGTGCTCTTGGGAGATTCTGAAGAGAAGTTGCAGAGATTGGTGGATGAATTTGGTAGGGTGTGCAAAAGAAGAAAATTAAAGGTGAATACAGGAAAGAGTAAGGTTATGAGGATAACAAAAAGATTAGGTGATGAAAGATTGAATATCAGATTGGAGGGAGAGAGTATGGAGGAGGTGAACGTATTCAGATATTTGGGAGTGGACGTGTCAGCGGATGGGTCTATGAAAGATGAGGTGAATCATAGAATTGATGAGGGAAAAAGAGTGAGTGGTGCACTTAGGAGTCTGTGGAGACAAAGAACTTTGTCCTTGGAGGCAAAGAGGGGAATGTATGAGAGTATAGTTTTACCAACGCTCTTATATGGGTGTGAAGCGTGGGTGATGAATGTTGCAGCGAGGAGAAGGCTGGAGGCAGTGGAGATGTCATGTCTGAGGGCAATGTGTGGTGTGAATATAATGCAGAGAATTCGTAGTTTGGAAGTTAGGAGGAGGTGCGGGATTACCAAAACTATTGTCCAGAGGGCTGAGGAAGGGTTGTTGAGGTGGTTCGGACATGTAGAGAGAATGGAGCGAAACAGAATGACTTCAAGAGTGTATCAGTCTGTAGTGGAAGGAAGGCGGGGTAGGGGTCGGCCTAGGAAGGGTTGGAGGGAGGGGGTAAAGGAGGTTTTGTGTGCGAGGGGCTTGGACTTCCAGCAGGCATGCGTGAGCGTGTTTGATAGGAGTGAATGGAGACAAATGGTTTTTAATACTTGACGTGTGTTGGAGTGTGAGCAAAGTAACATTTATGAAGGGATTCAGGGAACCTGGCAGGCCGGACTTGAGTCCTGGAGATGGGAATGTACAGTGCCTGCATCTGAAGGAGGGGTGTTAATGTTGCAGTTTAAAAATTGTAGTGTAAAGCACCCTTCTGGCAAAAACAGTGATGGAGTGAATGATGGTGAAAGTTTTTCTTTTCGGGCCACCCTGCCTTGGTGGGAATCGGCCGGTTTTGATAATAAAAATTTTAATAATTAAATCACGAAACAAATACTCTTACACTGTGTACAAGTTATAACAGAATTATAGCTATAAAGTGAAGCATACGAAAGGAATATTTTTCTACAGTTATCCCTAGTAACAGTGACGGGCTAGAGAAAACGTAATTCTTCCCACACTTCTACAAACCGTTTTGGTAAACATCTCATATATATTTGTATAAATTTTTATACTGTGGGGGCATGTATCCTGTTTGTGTGTTACATAATGTGTTTCTTATATAATTTTGAAAAAATATCATAGATAGATTAAGGGAAATGTCTATATTAACGTAATATGCGACATTAATGCGCCCAAGAGATTATTATTATTATTATTATTATTTTATTATTATTATTATTATTATTATTTATTGCATCAAGAGTAGAGAGACTCTTAGTGATTTTTAATGTGTACCTACATGCCAGCACAGGTGGTAAGTTTATTTAGGTACAGGTGTACACAAGTTTAATTATCAAGTACAATACATATAAAATATACAATAACTTTAAAACACTTGAAATTTTGGAAAGTTTCCAGACATAATAAGGAGATGTGCTCAGGGAGAATGTAAACAAACTCGGGGGGCCGCTGTGTCCGTATTAGAAAGACAGGTGGGGGAGCCGTTATAAACGAGTTTTGGTCATAATTTGAAATGTCCGTATTAGCGGAACGCCGGGAAAGCGAAACCCCAAAAAACCCGGGGCCCCCCATTTAAATTTAACCCAAACAAAACCCAAAAACATCGCTAATTATTTTTTTATTATCTGACCTAAAAGGTTTTTTAATTTTCTGCCAATTCATAAAATATTACCACCTGAACCATTACTTATAATATGGGATTTTGTCCCAAAAATTTCAAGATTATTTACGGAACCCTACTCCCCCTTTATTTAACCTCACATCTCACATCTGAAATTAAGTTTAATCCTTTCAGGGCCCAAGAAACCCCTCTCCCAAACCGTTCTCGGGTTTGGAAAATTTTTCAAAAAAAAAAAATTTTTTTTTTATGAAAAGATGCTTTTTTTTTCTAAATTTTATAGGCAAAAAAAATTTTTCCCATCAAAAACTTACTTAGATAGGAAAGGGGTTTAAGTTGACAAAATTTAAAACCCCATACGGCAACATCCCGACGCCCGGGCACCAGGTAATAATTAATTTTTTTTCTTTCTTTTTTTTTTTTAAATTTTTTAATTTTTTTTTTTTTTTCAAATAACTTTTATTTGGGCCCCTGAGACCAAAATAAAGACTATTTTTGGGAAAATATTCACTTTTTGTTAAAACTATACCCAAAAAACAAAACACAAACCCTTTGGGTGTCTTTTAAAATTTTTTACAAAACATGTTTACCCCAAACCAACCAAAAAAAAAAATTTTTGTTTTTTACTATTTTTCCCATCAAAATACATACCCCATTAAAGTCACTGGGCACTTCCCAGAACGGGTACTGCTTTCCCGAAAAACTCGTATTGATGCCTGTCAACCAAACCCTCCCTTCCCCCCACCCCCCCAAACCCCCATGGAAATAAGTCACTGTCTGAAAATTTTTTAGTTTTTTCCCAGGTTTGATGGGCTACTTCCTTTCTTTCCCCCCTCCTCCTTCCCTTCCATCCCCTTTTTTCCCCTTTCCCTTTCCCCCCTTCCCCCTTTATCTCTTCCCTTTCTTCCTTCCTCTCATCTCTTCCTTCTTTCCTCGCTTTCTTCTACCTTCCTTCCTTCCTTCCTTCTACCTTCCTTCCTTCCTTCCTTCAGGTTGGTTTCCTGGGCATTGCTTTCAGTCACAAACTCCTCAAAACCATGAAATTCATCTTCACTGACACTTCCATCTGTGTTTGAACTGTCACTTGGGAACAAAAAAACCCCAATTAGCCGAGGAGTAAAGAGTTTCTTACCACTGGACATGGTGAACAAGGTGTAATAAAATGGCTTTCCCACAATGCACCACTGGCTCCCTGATTTTTTTATACCGCGCACACTGACCATGGAGACCCATTCTCTCACATCCAGGACTACCAGCCTTTTCCTGCTTGATTTGAGGACACTAGAATTTATGTGTACTAGTACGGCTCCAACCCTGGCACATAAGCCGTACTAGTACGGCACCAACCCTGAAAGGGTTAAATAAGATTGCAAAACAGTTAACCACTACTTCTTGTCTAGTTTTAAGTATAGTTACTATGCACTTATTATCTTGTCTTGTTTTAATTAGTTACTATGTATTAGGATTAGTCTGCCCAAAATGCCCTGGCATGATAATGACTTTGTACTTAGCAAATCAAAATTGTAATTACACAATGTAACCTTTACTAAGAAATAAACTTTATCTTATCTTGTTTCAGCTAGACCAAGGTGATATTTCTCCACAAAAGTTTGCACCTCATTCCACTTTGCATAAATGTCCTTAATCACTGAAGAAGGTACCTTCTTCCCTCTCTCTTCCTCCAATTCTGAAGCAATTTCCTCAGTTGTGGTCTGTTGCTATTCCAGATGAAGGTCTTGCAGCTCTTCAGTGGCTAGCTCTTCCCTGTGGTCATCCACTAACTCTTCCACATCCTCACCACTAACCTCTAATCCCATGGACTTCCTCAAAGACACAATACATTTCACAACAGGAGTAGGGTCCTCAGGGTCAGCCCCAAACCCTTCAAAATTCTTCTCTTGGACACATTCTGGCCACAATTTTCTCCAAACAGAGTTCAAAGTCCTGGAAGTCACTCTCTGCCAAGCCTTACCTATAAGGTTTGGCATAATTTTATGTAGGATATTTTATGGAGGATATTGAAGTGTTTCCTCCAGAACTCCAAGGTCACTTCAAAGCACCTTTGAAACACTGCTTTCGTGTAAAGTTTTTTGAAGTTAGAAATGACCTACTGGTCCATGGGCTGGATGAGAGGAGTGGTGTTGGGAAGGCAAGAACTAAACTGTTATAAAACTGAAGTCCCTAAACAATTGGTCTTCCAAGTCTGGAGGATGAGCAGGAGCATTGTCCAGTACCAGGAGGCACTTGAGTGGCAATATATTTTCCAGGAGGTATTTTTTCACACTTAGGCCAAACACATCATGGATCCACTCTTTGAAAATTTGCCTTGTGACCTATGGCTTATTATTAGCTTTCTACTTCACACACAATTTACTCTTGACAACACTGTTTTTCTTGAAGACTCTGGGATTTTCAGAGTGATACATCAGTAAAGGCTTCACATTGAAAACCCCACTAGTATTACCACAGAACAAAAGAGTAAGCCTGTCTTTCATAGGCTTGTGTCCTGGCAGTGTCTTTGCCTCCTGCGTGATGTAGGTCCTCTTTGGCATTTTCTTCCAAAAGAGGCCTGTTTCATCACAAGTGAACACTTGTTGGGGGAGGAATCCTTTAGCCTCTATGTACTCCTTGAATTCATGCACAAATTTTTTACCTGCATATTTGTCAGAAATTGCAGACTCGCCATGGCTTACAACACTGTGTATGCCACTATGCTTCTTAAATCTCTCAAACCAGCCTTTGCTAGTCTTAAATTCACTAACAGCAGCACTCGTTCCAGGCATTTTCTTTATGAGATCAGCATGCAACTACCTTGCCTTTTCACATATGATCAACTCCACATCGCTATCTCCCACTCATTGTTTTTCGGTGATCCACAAGAACAATTTATTTATTTATTTTATTTATTTATTTATTATTATTTGGACATGATACATACCATACCACAGGCGGGATTGAACCCGCGGTCACAGAGTCTCAAAACTCCAAGACCGTTGCGTTAGCCACTGGACCAGCTAGCGACGGTCTGGAGTTTTGAGACTCTCTGACCGCAGGTTCAATCCCGCCCGTGGTATGGTTTGTTTGCAATCGTGTCATTACGATTTCGTACATGTTGTTCAAAAGAAATGCAGTGGTTGAGTGTACATGCCAAAAGCTCCTTGTATGCAGAGCATTGTGGGCAGGCTTAAAATTAACTTAAGATTAACTAAGCAATGATATATTCAGTAGTAAAAATTACAGTAAACAAATTATAACATGAAGTGTGGTGCACACTGACCACACAGACCCATTCTCTCACATGTGGGCCTACCAGCTTTCTCCTGCTTGATTTGAAGCCCCTAGAATTTAAGCGTATTAATATGTCCAAAACACTGGCTCGTAAGATGTATATATATGAAAATAAGTGGTATAAAATACCGACACAATGGAAACATAAACACATATGCAGTTTAATGTGATCCTTTATTGACAACGTTTCACCCACACAGTGGGCTTTTTCAAGTCACAAACAGATCTACCTGGGGTGGAAGGTACGTGAGTATTTATAGTCAGGTTCAGAATGTTGAGGTCAGGTGGAGAATGCTGCATCTGATGATCTACCAGGTGGGGTTATAGAGTCTAAAATCTTGGGTAGCTTGGAAAAGGTATTGGATAAGTTGTGAGCAGACCTTCTGCAGTGTTCTATGTTCTTATGTGGGATAGTGATGAAGAAGTTTCTTGGCAAGTGGTTCAGCTATGTTATAGAAGCCATTATTCTGATTGAAATTGTTGGTTATAGAGATAAGCGATGATTCCAGATAAGAGATGATTCCCACCCGGTAGATCATCAGATGCAGCATTCTCCACCTGACCTCAACATTCTGAACCTGACTATAAATACTCACGTACCTTCCACCCCAGGTAGATCTGTTTGTGACTTGAAAAAGCCCACTGTGTGGGCGAAACATTGCCAATAAAGGATCACATTAACTGCATATGTGTTTATGTTTCCAGGAGGGGAGAGTGTTGAACCTATTGTTTAGAAGGGGAATCCCCCTCCATTAGGACTTGAGGTAGCAAGTCCTTTTCCGGGGTTACTTCCCTTCTTCTTTTAATGCCACTAGGACCAACTTGAGAGTCACTGGACTTCTGTCGCACAACATATCTGTCCATAGAGGCCTGTATCTCTCGTTCCTTTATGACTTTCCTAAAGTGGTTCACAACATTGTCAGTGTAATAGTCACCAGCACGGCTTGCAATAGCTGTGTTAGGGTGATTTTCATCCATAAAGGTTTGCAGTTCAACCCACTGTGCACACATCTCCTTAATTTTTGAAGTAGGCACAATGGATTCCACAACTGGCATAGGCTTCTCAGGGTTAGCCCCAAACCCTTCAAAATCTTTCTTAATTTCCATACTAATTCTCACCCTTTTTACCACAGGGATGGCACTAGAAGCTTTCTTGGGGCCCATGGTGACTTATTTTGCAGAAACAAGCACCAAAAACAGTGATAATATGGATAATATGGAATGTACCGAATGTATCCTTAGATGCGCGCACACTGGCTGGCTTGTAAACACTGGCACACACGGGGCAGTTCAGGCCACACGTGGACACGTCTCGTACGAATCGTATCGCATACCGGGTTTTGTAAAGGGAACCGAGGCAAGTTTTTTGCAATATAATGCACCGGATACCGGATTTATCAGATACCGATAGCATCGTGAACCGGGGGTCCTCTCTGTACAGGAGAAGGGGTTACTAACCCTTGCTCCCGGCATTTTAGTCGCCTCTTACAACACGCATAGTTTACGGAGGAAGAATTCTGTTCCACTTCCCCATGGAGATAAGAGGAAATTGACAAGAACAAGAACTAGAAAGAAAATAGAAGAAAACCCAGAGGGGTATGTATATATATGCTTGTACAGTAGGGTCCCACTTTATGGCGTTTCACTTAACGGCGTTCCGCTAATACGGTCATTTCACATTATGACCAAAACTCGCTATACAGCTCCCCCCACCTGACTTTCTAATACAGTCACCTCGCCCAACCCGGTTTGTTTACATTCTCCGTGAGATCCATAAGCACTAAGTCTCTCCATTATGTCTGGAAACTCCAAAATTTCATGTGTTTTTAAAAGTTATTTCATATTTTATATATACTTTGATAATTATACTTATGTATACCTGTACCTAAATAAACTTACAAACTGTGCGCTGGCATGCAGGTACACAATTAAAATCAGTAAGAGTGTCTTATATCTCAAGACATCATATTACTAATGATAATAATAATAATAATCACCAAGTCTCATTTAAATGTTGTATATTACGTTATTATATACATTTTCATTAATCTAACTACGATATTTTCAAAATTATATAATAAACACGATGCATAACATATATGATAAATACACCACAGAGTGGAATAAATAAACATAAACATGAGATGTGATAGGCAGACGACTTGCACAAGTGATGCCATATTAGAAATGATAATAATAATAATAATCACCGAGTCTCATTAAATGTCGTATATTATGTTAATATACACATTTTCATTAACCCATCCATGATATTTTTTCAAAATTTTATAATAAACACGATACATAACATATAAAGATGATAAATAAAACCCACAATAGAATAAATAAACATAAATATGAGATGTCGTAGCCAGATAACCTGTACAAATGACACCAAGAATAACATTTTCTCTAATCTAACATCAGGGGCTAAAGTGTAATAAGTTCACTTTTTGCCATTAAAATACTCCTGGTGGTATTGACTACCTCAGGTGCTACTGATTTTGCTTTTAATACATTCTTTTATTATTATATTCATTAGCTCCTTTATTTTATCTATAAATAGCTACTGTAGTTCATAAACTCACTTGTTAAAATAATTAAGGTGCTATTAAGTGCTTAAGTGTATAACTGAATTATCTACTCTGTAATAATCCCTTTTTCTTTCACATTTTTACGAGTTTTACATTAATCATGGAGTCTTAGTCATAAGTCTAGTTGTAGATTCAATATAAATCTTATATAATTTTACTCAGAAAATCTAGTTTATAAAATTACTCTCATCCTATGATTACAGGCATAGATCCTGATGTAAACGTTTTACAAAATGAATCACACGAATCAACCAGTAACTGTAATTACTACACAGCAGACCAAGCAAAGACATTACTCAGTGCAAACAACAACATAACCATCTTTAACTACAATGTCAGATCCTTAACCCTTTGAGGGTCGACAGGCCCTCTCCGAGACTAGTTCTCAGGGTCGGCCAAATTTAAAAAAAAAAAATTTATTGTTTCCTATGAAAAGATAGAGAATCTTTTCCCGATCATAATGACACCAAAAGTATGAAATCTGATTGAAAACTTACGGAATTTTGCTCTCGCGAAGTTAGCGGTCTTGACGATGTTTATGCATCGGCCATTTTGCCCACTTTGAGCCCTATTTTCAGCCAATTTCAGTGTACTAGTCGACAAAAATCATAACTATTTCTCTAGAACTCCGCTTTTTCTATTGAATGAGTACAAGAAACCACCCAATTACTGATTTCAACTATCCAATACAGTGGTCAGAATTTAGCAATTTTGCCAATTTCACACAAATTTCAAAATATGCCAATTTCCAAATAGGGTCCAGAATAAACAAGAAAGACACTCCTGGCACTAAAATAACAAGTTCTCTGTTCGTTAGTCACATCCCCAGGCCCCTCTTATATTTCTTTGGCTTTCCACCTTCAATTTTTATTCTTACAAAAAATAGAAGATTTACTGTTATGCAGACTGCTGCATTAGTGTAGAAATGGTATAAATAATATCAATGCTCTTGTGAAAGAATATTAGACTCACCAGTTGATGTGTATTGGACGCTTGGCATGATTTGTTTACTTTTGAACTTTGGTAAAAATCGAACATTTCTGCTACTTTGAGCTCAATTTCAAGGTACTTTTCATTGTAAAACCAGTCAAAATCATCTCAATTTCTGTAATATGTCTTCCATTCTATAAAATGAGACCAAGAAAACTAGAATACAACAATAAATACCATATGAAAATACAGTGCAAAGTCGCTGTTTTATTCCAAAAACACGGTCAAAGTTTTTTTTTTCTCATTATGCACTGTGTGCTGTAGGATTTTTTTTTATACTGTGCACAATGACCACATAGACCCATTCTTTCATAAGTATGCCTACCAGCTTTCTCCCACTAGATTTGAGGGCGCTAGAATTTAGCCTTACTAGTACGTCAAAAACCCTGGGTCGTAAGCCATATTAGTATGGCCGAAACCCTCAAAGGGAAAATGAAACATTATGATGACCTCACAGCATTACTCAATTCTCTTCATTCCAATATATCAATCATCACACTCACAGAAACCTGGCTTAAGCCTGATATAACAAATTTCTATACCATTCCTGGCTACATGGCCATACACAACTGTAGAACAGACCAGTAAGACTGTAGGCATACTATCAAAGATAAGGTACTATGTTCCACAATCAGCTCTCCTGGCACTGTACCATTCACTCATATACCTTTATCTTACATATGGAATTTGTGCATGGGGATCAACAACATCCAATCACCTAAAACCTCTAATAACCCAGCAAAAGGCAGCAGTAAGAATGATAACAAATTCCCACTCCCAGCCAGCATACTCCACCAATTTTCAAAAGTCTGAATCTGCTCACGTTAAGAACATCCATACTTATTCATGTGCCTACTACATACACAGAACAATACATCCAAATATAAACCCCCCACTCAAACTTCTCCTCACCAACCTAAACAGGACACATGACCACAACACAAGACACAGATCTCTTTTTGAATACCTCGTGTCCATATCACACTGTGTAAAAACTCTATGCACATAAAGGGCCCCAAAATATGGAATTCATTACCAGAAGATATTAAAGTAACCCAGTCTGAAAATCAATTTAAGACTCTTCTCAAAAGCCACTTAATCACCCTAGACTAAATGCTAAATACTCAGTACACACTTACTCACCTATGTACTCCCACATCATAACTGAAACAATCACACTGAACCTTTCATCCATTGTTGACAGGAATATAATTGAATCATTGTTTTCACAAAAGCATTTTAGAATATAAATATATCTTTGTATTATACAAATTTTGATTCACTTATAATTAATATTCTACTGCACAACTATGAAATAATTACTATCCTACTGTACAACTATGATATACTCCTTAGTATTAAGTAGACTGTAAGCCAGTAATGTCAAGTTTGCCCATAATGCCTAGGTATAATAGAGGCTCTCTTTGCATTGCAACCCACTATCGTAAATACAAAATCTCAATGTACTGTTTGCAAAGACATAAAATAAATAAATAAATAAATAAATAAATAAATAAATAAATAAATAAATAAATAAATAAATAAATACTACTCAAATCAACTCGAATGTATCAATAAATCTTGCACAAGGGACGAACATGGAGAATATATCATAGCCAAATTTAAATCAAAAGACCTGCAAAAACCCCTCACAATTATAAACATCTACAAAGTACCACAGGCAAACATTTATCACTTTAGTGAAAAACTAGAAAACATGATTACTAATGCACACAATAAAAAAGACCACCTACTATTAACAGGAGATTTAACATAAACAAAACTACACGCCCAGACCCACAAGTAACCAAATTCAAAAAAACCAATGAGTAACCCCTGTTGTCCCCAGCAATATCAAAACCCTACAAGAATCTACAGACAAGCATCTTTTTTAAAGACCAAATCGGGACAAACACCTTTTCCCCTTTAAAATCGGGCATAATCACAGACAACACACAGCCACTACCCAACCTTTCTCAAACTAACTGGGCAAACTGCCCCAAGACATTTACTAAAGTAACCTTTAGACTACATAATGGGGCAGCAGTAACAACTTTTTTAGCAGCTATGAATAAAAACGATTGGCAAAATGAGATCGAAACATATACAGAATGAATGAATGATAAAGGGGAATTTTTTAAAAAAAACCCCAAAGCCCTATAACAGGATTGCCCCCAAAAAACAAAAAAATCACAGCAAAGAGATGAAAAATCCCCGGGTAACACCAAGCATCCTAAATCCATTAACACAAACACAAATAAAAACAGTAAGAATGGGTCAAATAATAAGAAAAGTCGAAAAGTTTCTCGCAGCACTTACCAGCCTGATAAGAAGGTAAAAAAAATTTTTATTATAAAAAAATTACATAACATCAAGGGGATATGAAAAAACCTGGGGAAAATCTATCTGAAATTCTTGGGAAATAAAAAGTTATCCAAAAACAAAGCAATCAAACTAACAAAATCAATGAACCCCCTCAACCCCCCAAAAAAAACAGCAAACAGACTTAATGTTTTCTTTTCCCCCCATAGGAAAAAACTAGCAAACAAATACCAAGCACAAACACCCCGTCCACAACTACCTCATAGGGACCTACCCAATACCCATTTTTGGCTCCAACCAACCCTTAAAGTTTCCCCATCATAAAACCCTTAAAAAAAAGGGAGGAGACATAAACAACTTGCCTGCTTTTTTGTACAAAAAAGCTTCTCAAGTATTGACCAATTTCGCACGCTTTAAAAAAAATCCCTTGAATCATCTACCTTCCCAAAAATCCTCAAATACGAGGTCCTGATCCATAAAAGGGGGTGACCAAGCGACTTGAATAACTATAACCAATATCAACTTACCACTGCTCTCTAAAAAATTTGAAAAATTTAATTCAAACGGTCTATTTCCCACCTCGTTTTCACACAACTATTTAACCTTTTGGGGGCAAGGGTTTGGTTTTTAGGGGGAAAAAAAAAAAAAAAAATTATTTTTTTTTATAAAAAGGAAACTTTTCCGCATAAAAAAAAAAAGTTTGAAATTATGAAATTTGGAAAGCTTCCGTAACCCCGATTCCATACAGTGGTCAAATTTAGCAATTTTGCCAATTTCACAAAATTTCAAAAGATGCAAATTTCGGAATAGGGTCAGAATAAACAAAAAACCATTCCTGCACTAAAATGACTTTTTCCTCTAGCATTAGTCAGTCCAAGTCCCTCTTATATTCTTTGCTTTCCCACTTTGAATTTTATTTTCACAAAAAATATAAGATTAACGTTATGCAAAATACTGCATTATGTAAAAAATGGTATAAATTTTATGGTGCACTTGTGAATGAATAAGACTCACATTTTTAAAGTGAAAATTGCACGCTTGGCACATTTGTTACTTTTGAAGTTTGGTAAAAATCGAACATTTCGCTCTTGACTCAATTCAAGGAAACCTTCTTTGTAAAACCAGTCAAATCATCTAAAAATTCTGTAATATGTCTTCCATTCTATAAAATGAGCCAAGAAAACTAGAATACAACAATAAATACCATAGGGAAAATACCACTGCAAAGCGCTGATTATTAAAAAAAAAATGGTCAAAGTTTTTTTTTTTCATTATGCCTGTTGCTCCCCAGGTTTTTTTTAGAACTTGCACATTTGAACCACATAGCCATTCTTTCATATGAAGGCTACCACTTCTCTCACTAGATTTGGGGGCCGCTAGAATTTATGAGTACTAGTACGTCAAAAACCCTACGCTTTTAAAACGACTAGTACGACGAAAACCCTCAAAGGGTTAACCCCCTTTTTCCTTTTTGGATTCAGGAATAATAAAAGCGCAAATGATGCTATCATACACATTCTAAAAACTAATATATACCGCATTTGAAAAGAAAGAAGTCCCGCTGGGAATTTTCATTGATTATGTAAAGCTTTCGATACAGTCGACCATGAACGCTGTACTCCAAATAAAAGCACTATGGTATCAGAGACCACCCCTCAACTACCTAAAGTCATACCTTAGTAAAAAAGAACTCAATTTGTGTATGCAAATGAAGCAACTTTCCACCCCAATCCAGTAGGAGTCCCACAAAGGGAAACATCCTTGGGACCACTCCTCTTTCTCATCTACATCAATGATCTACCGAATGCATCACAGCTACTCAAATCCATATTATTTGCAGATGACACTACATATGTCTTTTCCCACCCAAACACAGTCATACTAGCAAACACAGTCAGTGCTGAATTACAGAAAATATCTGCCTGGATGATGACTAACAAACTTACCCTGAACACTGAAAAAACCTATTTCATTCAGTTTGGAAACAAAGCTGCAAATGATCCAAATAACATAATGCTAAATGGATCATCAGTCACAAGACTCACAGAGGGAAAATTCCTAGGTATCCCCCTTGACAGTAGCCTTAAGTTCCGGACACACATATAACAAATCACCAAGACTGTAGGTATACTACCAAAGATAAGGTACTACATTCCACAATCAGCTCTCCTGGCACTTTTCCCAAATTTCATATATACCTTTATTTTTACATAGGGAAAATTTTTTGCATGGGGATCAACAACATCCAATCACCAAAAAACCCCTAATAAACCCGAAAAAGGCCAGAAAAAATTGTTTCCAAAATTCCCCACTCCCCCCAAACATACTCCCCCTTTTTAAAAAGTCTGAATCTGCTCCCCCATTAAAAAAAACATTAAAATTTATTCAGGGCCCCACTACATCCCAAAAGAACAATACCGAAAAATTTTAAACCCCCCCACCAAAAACTTCTCCTCACCAACCTAAACAGGAACATGCCAAAACACAAGCCCACAGATTCTTTTTGGTATACCCTCTTTGTCCTTATCACACTGTAAAAAAAAACTCTATGCACAAAAAAAGGCCCCCCAAAAATAGGGTTTTCTTTACCAAAAGATATAAAAAACCCCTGTCTAAAAATCAATTTAAGACTTTCTCAAAACCCATTTAAAATCACCCTAGACAAAATTGCAAAATTACTCATTACAAAATTACTCACCTATGTACCCCCACTTCATTACTAAAAACAATAAAAGTGAACCTTTATCCAATTTTGGGGCAGGATTATAATTGAATCTTTTTTTCACAAAAACCCTTTTTTCGAATATAAATAAATGTATTTTTTTTTGTATTATAAAAATTTTGAGTCATTTAAAATTTAAATTATTTTTACGTACAACTTTGTTAAATTTTTACTTTTCCTACTGTAAAAATTTGGGATATACTTTTTTAATTTTAAGTAGACGGGTTACCCAAAATAATTTTTAATTTGGGCCCCAAAATTTCCTGGGCATAATAGGGCTCTCTTTGGCTTTGGAAAACCCACTATTAAAAATTTACAAAATTCAATGTATTTTCCCAAAGAAAATAAAAAAAAAATAATAAAATAAAAGAAAAATACTTTACGGGGTGGGTAATTGTAAAAAATTTTTCCCTTTTTGTATGTATGTAAGTTTATTGGGGAATCCCAAAATACAGTTCCCAACACAAAAAACCCGCACATAAAAGAGAGAAGTTACGACGACGTTTCGGTCCGACTTGGACCATTTACAAAGTCACTTTAACCCAAAAATGGAGCAGGAGGGGAAAATTTAGGCAAGAGGTGGTGGTAGTATTTAGTAGTGGTAACAAATGGTATATTTTAACGACAGATAAAATTAAAGACACATGCCCCAACCCCCGGGATCCTATCGTAGACGTTTCCCCCATCCACCCAGCCAGGATGGAAAAAACGCCCACAACAAAGAAAAACCAGTTGCTGACTTTGTTTTAAATTTTTATCTTATTGGGTAGAAAGTAGTAGTAGTAGAAGGGTGTAGAAATTTTGTATTTGGTAGAAAGGGGGAAATAAGGAGGACGACCCAGTCAAAGGGCAGTGCCCCCCTTCCCTTTGTATTTGACGGGGCCCCGTCCCCCCCCTTTTTCCCCCACTTTACCATTTCCCAATACTATTTCCCTTTTTCCTACTCTACTTACTATACTACTACTGTTGAAATTAAGACAAATGTGCGGCTTTGGGTTTGCCTTTGTTGGGGGAACTTTTTCGCCTTCCAGTGGCGGGGCTTGATGGCGAAAACGTTTCGTTTGGGGGTCCCTTTGGGTGTTGGGGCATGTGTCTTAATTTCTTTTGTCGGTATTATTTCCCATTCTTTTTACTACTACTAAATCCCCCCAAACCTCTTCCTGCTTTTATATAGCCGTCCTGCCCCACTTCGGTTATGTGATTTGTAAATGGCCCAAAGTCGGCCCAAAAACCGTCTTTAACTTCTTTTCTTTTATGGGGGTTTTATTTGTGTATCGTTCCAGTCACGGTATTGTCCCTTTTTTTTGGGTTATTTAGGGGCCCCTGCTTTAAGCTTCATTTCTTCCAATTTTTTTTAAGTTTTCCCTTTTAAAAACCCCTTTTGTTCTTATGAGGTTTTGCTCTTTATTGCTCCCTTTCCCCCCCCTCGTAAAAATTCAGTTTCCCTTTCCCCTAGTGATTTTTGGCTGAACAAGTTCTCCCCCCTTTCCCTTCTCCCATTTCCTAAAAACCCAAAACCCACTGGGCATCCTTTCCTGATCGGGCCCATCTCCTATTTCAACGCTCATTCTTTTTTCAAAAATCCCCAGGTTAAAGATCCCCTTCTTTACTTTCCCATCAACGAAAACATGCCCCTCTTTGCGGCCTTACCACAGTATCCTGAAACCCTTTCCTCTCCCTTGCCTTTGCCCACGCTCCCCTGTTTACACAAATTCATTCTTCCCAAAATACGAAAAAAACTTCAAGTCTCATTTTCAGCACCCCCTTGGGGTTCAAAAATTCCCCCTCACTGACTGTTTTTCTAAACCTTTCTTCTGTTCATCTCTCAGTATGAGCTTGAACTTCTTGGTTTTGATCTTTCCTTTGCATTCCCCACTCCTAACACGGCATTGCCCTTTACCTTTACTTTTTGATTTTTTTTCGTCAATCTCTTTCCCCGTAATTTTCCTTGACTTGTCCACTTTTCGTGGCACTTTTCTTTCCTGCTCTTGTTAGTCGGGTTTTCTAAAAATTCACCACCTTCCTTTCCATTACCAAATTTTCCCTTTCTTTCTTAAAAACCAACACTAAAATTTTCATCTATTTCGACAAAGGGAAATTTGGGAGTTATCCTTGGGTCGCAAAGGGTTACCTCCATGGAAAATGATGTCTTTTCTCTGAAATCACATACCTACCTCCTCTATTTCCCCCCTCTTGATTGCATCAAGAGAACTTTCAACAAGGGAAAAAAGGACTTTTCTCCGGATCTGTTCCCCCTGCTTTGACCCCTTGGGTTAAAAGGTTTCGTGTCATCTGTCCCTCTTTTCCCTATTTCTATGGCCCTTTCCCAAAAAATCATAAACCTGATATTTTCCCCTTTTTCCTATCATACCTCTGAGGTTTGTCTCTTATTCTCTTTTCTTTTGGTTGGGCCAAAACCCCCCCAAACCCCTTTTTTGGTTCTTTTTCTCCTGTCACCCCCCGTCACCTCAAGGGCTTTATTGAATGGGTTCGCTCTCTCCCAACCTGTAAGATGCTTAGTTTTTGACGTTTAGTTCCCCATTCACCAAAGGGCCCTCTTTTGATGTCCTTGATTTCCTTTGAGGAAGGCCCATGAAGGGTTTCTACATCTCCCCATACCCACTGATGTTTTCTTGATCTTATTCCCCTCTGTGTGGGGCTCAATCCTTTTTTCCCTTTCCCCAAGGGGAAATATTTTCCCCAAAACCCTTTGGTGCCTATGGGTCCCTCTCTCTCCTGTCCTTGCTTTTAAATTTTTCATGGAATACTTTTGAGACTGTTCTTTTTCCCACCCTCAATTTTGAACCCTTTACTTGGCTCCGCTTTGGATGGGCATCTTTGCTCTGTGGCCCCTTTACTCCAGTCTCTTCCAACTTTTCTTAAGCTCTTAATAATCTTGCCCCCTTTTCCCTTAAATTTAAAAGGGTGGGAAAGGGAATCTAATTCCTTTTCTTCCTTTCCTTAATGTCCATGTCCACCGTCAGTTTCAGGTTTTTCCTTTTCCATTTTCCGAAAAACCCCATGCACAAAAAAAAAAAAAGGGATGTACTTTTACTTCTTTTTCCCATCATGCTTCCCCCGTCAAAAAAAAGTGTTCTTATCTCCCCCTTTCTCCGGGGCCCTCCCCAAACTGTGATCGTCATTTCCTTTTTAGCGAAATTTCCACTCTTCCTAATTTTTTTCCTTTTGTCTTGGCTACCCTTCCCCTTTCATAAAATCTGCCCCCCTCACGTTTCTTTAAAAGCAATTTTTTCCCCTCCCAAACCCCTTACCCTGGGAACTCTTTTTTTCCTTTGCCTTCCCCACATTTCGGGGCTTTCTAATCTCAAAAAATTCTCTCCGTCCCTTAGAATCAAGGGTTACCCTTTCCCCCAAAAATAACACTCTTCGCACAATTCGTTCATACCTTCCCCCTCTACAGATTTTTCCTGGTGTCTACCTATTTTTTGCTCCTCCTGTTTCCCCTTTAATACCTTTTGGGGGAAACTGGTCGATCTCTTTTAAAGACAAAACAAAAGGAAGGGGGAAAAAAAATTGTTTTTTGGGTTGCCCACACTAACAATGCTCTTTTTTGTTTACGTCAGAGATCATAGCCCTCCTTTGATTTGGGCTTCTGCTAAAAATGTTTCCCCAAATTCCAACTCGAAAAAGGGCGCCGTTAGTTGAATCCTCTCTAATACAAACTTTCCTTTTATGAAAACTTAGCCCCGGCTTTGTCTCTTTAGTTTCCCTTCTCTCCCCCTACATTTTAAAAAGGGTCCCCAAAATTCAAGGGAACCCCCGTGACTTAACCTGACTCCCCAAATTTTTTTTTTTTTTCTTTTCTTCTTCTCCCTCTTCCCCTTTCCCCTTTCCTTTTTCTCCCTTTTGGGGTTTTTTTCTTCTTCGTCTCGTGTTTTTTGTTCTTCTCATTTATTTCCCACTTCCCCCTTTTACGCAACCCTTTTGCGCTTGCTTCCCTCTGTGGGCACCTAGCTCTCTTGCCCCGTGCTCCCCTTTCCTTTTTAAATTTTACTGGTCGTTTCTCCCTTTTTCCCCACTTTACCAATTTTTGCCTTTTTTCTATACCTCTTCTACTACTACTAATGATGAAATTAATACCCAAAAGTTTCGGCGTCTGGTTTTTCTTTGTTGGGGGGGTTTCGCCCTCCAGCCACCACTGGGGGTGGGGGGGAAAAAAATCTACTATAGGGATGTCCGGGTGTTGCGCATGTGTTTTAAATTTTTCTTGTCGGTATTATTTCCCCCCTTCGTTTACTTTCTACTACTACCCCACCTCTTCCTTTCCTTTATACAGTGGACCCCCCCCATAAAGATTACCTCCGGGAAACGACCAATTATGTATGTGTATTTATGTAAGTGCGTTTGTACGGTTTTATGTTTGGGGGTCCGGAAAAGCATTTAAACTACTTCCCCAATATTTTTTTATGGGAAAAAAAATTTGGTCCCAAATACTGGACCTGAAATACTTCTGGAGTGAAAAAAATACGGGTTTGTTTTAAAAGGGGGTCCACCCGTATAGCGTCCTTTCTTCAAATTTTGGGTTGTGTGGGCTTTGTAAATTGTACAAGTCGGATCGAAATGTTTTTCGTAAGGGTTCTCTCTTTTATGTGCGGGTTATTTGTGTATCGTTCCAGTCACGGTATTGTGCCTTTTTTTGTTATTTACAGTTACATAGATTATCACACATAACAGCATATGTGTAGAGAACCTAGGATAACCCAAAAAAGTCAGAGTGACTTATTTCCACTGCCTTCACTCAGAGCATCATTTCTTCTAAAAATGGTGTTACATGAGAATTGGAGTGTTCTTATTTATTTATTTATTCTACCGTATCAATGTAGAGACAACTCGTACACAAACGAGACGTGTACACTTTGTTTACAAAACTTACGTTAGCCTGGTTTGTTTACATAACTCTGCGCCTGTCCCCTCTTATGTACTCATTCTCTCTCACTCTCATTTATTCGTTTTATCTCGTTTGGTCAACCCTGACTCTACATTAAGACTACAAATATTTTAAGGTAAGCATTTTATCGCTCGGGGAGGCTTAAATATCCTAGAATATCATGTGTGGGTGGAATGGCCTGGTATGGTAGCCTGGCTGACTACCATACATACCACATTTGATTTCTTACAATAAATACTACTCATCTCACCCTAGATTAAGACTACAAATATTTTAAGGCAAGTAATGAGTAAACTGTATATGCATTTTATCGCTCTGGGATGCTTAACCCTTTCAGGGTTTGAACCGTACTAGTACGGCTTACGCACCAGAGTTTTTGACGTACTAGTACGCCTAAATTCAAGCACCCTCAAATCTAGTGAGAGAAAGCTGGTAGGCCTACATATGAAAGAATGGGTCTATGTGGTCAGTGTGCACAGTATAAAAAAAATCTTGCAGCACACAGTGCGTAATGAGAAAAAAAAACTTTGACCATGTTTTTGGATTAATTAAAACAGGGACTTTGCACTGTATTTTCGTAAGGTATTTATTGCTGTATTCTAGTTTTCCTGGTATCATTTTATAGAATGGAAGACATATTACAGAAATTGAGATGATTTTGATTGGTTTTGTAAAGAAAAGTACCTTGAAATTGAGCTCAAATAGCAGAAATGTTTTTTTACCAAAGTTCAAAAGTAAACAAATCATGCTATGCATCCAATACACGTCAAATAGTGAATCTAATATTCTTTCACAAGTGCTCTGATATTATTTATACCATTTCTACACTAATGCAGTAGTCTGCATAACAGTAAATCTTCTATTTTTTTGTGAGAATAAAAATTCAAAGTGGAAAGCAAAAAAATGTAAGAGGGGCGTGGGGACGTGACTAATGAACAGAGGAAGTGTTATTTTAGTGCCAGGAATGTCTTTCTTGTTTATTCTGGACCCTATGCGGAAATTGGCATCTTTTGAAATTTGTGTGAAACTGGCAAAATTGCTAAATTCTGACCACTGTAATGGATAGTTGAAATCAGTAAATGGGTGGTTTCTTGTACTCATTCGATAGAAAAAATGGAGTTCTAGTGAAGTAATTATATTTTTTGTCGACAAGTACACTGCAATTGGCCGAAAATAGGGCTCAAAAAGGGCAAAATCGTCGAGACCGCTAACTCTGCAAGAGCATAATTCCACAAGTTTTCAATCAAATTTCATACTTTTGGTGTCATTATGACCGGGAAAAGATTCGACAGGCCCTCTCTGAGAGGGCCTGTCGACCCTGAAAGGGTTAAATATAATAGAATATTATGTGTAGGTGGGATGGCCTGGTATGGTAGCCCGGCTGACTACCATACATACCACACTTGATTTCTTACAATAAATACTACTTGTCTCACCCTAGATTAAGACTATAAATATTTTAAGGTAAGTAATGGGTGCACTATGTGTGTATTGTACTTTTTTATTGTTTTTTGATGCCTAGTTCTATTGATAACTTATTATATGTTAGTGTAAACTTGTTATCTAGTATTTGTATGCATTTGTATGGGGAAAAAAAAGGGTGTTCCACTTTACAGCTATTTCCGCTTTGCGGCAGTAGCCTGGAACCTAACCTGCCGTATAAGTGGGGCCCTACTGTACATGTATGTGTAGTGTGACCTAAGTGTAAGTAGAAGTACCTGAAATCTTGCATGTTTATGAAACAGAAAAAAGGACAGCAGCAATCCTACCATCATGTGAAACAATTACAGGTTTCCGTTTTACACTCACTTGGCAGGGCGGTAGTACCTCCCTGGGCAGTTGCTGTCTACCAACCTACTACCTACCATATACATACAGTAGACCCTTGCCTAACGAACGCATTGCATAACGTTAAATCCGCCTAACGAAGCATTTGAGTGTAAAAATTTTGGCCCACCCAACGATAAAAAACTCGCACAGCGTGATTCCTCCCAAACCTGTCCGTCCAGCCTGAGCGCCTCAGCTGCCTTGC
Organism: Cherax quadricarinatus; assembly: GCF_026875155.1. Lineage (NCBI taxonomy): Eukaryota > Metazoa > Arthropoda > Malacostraca > Decapoda > Parastacidae > Cherax > Cherax quadricarinatus. Next base: position 13,695,573 of record NC_069422.1, read on the forward strand.
CGTCAATGTTTACAAGCCAGGGTGGCTGGTTGCATGCATACATTCGATACATTTTGTATTATTCCATTGTTTATAGTGCTTGTAACTGCAACCCTGTAGTAAAAAGGGTGAGAAATACTATTGTACCACAGTCAGCTGCTGCTGCACCACCGTCAGCTGTTGCTGGACCAGTCAGCTGTTGCTGCACCATGGTCAGCTGTTGCTGGACCAGTTAGCTGTTGCTGCACCATGGTCAGCTGTTGCTGCACCATGGTCAGCTGTTGCTGGACCAGTCAGCTGTTGCTGGATCAGTCAGCTGTTGCTGCACCACAGTCAGCTGTTGCTGGACCAGTCAGCTGTTGCTGGATCAGTCAGCTGTTGCTGCACTATGGTCAGCTGTTGCTGGACCAGTCAGCTGTTGCTGGATCAGTCAGCTGTTGCTGCACCACAGTCAGCTGTTGCTGGACCAGTCAGCTATTGCTGGATCAGTCAGCTGTTGCTGCACCACAGTCAGCTGTTGCTGGACCAGTCAGCTGCTGCTGCACCATGGTCAGCTGCTGCTGCACCATGGTCAGCTGCTGCTGCACCACAGTCAGCTGTTGCTCCACCACAGTCAGCTATTGTTGCACCACCATCAGCTGTACTACTCAAAGATGTGGAGAGAGTGTTGTTGGTGTGGCTTAGCGTGAAACAATTACCGAGAAGCGATTAACCCCAGAGAGTTAGCCACCAAGGATAACCCATGAAAGCCAGTGCATCATCGAGGACTAACTTATTTCCATTGGGGTCCTTAATCTTGTCCCCCAGGATGCGACCCACACCAGTCGACTAACACCCAGGTGAACAGGAAAAAAATGCCTGGAACTAGTGATCATATTGGTGAATTTAAAGCCAGCAAAGGTTGGTTTGAGAGATTTAAGAATTGTAGTGGCATACACAGTGTGATAAGGCATGGTGAAGCTGAAAAATTCCAACCCCAAAAAGTGTTCAATTGTGACAAAACAGGCCTGTTCTGGAAGAAAATGCCAAACAGGACCTACATTACTCAGGAAGAAAAGGCACTCCCATGACACAAGCGTATGAAAGACAGGCTAACTCTCATGTTTTGTTGTAATGCTAGTGGGGATTGCAAAGTGAAGTCCTTACTGGTGTATCACTCTGAAAATCCCAGTGTTCAAGAAAAACAGTGTCTCATCACTCAATACTCTTCAATAAAGGTATGTGTCATTTTAACATTTATGTAGTTATTGTGCATGTCTTATTGTTTTCTTTGTAGGGAAATGTATATTTCATGAAAAATTTTTTTTTTTAATACTTTTGGGTGTCTGGAACGGATTAATTGGATTTCCGTTATTTCTTACGGGGAAAATTAACTCGGCTAACGATAATTTCGGCTAACAATGAGCTCTCAGGAACGGATTAATATTGTTAGGCGAGGGCCCACTGTAATGTATGTATATATATATATATATATATATATTAATATATATATATATATATATATATATATATATATATATATATATATATATATATATATATAAATATATAATATATATATATACAGTGGACCCCCGCATAGCGACCTTAATCCGTGCAAGAGGGCTGGCTGTTATGCGAAATGTTCGGTATGTGAATGAATTTTCCCCATAAGAAATAATGGAAATAAAATTAATCCGTGCAAGACACCCAAAAGTATGAAAAAAAATTTTTTTTACCACAAAAAAATGTTAATTTTAGTACACACAAACTGAAAAAGGCATGCACAATTACATGACACTTACTTTTATTGAAGATCTGGTGATGATTGATGGGATGGGAGGAGGGGAGAGAGAGTGTTAGTGTTTAGAAGGGGAATCCCCTTCCATTAGGACTTGAGGTAGCAAGTCCTTTTCTGGGGTTACTTCCCTTCTTCTTTTAATGCCACTAGGACCAGCTTCAGAGTCACTGGACTTCTTTCGCACAACATATCTGTCCATAGTGGCCTGTACCTCTCGTTCCTTTATGATTTGTCTAAAGTGGTTCACAACATTGTCATTGTAACAGTCACCAGCACGGCTTGCAATAGCTGTGTGAGGGTGATTTCATCAAAAAAGGTTTGCACTTCAAGCCATTTTGCACACATTTCCTTAATCTTTGAAGTAGGCAATTCCTTCAATTTCTCTCTCCCCTCCTTTGAACCAGTTTCCCCAGGTCTGGCCTCTTGCTCTTGAAGTTGATCTATCAGCTCATCGTGGTTAGTTCTTCATTGTCCTCCTCCACCAACTCTTCCACATCATCCCCACTAACCTCCAACCCCAAGGACTTCCCAATGCCACAATTGATTCCTCAACTGGTATACTCCTCTCAGGGTTAGCCTCAAACCCTTCAAAATCCCTTTTGTCTACACATTCTGGCCACAGTTTCTTCCAAGCAGAGTTCAAGGTTCTCTTAGTCACTCCCTCCCAAGCCTTACCTATAAGGTTTACACAATTGAGGATATTAAAGTGATCCTTCCAAAACTCATTTTTAGAGTCAATCGAGTGTCTGTGGTCACTTCAAAGCACTTTTGAAACAGAGCTTTTGTGTACAGTTTCTTGAAGTTGGAAATGACCTGCTGGTCCATGGGGCTGCAGAAGAGGAGTGGTATTAGGAGCAAAAACTTCACCTTAATGAAGCTCATGTCCCCATAAAGTCGCTCTGCCACGTCTGTAGGATGACCAGGGGCATTGTCTAACACCAGGAGGCACTTAAGTTCTAATTTCTTTTCAGTTAGGTAATCTTTGACATTGGGGGCAAATGCATGGTGTAACCAGTTATAGAAAAAGTCCTAGTGACCCATGCCTTACTGTTTGATCTCCACAGCACACACAAATTATCCTTGAGGACATTCTTTTGCTGAACGCTCTGGGAGTTTCAGAGTGATACACTAATAAAGGCTTAACTTTGCAATCACCACTAGCATTGGCACACATCAACAAAGTAAGCCTGTCTTTCATAGGCTTATGTCCTGGGAGTGCCTTTTCCTCCTGAGTAATGTAGGTCCTGCTTGGCATTTTCTTCCGAAACAGGCCTGTTTCATCACAATTTAAACACTTGTTCAGGTTTCAGTCCTTCAGTTTCTATGTACTCCTTGAATTCCTGCACATATTTTTCAGCCGCTTTGTGGTCCGAACTGGCAGCCTCACCATGCCGTATCACACTATGTATGCCACTACGCTTCTTAAATCTCTCAAACCAACCTTTGCTGGCCTTAAATTCACTCACATCATCACTAGTTGCAGGCCTTTTTTTAATTAAATCCTCAAGCAACTTCCTAGCCTTTTCACATATGATCGCTTGAGAGACGCTATCTCCTGCTAGCTGTTTTTCATTTATCCACACCAATAAGAGTCTCTCAACATCTTCCATCACTTGCGATCTTTGTTTTCGAAAACACAGTTAAACCTTTGGCAAGAACAGCTTCCTTGATTGCCGTTTTCTTGGCCACAATAGAAGAGATGGTTGATTTGGGTTTCTTGTACAACCTGACCAGGTCGGTGATACGCACTCCACTTTCATACTTATCAATGATCTCTTTCTTCATTTCTATAGGAATTCTAACCCTTATTGCTGTAGGGTTGGAACTAGAAGCTTTCTTGGGGCCCATGGTCACTTATTTCCAGAAACAGCACCGAAACACTGTAATAATACGAAATATTCCGATTGTATGCTTGAATGTTACGCGGAGGCTGGCTGGTAAACAATGCCACCGGCGGAACATATGAGGCTGGCTCAGGCCGCACATTGGACGCGTCTCGGACGAAGGCCGCTGCGCGGGTTTTTGGGCGGTATGCGGGGCAAAATTTTAGCGATCAAAGCGTCCGCTATGCGGATTGTCCGTTATGCAAGGCGTCTGTTATGTGGGGGTCCACTGTTATATGTATATATATATATATATTATATTATATATATGTATATATATATATATATATATATATATATTATATATATATATATATATATATATATATATATATATATATATATATATATATATATATATATGCAATAAGATCACAGTAAACAGGTGATTTCAGAATATGCAAAACAACCACTGTGAAAGAATAGAGAAGTTCCAAGCGCTTTCGTGACTACTCATATTATCAAGGAACAATGAAAGTAAAGCATCAAAGGAAGGTATATAAAGGGGTAGCCCACACCTCACTATCAGATCCCACACAAAGAAACACATGACGCGAGACAGCAGGCCTGCCGGCCAAACTAGACAGGTCCTTCACACAACCCACCAACAAACTATTCTACCCAAGAAATAATAAATTTAAAAAATTATTATTTGTCCAATGTATTACTAAATTCTTACCAAATTCTATTAATTATAAATGGATCTAATTTATATAAACCAAAGGAAATATTCATATTATTGTCAAAACTGCTTTTTATGAAACAAGATTCAATTATATTCCTGTCGACCATGGACTTGCTTGATACTACTTTCTCAACTTTTTGAAAATCAATTGGATGGTTAAAATCTCTTACATGAATAAATAGAGTATTGGAATCTTGTCCAGTTCTAATGCTATATTTATGTTGTTTTAATCTTAGTTCGAGATTTTTACCAGTTTAACCATAATAAACTTTATCGCAAATTTTACAAGGAATCTTACAGACACATCCATCAGCATTTTGGTGGGTTGTGTGAAGGACCTGTCTAGTTTGGCCGGCAGGCCTGCTGTCTCGCATCAGGTGTTTCTTTGTTGTGGGATCTGATAGTGAGGTGTGGGTTACCCATTTGTATACCTTCCTTTGATGCTTCACTTTCATTTTTGACATTTAATAACCAGTACTTGTCTAATTACCTTTACCTGTTTAAATACCACATTTACTATCATAGAGTACTCTTAATTACCTTGTACTGCCATATAACCTCTAGTATAACTACCAGTGCAATATTGAATGAAATAAACATTACTTTTTCACTTTTTTGTAATCATTATTACTTACTAAAATATATTAAACACCATATTTACTATCAGTCAATTTTACTTTTGTACATTAAACATTATTTTATACTTCCCCTAACATTTTGTTGCCAAATTTCAATTTTTTTTTGTATTTCAATCCAACCTTTATATTATCCTTTGTCCTGTGTACTGTCCCCCTTTTTTCTATCATATTATAACCAAGACTTACCCGGTTTTTTTTTATATTATTTTTTTGTACTTTAATGTAAATTTTATTTTGTCAATTTAAATTGTTATACTCTTGATTTTGTCAACAACATATAAAACTCTAGGGCTTTTCAAGTCCCCATTCAATTTGTTTTTGATATTATAATTTTATATTATAATTCCTACTCTAAGATTTTTTTCATATTTTAGGACTTTTTGTGTGGAATTAGTGTATATTTCAATTTAATTTTATTGTTAAAGGGCCCCTTTAAACTATTTTTTGCTAACTTCCCAAACTACCTCAATTTTTTTTTTTTTCTACTTTTTTATTCTTTTTCACCTTAACTGTAAATTTTATCTTGTCAATTTTTAAAATCTAGTTAACTCAATTCTTGTAAACAACTTATAAAACACCTTTATGAAACAATTGAGAGTCATGACCTTTTTTTATATTTTTAGTTTAAAACTCAGTGTACATAGTAAAACCCAAAATTCATATTTAGACCATATTGCAATTACTTGAGAGAGACTGGTGCTATTTTTAATTTGTATTGTTATTTATTAGATTAAATCAATTTTGTATATAGTCATTCTAGCTCAAAACATAACTCCAAAAAGTCATTATATTAGACCTTAGTGAAATTATTTGATTACCACTTTAAATTGTTCACCACAAACTTATTTTTAGCCCCTTTTATATTATAATTTTATTTAATTCTAACTTTAAAGAATTCCCTTTTAAAAGGAAACCCCCCTACTACATTTTCCAAAAGCTCCATTATTTGATCATCACTTTTTTTTGTTCACCCAATTATTTTTGTCCCTTTTTTATTGCTCCTTTTTTTTAGCTTTAAAATAACCCTTTCTCATTATTTTTACATTTTTTAAATAATTTAGGTGCTATTTTTTTTTGCTTTAGAATATTTACTTTGTTTTATACTTAATTTTAACTATAGATTCACTACAAATCTTATGATTTACAAGCATTGATCCCGATACCAAACCTCTTTTTTTAATGACTTAAATGATTAAACAGTTACTGTATTACTACACAGCGGAAAAATCAAAAACACTTCTCAGAGCCAAAAATACATAACTATCTTTAAATACAATACAGATCTTTAAAAGTTACGATGCCTCCTACATTACTAAATTCCTTGCATGCCAATTGTTTCCCTCATTACATAACGAAATCTGGCTAAACTGATACTATGATGTCTAGCCATTCCGGTTACACAGCCATACACAACTTAGGCCAGACCCAAAAAGGAGGTGCACAGCTATATATACTCAGACCAACTAGAATGTATCACTAATACTTGCACAAGGGGTGAACATGGGGAATTATAATAGCTAAAATTTAAATCCCAAAAACCTACAAAAAAACCCTTTTACATGTAAACATCACAGAGTTCCACAATCAAAATTTGCCAATTGTCAAAACCTAGGAAATGATAACTGATGCACGCATAACAAAAAATCACTTACTACTCCAGGTGACTTCAATATAAATCTCCCCGCAAACCAGGACCCAAGTTACTAATTCACAAAAAACCCATGAGTAAAAGCAAAGTTGACCAAAAAGTAACAAAACCTACAAGAGTTCGGAGACTTGTTTCCCTACTTGACCCATTGGACCAACCCCCATACCCCTTTAATATCAGGGTAATTACAGATAAAAACCAAAAACCCTACCCCACTTTCCTCCTAAAACTCTTGGTAAATACCCCAAAACACTACTAAATCCCTTCAACTTTACAATGAGGCGGCCATTAATAACTTCACAAAGCGTAAAAACATTGCCCGGCACACTGAGCTGAAATCTATACAGATATTGACGAATGTTTTAAAAATTTTCCAAAAAAAACCCAATACCCCTATAACAAGCACTGCCCTAAAAAAACTAAACAGATGACAGCTAAGAGACTGAACAGTCCCTGGCTAACACCCAGCATTCTCAAATCCATAAATACAAAACACCGATATGAAAAACAGTACAGAATGGGTCACATAACCAGAGACCAAACAAAACGTTACTCGTCAATCCTAACCAACCTGATAAGAAGGGCAAAAAAACTGTATTATGAGAACAGATTATCCAACTTACGAGGTGATATAAAAAAGACCTGGAAGACCCTATCAGAAACTCTGGGAACAAAAAAGATATCACGAAATAGCGAAATAAAATTAGCAAAATCAGATGAACCCCAACTCCCACCAACAGAAACAGCAAACAGACTCAATGATTTCTTCTCCACTATAGGACAAAACCTTGCCAATAAAATCCCAAGCTCAGATACCCCACCAAATGACTACCTCACTGGCAACTACCCGAACACACTGTTCCTAGCTCCGATTAACCCATGCGAAGTCTCTCTTATTATCAACGCACTAAAAAACAAGGCAGGAGATTTAAATACCTTACCACCCTTTATATACAAAAAAGTGTCACAAGTACTATCACCAATCATTGCAACACTCTTTAACAAATCCATAGAATCCTCCACCTTCCCTACAGCTCTCAAAATAGCAAGGGTCACCCCGATCCATAAAGGAGGAGACCAAACAGAGTTGAATAACTATAGGCCAATATCCAATTTACACCCTCTCTCAAAAATCTTCGAAAAATTAATTCATAAACGAATCTACTCCTACCTCATCTCCCAAAACATTCTCAACCCCTGCCAATTTGGATTCAGGCCTAATAAAAATACTAATGATGCTATTATACACATGCTAGAACATATATACACTGCAATAGAGAAAAAAGAAGTCCCACTGGGGATCTTCATTGACTTACATAAAGCTTTTGATACAGTTGACCCAGTTAGGCCTGAGTGGTTGAGGGGAGAGGACGTGTGTGTGTTGAGGGAAGTCCTAGGCCTTCTATATCAGAACTGCTTATCTCACCCGACTGATAACTCATCATGCAACAAATATCGTTGGAGCGCAGCTGAATTGCTGCTGGAACTCTTATGTGTGAACTGTGACTAGTGATATACCTAGTGAAACACAAATATCTTGATTTGACTTCACTCCACCTCGCCTCTCTCCCCTCCTTCCTCGATTTGGAACTCAGCCATTCGCCTCTATTTACTTATGGTCTAGAGGCGGTTTTTGCCAGACCACATAAATGCTTGAGTGCCCGTGTCAGTCCTCTGTGCCGCACTCCACTCACCTTACGAATAAGTCTCCTGTGTGCCTACCTGCCTGCTACAAGCAAATATCCTAGTGGTTGTGTTAAGTGCTGCAGATTTGTTGTAACTATTTGCACGAGTGGATTTCACTGACTTAGGACATTGTGCTACCATCAGTACCTACGTAGGCTTAAAATGAGTGAGGGGAAATGTTGCCTGCGGGGTTTACCTTTGGGAAAATGGCACTATAAGCCCCTCGCTTTCCCACTTACCCCCATACTGCTTGTTCCCTATGGGTAAATGTCCCTTTCCCTTTGCCCTTTCCTATTCCCCCGGTACCCCTTAAAACCTCGTCGCCATTACCCCCTAGGGGCAAAAGGGCGATTTTGGGGCTGATCCGGGCTAAAAAACCGCTCCAACCAGCCAGTAAAAGGCCAAGTTACAGAATGCCTTTGTGAACGTTCCTACAGTTTTCCGGCCGTACCTTGGGTGTTGTGAAAAACCAGTTCTTAAGTAGTGAAAATTTGCTGTCATTCCAAGAAAACGTGTGTAGATTTTAAGTGCGGGCGGGTCGGGAGAAATTTAAACCAAAAAAGGGTTGGTTAACTTTTGGTTTGGTTTTTTTTAAATTCGGACGACTGGGGCCCAAAGTAAATTTCCCCTTTGAAAATCGCACGCGACCGGGGGGCCACTAAAACCCCCATTTGCCTGGCCCCTAGCGAGGGGGAAATACCCCTTTCCCTTTCCCCCTTCTCTCTTAGGGAAAATAAAGGGGGTTTTCCCACTGCCCCAAAAGTAACAACTAAACTCTTCCATCCAAGCACTGTTTTAAAAGGACCTATGGATGTGAACGAAGTAAATGATGGTGAAGGCGAATTCGAACTTTATAGAAGTAAGGGATCTTTGAAAAAAGAAAGGGGATTCAAAGGAACTTGCTGCAAAAAAAAACGAGAGCAACAACAACCATCGCAGAAGGGTTTAGGCTTAAAATTTCCCTGCTAACCCTGAGTTTGGGGAAAAGTTTAGTTTGGTTTTACGAAGCTTCTTAACAACCCGAAAAAAACCTTGGGATTCGCTTTCGCATGACGGGGAAAATTTAGTTTTTTTGTTACTAACCCGACCCAACATTCATAGAAAAATTTTCTTCCCTCAAAATAGGGCTAACTTTCCAACCCCCAAGCCCCCCACCAAGATAAACCAAAAAGACTTATTGTTATCCACAATGTCAATAAGTACAGGGAAATCCAAAATTTCCTTTTTGTCAGATCAAGTTGCAAACCCCCCGCGATTTTAAAAATAAATCTAAAATTTTGGCTGAGTGGTTTGGTAAAGGGACTCCACCATCAATATCTACTCTCGTGCAGCGTTTAAACAGGAGTTAAAAAATACTTTGTAAAAAGCACCTAAACCTTTAAAATGCTAAAAAGGGGGGGGGTCAGCGCGGGGGGTCCCATTCCCTTGGAAATGCTCTCTAATTCACACTGGTGTGCATGGGGGCCCAAAGGCCCCCTTTCCTTTTCCCCAAACCAGGGGCAATGTTTGAAAAAAGAAACCCCCAGACCGTTCCCATTAGAATGTATCATTGTAAACTCCAGGAGCCACAGCGCTAAATTGCTACGGGGCGGGAGTGAAAGCTGCCCAAAAATCGCCAGCCGCAGAGTTTCCCCCCTCCCCCAAAATCACCCCCCAAAGATGAGGCAAAGGCCCCAATAAACTTAAATGTCTAATACTGCCCCAAACCCTTTAATTTCAGAAAATTTTGGGTTTGGGGCGAGCCCCACTCTGGATACATCAACAAGCACGATAAACGTCTGCAAACCAAACACTAGTAAATGTTTGCTGGTGTTGACACCATCGTCGGGCTGAGTCAGCTGTCAGCCCACCCCACCTGACTCAGCGATGGGGGAATTTTCATACTTCCTGATAAACGCAAGCTTGCTGGGGGGGTTTCAAAACATGCAGCGCGAAAAATATTTAACGGAGAAGCAACAAGGGTGTTTAAAAAACAAAAACTTGACACCACGAGGAAAAACTTACAGGGGTTTGAAAATTTAGTAAAACCAACCCACAATAGTAAAACCTTTATAAAAATGATGGGTATGATAAAACAAACTGAGTTGCAGGGGTTTTAAAAATCACAAAAACGATAAATTTCTTTTAGGGTGTTTTCAACCAACAGTGAAGATGAAAGGGCAGGGGAAACCCAAACATAAAAGTCAACCTGAGGAGGGGTAATTATTGTTTAGATACTGGGTGGAGATGCCCCCGGTTTTTGTTGATATGGTGTATCTATAAACTGGCCCAAAAAGATGGGGGAAGGGGAAACATTGTGTTGGGTGATGAGTGTAAAAAAAAAGGCCGGGGAAAAGGGATTTGATTGCGAGGGATATGTCACCTTCCATAAAATTCACAGAAAAAAGAGCGCAGTGACCCCCTTTTTTGGTACAAAGACCCCCAAAAGAGGTCTAAACTAAGGGAAAGTGCATTTGGGAGCCCTCAGGGAAAAGGGATAATACTGATATATTGATATTGTTTATGTCTGTTTGTTTTTTTAGTAAGGTTTTTTTCATTTTGCTGGGGAAATTGAAAACTATCCCTGGATTTTTTAAAAGGGGAAACCCAAAACTCTTATAAACTATCCTTTTTTAAGTTGGAAAAATTGCGTCATTTTTAGAAAAAGATTTTCTGACCTGCATCATAAAGTAACCACTGAATCCATTGATATTGTTTTCACAAGAGTCCCAGACCCCCCTAAAAAACCCCAACCCCCAAAATTGCCACTTTTTGTTGCAAAAAACCTCAAATCTACTAATTCTTGTGTTCTATATTTTAAAAAAAATCACTTCCCCATCAACTTTTTGCACATAAAAAAAACAGAGGGGCTACAGTATCACGGTTTAGGTTTTTATATTGGAACTCTGCCTCAACTTTTTTTAAACTTGTACGCTCCTGCTGATAATTTTTAATTTACTTGGAGCCCCAAAACTTGTGCTCACCCTGAACCTATTTCTCATTTTTGGGTGTTTATAATGCAAAAACCAAAAGCTTTGGGAAAACCCTCTCATTTTGGGTAATCGTAAGGGGCAATCAACTGTTGTCACTTTTAAAACAGTCATGAAATGTGCAAATTGTGGGTGACCTTAAACCCCACACAAAATCAAATGGAGGTGCCCTTTTGACGGTTTTGGCTTAAACCCATTACTTCTGCCAGCGGGTGGTTTTTCCTTTGTAACGATATAGCGCCCTGATCTTTTTCCCAAGGGGCAAACCTCTCTATAAAATTGGTAAAACTATTCTCCCTGGTGGGATATTAAAAGGGAAACGTCTTAATTTTTTCCCCTGATCAACTGATGACTTTTTCCCACATGTGCCCTGACTGGTATAATTCCTATGAGTGTCCCTCTGTCGAGATTTTTAACAATGACCTTGTAAGCAGAATTCAGAAATTCTTAGAGGCCCCCCTCTGAAAACCTCCTACTACTCTAAATCCCAAAAGACCCTTCCCTAATAAACAAAAGTCTTATAAAAATTTAAACCTATTCAATGATTTAAAATTCAAAACATTGAAACTTTCGCCGCAGAAAAGGCCCCGCCTATAAAACCCCTCGTACCCCTGAAATGCTGGGCCTCTTCCAACTGGGCCCCTTTCGCTTGCCCGGAGCGTAACAGAGCTGCGGCAAAAAGACTGGGAACAATTTTTTTCAATGGTCTCAATGCTCACAAAAAACCCCCCTTAGGGGGGGCATGGAGGGACAAAATAGAAATTTAAAGGGGAACAGAAACCCGGGCAGATCGCACACCCTCATCCCTTTTCAAAGGGGGAATGAGTTTTGTCAGTTTCTTGGGCTGCTACATCTAGCTATGACAGTCTTCCCAGTACCACACAGGGGAAAAATTTAAAGGACAAATATATGCAAGGGGAAGACTTGTTTGCTTTTTTTGGTCACAAGGCCCGATGACTGCAACATTCCTTTCACTATTTTTTTGAAAATTGATGCAAAACTAACTAAAAGGGGGGAACCCCCACGTCGCCTGGTGAGGATGGTATTACTTACAACATACTCAATTGCGTGTCGAGTACCCGGTAATCCTTTTTTTTGAATTATATAACAAATTAAAAGTTAAATGGGGAGCTCCCTAAATCAAAGGGCCAAAAGCCTCATTATTCCCCTTCCAAAGCCCAATCAACAAAAAAACCCTTTCGCCCAAAATCCCTTACTAGCTGCTTGGTAAAAACATTTTTAAAGGATGATTCTTTAAACGTCTTATGCACAGAATTTAAAGGGAAAAATTGTCACCCCGGGGTTCATTTCTTCATGCATGGAAGGGGGTGCATCATTGCAAAAACCTTTCTCACTCTGCACACTGACAGCCATACACTACGTTCCTTTACCCCAAACCCCCTTTTTATGTAGCCAAAAAGACAAGTAATCAAATTTTGTGAACTTTCCCGAATTTGGAAATTTGGGGGATGGCTTTTCTTTCCCCTGGATTAAAGGTTACCTGTCCAACAGAAAGTCGCTTTTTGTTTTCCCGGACAATGAATGTAACTAAAAATTTTGAATTGGAACCCCACAGGGGGGTGTGCTTAGTCCCACCCTTTTCAACATTTTTAAATTTAAAAGCCTTACTTAATGGCCCTTTCCTACCACCCCATCATTATATGGTTTTGTTTTTCTGATGACAAAAAATGATTTCCCCACCACCGGGTTCTCCAAAACCCAAAAAAAATTCTTAAACATGTTTTAAACCTTTTGGGCAGGGCCTGGGGGTTTAAAAATCTCAGGGGAAAAAAAACAAAGATACTCAACCCGGGGTCCTCCCGGCAAAAGAGGCACAGTTTTGTCGATCCAGTTCATGATTGGGGCCCCTTCTAGAATATGTAAGCAGATAAAAGGGGATCTAGGCTTTGAGGTTCCCCCTATTGGGGCCTGTTTGTTTAAAGAGACTTTTTCGCCAATACAAAGAAAAGGGTGGGGAAAACCCAAAATTTTAAATTTTGGCAGGTTTTTTTATCCCAGGTAAGGGTGCAAAAGTTTAAAATTTTTGAAAATTAAAGGGATTTTGCCCTTTTAATTTGGGCATTGGTTTTAATGCAGTGGCCCCCTTTCTTGCACTCCGGGGTCCCGAAATGGAAGCTTGGAGGGCCTTGGGAAAAAATCAAAAACGAAAAACAATGAGGATAACCTAGGATGCCCCCCGTACTGCCAAAATTTTTAAAAATTTCGGAAAGAACTTAATAATTCCCAAGGGATTTAAAATCGTTTACCCGAAAGAAATATCCCCTTTAAATTTGGGGTTTAAATTTTGCTTTTGGCTAGCCCATTCAAACCCCCTACACAGAAGCCCTCCCCAAAATTTTTCCCCAGCACTGGGGAACCCTTTCCCCCAGATTGGGTCGAAAAAACTGGAAAACCCAAACCCCCGCATGAACCCGCTACAAGGGTCTATATCAAGTTGGGCCCAAAAGAGAAAATTTCCCCCGCCCCATGGGAAAATCACCCCAATTTCCAAAACTACCAAATTTCCTTTCCCTTTCCCCCCCAAAACTCTTCTTAAAACACAAACCAAAACTTCGGGCTTTAAACCCCAAAAATGAATCCCCTTAAAACTGTATTTGATAACTTAGTCACACAGAACAAACTTTCACAAAAAATTTTTCGTCGATGGTTTCTGGGGTTTCCCCCTCCACTGTGCAGCTGGGAGGGTGCTGTTGTCAAAACAGAATTTATGGCTCTCATTAAAAAAAATTGGAGCACGCATCAAAAAACTGGGCCCCTACCCTCAAACAGAACTGTTTTTCCAAAACCCCCTTGCAAAAAAAATGTGTCCCTGTATCTAAGGTTGACAAATTTTTAAATTTTAATTTATTCTCCCGTCATCCATAAATGGTCTCAAATCATTTAAATATAAATTTTTGGCATGCTTTTGTCAAAGCCCCGACATAGATATGGTAAGATTGTGGGAAAAAGTGGAGTCCCGAGTGCAATGCGGGAAATTTCCCTCTCACATTGGGGCCCTTTAAAATTCATGATTTAAAATGATAAAATTGGGTAAACTTATGCCTTTTAAAGAGGGGGTAATTACAAAACTTGGGGTTTTTATTTGCAGTTTTTAGAAAATAATACAAAAGAACCCTTTAAATTTAACTTTTTGCTTAAGACTTAGGGGATTGACACAGTCAGTCCATCTATTTCATCATTCCATCATGCAGGGGGAAAGCCACAGTCTATTGGGAATCCAACAAGATGTAGACTCTGGAATGTCAACTTGCCGGCTCCCCGCGGTCAATATCTTGGCAGGGTTTAAATACCACCACCAGAGTAGCCAAGAATGTAAATTTTGCCAGTGGAATGCACCATTGCGGAGACGGGAAAGTGTGATCAAATAAGTTAGCACATGAAGTGGGTGAAATGGCTGTATTTATTTGTGGTTATTGGAATTTGGAGAATTGTTTGTAGTTTGTAATTAAGGATTTGTGTGCTGTGTGTGTTGGGGTTGTGTGTGTGTGTGTGTTGTGTTTGGGGGATTTTTGTGTGTGTTGTGTGTGTGTTGTGTGTGTGTGTGTGTGTGTTGTTGTGTGTGTGTGTGTGTGTGTGGGGTTGTGTGTGTGGTGGGTGTGTGTGTGGGGTGTGGGGGTCTCACCTATTTGTTACTCACCTATTTGTGGTTTGCAGGGGGGTGGGAGTCAAGCTCTGGCCCCGCCTCTTCCTGGATTGCTATTTAGGTCCTCACTTCCCTGCCCCATGAGCTCTATCATACCTCGCCTTAAAACTATGTATGGTTCCTGCCTCCACCACATCACTTTCTAGGCTATTCCATGGCCTGACTACTCTATGACTGAAGAAAAAACTTCCTAACATCCCTTTGATTCATTGAGTCTTCAACTTCCAATTGGACCTCTTGTGTCTGTGTCCCACTCTGGAACATCCCGTCTTTGTCCACCTCGTCTATTCGCGCAGTATTTTTATGTCATTATCATGTCTCCCTGACCCTCCTGGCCTTTCCCGTGTCGTCAGGCCGATTTCCCTCAACCTTCTTCATAGGACAACCCCCGTACTCTGGGACTAGTCTTGTTGCAAACCTTTGCACTTTCTCTAATTTCTTGACGTGCTTGACTAGGTGTGGATTCCCAAATGGTGCTGCATACTCCAGTATGGGCCTGACGTAGATGGTGTACAGAGTTTTTAAAGAATCCTTACTGAGGTATCGGGAAAGCTATCCGTAGGTTTTGCCAGGCGCCCGTATGCTGCAGCAGTTATCTGCTTTGATGTGCGCCTCAGGAGAAAATGCTCGGTGTTTTACTCACCCCAGATCTTTTTCCTTGAGTGAGGTTTGCAATCTTTGGCCATCTAAAAAAAATATTGTGTCTGCGGGTCTTCTTTGCCCTTCCCCAATCTTCATGACTTTGCATTTGGCAAGGTTGTTAAATTCAAGGAAGCCTGTTGCTGACCAGGCTTGTAAGCCTGTCCAGTTCCTTGTGTTCTGCCTGATCTCGTTCCGATTCGGATTCTTCTAATTAACTTATATCCGTCTGCAAACAAGGACACTTCTGAGCTATCCTTCCGTTTATGTCGTTCACGTATACCAAGAAACAGCACAGGTCCTAGGTGGACTGACCCCTGTGGAACCCCGCTTGTCACAGGGTGCCCACTCTGACACCCCTCGTCGGCGTAACCATGACTCGTTGTTTCCTCCCTGTCAGATTATTCTCTGAGTACATTGCAGTGTGTCTGTGTGTGTGTGTTGTGTGTTATCACTATTAGTGGTTGCAGGGGTCGAGTCATAGCTCCTGGCCCGCCTCTTCACTGATGTTACTAGGTCCTCTCTCTCCCTGCTACATGAGCTTATCATACCTCGCCTAAAACTTATGTATGGTTCCCGTCCTCCACTACTTCACTTTCTAGCTATTTCCATGACTGACTACTCTTTAGACTGAAGAAATACTCCTAACATCCCTTCGCTTACTGAGTCTTCAACTTCCAATTGGTGACCTCATGTGTCTGTGTCCCATCTCTGGAACATTCTGTACTTGTCCACATTGTCTATTTCGCCGCAGTATTTTATATGTGTTATCATGTCTCCCCTGACCCTCCTGGCCTCCAGTGTGTCAGGCCGATTTCCTCAACCTTTCTTCGTAGGACAATCCCCGTAGGCTCTGGGATAGTCTTGTTGCAAACCTTTGCACTTTCTCTAATTTCTTGACGTGCCTTGACTAGGTGTGGATTCCAAAACTGGTGCTGCATACTCCAGTATGGGCCATGACGTAATTGGTATACAGGGTCTTGAACGACTCCTTAGCTGAGGTATCGCGAACGCTATCCATAGGTTTGCAGGCGGCCCGTTGCTGCAGCAGTTATCTGGATTTATGTGCGATCAGCGAGATATGCTCGGTGTTATACTCACCCCCAGAAATCTTTTTCCTTGAGTGAGGTTTGCAGTCTTTGGCCATCTAAAC
This sequence comes from Cherax quadricarinatus, assembly GCF_026875155.1. Classification (NCBI taxonomy): domain Eukaryota; kingdom Metazoa; phylum Arthropoda; class Malacostraca; order Decapoda; family Parastacidae; genus Cherax; species Cherax quadricarinatus. Next base: position 13,712,297 of record NC_069422.1, read on the forward strand.
TATATTGTGTCTTGCGGTCTTCTTTGCCTTCCCCAATCTTATGACTTTGCATTTGGCAGGGTTAAACTCAAGGAGCCCAGTTGCTGGACCAGGCTTGCAGCCTGTCCAGGTCTCTTTGTAGTCCTGCCTTATCCTCATCCGATTTGAGTTCTTCTCATTAACTTCACTTCATCTGCAAACAAGGACACTTCTGTGTCTATCCCTTACGTTAGTCGTTCACCATATACAAGACACAAGCCACAGGTCCTTGCTGTCCACCTGTGGACCCCGCTTGACACGAAGCGCCCCACGCTGAACCTCGTCACGTACCTGACTCGTTGTTGCCTCCCTGTCAGGTAATTTCTCTGATTCCATTGCAGTGCTCTTTCCTGTTTATGTGTGCCTGATCTACTAGCTTTTCAGTATACCTCTTGTGAGGACGGTGTCGAAGCCTTTTTGCAGTCCAAAAAAATGCAGTCGATCACCCCTCTCTCTCTTGTTCTTACTTTCGGTCACCTTGTCATAAAAACTCTAGTGAATTGTGGACACAGGATTTTCTCTTCCTGATTGTCAGTATTATACACTTGTTTCTTTCCAGGTGCTCCACCACTCTCCTCCTGATGATCTATCTCATGACGGCATACTATACACGTTTGTGATCAGTGTCTGTGTTTAGTGCCTCATGTCTGTCTCCCTTTTTAAAAAATTGGGACATAACATTTGCAATATTCCATACCTCAGGGAGTTGCCCAGTTTCAAATGATGTGTTTGAAGATCTTTGTAATGGCACACACAATATCTCTGCTCCCTCTTTAAGGACACGGAGAGATGTTGTCTGGTCCCACGCCTTTGTGGTGTTAATGTCGCATAGCAGCTTCTTCACTCTCCTTGGTTAAATGTACCCCTCATCCTAAGCACTTGCTGGTGTACCCCCATGTTCTGATTTCCTCGGAGTCCTACTGGGTTTCACTATAAAATACTTCTTTATCCTCGTGTTGAGCTCCTGACAATGCTCTCGGTCGTTGTTGTGAATTTCCCCATTCACCCTTCCTCAGTTGATTACTGGTCCTTGACTGCTGTTTCTCCTTCCTGATGTGGCTGTACAACAGATTCGGGTCAAAGTCTTTGACTTTCGAATGCTATGTCATATTTCATATTGTCGCTGAGCTCCCTTCTTATCTGGTGCATATTCATTTCTGGCTCTTCGGTAAATCTCTTTATTTTCCTGAGTTTGCTCTTGTCTTCAGTACTTTTCCATTCTTAGTACACCTAGTTTTTTGCCTCCCTACACCTTTGGTGAACAAGGACTTGTTCTGTTTTCCATTTATTTCTGTTTCCCTTGGGAAACAAAATACTTCCTTGCCTCCTTGCATTTTGTTGCCACATTAGTCCATCATTTGCTCCTGTACTGGTTTTCCTGTCAGTCAAGTCCTCTCTCCCATGAATGTTTTAGAAGGAAGGTTCCTCATGCCTGAGTAGTTCCCCCTTTTGTGTTTGGTTTTTCCCATCCTATTCCTGCTACTCTCTCCACTTTGGAGCTCAACATGTAGTCGAAAAGCACAGAACCAATTGATCACTAGCTCCCAGGTGGCCTATTCATACAAGATATCATCGATGTCTGAATACTCAAGGTTGATACGAAGGTCCAGTCCTGCTGGTTCATCTTTCCTCTCTCTCTGGTAGTGTCTTCTAACATGTTGATGCATGAGGTTTTCCAGTACTACATCCATCATCTTGGCTATCATATTTCCGGAACCCCAATGGGGCTCCAGGTTTTCCCAGAGTCAATCTCCTTGTGATGAAATCACCATAAACTGACTTTGCTCCCCCACGTGTGCTCTCCTGGACACCTTCAGCTAGCTGTGTCTCGACCATGGCTCTGTTGCTCTCATCGTATTCTTCTCTTGTGTCTCCTGACGTTTCTGGGGGAGGTTTTACATTACTTGCACATATCACTTATGTACCCTCAGACTGGGTATTGTTCTACTAAGTAGTCCCTTTCACCCGTGATCATCCATTCCTTCCATTTTTCAAGAACCCACTGGCTTTTATTGAGCAGTGCAACTCTCCTCCCCCTCTCCTCTCCTTCGTGTTCTTTCCTGAAGATTTGATATCCGGGTGGAAAAGAGTGAATCTGTGTATTATTCTGGTGAGTTTTGTTTCTGTGAGTTGCTATTATGTTCTGGTGGAGTCTCTTGATTCTTTCGTGCCACATCCTCATACTTATTTGTTATTCCATCTGATTTGTATACCTTACCTTCAACTTCTTTTCTAGACTGTCGGTCTGGAGGTGTATTGGGAGGTTGGGGAAGTGGGAGCTGATAAGGAACTATGGGTGGTTGCAAACTGCTTTCTTGTGCGGCAGTGGAGTTTTTGTAATTGTAGTGTGAGTGGGGGCCATTGGATATGGCATGGGTTGACTGGTTGTGGTTTAGAGTGTTGCTGCATGGGGTTGACCCTGAGTTGGGGGCTTCTATAGGAAGCTGTGAGGCAGGTTGTATTTATTTGATCTTCTTCCTGTGTCTGGGATCTCCTGTCTGTCTTCTCCATCCCCTTCTTTCTCCTTTCGCTTTGTACCATCTCTCTCTGTTTCGCATTTGTCTTGTGTTCTTCGCTGGTCGAGGACACCTTCCTGTATCCCGGCATGTCCCTTAATGTGCTTTTTCCTGCAGTATTCCTGTTCCGAGTCGATTCTGCCTTGAAGGTCACTTTCACTGGCCGGTTTCTTTTTTTTTACAAACCCCCCCCTATTCTCCGAAACATTTTCCAGCTGGGTCATGTGTCTTCTCCGATTACTTTCATGATGCTTTCAATTGCTTTTTTTTCCCCTTGTTATTTCTTGCTTCATATGTTTCCCCTTCAACTTCCGTAGCCCATACACAAAACTGACCTCACCCTTTCATTCTCACACTGCATATCCCTGTGTTTATCCCTCATTCATTGACGCGCCCCCCCACACCACATTGCATGTTTCCTTTCTTCGTTTCACTAGCTACTGTACATGGGCTCAGTGGCCTGGTTTGCAAATTTTCCCATCTCGGCTTTCCTGGGCTCTGTTGTGGTCTGTTAGGGCCTCCACATATAGCTTAGCTCTTTCATTTACTACAGTCTCCACTGATAGAGCTTCTACATGCAGTTTTGCTCCCTCCTTTCCCTCAGTCCCCTTATTTGTGGCTGAGGGCGTAGCGGTCTCTGTTGTCAATCCCATATGTTCTTTAGTGCTTAGGCTGTTTCAGATTTTCCAGTTCCTCTTCTAAACTCTGTATCCTGGCCTCTGACTCTTTGACTTTCACCTCCACTTCCTGCTTACCATGTCGATCCTCTCTTCCATTCTCCATGCTAGTTCTTCTAGTTTCTTTTCCCATTCTTAGTTCCCTTTTTTGTGAGCTCCTGCTGCCCAATCTTCCTTTGCAGTTTCCTCCTCCTGTCCTTGGGTTTTCTTGTTGCTCTCTTTGGCAACCCATTTTTTTTTTTTATCTGATTGCCTCAGAGTGGGAAGCCTTTGTAATTCTGCTATGTTAGGTTATATTGTATATGTCAGAGTGTGGGGGGTGAGGTATAGAGGAGGAACTGTGGCTTATGGGAGGAGTAGTGGGAGAGGGGGAGTGGAAAGGAGAGTGAAGCAAGTGGGTAAGTGGGTGAGGGAGAGGTGGGAGGGGGAGGAGGGGTGGTGAGAGGGAGGGAGGGGATCAGGTGAAAGGAGTGTGAGTATGTCGGTGGGGGAGGGGGGGAGTGTATGTGTGAGTCTGGCAATATGTGTGTGTTGTGTGGTTTGTGTGTGTTGCGTGTGTGTGTGGGGAGGGGGGGAGGGGGGGGTGGGGGGGGTGTGTGGGTGGGTGTGTGGTGTGGGTTCTGTGTGGGTGTGTTTGTGTGTGGGTGTGTGTGGGTGTGTGGGTTTGTGTGTGTGGGGTTGTGTGGGTGGGTTGTGTGGGTGGGTGTGTGTGTGGGTGTGTGGGTGTGTGTGGGTGTGTGTGGGTGTGTGTGGCGGGTAGTGGGTGTGTGGGAGTGTGTGGTGTGGGTGTGTGGGTGTGTTGTGGGTGGGTGTGTGGGTGGGTGTGTGGGTGTGTGGGTGGGTGTGTTGGGTGTGGTGGGTGGGTGGGTGGGTGTGTGGGTGTGTGTTGTGGGTGGGTGTGTGGCGTGGGTGTGTGGGTGGGTGTGTGTGGGTGTGTGTGGATGTGTGGGTGTGTGTGTGGGGGTGTGTGGGTGGGTGTGGTGGTGTGGGGGGTGTGTGGGTGTGGGTGGGTTGTGTGGGGTGGGGGTGTGTGGGTGTTGGTGGGTAGTGTGTGGGTGTGTGTGGGTGTGTGTGTGTGTGGTGGAGTGTGTGGGGTGTAGTGGCGTGTGTGTGGAGGTGTTGGGTGGTGTGGGTGTTGTGTGGGTGTGTGTGGGTGTGTGTGGGTGTTGTGTGAGTGTGTGTGGGTGTGTGTGGGTTGTGTGGGTGTGTGTGGGTGTGTGAGTGTGTTCGTGGGTGATGTGTGTGGGTGTGTGGTGTGTGTGGGTGTGTGTGGGTGTGTGTGGGTGTAGTGGGTGTGTTGTGGATGTGTGTGGGTGTGTGTGGGTGTGTGTGGGTGAGTGTGGGTGTTGTGGAGTGTGTGTGGGTGTGTGTGGTGTGTGTGGGTGTGTGGGGTGTGTGTGGGTGTGTGTGGGTGTGTGTGGCGTGTGTGGGTGTGTGTGTGGGTGTTGTGTGGGTGTGCGTTGTGCACACTAGGCTACGCTACTCTTTTGAAGATTATAAGAAAATTTCCAATCATTCCTTATTATATGCACTAATATATACTATATAATATTAATTGCGTACACTTGTGTTTGTGTGTGTGTGTTGTGTTTACCTAGCTTGTCGTCTTTGGAAAAAGTGGGCGGGGGTTACATTAACACTATTTGTTATTGATGTTGTTTTCACCGTGTTACTCTCCCGCCAGGATCTCCGCATACTTACGCTCTTTACTTTTTTGAAGAGTATAGGATTATTTTTTCTCACTCAATTCCTTATTAATATATACTGTTTATTATAACAATAATTACGGGTGCCACCGTGTGTTTTGTATGTGCGTACTTGTTTTACTAGCTTGTCCCTCAGAAAAATGGGGGGGGGGGGGTCACTAGGCTACACTCTTCTGGAGTTTACCTGGCGATATTTAGATAATTTACTAACCACTATCTATCTCCTTGGTACTGAAATAGGGAGAGAGAGATGGTATAAGCATAAACCAGCAGGGCGAGACACTTGAGATTTAGACACATAAACCAATTAACCACAAATAGGCAAGTGATGTCGTCTGCTCAACAATGGAGGTTCCTGCTGGTCGTCTATCAACTCCTTCAATTTTCTAACTCCTTCAGTGAAACTTTTATCTTGCATTCAAGTTTTTATTTTTTTTTCTTTTAAGACTTGGTATTCCCTCTTTTTTCTTTAGTACAGTATTATGGTCATAACAAGTCTGATGATGTTAGCTACCTTCACAACACCAACAGCGGGGGATTGACTATTTTTTCTTTATTTCAGTATGTACTTAATCACATCTTTTATGACCTTATCACTACACGGCTGTGATAATCAACCAACATATGTATTTGTTAATATTTCAGATCACACCGTTAACCCAATTAACTGTTTGGTAGCTGACTGCTACCCTCCCTCACTCAAATTTCATTCAAATTTAAATTGTAAAATTCTTGATCCTATCACATTATTGCACCTAGAAAGCTTATTTACAGTCTTGTAGGTATGTTCACTGATTCATCACGTACGATGACCGCTAAAATATCTTAGGCAGCCCACTAGACGCTAAATCCTGGGAGCACTATTTAGCGATACTGCTTCACGTGTGTGTTCTGTGTGTGTGTGTGTGTGTGTGTGTGTGTGTGTGTGTGTGTGTGTGTGTGTGTGTGTGTGTGTGTGTGGTGTGTGTGTGCGTGCGTGTGTGTGGGTGTGTGTTGAGGGTGTGTGCGGCGTGTGTGTGAGGGTGTGTGTGTGCGTGTGTGTGTGTATGTGTATGTGCGGTTGTGTTGGTGGGTGATGTGCGTGTGTGTTTTGGGGGTTCGTTTGTGTGAGTTGTGTGGGTGTGTTGTGTGCGTGCTGTGGGTGTAGTGTGTGTGCGTGTGTGGTGGGTGTGTGTGTGTGTGTGGGTTTGTGTGTGTGTGGGTGTATGTGTGTCGTGGAGTGTGTGTGAGGGTGTGTGTCGTGGGTGTGTGTGGAGGGTGTGTGGTGTGTGGGTGTTGGTGTAGTTCTGTGTGTGGGTGTATGTGTGTGGGTGTGCGTCCTTGTGTGTATGCATATATTTGTACGCTCGTGGCACACATGTCCGTGCGTGCGCCCTCGTGTGTGTTGTATGTGCGCGCGCGCATAGTGTGGTGTAGGATCCACTTAATATTTGTATTTATAACACATTACAATTGTGACCAGGTGTGGACGTATCAGTGGTTCATTACTTTTGAATTTGTTATGACTGCTGTAACCATGTATAGGAGTGAAGCTGATTCTTTACCTCTGTTAACTTGCCATGATTAGTAGACCAGATATACTGGAGTTCATTACCTTTGTAACAGTTCAGCTATCATAACTTTGGGGTCCAGTCACTGGACCCATTTGTACCTTTGTAATCTTTTGACTACCGCCCACAGATGGGGTATGGGTTGCATAAAGATATTAAAACTAAATGTGTTGATGTGTGTGTGTGTGTGTGTGTGTGTGTGAAGTGTGTGTGTGTGTGTGTGTGTGTGTGTGTGTGTTGTGTGTGTGTGTGTGTATGTGTGTGTGTGTGTTGTGTGTGTGTGTGTGTGTGTGGTGTGTGTGTGTGTGTGTGTGGTTGGTGTGTGTGTGTGTGTGTGAGTGTGTGTGTGTTGTGTGTGTGTGTGTGTGGTTGTGTGTGACTCATCAATCAATATTTGCACCAATAAAATCATACAATTGTGACCGGGTGTGGAAAGTGTGAATTGCTTTCATTACTCCATAATTTGTACATGATTGTAGCCAAAGTATAAACCGTAAGTACCATTCTACAGAAATCATTACCTTTGTAAACTTGTGAGCTCATTACTTGTAACCTAGTCAGCTATCAAAAACTTTGGGGGGCCCAGTCCCTGGACCCTAACGTACCTCTGTAATCTGTAAATACCTTTGTAAACTTTTCATGATTGTGACAGACTTACCTGGAGTCTTACTTTTTAAATTGTGAGTTCATTACTTTGTAAATTGTGAGTTCATTACCTTGTAATTGTGGTTCATTACCTCTGTAACTTGCTCAGCTATCAAAACTTTGGAGTCCAGTCCCTGGACCAATTATGTATCCTCTGTAATCTTTTGATACCGCCCACAGGATGGGTATGGGGTGCATAATAAACATATTAAACTAAACTACAGTTGACCATGACTTGCTCCACGTAAAATTGTCACACTATGGTATTAGGGCACTCCCTCAACTACCTCAAGTCTACCTCAGCAACCGAAGCATATGTGTTACGCAAATGGGGGCAAGCTCTTCCGCTATCCAATTACAGTTGGTTGTCCCACAGGGAAGTGATCCTTGCCTCTTCTCTTTCTACTATACATAAATGACCTACCAAATGCTTTCCACAATTACTTCAAAACCACAATTTTTGCAGATGACGCTTCATACGTCTTCTCTCACCCGAGACAGTCATGCTAGCCAATACTGTAAACACCGAATTACAGAAAATATCTACCTGGATGAGGATCTAACAAAACTTACACTAAACATTGACAAACCTACTTCATTCAGTTGGTAACAGAGCTACAGATGTACCTTTAAACATAACGATAAACGGATCACTATCACAAAGCTAAAAGAGGGAATAATTCTTAGGAATCCACTTGATAATAGACTCAAATTTCATACACATATATTACAGAACAAATTTCTAAGAAAATTGCCAAGGACTGTAGGATACTATCGAAGATACAGGTACTATGTTCCACAGTCAGCCCTCCTGGGCCCTTTATCACTCTTTATTTACCCCTAATCTCACCTATGGATTTTGTGCATGGGGCCAAACAACAATTAACATCTCAGACCCTAATTACCCAACAAAAGGGTGCAGTTGAATGATAAAAATTCTCACTACAGGCAGCACACTCCACCAATATTCAAAACACTCAACTACTCACATACAACATCCATACTTATTACTGCACCTATTAATACATAGAACACTTAACTCTGATATTAACCCTCCCCTCAAACATCTCCTTGCAACCTCAACAGAACACATGACCATAACACAAGGCACAGATCACTCTTTGATGTTCCTCATGTCCATCTCACACTATGCAAAAAACTCAATGCACATAAAAGGGCCCTATAATCTGGAATTCATTACCTGTAAATATAAAAGGAAACACTACCTGTTTATAATTCAAGTCTCTCCTCAAAGATCACTTACTCCACTCAAAACCAAATATATACTGAATAACTGAACCTATAAATTGTATATCCTATATGTTACTCACAATTTATCACACAAATGTTAACCATAGGACCAATCTAATTTGTTATTTTTTTAAATACATACCTA
>NC_069422.1:13725804-13782597 GCF_026875155.1 Cherax quadricarinatus
TCTTTTCAACAAACTGGACATTTTATCCCACTGAGGGCAGGGCGGCCCAAAAAGAAAAAACAAAAGTTTTTCTCTTTTCAAATTTAGTAATTTTTACAGGAGGAGGGTTTATTAGCACCTTGTTCCTGGCAATTTAGTCGCCTCTTACAACAACGCCATGGCTTACGAGGAAGAATTATGTTCCACTTCCCATGGGAGATAAGACAGGTAGTGTTTCTTTTTATTTACAGGTTAATGAATTCCAGATTTTAGGGCCTTTTATGTGCATTGAGTTTTTGCATAGCATGAGATGGAACGAGTGAACATCAAAGAGTGATCTGTGCCTTGTGTTATGGTCATGTGTCTCTGTTAGGTTGGCAAGAAGATGTTTTAGGGTGAGGGGTTAATACATATCAGAGTTAAGTGTTGCTATGTTTGTAATAGGTGCAATAATAAGTATGGAAGTTTTGTATGGTGAGTAGCATTGAGTGTTTTGAATAATGGTGGAGTGTGCTGCTGTAGTGGAAGAATTTGTTATCATTCTTAACTGAGCCTTTTGTTGGGTAATTAGTGGTTCTGAATGGTTAATTGTTGTTGTGCCCCATGCACAAATTCCATAGGTGGATAGGGGGGTAAATAAGAGAGTGATAAAGGGCAGGAGGGCTGACTGTGGAACTAGTATCGTATCTTCGATAGTATGCCCACAGTCTCGGAAATTTTCTTGAAATTTGTTGTATATGGTGTATGAAATTTGAGTCTTTTATCAAGGGTGGATTCCTAAGAATTTTTCCCTCTGTTAGCTTTGTGATAGTGTGATCCGTTTATCGTTATGTTAAGAGGTTACATCTGTTAGCTCTGTTACCAAACTGAATGAAGTTAGGTTTTGTCAATGTTTAGTTTAAGTTTGTTAGTCCTCATCAGGTAGATATTTTCTGTAATTCGGTTGTTTCAGTATTGGCTAGCGTTGACTGGGCTCGGTGCTGAGAGAAGACGTTTGTAGTGTCATCTGCAAAAAGTGTGGGTTTGAGTAATTATGAAGCATTTGGTAGGTCATTTATGTCAGGAGAAAGAGAAGAAGGGCCAAGGACACTTCCCTGTGGGACATCACAACTGTAATTGGTTGTGCGGAAGAAGCTTGCCCCATTTGCGTACACATATGGATTCTGTTGCTGAGGTATGACTTGAGGAGTTGAGGGACAGTGCCCTTAATCCATAGTGTTACAATTTTACGTGGAAAGCAAGTCCATGGACAACTGTACCAAAAGCTTTACATAAGTCAATGGAAGATCCCAGTGGGACTTCTTTTTTCTCTATTGCAGTGTATATATAATTGGGACCTCTTGTGTCTGTGTCCCACTCTGGAAACATCCCGTCTTTGTCCACCTCGTCTCTATTCCGCGCAGTATTTTATGTCATTATATGTCTCCTGACCCTCCTGGCCTCCAGTGTCGTCAGGCCCAGATTTCCCTCAACCTTTCTTCTTCATAGGACAAACCCCCGTAGCTCTGCGGACTAGTCTTGTTGCAAACCTTTGCACTTTCTCTATTTCTTGACTGTAATTGACTAGCCGTGTGGACTCTCCAAATTGCGTGCTGCCATACATCCAGTATGCGGCCCTGTGACGTAGATGTTGTACAGAGTTCTTAAACGAATCCTTACTGAGGTATCGGGAAAGCTCTGTAGGATTTGCCAGGGCCGTTGCTGCAGCAGTTATCTGCTTTGATGTGCGCTCGGAGATATCTCGGTGTATTACTCACCCCAGATCTTTTTCTTGAGTGGGTTTGCATTCTTTGGCCATCTAAACTATATTGTGTCTAGCCGGTCTTCTTTGCCCTTCACCAATCTTCATGACTTGGCATTTGGCAGGGTTGTTAAATTCAAGGAAGCCTGTTGCTGACCAGGCTTGTAAGCCTGTCCAGTTCCTTGTGTTCTGCCTGATCTCGTTCCGATTCGGATTCTTCTAATTAACTTATATCCGTCTGCAAACAAGGACACTTCTGAGCTATCCTTCCGTTTATGTCGTTCACGTATACCAAGAAACAGCACAGGTCCTAGGTGGACTGACCCCTGTGGAACCCCGCTTGTCACAGGGTGCCCACTCTGACACCCCTCGTCGGCGTAACCATGACTCGTTGTTTCCTCCCTGTCAGATTATTCTCTGAGTACATTGCAGTGTGTCTGTGTGTGTGTGTTGTGTGTTATCACTATTAGTGGTTGCAGGGGTCGAGTCATAGCTCCTGGCCCGCCTCTTCACTGATGTTACTAGGTCCTCTCTCTCCCTGCTACATGAGCTTATCATACCTCGCCTAAAACTTATGTATGGTTCCCGTCCTCCACTACTTCACTTTCTAGCTATTTCCATGACTGACTACTCTTTAGACTGAAGAAATACTCCTAACATCCCTTCGCTTACTGAGTCTTCAACTTCCAATTGGTGACCTCATGTGTCTGTGTCCCATCTCTGGAACATTCTGTACTTGTCCACATTGTCTATTTCGCCGCAGTATTTTATATGTGTTATCATGTCTCCCCTGACCCTCCTGGCCTCCAGTGTGTCAGGCCGATTTCCTCAACCTTTCTTCGTAGGACAATCCCCGTAGGCTCTGGGTGCCCTTAATACATAGTGTGACATTTTACGTGGAGCAAGTCATGGTCAACTGTACCAAAAGCTTTACATAAGTCAATGAAGATCCCCAGTGGGACTTCTTTTTTCTCTATTGCAGTGTATATATGTTCTAGCATGTGTATAATAGCATCATTAGTATTTTTATTAGGCCTGAATCCAGATTGGCAGGGGTTGAGAATGTTTTGGGAGATGAGGTAGGAGTAGAAACCAAGACAACAGTGCATAAGTGTTCGCAATGAAGCTAATAGAATCCTTGGCTTCATATCAAGAAGCATAAATAATAGGAGTCCTCAGGTTGTTCTTCAACTCTATACATCCTTGGTTAGGCCTCATTTAGATTATGCTGCACAGTTTTGGTCACCGTATTACAGAATGGATATAAATTCTCTGGAAAATGTACAAAGGAGGATGACAAAGTTGATCCCATGTATCAGAAACCTTCCCTATGAGGATAGACTAAGGGCCCTGAAACTGCACTCTCTAGAAAGACGTAGAATTAGGGGGGATATGATTGAGGTGCATAAATGGAAGACAGGAATAAATAAAGGGGATGTAAATAGTGTGCTGAAAATATCTAGCCTAGACAGGACTCGCAGCAATGGTTTTAAGTTGGAAAATTCAGATTCAGGAAGGATATAGGAAAGTACTGGTTTGGTAATAGAGTTGTGGATGAGTGGAACAAACTCCCAAGTACCGTTATAGAGGCCAGAACGTTGTGTAGCTTTAAAAATAGGTTGGAAAAATGCATGAGTAGATGTGGGTGGGTGTGAGTTAGACCTGATAGCTTGTGCTACCAGGTCGGTTGCCGTGTTCCTCCCTTAAGTCAATGTGACCTGACCTGACTAGGTTGGGTGCATTGGCTTAAGCCGGTAGGAGACTTGGACCTGCCTCGCATGGGCCAGTAGGCCTTCTGCAGTGTTCCTTCGTTCTTATGTTCTTAGATACGTTTATGAATTAATTTTTCGAAGATTTTTGAGAGAGGGTGTAAATTGGATATGGGCCTATAGTTATTCAACTCTGTTTGGTCTCCTCCTTTATGGATCGGGGTGACCCTTGCTATTTTGAGAGCTGTAGGGAAGGTGGAGGATTCAATGGATTTGTTAAAGTGTGTTGCAATGATTGGTGATAGTACTTGTGACACTTTTTTGAATATAAAGGGTGGTAAGGTATTTAAATCTCCTGCCTTGTTTTTTAGTGCGTTGATAATAAGGGAGACTTTGTATGGGTTAGTCGGAGCTAGGAGCAGTGTGTTCGGGTAGTTGCCAGTGAGGTAGTCATTTGGTGGGGTATCTGAGCTTGGGATTTTATTGGCAAGGTTTTGTCCTATAGTGGAGAAGAAATCATTGAGTCTGTTTGCTGTTTCTGTTGGTGGGAGTTGGGGTTCATCTGATTTTGCTAATTTTATTTCGTTATTTCGTGATATTTTTTTTCTTCATTTCAACAGTCATTAGCACCCTTGGTCTCGAAGGGTTGGCACTGGGAGCTTTCTTGGGGCCCATGGTGACTTATTTTGCAGAAACAGGCACCAAAAATAGTGATAATATGGAATGTACCGAATGTATCCTTAGATGCGCGGACACTGGCTGGCTTGTAAACACTGGCACACACGGGGCAGTTCAGGCCACACGTGGACACGTCTCGTACGCATCGTATCGCATACCGGGTTTTGTATCGGGAAGTGAGGCAAATTTTTTTCGATCAAATGCATCGGCTACCGGATTTATCGGATACCGATAGCATCGGAAACCGGGGATCCACTGTACTCATCCAACAACATTGGAGAGTTACTTTCCTGTTGTTTTTCTATCGCTTACTCGCTTAACTTACTTGCTACACTGTTAATTCTACACTTTATCGTTGGCTGGCACTATAGCCTTTATCGACACCTGCTGCTTTAGTATCGTACATATTGTAGAATCACTGCAGAAGGCACATTCTCCCCTCTCTTCCTCCTCCACTTTGGTACTTTGCTATGAGTTTTTTCTTGAAATATATTGTGCTTCTTTTCTTTTTTACCACAGGGATGGCACTAGAAGCTTTCTTTGGGCCCTTGATGACTTATTTAGCAGTTACGAGAACTAAAAACAATGGAATAATACAAAATATATCGCATGTATGCGTGGAATCGTCCTCACTGGCTTGTAAACACTACCTGTACATGGCCTCAGGCCATGCAGACATGTTCAGGACGAATGTCCTTAACTGAGTTTTTCATCGTTAGCCAAGCCAATATTTTGACGCAAAAATGTATCGGTATCTGATTTTATCGCTATTTGATGGCATCATTAACTGAGGGTCCACTGTAGGTCCCAAGTAAGTAAAACAGAAAACTTGTTGCTTGAGTGGATTGAACATAAGACAAAGAAAGGTGCACCACTTAATTTCATATTAATTAGGGAAAAGGCCTTACAGTTGTTTAAAGCAGTGTGTGATAAGGAAGGAAGGCCTGAAAAAGTGTGTGTTTAGCACAGGCTGGTTCCACTACTTTAAGTTGCATAATAAGTTACATAATATTAAGTTTTCTGGTAAAAGTGCTTTAGCTAATCATACAGCAGCAAGTAATTTCCCTGCTGAATTGCAGGAAATTATTTCTGAGGGTGGCTATGAGCCACATCAAGTGTTTAATGGTGATGAGACAAGTGTTTTTTGGAAAAAAAATGCCAACACAAACTTGTATCAGTCAGCAAGAGAAAAGTGCACCAGGCTTCAAGACAGCAAAGGATTGCTTCACCTTGCTCCTTTGCGGTAATGCATCAGGTGATTTCATGTGTAGGCCCATGGTTATTTACTGTTCTAAGAATCCTCATGCTTTGAAAGATGTATATAAAAACACCTTACCAGTAATTTGAGGTCAAACCAGTCAGCATGGCTGACAGAGAAAATATTTATTGACTGGTTTAAGCATCACTTTATTCCTGAAGTCAAATTTTACTTGCACAGCAAGAACCTTGCATTCAAGGCTTTCTTCATTCTTGATAATTCCCATACCCATCCACAAGCTTTGCTGGATGTGGCCCCACATGTAAAAGTTGTATTTTTACCTCCAAATACATCTCTAATTCAACCCTGGATCGGGGAGTTATTAAGCCATTCAAGTGTAACTATACAAAAAAGTTACGAAAAAACTAGTTGCATCAATGGACTCTGACTCCAACCTGGCAGTACCAAGTTTCTGGAATAAATTTAACATTGCAGATGCTATCAGCTATGCTAGAAGTGCCTGGAATGAAGTGCCCCAATCAACATTAAATGCAGGCTGGGGAAAGTTATGGCCTTCTGTAGTTAATTCTTTCACTGGTTTTCCCTTGCTTGAGAGTCAGGTTCAGGAAATTGTTCAGCTGGCAAGGAGATTACCAGGTGATGGTTTTGAAGATATGAATGAAGAAGATGTGAATGGGCTCTTAGATGATGATGATGATGAAGACAGGAGTCCAGAGGAAATGTTGGCAGAACTTGATGCACAGATACAAGAGAGCCACATAACAGAAGATGAAGAAGAAGAACCTGAAGAAAAACAGTTAACATTGCAGCAGTTATGTGAGCAGTTCCATGTTGCTGCTAAACTAGCAGACTTTTCACCGAAGAGGACCCTGACAAATCTAGAAGCAGTGCTTTGAAACGAGATCTAGACCAGTTGATGATGCCTTACCATCAGCTGTATAATGTACTGCAGGGTAAAAGAGCCCAGAGATTCATTACAGAATTTATGCACACTCCAACACAACCATCGACTTCAGTACCAGAACCTCTACCATCCACTTCTGCAGACAACTGACAACCATTCACCTCAGCCCAGTAAGGCCACATCACGCATATCCACTCTCTTCACAATCATCCACAAACCCAATTACCCACAATTTATGTTAAGAAATACTATTATTTCCATTGCATTTGTAGTCTTAAGCAGTAATATATCATGACAATGAACTACAATTACATATTCACTTTTATTTTTGTAAGATCTGTTGGTCTAAAAAAAAGCTGTATGGCTTTTTGGGGGCTCCCAGGAACGTAACCCTATTTTTCTCATAAGTTATATAGTTCATCTAACACTGTTTTTTACCTAACACGGCGTTTTGAAGAACATAACTACTGTGTTTAACCCTTTGACTGTCGCAACCCCCAATCCTGAGGTGTCTCCTGGTGTCGCAAAATTTCAAAAAACAAAAAAAATTATTTTTTCTAATGAAATGATAGAGAATCTTTTCCCGATTGTATTATTTTTTTTTTTTTTTTATTATCACACCGGCCGATTCCCACCAAGGCAGGGTGGCCCGAAAAAGAAAAACTTTCACCATCATTCACTCCACCCACTGTCTTGCCAGAAGGGTGCTTTACACTACAGTTTTTAAACTGCAACATTAACACCCCTCCTTCAGAGTGCAGGCACTGTACTTCCCATCTCCAGGACTCAAGTCCGGCCTGCCGGTTTCCCTGAATCCCTTCATAAATGTTACTTTGCTCACACTCCAACAGCACGTCAAGTATTAAAAACCATTTGTCTCCTTTTCACTCCTATCAAACACGCTCACGCATGCCTGCTGGAAGTCCAAGCCCCTCGCACACAAAACCTCCTTTACCCCCTCCCTCCAACCCTTCCTAGGCCGACCCCTACCCCGCCTTCCTTCCACTACAGACTGAAAACACTCTTGAAGTCATTCTGTTTCGCTCCATTCTCTCTACATGTCCGAACCACCTCAACAACCCTTCCTCGCCCTCTGGACAACAGTTTTGGTAATCCCGCACCTCCTCCTAACTTCCAAACTACGAATTCTCTGCATATTTATTCACACCACACATTGCCCTCAGACATGACATTTTCCACTGCTCCAGCCTTCTCCTCGCTGCAACATTCATCACCACGCTTCACACCCATATAAGAGCGATGGTAAAACTTTACTTCATTCATTCCCTCTTTTCCTCCAAGGACAAAGTTCTTTGTCTCCACAGACTCCTAAAGTGCACCACTCACTCTTTTTCCCTCATCAATTCTATGATTCCCTCTTCTTTCATAGACCCATTTTGCTGACACGTCCACTCCCCAAAAATCTGAATACGTTTAACCCCCTCCATACTCTCTCCCTCCAATCTGATATTCAATCTTTCATCACCTAATCTTTTGTTATCCTCATAACCTTACTCTTTCCCGTATTCACCTTTAATTTTCTTCTTTTGCACCCCTACCAAATTCATCCACCAATCTCTGCAACTTCTCTTCAGAATCTCCCAAGAGCACAGTGTCATCAGCAAAGAGCAGCTGTGACAACTCCACTTTGTGTGTGATTCTTTTCTTTTAACTCCACGCCTCCTTGCCAAGACCCTCGCATTTACTTCTCTTACAACCCCATCTATAAATATATTAAACAACCACGGTGACATCCACATCCTTGTCTAGGCCTACTTTTTACTGGGAAAAAATTTCCCTCTTTCCTACATACTCTAACTTGAGCCTCACTATCCTCGTAAAAACTCTTCACTGCTTTCAGTAACCTACCTCCTACCCATTACACTTGCAACATCTGCCACATTGCCCCCTATCCACCCTGTCATACGCCTTTTCCAAATCCATAAATGCCACAAAGACCTCTTTAGCCTTATCTAAATACTGTTCACTTATATGTTTCCACTGTAAACACCTGGTCCACACACCCCTACCTTTCCTAAAGCCTCCTTGTTCATCTGCTATCCTATTCTCCGTCTTACTCTTAATTCTTTCAATTATAACTCTACCATACACTTTACCAGGTACACTCAACACTTATCCCCCTATAATTTTTGCACTCTCTTTTATCCCCTTTGCCTTTATACAAGGAACTATGCATGCTCTCTGCCAATCCCTAGGTACCTTACCTTCTTCCATACATTTTATTAAATAATTGCACCAACCACTCCAAAACTATATCCCACCTGCTTTTAACATTTCTATCTTATCCCATCAATCCCGGCTGCCTTACCCCCTTCATTTTTACCTACTGCCTCACGAACTTCCCCCACACTCACAACTGGCTCTTCCTCACTCCTACAAGATGTTATTCCTCCTTGCCCTATACACGAAATCACAGCTTCCCTATCTTCATCAACATTTAACAATTCCTCAAAATATTCCTTCCATCTCCCAATACTCTAACTCTCCATTTTAATAACTCCTCTCCTATTTTTAATGACAAATCCATTTGTTCTCTAGGCTTTCTTAACTTGTTAATCTCACTCCAAAACTTTTTCTTATTTTCAACAAAATTTGTTGATAACATCTCACCCACTCTCTCATTTGCTCTCTTTTTACATTGCTTCACCACTCTCTTAACTTCTCTCTTTTTCTCCATATACTCTTCCCTCCTTGCATCACTTCTACTTTGTAAAAAACTTCTCATATGCTAACTTTTTCTCCCTTACTACTCTCTTTACATCATCATTCCACCAATCGCTCCTCTTCCCTCCTGCACCCACTTTCCTGTAACCACAAACTTCTGCTGAACACTCTAACACTACATTTTTAAACCTACCCCATACCTCTTCGACCCCATTGCCTATGCTCTCATTAGCCCATCTATCCTCCAATAGCTGTTTATATCTTACCCTAACTGCTCCTCTTTTAGTTTATAAACCTTCACCTCTCTCTTCCCTGATGCTTCTATTCTCCTTGTATCCATCTACCTTTTACTCTCAGTGTAGCTACAACTAGAAAGTGATCTGATATATCTGTGGCCCCTCTATAAACATGTACATCCTGAAGTCTACTCAACAGTCTTTTATCTACCAATACATAATCCAACAAACTACTGTCATTTCGCCCTACATCATATCGTGTATACTTATTTATCCTCTTTTTCTTAAAATATGTATTACCTATAACTAAACCCCTTTCTATACAAAGTTCAATCAAAGGGCTCCCATTATCATTTACACCTGGCACCCCAAACTTACCTACCACACCCTCTCTAAAAGTTTCTCCTACTTTAGCATTCAAGTCCCCTACCACAATTACTCTCTCACTTGGTTCAAAGGCTCCTATACATTCACTTAACATCTCCCAAAATCTCTCTCTCTCCTCTGCATTCCTCTCATTCCTCTGCATTCCTCACCAAAAAAACGAAATTTGATGGAAAACTGACGGAATTATGCTCTCGCGAAGTTAGCGACCTTGAAGATATTTACAAATCGGCTATTTCGCCCAATTTGAGCCCTATTTTCGGCTAATTCCATTGTTCCAGTCGACCAAACTCATAGCTATTTCTTTAGAACTCCATTTTTTCTATCGACCGAGTACAAGAAATTGCCCATTTACCAATTTCAACTACCCAATAATGTGGTCAGAAATTTGCAATTTGGCCAATTTCACGAAAATCAAAAAATGACAATTTCAAAATAAGGTCCAGAATGAACAATGCAGATATTCCTGGCTCTAAAATAACATTTTCTTTGTTCATCAGTCATGTCTCCAGGCTTCTCTGATATTACTCTTGCATTCTATTTTGAATTTTTATTCAAACAAAAAATAGAAGACTTACTATTATGCAGACTACTGCAATACTGTAATAATTGTATAAATAACATCAACCCATTCATGACTGCATATTAGAATGGCTAGTTGGACATTTATTGGACAATAACATCATTTGTTTACTTTTGAACATTGGCAAAAATCAAACATTTCCCCTACTTTGAGCTCCATTTCCAGGTTCTTTTTATAGTAAAATCAATCAAAATCACCTCTACTTCTATAATATGTTTTCCATTCTATCAAATGAGACCAAGAAAACGAGAATACAACCATAAATACTATACGAAAATAGACCACAAAGTCGGCATTTTAATTAAAAAAAATGGTCAGAGTTTTTTTTTTCTCATTATGCACTGCGTGCTCCAGGATTTTTTTTATATGGTGCACACTTACCACACAGACCCATTCCCTCACGTGTGGGCCTACCAACTTTCTCCTGCTTGATTTGAAGCCGCTAGAATTTATGAGTATATATACGTCAAACACGGTACCTCGTAAGACGTATATATACGGCCGCGACAGTCAAAGGGTTAATGACGGTTTACTATATACAATATTTACAGCATCCCAGAGTGATTATTATCATGCTTATTGCTATCAGCATATCTTGTTTCCAACTTGGCATTTAACCCCTTTGGCATTAGTCCTGTAATATTAAGGCTTTAAAGCCAGTGTCAGTCCTGTAATACTACACCAAAATTCTAGCACCTTCAGATCATGTGGGAGAAAGCTGGTAGGCCTACATATGAGAGAATGGGTCTGCGTGGTTAGTGTGTGCAGTATAAAAAAATCCTGCAGCAAGCAGTGAATAATGACGAAAAAAACCTGCGACTGTTTTTGGTTAAAAACAGCGACTTTATGGTGTACAGGTACCATCCGACATATGATCGAGGGGTGTTAATATGAAGGAGGGGTGTTAATGTTGCAGTTTAAAAACTGTAGTGTAAAGCACCCTTCTGGCAAGACAGTGATGGAGTGAATGATGGTGAAAGTTTTTCTTTTTCGGGCCACCCTGCCTTGGTGGGAATCGGCCAGTGTGATAATAAAAAAAAAAAATAATAGTTCCGACCAACCGGTCTTAACCCTTTTAGGGTTTCTGATGTACTAGTATGGCTTATGTGCCAGGGTTATTGACGTACTAGTACATATGTGTAAATTCTAGTGCCTTCAAATCATGCGGGAAAAGGCTTGGTAGGTCTAGATGTGAAAGAATGTGTGTGTGTGGTTGGTGTGCATGGTAGAAAAAGAATCTGGGACCCAGTGGCGCATTGTGGGAATGCCATTTTAGTAGACCTTGTTCACCATGCCTCGCGGTAAGAAACTCCTCACTCCTTGGCGAATTGGGACACTTTTATTCCCCAGTGACAGTTCTAATACAGATGGAAGTGCCAGTGAAGATGAGTTTCAAGTTTTGATAAGGTTGTGACCGAAACTAATGATCACAATACAAGTAATAGTAAGGAAAACCCAGACGACCCTCAGCCTTCCACCTCTGATGCTGGGCCATCTTGTTCACGTTCAGTTGTACCAGAACCAAAGAGGAAACTCCTATTTTTCCAATATCCCGGACTCAGATGTCAGCATTGATGATGATAGTGATAGTGAATATGAACTCCAAGCTCTTGAAAACAGTTCCCGTAATGATAGTGAAGTGGAATATTCTCCAGTGAAGCGTCAATATATACGATGCTACATACGGTCTGGTAGTATGCCATATGCTATTCCAAGGGGAAGGAGTACATCTCAGAGTACATTCCATGGCTGTACAACAGGAACAGATAGTGAAAATGAAGATGATAGTTTTGCAATTGGGATGGAAAATGTGCATAGTGGTGGTAGTGGTGGTGCCGGCCGTGAGGCACCAGCAGTGGGCCATGCTGCCACCCATGCCACTGCCTCAACTGATCTATAACAAAGGCCACCATCCCCCACCCACCCACCACACCAGCCTCCACAACCACAACCTCCACAACCACAAACTCCACAACCACAACCACCTGTCAATATTCAGCACCCACCAGCAGACCGCACCTGGGATTGGCAGGAAGCTGCCAATTTTGTTCCAAATCCCCACCAGTTTGACGAAAGCCAAAGTGGAATACGGCAATTTTGTACACTGGGGAATAATGCCAGTGAACTGGAATGTTTCGAGTTATTCTTTGACGAACCCCTGATGGAAATTATTGTCAGGGAAAGCAACACATACTTCGATTACACCATGGCAAACACAATACTTTCACCAAAATCACGTCTACACCAGTGGAAGGAGACAACTGTGGCTGAGATGTATCTTTTCTTTGCCACAATAATGCTTATGCCACATGTGTATAAGCACACTGTGAAATCATACTGAACAACAGACCGCCTGACTGCAACCCCAGGTTTCAGTGATATAATGCCAGTGAATCGATTTGTGCTACTATTACGTATGCTTCACTTCTCAGACAAAACCAGGTCTGATAGAAACAACAGGTTATATAAGATTAGGAATGTGTTTGTGTATCTGAAAGAGAAATTCAATATGTATTTTTATCACTTCAGGAAGCTTGTTATTGACGAGTCTTTGATTCTGTTCAAAGGAAGACTCTCTTTCAAGCAGTACATACCACGCAAGGGGAAACACTTTGGTATAAAGCTGTTTGAGCTTTGTGATTACTACAGTGGTCTTGTATTGGATATTATTGTGTACACTGGAAGTTATACATTGCAAAATACCAGGAAATTATTGGGCATCTCTGGTGATGTGGTTAGAACAATGATAGAACCACACCTTGGTAAGGGGCATATATTATATACTGATAACTGGTAAACAAGTCCATCACTCAGTGATTTTTTGCGAGTGAACATGACAGATGTGTGTGGCACAGTGCGTGCAAATCGTAAACATATGCCCAGGTTTGACGCTGGCACTCGTAGAGGTGAGGTGCAGGCATTTGCTGCCAATGACATCATGGCATTTCGCTGGCATGATAAACGAGATGTCACACTGTTGTCATCAGTTCACCCTAACGAAATGACAAACACTAGCAGATTATCATACATAAATTATCATACATAGTAGCATGTGTGTGGAGAACCTAGGATAACCCAAAAAAGTCAGACAAAGTGACTTATTTCCATTAGGGTCCCTGTACCCTTTACCATATGGTATAATGTACCATATGGTACATTGTACCATATGGTACATTGTACCATAAGGTACAATGTATCATATGGTTCAAAACCACAGAATTCCCCTTCAGATCCACTTCCATCAGTGTTAGAACTATAACTTGGGAAGAGAAGAGTCAGAATTCGCTGGAGAGTGAGAGCTTCCTTGCTGCCAGGCATGACGAGCAAAGCGTACTGAGATGACGTTCTCATAATGCAATATGGGTGCCCTGATTTCCTGTTTACTGTGCACACTGACCATGCAGACCCATTCTCTTAGATGTAGGCCTACCAGCCTTCTTGCTCTATGGCTCTATGGCTTCAACGCCATAGATCTATGGGACGGACCCTGAAAGGGTTAAGGTGCCCGAGAGTGATTATTATTATTATGCTTACTGGATCTTCAATACTAGTGACAGTTAAAAAGATAAAGATTTTATTTCTTTGCAAAGGTCACTATGTGTAATTACAATTTTGTTAGCGATTTTAATGTGTACCTACATGCCAGCACAGTGTGTAAGTTTATTTAACCCTTAAACTGTCCAAATGTAGATCTATGTTTTTTCAACATTTGAAAGTATGTAAAAAAAAGTAGATCTTCTTTTCTTTTTTTACATTTGGAAAAGTGTAAAAAAAAACTTTGATCTATGTTTTTTTTTTTGTTATACAGTATTTGAAAATATGTAAAAAAAAACAAAGATCTACTTTTGGAGCACTACGCATGTGAACATAGATCTGCTTGGACAGTTTAAGGGTTAAGTACAGGTACACCTAAGTACAATTATCAGAGTGTATATATACAATACAAGTTTAGATTTAGAAAGGATATAGGAAAGTATTGGTTTGGAAATAGGGTAGTTGATGAGTGGAACAGTCTACCTAGTTGGGTTATTGAGGCTAAAACCTTGGGTAGTTTCACATATAGGTTGGATAAATACATGAGTGAGAGGGGTTGCATTTGAGTGGGACTTGCATATGAGAGTGGATAGAGTTATCAGAACTTATTTCTTGGGTGGCATTGAAAATTGGGTTGGGCAAATGTTTTGTTAGTGAGATGATTTGCAAAGGACCTGCCAAGTATGGGCCAACAGGCCTGCTGCAGTGTTCCTCCTTCTTATGTTCTTATGTAATACATAATAATTTTAAAACACTTGAAATTTTGTAAAGTTTCCAGATGTAATCAAAAGATGTGGAGCTAACAGAGAATGTAAAGAAACAAGAGTGAATCAGCGAGCTGTATAAAAAATTTTTGGTCATAATCTGAAATGTGCATACTATTGGCAAATCACCAAAAAGTGGGGCCCCATTGAATACAGGAGAACCCCTGTATCCACTGATTTGGTATCCCTGGTTTCAGTTATCCATGGTTTACTGTGACCCAAATACCTCTTAATTTTGCATAACAATGGCCCCAAAGCACAAAAATAGAAAAGCTGGCAGTTCTTCAAAGCCTAAGAGAAGCTGTGAAGTGCTTCCCATCAGTGAAAAAGTGATAATTCTCCACTTATTTTGCATAATTTATATATTAACCCTTTCACTGTTGAGAGCCCTGATCACAAACTTGCTCTCAGTGTTAAAAAAAAAAAAAAAAAATTACCAAAATCTAAAGAATATTTTTCAGTGTTTTAAAAGAAAATTTTTTTTTTGTGATTAGTACTTACCGAGATATAGAGGCATGAAGTCGACAGAAAGTGAATCACTTACGCAAACCCTGCCAACTGCCGCTCACTCAGTAACATTATTTTTATTTTTATTCTATTTTTTCTTTTCTTTTCTAATATTTTATTTTTTCAAGTAACTTTTGTGGCCTGTGAAGCTAATAAAATGCATAATGTATATGTATCCACTTGTTGTATGCAACATAATAACCGCACAAATGTTTTTGTCCTTATATTGTTTACAAAACTTGTTTACACAAGCCCACACTGCCTTCCCCACCCACGCTGCCTTCCCCATCACCCACGCTGGAAATAAGTCATTCTGACTTTTTTGGGTTATCCTAGGTTCTTTACACATGCTGCTATGTATGATAATCTATGTAACTGTATTCATGTATACCTGAATAAACTTACTTCTTTGAGGCAAGGGATAATATGAGTTTCCTCTTTTGCTGTGGTACAAGTGAGCATAAATGAGATGGTCCAGCACCAAAGGTGGAAGGTTGATGGTCGTCTGGGTTTTCAGTACTATTTCTGGTATCCTGGGCATTGCTTTCAGTCACAAACTCCTCAAAACCATGAGTTTCATCTTCACTGACACTTCAATCTGTTAGAGCTATCACTTGGGAAGGGAAGAGTCCCAATTTGCCGGGAAATGAGGTAATCCTTACCGCTATGCATAGGTGAAAAAGGTGTACTGAATTAGCACTCCCACAATGTACTGTGGCCTCCTCTAATTTTTTTATACTGCACACACTGACCATGCAGACCCATTCTCTCACATGTAGGTCTACCAGCTTTCTTCTGCTAGATTTGAAGCCACTAGAATTTTGGCGTATTATGGGACCAACACTGGCTTCCAAGCCATAATATTACAGGACTAGCAGTGAAAGGGTTAAACTTTATAATATATATGTATAGAACTTATATATAGGGTTTGCTATTATCCACAGTTTCAGTATTCATGGCAGGTCCTTGGAACGTATTCCCCATGGATACTGGGGTTCTACTGGGGGTTCTACTGTAACTGTTTTTTTTTTTTTTTATTTTTACTATTTTTGTCTTGAAATGCTATGCACAAGAATTACTTACAATATTATGATTGCTTCAGAGTGTAATACAACTCAAAACATGGAAATAAGTCACACTATTTGACTTTACAGGGTTATCCTGGGTTATATACCTAGTGTGCTTTATGGCTAAATTCCACTGTTAGTATCATGAAATTGTAATAAATTTGGACTGAATAAGTCATCTCTGAACCACCTGCACACACTGTTTGATGGTAGGGATGCTGGTGG
This sequence comes from Cherax quadricarinatus, assembly GCF_026875155.1. Classification (NCBI taxonomy): domain Eukaryota; kingdom Metazoa; phylum Arthropoda; class Malacostraca; order Decapoda; family Parastacidae; genus Cherax; species Cherax quadricarinatus. The sequence goes on from NC_069422.1 coordinate 13,742,020, forward strand.
TGGAACAGCAGCTCCTGGTTCATTGTTTACTTCTGCTAGTTAGGTGTGCTAGTACATCACACACAGCCATCACCTGAGTAGTTAACCATGATGCAATAATGGTTAGGCAGACTTTTCTATAAATATTTTGCTTACCAACACTGAACCTCCAAACTGTTCAGTAGTTGAAGACCCAACATAAAAACTAACCTAAGAGGCAAATAAAAAAAAAAGAGATATATTAGTGAGACCTGCAAGAATTACTTTATCATATATGCACATGAGAAAAATTCAAATAAACAAAGGGAATAAAAAGAGGAGGAAAACACACACACACACACATATACATATGGGAAAGTAAGACTGAGGATCAATATGAACAATAGATTGCACAGAAGACTAGATTTACTGCACTACCTGTGTCCCATGAAATATCAATAAGGAAAAACATACTGGTAATACCATATTTTAATGGCACTGTTTCTACAGGCAACTGACACATATAAATGCATGAAGATAAACAAACAATAAATTCCAAACAAGCCAACATATATAGCAAACCACATTACCTGCATGCCACAAGCAAGGGGAGTAACATAAGTCAAGGAAATTCCTAGTCCAGACAAGAGCCCGTATGTCAGGACTACGGTAAACAGTGAGACATCAATCGTATAATACGTCAGCATAATACCTGCACTGAAAATAAAGCATCTAGTCAGGTACTTAGGAAAATAATTCCAGGCTTATATGGCTGTTCTCAAATCAAAACTACTCTTGTAAGAGTTGCCAACTGAAGCAAGTATTCATAAGCTTACAATACCAAGGAAGTATATTTCAGATTCATGTTAATGTACAAAAGCAACCTCCAAAGAGCTATAAAATTTGGCTCAACCATCTCTGGTACAGTAAGCCCTCTATATTTGCAGGTTACATTCTTGCAAAGCATCACAAATTTAGAATTAACAAATACAAATATTTTAGGATAAAAAAATAGTTACTGGTAAGTGAATGGGTCAAACTACACATAAATAAAAACTAAATATTTATAAGAACAATAACTTAATATACTTAACTATGAAATATCATTATAATACCAGCACTTGAAATAATATTCAACAGTGTAGTGCTTACTATAAGCAAGTCCATAAAGTGAGGAACAGAAAGTATCTACATCCAATAAATGTTCAGCCACCAGACTTACAGTGACTGTCACCTAAACTCACTCACTCAATCATTTTTTTTTATTATCACACTGGCCGATTCCCACCAAGGCAGGGTGGCCCGAAAAAGAAAAACTTTCACCATCATTCACTCCATCACTGTCTTGCCAGAAGGGTGCTTTACACAACAGTTTTTAAACTGCAACATTAACACCCCTCCTTCAGAGTGCAGGCACTGTACTTCCCATCTCCAGGACTCAAGTTCGGCCTGCCGGTTTCCCTGAATCCCTTCATAAATGTTACTTTGCTCACACTCCAACAGCACGTCAAGTATTAAAAACCATTTGTCTCCATTCACTCCTATCAAACACGCTCACGCATGCCTGCTGGAAGTCCAAGCCCCTCGCACACAAAACCTCCTTTACCCATTCCTCCCAACCTTTCCTAGGCCGACCCCTACCCCGCGCCTTCCTTCCACTACAGACTGATACACTCTTGAAGTCATTCTGTTTTGCTCCATTCTCTCTACATGTCCGAACCACCTCAACAACCCTTCCTCAGCCCTCTGGACAACAGTTTTGGTAATCCTGCACCTCCTCCTAACTTCCAAACTAAAGAATTCTCTGCATTATATTCACACCACACACTGCCCTCAGACATGACATCTCCACTGCCTCCAGCCTTCTCCTCGCTGCAAAAATTCATCACCCACGCTTCACACCCATATAAGATCGTTGGTAAAACTATACTCTCATACATTCCCCTCTGCCTCCAAGGACAAAGTTCTTTGTCTCCACAGACTCCTAAGTGCACCACTCACTCTTTTTCCCTCATCAATTCTATGATTCACCTCATCTTTCATAGACCCATCCGCTGACACGTTCACTCCCAAATATCTGAATACGTTCACCTCCTCCATACTCTCTCCCTCCAATCTGATATCCAATCTTTCATCACCTAATCTTTTTGTTATCCTCATAACCTTACTCTTTCCTGTATTCGCCTTTAATTTTCTTCTTTTGCATACCCTACCAAATTCATCCACCAATCTCTGCAACTTCTCTTCAGAATCTCCCAAGAGCACAGTGTCATCAGCAAAGAGCAGCTGTGACAACTCCCACTTTGTGTGTGATTCTTTATCATATTCTCAATCATATTCTCACAATATTCTCACTATATCTGTATTATAGGTAGTAGGTTGGTAGACAGCAACCACCCAGGGAAGTACTACCGTCCTGCCAGATGACTGTGAAACAAAAACCTGTAACTGTTTTGCATGATGGTAGGATTGCTGGTTTCTTTTTCTGTCTCATAAACACGCTAAGATAACAGGGATATCTTGCTACTCCTACTTACACTTTGGTCACACTTCACAGACACGCACATGCATATATATATATACATACATCTAGGTTTTTCTCCTTTTTCTAAATAGCTCTTGTTCTTTTTTATTTCTTCTATTGTCCATGGGGAAGTGGAAAAGAATCTTTCCTCCGTAAGCCATGCGTGTCGTATGAGGCGACTAAAATGCCGGGAGCAATGGGCTAGTAACCCCTTCTCCTGTATACAATTACTAAAAAGAGAAGAAGAAAAACTTTATAAAACTGGGTTGCTTAAATGTGCGTGGATGTAGTGCGGATGACAAGAAACAGATGATTGCTGATGTTATGAATGAAAAGAAGTTGGATGTCCTGGCCCTAAGCGAAACAAAGCTGAAGGGGGTAGGAGAGTTTCAGTGGGGGGAAATAAATGGGATTAAATCTGGAGTATCTGAGAGAGTTAGAGCAAAGGAAGGGGTAGCAGTAATGTTAAATGATCAGTTATGGAAGGAGAAAAGAGAATATGAATGTGTAAATTCAAGAATTATGTGGATTAAAGTAAAGGTTGGATGCGAGAAGTGGGTCATAATAAGCGTGTATGCACCTGGAGAAGAGAGGAATGCAGAGGAGAGAGAGAGATTTTGGGAGATGCTAAGTGAATGTATAGGAGCCTTTGAACCAAGTGAGAGAGTAATTGTGGTAGGGGACTTGAATGCTAAAGTAGGAGAAACTTTTAGAGAGGGTGTGGTAGGTAAGTTTGGGGGCCAGGTGTAAATGATAATGGGAGCCCTTTGATTGAACTTTGTATAGAAAGGGGTTTAGTTATAGGTAATACATATTTTAAGAAAAAGAGGATAAATAAGTATACACGATATGATGTAGGGCGAAATGACAGTAGTTTGTTGGATTATGTATTGGTAGATAAAAGACTGTTGAGTAGACTTCAGGATGTACATGTTTATAGAGGGGCCACAGATATATCAGATCACTTTCTAGTTGTAGCTACACTGAGAGTAAAAGGTAGATGGGATACAAGGAGAATAGAAGCATCAGGGAAGAGAGGTGAAGGTTTATAAACTAAAAGAGGAGGCAGTTAGGGTAAGATATAAACAGCTATTGGAGGATAGATGGGCTAATGAGAGCATAGGCAATGGGGTCGAAGAGGTATGGGGTAGGTTTAAAAATGTAGTGTTAGAGTGTTCAGCAGAAGTTTGTGGTTACAGGAAAGTGGGTGCAGGAGGGAAGAGGAGCAATTGGTGGAATGATGATGTAAAGAGAGTAGTAAGGGAGAAAAAGTTAGCATATGAGAAGTTTTTTACAAAGTAGAAGTGATGCAAGGAGGGAAGAGTATATGGAGAAAAAGAGAGAAGTTAAGAGAGTGGTGAAGCAATGTAAAAAGAGAGCAAATGAGAGAGTGGGTGAGATGTTATCAACAAATTTTGTTGAAAATAAGAAAAAGTTTTGGAGTGAGATTAACAAGTTAAGAAAGCCTAGACAACAAATGGATTTTGTCAGTTAAAAATAGGAGAGGAGAGTTATTAAATGGAGAGTTAGAGGTATTGGGAAGATGGAAGGAATATTTTGAGGAATTGTTAAATGTGATGAAGATAGGAAGCTGTGATTTCGTGTATAGGGCAAGGAGGAATAACATCTTGTGTAGGAGTGAGGAAGAGCCAGTTGTGAGTGTGGGGGAAGTTCGTGAGGCAGTAGGTAAAATGAAAGGGGGTAAGGCAGCCGGGATTGATGGGATAAAGATAGAAATGTTAAAAGCAGGTGGAGATATAGTTTTGGAGTGGTTGGTGCAATTATTTAATAAATGTATGGAAGAGGGTAAGGTACCTAGGGATTGGCAGAGAGCATGCATAGTTCCTTTGTATAAAGGCAAAGGGGATAAAAGAGAGTGCAAAAATTATAGGGGATAAGTCTGTTGAGTGTACCTGGTAAAGTGTATGGTAGAGTTATAATTGAAAGAATTAAGAGTAAGACGGAGAATAGGATAGCAGATGAACAAGGAGGCTTTAGGAAAGGTAGGGGTGTGTGGACCAGGTGTTTACAGTGAAACATATAAGTGAACAGTATTTAGATAAGGCTAAAGAGGTCTTTGTGGCATTTATGGATTTGGAAAAGGCGTATGACAGGGTGGATAGGGGGCAATGTGGCAGATGTTGCAAGTGTATGGTGTAGGAGGTAGGTTACTGAAAGCAGTGAAGAGTTTTTACGAGGATAGTGAGGCTCAAGTTAGAGTATGTAGGAAAGAGGGAAATTTTTTCCCAGTAAAAGTAGGCCTTAGACAAGGATGTGTGATGTCACCGTGGTTGTTTAATATATTTATAGATGGGGTTGTAAGAGAAGTAAATGCGAGGTCTTGGCAAGAGGCGTGAAGTTAAAAGATAAAGAATCACACACAAAGTGGGAGTTGTCACAGCTACTCTTTGCTGATGACACTGTGCTCTTGGGAGATTCTGAAGAGAAGTTGCAGAGATTGGTGGATGAATTTGGTAGGGTGTGCAAAAGAAGAAAATTAAAGGTGAATACAGAAAGAGTAAGGTTATGAGGATAACAAAAAGATTAGGTGATGAAAGATTGAATATCAGATTGGAGGGAGAGAGTATGGAGGAGGTGAAGTATTCAGATATTTGGGAGTGGGACGTGTCAGCGGATGGTTATGAAAGATGAGGTGAATCATAGAATTGATGAGGGAAAAAGAGTGAGTGGTGCACTTAGGAGTCTGTGGAGACAAAGAACTTTGTCCTTGGAGGCAAAGAGGGGAATGTATGAGAGTATAGTTTTACCAACGCTCTTATATGGGTGTGAAGCGTGGGTGATGAATGTTGCCCGCGAGGAGAAGGCTGGAGGCAGTGGAGATGTCATGTCTGAGGGCAATGTGTGGTGTGAATATAATGCAGAGAATTCGTAGTTTGGAAGTTAGGAGGAGGTCGGGATTACCAAAACTGTTGTCCAGAGGGCTGAGGAAGGGTTGTTGAGGTGGTTCGGACATGTAGAGAGAATGGAGCGAAACAGAATGACTTCAAGAGTGTATCAGTCTGTAGTGGAAGGAAGGCGGGGTAGGGGTCGGCCTAGGAAGGGTTGGAGGGAGGGGGTAAAGGAGGTTTTGTGTGCGAGGGGGCTTGGACTTCCAGCAGGCATGCGTGAGCGTGTTTGATAGGAGTGAATGGAGACAAATGGTTTTTAATACTTGACGTGCTGTTGGAGTGTGAGCAAAGTAACATTTAGAAGGGATTCAGGGAAACCGGCAGGCCGGACTTGAGTCCTGGAGATGGGAAGTACAGTGCCTGCACTCTGAAGGAGGGGTGTTAATGTTGCAGTTTAAAAACTGTAGTGTAAAGCACCCTTCTGGCAAGACAGTGATGGAGTGAATGATGGTGAAAGTTTTTCTTTTTCGGGCCACCCTGCCTTGGTGGGAATCGGCCGGTGTGATAATAAAAAAAATAAATCTGTATTTCATGAAAAGTGAAAAAACTGATGAGAGTTGCTGAACGTGTCACTGCCATTTTTCTGCTTCTTCAAGAATATTACATCTGCATTATTCTTAAGTCTCTCTGATAAAATACTGTGCACAGTTATGACTCTCACAATCGTAAAAGCACAATTACAAGCAGGGCCATTCCATGGTTTGTTCACACTTTTTCAAGTAAGGGAACCTAACCCCTTTTCTCCATTACAATCAGCTTACTTAATGCTTGCTAGTAGTGTGAAGACTTAAGGGTGGATTATTTACTGGGAACAATGGGCAGTGCCTAAGGGAATACAAAAAAGGTTTCAGACCCCTCAAAATATCAGAATATAAACACATGAAAGGGAAACATGCCAAGTGAAACTTAATCATCTACATTAACAGTGTATGGACCCACAGGGACCTAAATACTGCAACACAGTGTGGACCCACAGGGACCTAAATACTGCAACACAGTGTGAACCCACAGGGACCTAAATACTGCAACATAGTGTGGACCTACAGGGACCTAAACACCAACACAGTGTGGACCCACAGGGACCTAAATACTGCAACACAGTGTGGACCCACAGGGACCTAAATACTGCAACACAGTGTGGACCCACAGGGACCTAAACACAGCAACACAGTGTGGACCCACAGGGACCTAAATACTGCAACACAGTGTGGACCCACAGGGACCTAAACACTGCAACAGTGTGGACCCACAGGGACCTAAATACTGCAAGACAGTGTGGACCAACAGGGACCTAAACACTGCAACACAGTGTAGACCCACAGGGACCTAAACACTGCAACACAGTGTAACAACAAAATCAACTACATACAGACCACTTTGAGGGCTTATGAATATGATAGTGCTCAGAGACATTATTATTACTATTATTATTATTATCATTAATACAATGAAATCATGAAAGAGGGGTGGGGGAGTGTTAAATCTGAAGGGTCATATAGTGCCTTGGTAATGGAAGGTAGTCAGATTCAATCCAGAGAAAGGGAGGTAACTCAATATTCTTTGAAGGAAGAGTGTTTTACCAGCATCAAAGTACTTCCTATGAAGGTCCCAGGGACTTAAGACACTTTACCTCAGGCCTGAGAGAAAATGCTAACTTGTTCATCAACACAAGGCACTGGTGTAGAACTGGTATGCACTGAGCTAATCAAGATAATTATTACATTCTTGGGGGTGGCAAACCCGTAGGAGTCATATAGTGCTGGAGTGTATGAGAGGCAATAAGGTTTGAACCAAGGGAAGGGAAGCCAGGCATCAAGAATTTTCCTTGAGGGGCACCTAATGGATAATAATTTATTTCATGAATACCAAACTTACAAATATAGAGGGTTTACTGCACAATTTATTATATATACACAAGATGCAAATATTAGAAAAAGAGAGTTATAAAACAACAGTAAAGAAGCTGAAAAAACATTAAAATGATAGTGTACACAGCCATGCCTCTCTCTAGGTAGAGAAGATTAAAAATAAACATTACACATCAGCTTGGTGATGGTTTTGAGGTTTATCACCCAGCAACCCAATCACTAGCCAGGCTTCCAGCCTGATATGTTATATGCCCTGATTGGTCAGGCTGTTGGCACTTGCAGCTAGAAGTACTTACCATAGCTTAGAAGAATAGGAACAGTTTGCAAAAACTTTTCAAATTCCAATTTCATGACAATTAGAGATTTGTTTTGTTGTTAATAAATACTACAAAGATTCCAAGCTGAATCTCCTCTCTGACCTCTACAATAAAAATGTTACAACAGATTAAGATTGCAGTTATTACACAACCAACATACCAGTATTCAACTTCTAAAACATAACAATATTCAACTACAAAGGCAGATCCCATAGTCAGCTCAACAACAGCAATGCACTACTACAATTACTAAACAGAAACCTAACATTCATTTATTACAGTAACATGAATATATCAAGATAGAAAAGATTTATACAGCCTACCTGCACACTCAGCCATCCATAACTATAAACTTAATCAAAAGGGAGCTGAAACAGTAATATATTATACTAATGAGATGAAATGTATTAACTTTACATGTACAATACCAGAGATGATGATGGTAAAGTTGCATTAGTGTAACTCACAGCCAGAAACCTAAATACCTCATTCAAAATAGCAGGAGATCTCATACCAACAAATCAAACTTTGAAGACACTCAAAAATTTAATCTATACCCAAAATTTGATAAGCATCTAATAATAGCCAGAGTCTTCAATTTTCCTCAGCCTGAAGAGCAACAAATAGATAGTTTCCTAAGAATACACAGTTTCTTATTATTATCATTAATAATCAAACCTACCAGAATTACAGAGAACTCTACCTCATCAGTACATCATTCATGCACCAATATATTAGCTCCTCAATTAACCTTTGGAGGGTCCATCCAATAGTTCTACGGCTTTGAAGGCAGAGTCCAAGCCGTAGTTCTATGCCATGAGCTCAGCTCACTCAGATAATTGCTGTCAGCAGTAAACTAGGCATAGATATGAATGAAAGAATGCATCTCATTTTTTAATTGCATAAAGTGATGCTTTATTAAGGTCATAAGTAAGTTCATTCAGGTATACACAAATACAGCTAAATAGATTATCATACATAGTAGCATGTGTGTAGAGAACCTAGGATAACCCAAAAAAGTCAAGGTGACTTACTTCCATAAGCTATCTAATACAGTGGACCCCCGCATAGCGGACGCCTTGCATAGCGGACAATCCGCATAGCGGACGCTTTGTTCGCTAAAATTTTGCCCCGCATAGTGGACAAAAACCCGCTCAGCGGCCTTCGTCCGAGACGCGTCCAATGTGCGCCCTCAGCCAGCCTCACATGTGCCACCTGTGCCATTGTTTACCAGCCAGCCTCCGCGGTAACATTCAAGCTTTACACTCGGAATATTTCGTATTATTACGTGTTTTCGGTGGTTTTTTCTGGAAAATAAGTGACCATGGGCCCCAAGAAACCCTTCTAGTTCCAACCCTTTACAGCAATAAGGGTTAGGTTTCCCTATTAAAAATAAAGAAAGAGATCATTGATAAGTATGAAGTGGAGTACGTATCACCGACCTGGTCAGGTTGTACAAGAAACCAAAATAAAACCATCTCTTCTATTGTGGGCAAGAAAACGGCAATCAAGGAAGCTGTTGTTGCAAAGGTTTAACTGTGTTTTCGAAACAAAGATCGAAAGTGATGGAAGATGTTGAGAGACTCTTATTGGTGTGGATAAATGAAAAACACCCTGCAGGAGATAGCGTCTCTCAAGCGATCTTTATGTGAAAAGGCTAGGAAGTTGATGGACGATTTAATTAAAAAAATGCCTGAAAATAGTGATGATGTGAGTGAATTTAAGGCCAGCAAAGGTTGGTTTGAGAGATTTAAGAAGCGTAGTGGCATCCATAGTGTGATACGGCATGGTGAGGCTGCCAGTTCGGACCACAAAGCGGCTGAAAAATATGTGCATGAATTCAAGGAGTACATAGAAACTAAAGGACTGAACCTGAAAAGTGTTTAATTGTGATGAAACAGGCCTGTTCTGGAAGAAAATGCCAAGCAGGACCTACATTACTCAGGAGGAAAAGGCACCCCCCAGGACATAAGCCTATGAAAGACAGGCTTACTTTGTTGATGTGTGCCAATGCTAGTGGTGATTGAAAAGTTAACCCTTTTAAATTAGTGTATCACTCTGAAACTCCCAGAGCGTTCAGGCAAAAGAATGTCCTCAAGGATATTTGTGTGTGCTGTGGAGGGCAAACAGTAAGGCAGGGGTCACTAGGGAATTTTCTATAACTGGTTACACCATGCATTTGCCCCCAATGTGAAAGATTACCTAACTGAAAAGAAATTAGACCTTAAGTGCCCCCGGGTGTTAGACAATGCCCCTGGTCATCCTACAGACGTGGCAGAGCGACTTTATGGGGACATGAGCTTCATTAAGGTGAAGTTTTTGCCTCCTAAACCCTCCTCTCCTGCAGCCCATGGACCAGCAGGTTATTTCCAACTTCAAGAAACTGTACACAAAAGCTCTGTTTTCAAAAGTGCTTTGAAGGGGACCACAGACACTCGATTGACTCTAAAAGAGTTTTGGAAGGATCACTTTAATATCCTCAATTGTGTAAACCTTATAGGTAAGGTTTGGGGAGGGAGTGACTAAGAGAACCTTGAACTCTGCTTGGAAGAAACTGTGGCCAGAATGTGTAGACAAAAGGGATTTTGAAGGGTTTGAGGCTAACCCTGAGATGATTTTGCCAGTTGGGGAAAATCAATTGTGGAATTGGGGAAGCCCTTTGGGGGTTTGGGGAGGTTAGTGGGGAGGATGGGGAAGAGTTGGTGGAGGAGGACAATGAAGAACTAACCACTGATAAAGCTGATAGATCAACTTCAAGAGCAAGAGGCCAGACCTGGGGGAAACTGGTTCAAAGGAGGGGAGAGGAGAAATTGAAGGAATTGCCTACTTCAAAGTTTAAAGGGAAAAATTTTGTGCAAAATGGCTTGAAGTGCAAACCTTTTTTGATGAAAATCACCCTCACACAGCTATTGCAAGCCGTGCTGGTGACTGTTACAATGACACTGTTGTGAACCACTTTAGAAAAAATCATAAAGGAACGAGAGGTACAGGCCACTATGGACAGATATGTTGTGCGAAAGAAGTCCAGTGACTCTGAAGCTGGTTCCTAGTGGCATTAAAAGAAGAAGGGAAGTAACCCCAGAAAAGGACTTGCTACCTCAAGTCCTAATGAAGGGGATTCCCCTTCTAAACACTAACCACTCTCTCTCCCCTCCTCCCATCCCATCAATCATCACCAGATCTTCAATAAAAGTAAGTGTCATGTAATTGTGCATGCCTTTTTCAGTTTGTGTGTACTAAAATTAACATTTTTTTGTGGTAAAAAAAATTTTTTTTCATACTTTTGGGTGTCTTGCACGGATTAATTTTATTTCCATTATTTCTTATGGGGAAAATTCATTCGCATAGCGAACATTTCGCATAACAGCCAGCCCTCTTGCACGGATTAAGTTCGCTATGCGGGGGTCCACTGTATCTCTATTTTCTTCATTAATTCTAAGATTTATACCTTTCCTTGCCACTTTCAGCAACACTCGTATGCCTACTGAGTGCTATGATTGCTTGGCGGATACAAAATATGGTAATTACAAGATCAAAGCAATTCACAAACACAGCTAGCTCCTAAGACAATGGAACTGAACACACATTCACGAAGGCTGGGATGGGGGCGGTGGGAGTGTCGCAGGTTGCAGGGGATGGCGGGAGTGTCAGGGGTGGCAGGGGATGGCAGGAGGTCTTACACAATAGTGCAATAACCAAAACCTGGCAAATAAATCCATGTAATATAATGATATACGGTGGGCCCTCACCTTTCGGCAGCTGCGACTTTCGAGAAATCTGACTTTCAGCAACTTTTTCCGGAAAAATATAGCCTCGCAGTTCATGATTGACCTCATGATTTGGTGACTGTCTGGTACACGTCGGAGCGGCATCCCAGCGTCAGCATGCACATTAAGCCAGTCTCCCGCACCATTCACACTCAAGTGTGTCATAGTTTATCAGCGAGTGACCATCACCCCATGGGTGATGGTCCTTTCAGGGTCCGTCCCGTAGATCTACAACTTTACGTTCAGGGTCCAAACCGTAGATCTACGCCAAAATTCTAGCTGCGTCAAATTTAGCGCGAGAAGGCTGGTAGGCCTACATCTGAGAGAACGGGTCTGGGTGGTCAGTGTGCACACTATAGAAAAAATCTGGACACCCGCATGGCATTGTGGGAACACCGCCAAAGTAGCTTTGTTCATCATGCCTGGCGGCAAGGAAGCTCTCACTCCCCACTCACTCTCCGGGCGAATTCTGACTCTCCTCTTCACAACTTACAGTTCTAAGACTGATGGAAGTGGAGCTGAAGAGGAATTCTATGGTTTTTGCAAGATAAACTATCGGATGCAGTAATAGTTAACAGTCCACTTTTTCCCAGTGATATGAACCAAACGAACAGTAAAGAAATTACTCTCCAGATCATAAAGGACCAAACAAGTGTTATTGTACCAGAGTCAGAAATAAAGGAAGCCAGGTTACTAGGATCCAATGGTAGAAAAAGTGTTATGCTTAGATTCCACTCACATGACAGGAAAAAAAGACTTAATAAGTGCATCTATTAAAGTAAAGAAAGAGGTATACATAAACGAGTGTCTTACCAAAAAACGCCAGAACCTCCTGTATAGTCAGAAAAACTTAAGTGGGAGAATAATGACACAATACACCAATGCTTCACATGAGAGGGAAAAAAATTCTAGTTAGGAAAATGAATGTAGGTCAACTGAACACAATCACGAACGAGAATGATCTATCAAATTTTCAGGGTTTACTAATCTTACAGAGAATAACAAAAACAATGTCCAACCTAAAAGCCTACGTAGTGTAGTGTATGTTTTGCTCCATTATTGTTCAAATTTCATAGTATAATCTCTTAGTAATTAACCCTTTGACTGTCGCAACCCCAAATCCTGAGGTTTTCTCCTGGTGTCGCCAAATTTAAAAAAAAAAAAAAATTATTTTTTCTTATGAAATGATAGAGAATCTTTTCCCGATTGTAAAGACACCAAAAAAACGAAATTTGATGGAAAAACTGACGGAATTACGCTCTCGCAAAGTTAGCGACTTTCGGCGATATTTAAAAATCGGCAATTTCGCCCATTTTTGAGCCCTATTTTTCGGCTAATTCCGTTATTCAGTCAACCAAACTCATAACTATTTTTTTCAGAACTCTATTTTTTTCTATCGATTGAGTACAAGAAACTGCCCATTTACCGATTTCAACTACCCAATAACATGGTCAGAAATTTTGCAATTTGGCCAATTTCACGAAAATTAAAAAAACGACAATTTCAAAAAAAAGGTCCAGAATGAACAATCAGACATTCCTGGCTCTAAAATAACATTTTCTTTGTTCATCAGTCATGTCTCCAGGTCCCTATGATATTACTCTTGCTTTTTATTTTGAAATTTTTTTTCAAACAAAAATTTGAAGATTTACTGTTATGCAGACTACTGCAATACTGTAATAATTGTAAAAATACATCAACCCATTCATGAATGCGTATTAGAATGGCTATTTTGGGCATTTTTTTGGACAATGAATCATTTGTTTACTTTGAACATCGGCAAAAATCAAACATTTCCTGTACTTTGTGCTCCATTTCCAGGTTTTTTTTTTATAGTAAAATTAATCAAAATCACTTCCATTTCTATAATATAGTTTCCATTCTATCAAATGAGACCAAGAAAACGAGAATACAACCACAAATACTAAAACGAAAATAGACCACAAAGTCGGCATTTTAATTAAAAAAAAACGGTCGGAGTTTTTTTTTTCATTTATGCACTGCGTGCCCAGGATTTTTTTTTTTGTGGGGCCACACTGACCACACAGACCCATTCCCCTCACATGTGGGCCTACTAGCTTTCTCCTGCCTGATTTGAAGCCGCTAGAATTTATGAGTATATATACGTCAAACACGGTAACCTCGCAAACGTATATATACGGCCGCGACAGTCAAAGGGTTAAATAATCAACTACCTCATTATGTGATTTTACTAGTAAGCATAAAGTCACCTTATGTATTTTCTTATTTACTATTGTTTGCTTAAATATTAGCTGAATTGATACTTTTCTCTGTCCATATTACTAAACCCCATATTTTTTAAATACTATTAATTGATATTACTTACTAAAATTAATAATTAATTACCATTTTTACTATCAGTACAATTTACTCTTAACATTTTTGACATTTATTTAATTACCATTACTTTTCCAATTACCATAACCTGTTTTAATACCACATTTACTATCTTAGGGGTACTTGTGGAAATACTGTATGTTTTTCCAGAAATTCAGTATTTATATTTTAAATAGATGGCCATACTGTATTTAATAATATTTATGTCATAGAAAACGGAAAGCCTGCGTTCGCGCAGACGAGACACTCGCCATGTTGGTTTTGAATTTGTTTTAGAAACGGTGAATGGGGAAGAATTTTTTCGTGCTCTAGAGGTTAAAATTGTGCTGACACCTCTCAAATGGGAGGCGAAATTTTGTGGATATGCATTCCTGCATACCTTGAGATATCAGACGACTGGACAAGACAGCTCCAGGAAACCCCCAGATAAGCTCTCTAGATTGGGGTATAATTCTGGCCGTGTTTTCATAAATTTAAGTTAGTGAGGTTTTTCTGAGTATGATACAACTTAATATCCAGTCAAAAATTTGGGGAGTGATATTAAGATATATTTTCCTTCTGTTATGTAATTTGTGTATAATATAACCATTTAATTATTTTTAATATACAGCCCACAAATTTATTATTTACCAGTATTCTGGGGTATGTATATTTCATTTAATTAATAGGTCCAGAGCAACTTGTGGTTATGACAGTGGTAGGTATCGAAGGGGGACATTTTTTGCAACCTAGGTGTCCCAAATTCCTACTTGTCTATGTACATTGATAAATAATAATTATCTTTGTTATCATTTACTGTTTTTGTACATAATTAGTTACATTCGGATAAATGCAATTTTCCACAAATTTTAATTTTCCGTTGGTCCTTCTTGAAACCCGGGGGTAATTAGTGAGTCATTAATTAGTTAATTACTTAAAAATTATAAGTGAAATGACAGAAGGGGGGGATGTTAAGTTCACAAATTTACTTAATGTGTAGTGGATTATAATAATTACAATATTAATTTTGATAAGCTAAGCTCAAGTCTGGCTAAGTTTATATTAATTTGTATAATACTAATTTGATAGACAAATTCTGGCCAAGATTTATATCAGTGTATGTGTAATTGATAAGACAAGGTGGGATAAAGATTTATATTGTGTATAATATTAATTTTGCTATGCCAAATTCTGGCAAGGATTTTACTTTTATAATATTAATCTGATAAGCCAATTTTGGCCCCAAAATTTATATCAGTGTATGTGTAATTGATAAGCCATGTGTAGCTAATTATTAATGTGTATATTAATTTTGCTATGCCAAATTCTGGCAAGGATTATATTAGTTTGTGTAATTTTAAATTTTGATAAGCCAAATTGGGCTAAAGGTTTGTATTAATAAAACATTTAAAATTATATTATAATTTCTTGCATGTGTAATTGCTAAGCTCAAGTAGCTGGATTTATTCAAAGGTAAGTTGTAATCATGTTATTAATAAAATTTTAATTTTAAAACATTGCATCATGGCTGAAAATGAGGGGAAAATTTAAAATAGAAGACAAACATATGGAAAAATAGAGTAATGAAAGCATCAATACAGGCTAGAAAAGTTCATGTAACCAAGGCATATAATAAGTGCTTGGAAATTTTGAACAAGAACTGTGAATACTGATGATTTAAAATTGTATTTAGAGCTTTAGGGAATAGATATGATTCATACAAATTATATTACAACCAAATATGAAGGAGATTTATTAGTAACTGTGTAGATGAGACTGAAATAGATCTCATGATTCATAGTATTATGAATTAGAGGAAAAAAATTCTTTCTGGTAAAAGTCAGGCCTTGAATAAATTAAAAATTGTAACCAGGCAGTTCGTCAGTCTGCTCCAACAAATAATATGTCTTTGCCAAAACTCCCAGAATTGTGTTTGCCTGTGTTTAATCCTGGAGAAAATTGGGAGGAATTTTGGTCAATTTTTAAAGCAGCTGTGCATGACAGGAGTGACCTAGCCTGTGTAACTAAATTATTTTACCTCAAAGGACAGGTAAGAGGAGATGCTCACATACTCATACAAGCCTTTCCCAATGTAAATGACTCTTACAAGGAAGCAGTTGACTTCTTGAAGGTCACTTATGGTAATATAGAACAAAGTAGGCTGGATCTAGTGAATTTTTTTTTTTTATTATCACACTGGCCGATTCCCACTAAGGCAGGGTGGCCCGAAAAAGAAAAACTTTCACCATCATTCACTCCATCACTGTCTTGCCAGAAGGGTGCTTTACACTACAGTTTTTAAACTGCAACATTAATACCCCTCCTTCAGAGTGCAGGCACTGCACTTCCCATCTCCAGGACTCAAGTCCGGCCTGCCGGTTTCCCTGAACCCCTTCATAAATGTTACTTTGCTCACACTCCAACAGCACGTCAAGTATTAAAAACCATTTGTCTCCATTCACTCCTATCAAACACGCTCACTCATGCCTGCTGGAGTCCAAGCCCCTCGCACACAAAAACCTCCTTTACCCCTCTCTCCAACCTTTCCTAGGCCGACCCCTACCCCGCCTTCCTTCCACTACAGACGATACACTCTTGAAGTCATTCTGTTTCGCTCCATTCTCTCTACATGTCCGAACCACCTCAACAACCCTTCCTCAGCCCTCCTGGACAACAGTTTTGGTAATCCCCCACCTCCTCCTAACTTCCAAACTACGAATTCTCTGCATTATATTCACACCACACATTGCCCTCAGACAGACATCTCCACTGCCTCCGCCTTCTCCTCGCTGGGAAAAATTCATCACCCATGCTTCACACCCATTAAGAGCGTTGGTAAAACTATACTCTCATACATTCCCCTCTTTGCCTCCAAGGACAAAGTTCTTTGTCTCCACAGACTCCTAAGTGCACCACTCACTCTTTTCCCCTCATCAATTCTATGATTCACCTCATCTTTCATAGACCCCTCCGCTCACTTCCACTCCCAAATATCTGAAAACATTCAACCCTCCTTTCCCTACTCTCTTCCCTCCAATCTGATATTCAATTTTTCATCACCTAATTTTTTTTGTTATCCTCATAACCTTACTCTTTTCCCCTTCACCTTTAATTTTTTCTTTTGCACACCCCACCAAACTCATCCATCAATCTCTGCAACTTCCTTCAGAATCTCCCAAGAGCACAGTGTCATCAGCAAAGAGGCAGCTGTGACAACTCCCACTTGGGGTGTGATTCCTTATCCTTTAACTCCAACCCCTCTTGCCAAGACCCTCGCATTACTTCTCTTACAACCCCATCTATAAAAAATATTAAACAACCATGGTGACATCACACATCCCTGTCTAAGGCCTACTTTTAAATGGGAAATAATTTCCCTCTCTCCTACATACTCTAACTAGCCTCACTATCCTCGTAAAAAACTCTTCACTGCTTTTAGTAACCACCTCCTACACCATACACTTGCAACATCTGCCACATTGCCCCCCATATCCACCTTCATACCCTTTTTCCAAATCCATAAATGCCACAAAGACCTCTTTGCCTTATCTAAAAACTGTTCACTTATATGTTCACTGTAAACACCTGGTCCACACACCCCCTACCTTTCCTAAAGCCTCCTTGTTCATCTGCTATCCTATTCTCCCTCTTACCCTTTAATTCTTTCAATAATAAAATCTACCATACACTTTACCAGGTTTTACTCAGCAGACTTACCCCCTATAATTTTTGCACTCTCTTTTATCCCCTTTGCCTTTATACAAAGGAACTATGCATGCTCTCTGCCAAACCCTAGGCACCTTACCCTCTTCCATACATTTATTAAATAATTTCACCAACCACTCCAAACTATATCCCCACCTGCTTTTAACATTTCTTTATCCCATCAATCCCCGGCTGCCTTACCCCCTTCATTTTACCCACTGCCTCACGAACTTCCCCACACTCACAACTGGCTCTTCCTCACTCCTACAAGATGTTATTCCTCCTTGCCTATACACAAAATCACAGCTTCCCTATCTTCATCAACATTTAACAATTCCTCAAAATACTCCCTCCATCTTCCCAATACCTTTAAACCTTTCCCTTTAATAACTCTCCTCTCCTATTTTTTAACTGACAAATCCATTTGTTCTCTAGGCTTTCTTAACTTGTTAATCTCACTCCAAAACTTTTTCTTATTTTCAACAAAATTTGTTGATAACATCTCACCCACTCTCTCATTGCTCTCTTTTTTACATTGCTTCACCACTCTCTTAAACCCTCTCTCTTTTTCTCCATATACTCTTCCCTCCTTGCATCATTTTCTACTTTGTAAAAAATTTCTCATATGCTAACTTTTTCTCCCTTACAAACCTCTTTACATCATCATCCACCAATCGCTCCTCTTCCCCTCCCGCACCCACTTTCCTGTAACCACAAACTTCTGCTGAACACTCTAACACTACATTCTTAAACCTCCCCCATACTCTTCGACCCCATTGCCTATGCTCTCATTAGCCCATCTATCCTCCAATAGCTGTTTAATTTACCCTAAAATGCCTCCTCTTTTAGTTTTTTTAAACCTTCACCTCTCCTTCCCTGATGCTTCTATTCTCCTTGTATCCCATCTACCTTTTACTCTCAATGTAGCTACAACTAGAAAGTGATCTGATATATCTGTGGCCCCTCTATAAACATGTACACCTGAAGTCTACTCAAAGTTTTTATCTACAATACATAATCCAACAAACACTGTCATTTCCCCCTACACAAAATTTGTATACTTTTTATCCCTTTTTTTTAAAAATATGTATTCCCAAACTAAACCCCTTTCTATACAATTTTCAATAAAAGGGGCTCCCATTACATTTACACCGGGCACCCCAAATTTACCTACCACCCCCTCTCAAAAAGTTTCCCCTACTTTAGCATTCAGGTCCCTACCACAATTTTTCTCACTTGGTTCAAAGGCTCCTATACATTCACTTAACACTCCAAAACCTCCTTCCTCTGCATTCCTCTTCTTCCCCGGGTGTTTCAGTTTTTATGACCCACTTCTCGCATCCAACCTTTACTTTAACCACATAATTTTTAAATTTAACATTCATATTTCTTTTCTCCTTCCATAACTGATCATTAAACATTACTGTCCCCCTTTCCTTTGCTCAACTCCCCAATACCCCAAAATTTAATCCCATTTTTTTCCCCCCCACTAAACTCCCCTCCCCCCTTCACTTTGTTTCGTTTAGGGCCAGGACATCCAACTTTTTTTTCATTCAAAACTCAGAAATCACTGTTTCTTTTTACCGCATACATCCACCACATTAAAAGCATCCCAGTTTCATAAAGTTTTTCTTCTTCTGTTTTTTAGAAAAATGTCTACGGGAAGGGGTTAACTACCCATTCCCCCCGGCATTTTAGGCCTCAACAAAACCCATGGCTTCGGAGGAAAGATTCTTTTCCACTTTCCCTGGACAAAGAAAAAAATAAAGAAGAACAAAACTCTTAAAAAAAGGGGAAAAAAACCTAATTAGTAATTATATGCTGTGTTTTGTCGTGAAGTGTGCCCAAAGGTAAGTAGGAGTAGCAAGATATCCCTGTTATCTAGCATTTTAGAGACAAAAAAAGAAACCAAATCCCCATCATGAAAAAAACATTAAGGGTTTTCTGTTTCACAGCATCTGCAGGACGGTAGTATTTCCCCCTGGGTGTTGCTGTCTACCAAACCCTCTAGGAATATCTTTATTAATTTAAAATTCCAGATCAACACAAATTACAGCATTTTAGATTAAACTGGAACACTCTCAAAACTTTAATAAAAAATAAAATCTGAAGGAATTTAGACTGGTTATTGAGTGCCATGTACAGAATAAATTAAGCTGTAAAACTTTAATGGCTCTCGAACAAATTCACAAGGGTTATTTTGGTCTGGAGGAAATAAGACTGGTCACAAGAATTAATTGTGCAGTTGGGACCACCAAATAACTCATTTTAAAGAGCAAAACCCCTAATAACTTGAGGGATCTGTCAAGTTTACAAAAGGGGGAAATTATCCCAATAGTAAAATCAAAATACATTTTCCCAAAAGAGTTGCTAGGCCTATCAATAGCAAGAAAACAGAAATAAAGATTCTCCACTAGGTAAAAAAAAGACCCTCCTAAGAGTAGCCCAGTTAAAAGAAACCGTCAGAGAAAGAGAGATTTCTTTTCGCAAGGGGTACCATTTTTCAAAATTTCAATGCATACAAATTCAGGAATGATAAATTGAAAGATTGGAGGAACTTTTACAAATTATCAGATGTTTAGGTAATCACAATGTAAAGGATTGTTATGCCAAATTAAACTTCTGTTATCAATGTCACAAAGGAAGACACCATATAGTCATGTGTAAACGTCTATATGATAATGTTGATAATGATAATGTTGACAATCCTGACACAACAGTAGCTAATGTAAAAATTGCTGCTAATGTTAATAATGATGGTTTTGCTGAAGTAGCCTTACCTATGTCACAGGTAAAAATTGATGATAAAACGCATAAATCAAAAAAATGTAACTGCATTATTGGACCAGGGTTCCCAGCGTACCTTCATAAAACGTAAATGTCTTGATGGTATGAAAGTACAGATGGGGGATCCCACAACTTTAAAATTATCTGGTTTTCTCTCAGATAAAAGAGCTCAATTGTATGACACTGTTTATGTAACTGTCAGGTTGGGCAATGAGAAAAAACGTGTTAATGCAGTAATTGTAGATAGACTTCCAGAGAAAATATCTACAGTAGGGCTTAGTAAAGTTACAGAAAGACTCTCACATAATGTAAATTTAGCACCTTCTGGTGTAAGTGATGATTCTGTAGGTCCAATAAATATTTTGATAGGTAGTGACTATTATGCCTCCTTTGTAAAGGGTATGGTAAAGAAATGTGGTGTCACCCTTTTGAAGATTGCAGGAGGCCATGTAATGTATGGTAGGATTCCTCGTAATAATAATTCATGACTAGAGGAAACTACAAATACCATAACTGTGTGTCTCACTCATGAAGTCGTGCCCCAGTATAATTTTTTCATAGAGGATTCAAATTAAAAGTTTATTCTCTATAAAGATTACAATGTTGAATTTACAGAATTTGGTTGTTGTGTGGTTTACATGTAGTTAAATAATGATTACAGAGTGTACCACTAGAACGCCTAGCATGGCTAGGCATTTCGGGCAGACTTAGTTTAATTCTTTATTTTAAAATATTACAAATTATGAGATAAGTTGGTATTATGGCTAAGTGACTAAATACTAGTTTGTGAGTTTAGCAATGTGAATGCTTTTGTTTTGGCACAGTACATAGTTTCAGTATTGGAGTATCATAGGATTCATTATTTTAAGATTGAGATTAATATTTCTGTTTATGGTCAAATGGGTGAGTGAGTGTAAGTGTGAACCACCAGGTGGTATTCATGTAGTTAGTTGATGGGGTTTATCAGGGAGATAAGATGTTTTCTAATGGTAGTTTTGAAGGTGATGAATGTATCTGCAGTTCTAGAGTTCTCAGGTAGGGTGTTCCAGATTTTAGGGCCTTTGACATACACTGAATTTTTGTAAAGGTTTAGTCGGACATGGGGAATGTCGTAGAGATGTTTGTGTCTGGTGTTGTGCCTGTGGGTTCTGTCACAACTATCAAGAAAGCGTTTTAGGTCAAGGTTGATATTGGAGTTTAAGGTCCTGTAGATGTAGATTGCACAGTAGTAAGTGTGGATGTAGTGAACAGGGAGTAAGTTTAGATCTATGAAGTGTGGGGGGGTGTGTTGCCAGGGATGGGATTTAGTGATTATTCTTACTGCAGCTTTTTGTTGGGTTATTATTGGCTTTAGGTGTGTTGCTGCAGTTGATCCCCAAGCACAAATAGCATAGGTGAGGTATGGATAAATAACTGAGTGTAATAGTGTGAGAAGGGCATTTTACGGCACGTAGTATCGTATCTTGGATTTGGATACTTTTCTTGTTTTGGATACTTTTTTGGTTATGTGTTCGATATGGGTGCTGAAATTCAGGTTGTTGTCAAGGTATAGGCCTAGGAATTTGCCCTCATTATGTCTGGTAATTTGTTGAGCCAGTGCATAAATTGTGGGAATTAGACAGCATTGGAATAAATGTAAATGAAGAAAGTCCAGACGATTCTTTTACTCAAGAACAATACCTGAGAGACGTAAAATTTGAATCTGGACAATACTGGGTACGACTTCCGTGGAGACTGAACCATCCAGAATTGCCCACTAATTACAGAATGGCATATGGACAATTAAAGGCTCAGCTCCGCTAACTGAGTAAGACACCAGAATTGTTAACTGCCTATAATGATATAATTGCTGAGCAGTTAATTAATAAATTCATAGAAGAGGTACATTCTGAGCAAGCCAAAATTTATGGTCACTATATGCCACATCACGGAGTGAAGAAGGATTCTAAGACCACTCCTTTGAGGATTGTGTTTAATTGTAGTGCCAGGAGTAACAAAAATGTACCTAGTTTAAATGACTGTTTGATGACAGGTCCGTCGTTGACGGAAAAAATAGGAGATATCTTATTAAATTTCAGGATGAAAAATTATGCCTTTACGGCTGACATAAGTAAAACTTTCCTAAGAGTGGGTTTACAAGAGGCTGACCGGGATTGTACCCGCTTCTTATGGCCTGAGAATCCTATTGACCCACTTAGCCCTCTGAAAACCTTTCGCTTTAGGAGCGTATTATTTGGTGCTACATCCAGTCCGTTCCTACTTCAAGCGACTATAAATGCACACCTTAAACGTATGGGAAGTCCATTGAGTAAAGTAATGAGCAAACAATTTTATGTGGACAATTTCCTGGGTGTGGCGTCAACTGAAGAGAAACTGTTAATGACTTACAGAGTCTAATAAAATAATGCAAGGTGCAAACATGCCTCTGAGGAAATGGAATAGTAATTCGTCTAAATTAAAGGACAAAATAAGTAAAGATTACCCTGGAGATGAAGTGCCAAAAGTAGTAATGTATTGGGTTTAAATTGGGATACTGAGAGAGATTTGTTAATGTTAAAACCTAATAATTACAGTATGCCCAATAAATTAACTAAGAGTGTTTTGCTTGCTGAAGTTTCCAAATGTTTTGATCCACTAGGTTTAGTGTCACCCCTTACTACAAGAGGGAAATTATTAATTCAGGAAGCATGGAAACTTAAATGTACTTGGGATGAAATTCTACCTGAGGAATTCATTAACAGGTGGGATGAATTAATTGGTGATAATGAAAAAATTCCAATGTTGGAGTTCCCATGCCAGGTGGCCAATCCAAATGGGAAAAATGTACTCCACATTTTTTCTGATGCTTCAAAATTGCTTATCTTCAATGTAATAGTGTTATTTCTCTTACGTCTAAAGCTAAAGTGTCTCCAATTAAATCACGTACCTTACCTCAGTTGGAATTAACAGCCATTTATGTAGGTGTCAAATTAGCTAATTATATAAGAAATAAGTTACAGGAGATAAATATTAGCGACACTGTAATTTGGTCTGATAATGAGGTATCCTTACAATGGATTCGTAATGGAAACAGTAAAATTGTGTACGTACAAAACAGAGTCGCTGAAATTAATCAGATGCAAGAGAAGTATAATAGTTTGAGTCAGCATATGTTAACATTTAATCTTATACCTGGTGAGGAGAATCCAGCTGATTTCTTGTCTTGAGGTTTACCTTATGCTAAATTTGTAAATGTTGTATCATGGTTTAAAGGACCGAGCTGGTTGGTAAAAAAAGCTAATTGGCCTGTACAAAAGGCGTATATTGCTCCTGTTGAAATTACTGTGACCACCGCTCCAATAGTTTGTCCTTCCTTAGCCATTGATATAAATAGGTATTCTTCTTTACCAAACTAATCAATGTAACTAAATTGGTGTTTAAATTTCTAAACAAGATGAATATTTCATATAAGTTTTCACATCCTCTTGAATACTGGATAAAGAGGGTACAGGAGGAAATCTATGGATATGAGATTAAATTGATGATGGAAAGAAAAATTGTGAAAGGTTCTATAATAGAGAAATTGGGGCTGTATTTAGAGAACAATGTAATTAGGTGCAGAGGTAGGTTACAAAATGCTGAATTGGGTGATTATGCTAAACACCCTATCTTACTGCCCAAAACTCATCATCTAACAAATTTCATTGTTCTAAAAGCCCATAAAAATGTAATGCATGGTGGGGTACAAGATACCTTATATTGTATTAGGGAAACTTTCTGGATTCCACAAGGACGGCAAAGTGTAAAAAGAGTGATTAAATCTTGTGTAATATGTCGCCGTGTGGATGCCAGATCCTATATGTACCCAGGTCCTCCACCATTGCCAAAGGAGCGTGTAAAATTAGTGAAACCATTTGATGTAACAGGTGTAGACTATAGTGGTCCAATAATTTTAACAGGTACGTCAAATGGTGTTCCACTGAAAATGTATGTTTGTTTGTTCACCTGTACTGCTACTAGGGCAGTTCATTTAGAAGTGGCACAGGACTTGTCTGCAGAACAGTTTATACAGCTGTTTCGAAAATTTGCAGCTAGGAGATCCTGTCCGAGGTTGATTTCAGATAATGGCCACAAATTTTTGTAGCAGGTGCTCAACACTTGATAGAATTAAATAATAGTAACGATGTTCAATCTCTGTTAACCCCAGCGAGGGTGTACCTGGAAATTTATTACTCCAAACGGGCCGTTTGGCGGGGGGGGGCCTGTACAAAAAGACTGATAGGCACAGGGAAGAGGTGTCTCCACAAAGTACACACCGGGAAGAAAATTTAAATTTTGGGGAAGAACCCGTGCAGTGTTAGTGGAGGGAGAAAATCATATAAAAAAAAGGGCCTCTCCCCGTACATGAGTGATACACCTGATGCAGATGTTTTAAAAACCTTCTCCCTAATTGGGAAAGGGAAAATTTGGAACTGCCCCTGTCTTTTAAAAATCCGGAAGAAAGTAAAGAAAATTACAATGATGGGGGCCGGGTGTTGTGTAAAAAATTTTTAAAATGTTAAAAAAAGAAAACTATCATTGGTCAATTTGGGGCAAAGGGAAATACCCTTTTAAACACTAACGTGAACCTTTAGGGTGGGGACAGGGGGCAGTAAATTGACAGCCCCCATTCAATCAGGTGACATTGGGTAAAAAATTACACTGAACAACAAGAACATTGTGGCCTCTGGGCAAAGTTTTGGGAAAATTTGAAAACCCCAAATGCACAAAGGTTTTTGTCAGAAATTGTCAAAGTGTTGTGCCCCGGGGCCAGGAAAGTCTTTTGCAAAATTTAAATTTAAATTTGGGAATTCTTGGAGTTTGGGTGTTCAACAAACGTAAAAAAAATCGGGGGAAATTTGACACGAGTGATAGGGAAAGGGAAAAAAGGGCGACCAAGTGAGGCCGGAAAATGAAATTGTAGAAAAAACCTACGGGAGAAAAGCCACCCAACCAAAACCCAAAAGCTGGAATCTCTCCAAAAGGAAGGATAAAAATGAGTCTTTTTGGGAAACCAAACCTCGGGCCCGGCCGCCGGAGGCGGGGCCCGCAGTTTTTAAAAAAAACCTTGTTTTTAATTTTTTCCAAAAAAATTTCGGGGTATTTTTTTTTTGTAAAAAGGGGAAGGGGGGCCCAAAAAAACTGTTAAATTTTAAAATTTTTATTTAAAAACGGGTAAAAATTAAAGAAAAACCCAAGGAAAACCCTTTTTTTATTTTAGGAAAAAGGTTTTTTTAAATTTGAAAAATTAAAAGAAACGGTGGGGGTTTTAAAAAATTTTTTTCCCTTCTTTTAAGAAAAATTGGTTTGAAAACCTTAAAATTTTTTAAAAAGGGGGGACAAATTTTTGGAAAAATTTCCTTTTCCGGTGAAAATTAATTTCAATATAAAATAGGCCAAAGAACCCTTTGGTTAACATTGTGGTTATAAAATTTTTTGGCCAGGTTTTCCAAAATTTTTAAATTTTGGGTTTTAACAATGATAAATTAAAAATTATCTTTGGGGGTTAAAAATTTTTTTCCTTTTTATGTTTTTTTAAATTAAAATTAAAATTTTTTTTATTCCCCCTTTATAAAGTTTTTTAACCAATTTAATTTAAAACCAGAAAATTTGGTTTTGTGGTTTTTAAACATTTTTTTTAAAAAACCGGGATTTTTTAAACCATTTTAAGAACGAAAAAATAATAATTTCGGAATTTTTTAAACTTTATTTAAAAAATTTTCCAAAATTTATTTTGGAAAAAATATTTAAAGGGTTTTTTTACAAAAAAGTTTGTGGTTTTAGAAATGTAAAAGTTTTGGTTTAGGCCCCGTAGCCAGGCGAGGTTTCTTCCGGGAGTTTTAGAAAATTTTTTTTTTTTTAAAAGGAAAAATTTTAGGGAAGTTGGTATTAGGGAAAAAGGCAACTCCAGGTAGAGGGCAAAGGAAAATGCAGTTTTAAAGGGGGAGGGGGGTTGGGGGTTCCCCAAAAGTCTTTTAATTTCCCTTGTTGTAATTGTTTCCATGGTTTGAAAAAAATGTTTTTAAAATTTAAAACTTGAAAAAACATTACTTTTTTCATTTTTTTTGGAACCCTTATTACTTACAAAAAATTTTATTAAACACCAATTTACAAACCCCAATCAATTTTATTTTGTACTTTAATAAATTATTTTTATTTTTTCCATAACATTTTGTTCCCAAAATTTTTTCAAGTTTGTATATTAAAATTTCCAAACCTTTATATTACCTTTGAAACCGGGTGACCGTCAACCTTTCCTTATTTAAACATTTTTAAAACCCAAGACATTGCCATTTTTAAATTTTTTTTTAAATTATTCTTTTTGGAAATTTTAAATTTTTGTAAATTTTTATTTTGTCAATTTAAATCTATTATACTTTTGATCTTGTTAACAAACCTTTACCCCAACCCTAGTGCAATTGCAAGTACAATTTAATTTTTTTTTTTAAAAATTAAAAATTTAATATAATCCTACCCCTAAAAATTATTTTCATATTTAGGGCTATTTGTGTGGCAATTGTGCATATTTTAATTATATCATTGCTCAAGGGCCCCTAACTAACTTTTTCTAACTTTGTACCAACTACCTCATATTTTTTTTTTCTTTTTATAGTACAATATACGGGGCAACTTATTTTTAAAAATAAATCAATCTTACTCCCAAATCAATATTTTATCATAGGGGACTAAAAAGTCATTTTTAATTTTTTTACCATTACTTAAAATTTGCCCTTTTACTTTTTCTCTTTTATTTTTTGCTTAAAATAAAACAAAAGTTTTATATATTTACAATTGTTTTTTTAAAATAATCCCGGGGCTAAATGGGAATAAGCTTCCCTTATTTTTCCATGATATTCTTTTATTTTATTCCACTTTTTGTTTACCCCCAAATTATTTTTTTCCTTTTTTAAAAATTGGGCCCCATTTTTTTTTAATTTTAAAAAAGCTTAAACCCTTTGCTCATATTTTTTTCATTTTTTAAAATAAACAGGGCTTTTTTATAGGGTTTTTGAAAAATTTACTTTGTCTTTATACTTAAAATTCCCCAACTCAGAAATTTACTATAAAAACTTATGACAACAAAACATTGATCCTGATACCAACCTCTTTTTTGAAAAGACTTTAAAAGAAAAACAAACAGTAAAAGTAAAATTTCTACACAGCAAAACAAACAAAGGGACTTCCCAAGGGCCCAAAAACAACAACCGTTTTTAACTAACAAAAATCAGATTTTAAGCAAAAATTACGATGACTTTCACCGCATTACTAAATTCCCCCGCATTTCCAGTAAGTCCCATCATTAAATCTCAAAGGGGAAAACCTCTAAAAAACCTGAAAACTTTTCAGATTGCCTAGCCTTCCTGGGTTTCAAAAGCCATACACCACTGTAGGGGCCCAAAACAACAAGGGGGTGGGGGCAAACTTAACTACTCCAAAACCAACTAGAATTTTATCACTAATTTCTTCACAAGGAAGAACATGGGGAAAATAAAAACTAAAATTCCCAAAACCCAAAAGCCTACAAAAAAAAACCCTTTAGATGAAAAACATTTAAAAATTACCTTTTAGTGAAAACCTATTTAAGTATGATAACGATGCAAACCCTAACAAAGATCCTTTTCCCACCCGGTGACTTCAATTAAATCTCCTACAAGAAAGAAAACCCACCCTTTTCGAATTCAAAAAAACCTTGAAACTGCAAGTTTTCTACCCCAAAAATTTAAAAAAACCCACAAGGGAAATTTCAGAGAATAAATGTTTCCCTACTAGACCACATCTGGGGCCAACAACCCATATCCCCCTTTAAAATCAGGCCCAAAATCAAGGAAAAAATACCAAAAAACCAATTAACCCCACCTTCCCTTAAAAAACCCTTTTGGGAAATTAAACCCCCAACCCCTATTAAAGTCACTTTCAGATTCCAAAAATGAGGCAAACAACAATAACTTCACAGCAGCAGTGACAAACCCTTGACCGGGACACAAGCTAAAAAATCCCATACAATATTTACAATGTATTAATAAATTTTTTAAAAAAGACCCAATACCTCTATAAAAAAGCACCCGCCCCAAAAAAACCAAAAAAGATGGGTGAAAAAAAACAACAGCCCCCCGCTAACACCCAAATCCTCAAAACCAAAATACACAGCACCTAAACGAAAAAAAAAAAAAAAAAGTTTCAAAGGGCCCCCATAAACCCGAAACCCAAAAAAAACGTTACTCATCAATTTTAACCACCTAATAAAACGGCTAAAAAATTGTATTATGAACAGATTATTCCCCAACCCTTCGAGGGGACATTAAAAAAAACCCGGGAAAAAGCTAATTTAGAAATACAGGAACAAAAAAGGGTAACCCCAAAAAAAACACGAATTTGAAATTTAAAAAAACCAGATAAACCCCAATTTTTCCCCCTAACTGAAACCCGCAAACAAATCAATGAATTTTTTTTCCCCCAAAAGGAAAAAACCTTGCCAAAAAAATCCCAAACTAGAAAAACCCCCCCCCCAAAGACTACCCCACCGGGAGCACCCAACCAAAAACTGTTCCTAAACTCCCCAAAAACCCAAAATGAATTCCCTTTTTAAAAAAATTTCACAATTTAAAGGGGGACCCCCCAATTCAATCCCTACAAAAAGCCTTTTGGGAAAATGAAAATGGGGCAAGCCTTCCCCCAAAATTTTGCCCCCCAAAATTTCCCCCTTTTTTCCCTTTTTTCCCCTTTAAAAATTAAAATTTGAAATTTAAAAATATTTAAAACCCAATTACGTTTTACCCGGCCTGTGAAAAAGGGACCCCGGTTCGTTTTAACCCAAAAAATTTTTTTTCGAAATAATCTTTTTTGAATTTTTCCCCAAAAAAAAGGGAAAAAAATTAATTAAAACCCCCCAAATAAAAAAAAAATTTTTAACATGAAATTTTTTTTAAAAAAAAAAAAGTTCAAAAAAATTTTCCCAGAATTATTGTGCAACAGCCTCTAAATGAAGTAAAATTTCCCCCATTAAAATTTGAAAAAGTTTAAAAAAGGGCCCCCTTTTTTTTCCCCCCCGGTAGAGGTCCTTTTTTGAAAAACCCAAAAGGAAAATCCCCTTTATCCATAGACTTAATCTCCAAACCCAACCTTTGCGGGCAAATTTCACAAAATAATATTTCCCAAAATTTTTTTTTTACCTTTTCACGGGGGTTTACCTAACAAGTAAGGACCCCGAAAAAGTTCACTTTTACACGTTTTTTTGGTTTTTAAATGGGCTTTTGGGGTTAAGTTTTTTGGATCCAAACCAAAAAAAAATGTAAGGGAAAAAAAAAAACCAGTGCATAACCGAAGCTACAAATCAAAGACAAGAAACCACCAAAAGCGATTTGAATTTTTTTTAACCCCAAACCCCAAATTTAAACCCCCCATTTTTCCCAAAAAAATTTTTTTTCCCCCAAGAAATTTCCCCCCATGCTTATTCACTGAATTTTCGGGGCCCAGGGTCACTTTTTTCCCAAAAAAGCCCAAACATGAAAATATGAAAAAAGGGATCTTATTTACCCGGGGGGCCAAAAAAACCCCCGGGGTTGGAGGGGCCCGGGCCGCACAAAACCCTTTAAAAAAATCTAACTTTTTTTAAAAAGGGTTTAAAAGCTTTTTTTAAAAAAAACTATGGAAAATCCTAGTTTCCTCTAGGGGGGTTCCCACTTACTTAAATACCAATTAAAAAAAAATTTTAACCTGGATGAGGACTAACAAACTTACCTAAACATTGACAAAACCTACTTTATTTATTTTGGGAACAGGCTCGATTCCCTCTTAACATAATGATAAACAGATCACCTAAACAAAGCTAACAGAGGGAAAATTCTTAGGAATCCACCTTGATAATAGACTCAAAATTTTATACACATAACAACAAATTTTCTAAGAAAATTTCCAAGACTGACATACATCGAAATACGGGACAGCCCACAGTCACCCCCTGGGCCCAAAATTTACTCCCTTTTTTACCCCACTCACCTATGGAATTTTGCATGGGGCTCAACAAAATTAAACCCCTCAAACCACTAATTACCCAACAAAAGGGTGCATTTGAATATAACAAATTCTCACTACACAGCACACTCCACCATATTTAAAACACTCAACCTATTCACCCTACAAAACACCATACTTATTTTTGCACCCATTTAAAAATACATAGAACATTTAACCTGATTTTAACCCTCCCCCCAAACATCTCCTTGCCAACCTCAACAAACACATACCAAACACAAGGGACAGATCACTCTTTTTATGTTTTCCCCTTCCATTCCACGCAGCAAAAACTCAAACACATAAAAGGCCCTAAAAATCGGGAAATTTATTACCCGTAAATATAAAAAAACACTACCGTTTTTAAATTCAGTCTCTTCTCAAAGACACTTACTCACCCAAAGCCAAAGAAAAACGAATAATGACCTTTTAAAAATTTATATCTTTAAAATTTTTTCAAATTAAATCACTAAATGTTTAAAACCCAAAAAACCCCAAACAAAAGAATACCCATTCGACTGAATGTAAAAGCATGCACAACCATGTGACCGTCCCTTTTTAATATCATTTTTTCTTTATAGTTATCTGTTTCAATAAGTCTTATCACTGATTTCATCATTGCTTTGTTAATCTTTAAATTAATTTTTGCCAGCCCCCAAAGGGTAGCAATAAGGGCTTTGCATGCGCCTTACCTGTATTTTTTTTTACCTCTGTTGTTGCTCAAATTACTAAAAAATAAATAAATAAAAATTTAAAACAACAAACTAAAAAAAAAAAGACGGAAATTAAAAAAACCTTAACCCCCCCATTATATACAAAAAAAGTGTCACAGGTGCTATCACCAATCATTGCAACACTCTTTAAGAAATCCATTGAATCCTCTACCTTTCCTACAGTTCTCAAAATAGCAAGGGTCACCCTGATCCATAAAGGAGGAGAGCACACAGACTTCAATAACTATAGGCCAATATCCAACTTACACCCTCTCTCTAAAATCTTTGAAAAATTAATCCATAAGTGTATCTATTCCTACCTCATCTCCCACAACATAGTCAACCCCTGTCAATTTCGGTTCAGGCCTAATAAAAATGCTAATGATGCTATTATCCACATGCTAGAACATATTTATACAGCAATAGAGAAAAAAGAAGTCCCACTGGGGATCTTCATTGACTTACGTAAAGCTTTTGATACAGTTGACCACAACTTGCTCCACATAAAATTGTCGCACTATGGTATAAGAGGGCACTCCCTCAACTACTTCAAGTCATACCTCAGCAACAGAAGCCAATATGTGTACACAAATGGGGCAAACTCTTCAGCACAGCCAATTACAGTTGGTGTCCACAGGGAAGTGTCCTAGGCCCTCTTCTCTTTCTCATATACATAAATGACCTACCAAATGAAATCGAAACTACTCAAACCCACACTGTTTGCAGATGACACACATACGTCTACTCCCACCCGAGCCCAGTCATGCTAGCCAGTACTGTAAATACTGAATTACAGAAAATATCAACCTGGATGAGGACCAACAAACTTACTCTAAACATTGACAAAACCTACTACGTACATTCAGTTTGGTAACAGAGCTGCAGATGTGTCTCTTAACATAATGATAAATGGATCACCTATCACAAAACTCACAGAGGGAAAATTCCTAGGAATCCACCATGACAATAGACTAAAATTTCAAACACACATACAACAAATTTCCAAAAAAATTTCAAAAACCGTAGGCATACTATTGAAGATACGGTACTATGTTCCACACTCAGCCCTCCTGGCCCTATATCACTCACTTATTTACCCCTATCTCACCTATGGAATTTGTGCATGGGGCTCAACAACAATAAACCATCTCAGACCACTAATCACCCAACAAAAGGCTGCAGTCAGAATAACAAATTCCCACTACAGACAGCACACTCCACCAATATTCAGAACTCTACACCTACTCACAATACAAAACATCCATACTTATTCTGCCCCTACTACATACATAGAACACTTAACTCTGACATAAACCCTCCCCTCAAATATCTCCTTACCAACCTCAACAGAACACATGACCATAACACAAGGCACAGATCACTGTTTTATGTTCCTCGTGTCCATCTCACGCTATGCAAAAACTGAATGCACATAAAAGGCCCTAAAATCTGGAATTC
Organism: Cherax quadricarinatus; assembly: GCF_026875155.1. Classification (NCBI taxonomy): domain Eukaryota; kingdom Metazoa; phylum Arthropoda; class Malacostraca; order Decapoda; family Parastacidae; genus Cherax; species Cherax quadricarinatus. Next base: position 13,774,392 of record NC_069422.1, read on the forward strand.
ATTACCTGTGAATATAAAAGAAACACTGTCTGTTTATAAATTCAAGTCTCTTCTCAAAAATCACTTACTCACCCACAACTAAATAAATACTGAATAACTGTATCTCATAAATTGTATCTCATATATGTATCTCATTATTGTATCTCATAAATGTCAACCTGTGACCCAATCAAACTTTGTTACTACTTAACTTCATTACCTAACAGAATACTCCATTCTACTGATTACACAGCAACACAGTAAATGACCATATGACCTGTCTTTGTAATACTCATTTGTACTAAATTGTTATCTGTTTTACAATAATTTTTGTACCACTGAATAATATATCATTGCTTAGTTAATCTTAAGTTAATTTTAAGCCTGCCCATAATGCTCTGCATACAAGGGGCTTTGGCATGTTGCACTTTAAAAACTGTATTCCTTGTACTTCTCTGTATCATGTTCAAAATAAATAAATAAATATGGTACCATTGTACCATATGGTACAATGGTGCCATGTCATACAATGGTATCATATGGTACAATGGTACAATATGCCATATGGTACATTGTACCATATGGTACATTGTACCATATAGTATAGGGTACAGGGACCCTAATGGAAATAAGTCTCTCTGACTTTTTTGGGTTATCCTAGGTTCTCCAAACATATGCTGCTAATAGATTTTCTACAACTTTTTGTGTAACCTAAATAAACTTTACTTATGATCCCAATGCACTTGAGTAAGTTTTTTCGGGTGTACAAAAATCAGTTACATAGTTTATCATACATACAGCATATTATAAAATCCTAGGAAAACCCAAAAAGTCAGGGTAAATTTTTTCCAAGGGCCCTGTATTTGCCCTACGGTGTCCTGTACCATTGGTACCCTGACCATACTGTACCCTGTACCATTTGCCCCTGCCCATATTGTACCTTGCCCCTTGGGAAAACCCTGCACCATATGGTACCCTGTACAGATGTCCCCTTCCATAGGGTCCCCTGTACCTATAGTACCCGCCCCCATAGGGTACCCTGCACCATATGTTACCCTGTACAGTAGGGCCCGTTTTTAGCATTCTGCTAAATGGTCTTTTAAAAATTATGCCCAAAAAATCGCTAAGGGTTTCCCCCCCACCGACTTTCAATACGGTCACCGCACCCCCCGGTTTTTTCCCTTTTCCTGTGAGATCCAAGCAAAAAGTCTCTCCTTATGTCGGGAAAAAAAAAGTTTCAAGTTTTTTTAAAAGTTATTTATATTTTAAAAATTTCCTATAATTATACTTATGTAACCTTACCTAAAATTACACGGTGTGTGGTGCAGGTACACATTAAAATCGAAGAGTGCCTTAGTCTCCACACGTCATATTAGAATGATAAAAAATAATTCTTTTTAATTAAATGTCGTATATTACGTTAATATACACTTTTTTAAAATTTATTTTTTTTTAAAAAAAAAAAAACAGTTAAAAAAAAAAAATTAAAAACCCCCAAAAAAAAATTACAAAAAAAATTTTTAAAAAAAAAAAATTTAAAAAAAAGATGTACAAATCAGATTTGTTGGTTTGTTTTGATAAAAAAAGTTATTTTTTCCAAAAACTGTTTAAACCCCTTTCAAAAAACCTTTTTTTTACACAGGGAAAAATTGTGGGATACAAGGGAAAAAAAACTCAAAATAAAAATTTTAAAAAAAAAATTTTTGGGGAAAATTAAACACTTTGGGGGGTTTTTTTGGACAAAAAAAAAGGGGGGATTTAAAAAAAGGGTTTTCTACGAATTTTGGGAAAAATTTAAAAAGGGGGGGTAGTGGGTCATTTTTGGGTTGGGGAAAAAATTCATAAAAGTTTTTACAAAAAAAGGGGGAAAAAATTTTTTTGGGGGGAAAAAAGTTTGGCCCCAAGTAAAAAAAGGGGCAAATAAAAAATTATAAACAAATTTTGTTGAAAATAAGAAAAAGTTTTGGAGTGGTTTTAACAATTTAAAAAAGCCTAGAGAAAAATGGATTTGTCATTTAAAAAAATGGGGAGGAGAGTTATTAAATGGAGAGTTAGGGGTATTGGGAAGATGGAGGGAATATTTAGAGGAATTGTTAAATGTCGATGAAGATAGGGAAGCTGTGATTTCGTGAAATAGGGCCCAAGGAGGAATAACATCTTGTAGGAGTGAGGAAGAGCCATTTGTGAGTGTGGGGGAAGTTCAGGGGCCCAGTAGGTTAAAATGAAAGGGGGTAAGGCAGCTGGGATTGATGGGATAAAGATAGAAATGTTAAAGCAGGTGGGGATATAGTTTTGGAAATGGTTGGTTGCAATTATTTAATAAATGTATGGAAGAGGGTAAGGTACCTAGGGATTGGCAGAGGCATGCATAGTTCCTTTGTATAAAGGCAAAGGGGATAAAAGAGAGTGCAAAAATTATAGGGTGATAAGTCTGCTGAGTATACCTGGTAAAGTGTTGGTTAGAGTTATTATTGAAAGAATTAAGAGTAAGACGGAGAATAGGATAGCAGATGAACAAGGAGGCTTTAGGAAAGGTAGGGGGTGTGTGGACCAGGTGTTTACAGTGAAACATATAAGTGAACAGTATTTAGATAAGGCCTTTAAAGAGGTCTTTGTGGCATTTATGGATTTGGAAAAGGCATATGACAGGGTGTATTGGGGGGCAATGGGCAGATGTGGCAAGTGTAGTGTATGGTGTAGGAGGTAGGTTACTGACAGCAGTGAAGAGTTTTTTTTCGAGGATAGTGAGGCTCAAGTTAGAGTATGTAGGAAAGAGGGAAATTATTTCCCCAGTAAAAGTAGGCCTTAGACAAGGATGTGTGATGTCACCGTCATTGTTTAATATATTTATAGATGGGGTTGTAAGAGAAGTAAATCCCGAGGGTCTTGGAAAAAGAGGCGGTGGATTTTAAAAGATAAAAATCACACAAAAAGTGGGGAGTTGTCACAGTTGCTCTTTGCTGATGAACTGGCTCTTGGGAGATTCTGAAGAGAAGTTGCGGGAGATTGGTGGATGAATTTGGTAGGGTGTGCAAAAGAAGAAAATTAAAGGTGAATACAGGAAAGAGTAAGGTTATGAGGATAATAAAAAGATTAGGTGATGAAAGATTGAATATCAGATTGGAGGGAGAGAGAATGGTGGAGGTGAATGTATTCAGATATTTGGGAGTGGACGTGGTCAGCAGATGGGTCTATGAAAGATGAGGTGAATCTAGATTGATGAGGGAAAAGAGTGAGTGGTGCACTTATGAGTCTGTGGAGACAAAGAACTTTGTCCTTGGAGGCAAAGGGGAATGTATGAGAGTATAGTTTTACCAACGCTCTTATATGGGTGTGAAGCATGGGTGATGAATGTTGCAGCGAGGAGAAGGCTGGAGGCAGTGGAGATGTCATGTTGAGAGCAAGTGTGGTGTGAATATATTGCAGGGGAAAATTCATAGTTTGGAAGTTAGGAGGAGGTGCGGGATTACCAAAACTGTTGTCCAGAGGGCTGAGGAAGGGTTGTTGAGGTGGTTGGGGACATGTAGAGAGAATGGAGCGAAACAGAATGACTTCAAGAGTGTATCAGTCTGTAGTGGAAGGAAGGGGGGGGGTAGGGGTCGGCCTAGGAAAGGTTGGGGAGGGGGGTAAAGGAGGTTTTGTGTGCGAGGGGCTTGGACTTCCAGCAGGCATGCGTGAGTGTGTTTGATAGGAGTGAATGGAGACAAATGGTTTTTAATACTTGGCGTGCTGTTGGAGTGTGAGCAAAGTAACATTTATGAAGGGGTTCAGGAAACCCGGCAGGCTGGACTTGAGTCCTGGAGATGGGAAGTACAGTGCCTGCACTCTGAAGGAGGGGTGTTACTGTTGCAGTTTAAAATAATAAATAACAAAAAGGCACAATACCGTGACTGGAACGATACACAAATAACCCGCACATAAAAGACAGAAGCTTACGACGACTTTTTCGTCCGACTTGGACCATTGACAAAGTCACCACTAACAGAGGAGGAGCAGGACGGTATATATAGGCAGGAAGAGGGGGAGGTAGTAGTAAGTGGTGTAGTAGTAGTAGTAGTAGTACAAGAATTGTATATAATACCGACGGATGAAATGACACACGCACAACACCGGGCATCCCCACCGTAGACGTTTCGCCACCCAGCCAGCCACTGGATGGCGAAACGTCCACAACAAGACAACCTATTGACTGGTTTCTGCTAAAATGTCTTCCCTCCCTTCCAACTCGAACGTCGCCGTTTAAAGTTGAATCCTCTTTTACACACTTTCTTGTATGAACCTTAGCCTGGCTTCGTCTCTGTGATGCCTTCCTTTTCCCACTACATTGTAAAAGCTCCAAACTTCAGAACCCCGGACTTAACCGAATCCACTTTTTTTTTCTTCTTCTTCTTTTTCTCTCTCTTCCCCTTTCCTCTCTCCTTTTCTCCTCTGGGTTGTCTTTCTCTCTCCTGTCTCGTGTTTCTGTTCCTTCTTTATTTTATTTCACCATTTCCCCCTTTTCACGCACCTCGGTGCGCTTGCTCTCCCTCTGGGGTTTCTAGCTCTCTTGCAGTGCTCCCCTTCCTTTGTATTTGACTGGCTCGTCTTCCTTATTTCCCACTTCTACCACTACCCCCACTACTACCTCTTCTTCTACTAAATCTATGATGAAATTAGACACATGTGCGGCGTCCTGGTTGTCTTTGTTGTGGGGCGTTTCGCCATCCAGTGGCTGGCTGGATGGCGAAACGTCTACAGTGGGGATGCCCGGGTGTTTTTTGCGTGTGTCATTTCATCCTGTCGGTATTATATACAATTCTTGTACTACTACTACTACTACTACTATACTACCACTATACTACCTCCACCTCTTCCTGCCTATATATAGCCCTCCTGCTCCTCCTCTGTAGTGTGACTTTGTCAATGGTCCCCAAATCGGACCGAAACGTCGTCGTAAGCTTCTGTCTTTTATGTGCGGGTTATTTGTGTATTGCAGTTTAAAAACTGTAGTGTAAAGCACCCTTCTGGCAAGACAGTGATGGAGTGAATGATGGTGAAAGTTTTTCTTTTTTGGGCCACCCTGCCTTGGTGGGAATCGGCCAGTGTGATAATATAAAAAAAAATAAAAAAAAGAGTAAGACGGAGAATACGATAGCAGATGAACAAGGAGGCTTTAGGAAAGGTAGGGGGTGTGTGGACCAGGTGTTTACAGTAAAACATATAAGTGAACAGTATTTAGATAAGGCTAAAGAGGTCTTTGTGGCATTTATGGATTTGGAAAAGGCAAATGACAGGGTGGATAGGGGGGCAATGTGGCAGATGTTGCAGGTGTATGGTGTAGGAGGTAAGTTACTGAAAGCAGTGAAGAGTTTTTATGAGGATAGTGAGGCTCAAGTTAGAGTATGTAGGAAAGAGGGAAATTATTTCCCAGTAAGAGTAGGCCTTAGACAAGGATGTGTGATGTCACCGTGGTTGTTTTTAAAATATTTATAGATGGGGTTGTAAGAGAAGTAAATGCGAGGGTCTTGGCAAGAGGTGTGGAGTTAAAAGAAAAAGAATCACACACAAAGTGGGAGTTGTCACAGTTGCTCTTTGCTGATGACACTGTGCTCTTGGGAGATTCTGAAGAGAAGTTGCAGAGATTGGTGGATGAAGGAGGGGTGTTAATGTTGCAGTTTAAAAACTGTAGTGTAAAGCACCCTTCTGGCAAGACAGTGATGGAGTGAATGATGGTGAAAGTTTTTCTTTTTCGGGCCACCCTGCCTTGGTGGGAATCGGCCAGTGTAAAAAAAAAAAAAAAAAAAAAAAAAAATATGAGTTTGGGGGCCAAAATAACTTTACAAGTGACAGAAAGAAAAAAATTTTTCTCATCTAACAAAAAAAAAATGTGTTACTGGGGGAAAACTGAAAAAAATTACCCTTTTATAATAAGAAAGTTTTTTCATATACACAAAAATTTACAAGAATTATCTACATACGCAAGGGTTAGAGAACCTAGGATAACCAAAAAAAGCAGACAGAGTGCTTTTTTCCCTTTGGGTCCTTTTACCTTATTTTATTTAAAAAGGTTATAATATTTTTTTATATTCTATAAAAAAAAAATTTTATTATCAAACTAAAAAAATCTACTACCGAGGGTCATTAAACTTTTACAATACAAGGTCATTACTGGGAAAAAGGTAAAATTTACAGTATTTAGCTAAAAAATAAAAAATCATTCCCCCCCCTTCGTCACTTTCATCAGACACCTTTTTGGGCATCTTTCTTAAAAGGGGTTTCATGCTATAAGGGGCCTTGACATGTGGGGGTAGTCGTTCCATTCCTTTTTTCGTACAAAAAAAAGGGTGTTTGAAGCCGGGCCAATGAGTGGGTACACAAAGTTGTGCCTCTTCCCCTGTATATGGTTGCTTTGGTTCCCAACCCTTGAAAAAATTGCGCAAATATTTGGACACTGTTTGTGAGCAATTTTAAAACATGATTTAGTTTCAGGTTTTACTCTGCTTAAAACATTCACAATCCAATGCTGTAATTCACCCGGGCCCTATATGTTCTTTGTCCACCCCCGGGATGAATCTTACGATTTATTCGGGGGATTTGCGTCTATTTTTCTTTTTTTGTCAGGCGAGTACATAAAGAGCAATAAAAAATCCATATGGGTTGTATAAGGGCAGATATAGGGTCCGCGAGCCTCAGTATAGACATTGGTTGTCTAACAGGAATTCATTGGGCATTCCTTTCTTTACTACACGTTCCCATCAATTCTCCTGAATACTGAGTAAAAGGGGATCCCAAATTTCACTGTGAAACAAAGTAGGGCTTTCCCCCCACCTGACTAAAATTATTTTTCCCTTTTCAGTTTTTTGTTTCGGCCAAAGAGAATGGGTTCAGTTTCCCGGGGTAATGATAGTTTTTTTTTTTTTACTAACCATTTGCTGCAGGGCTCCAGTTTAGTGTTAAAAATTTTGTTTTTCTTGTGGGTCTTTCCCGACACAACAGGGGCCGTCTGCAACAAGGGGTTTGCACTTGACACGTGGCTGCATTGACTAACAAAGAAAATAAGGGGCCCCGAATACTACCTTGGGGAACTCCCCGTTGTCGGGAGGGGTTTTGATCGTTTGTTGTTTGACTACTTTTTCCCGTTGCTAAGGTAGATTAAAAAATCACAAAACCATCCCATAGCTTGAAGTTTCTTTCTAATTATGTGGTTGACAGATCGAAGGCCTTTGCGGCAAGGGTTTCCTACCCATGAGGTTCCCCTTTTAATTTTAGTTCTCAGGAATCCATCAATTTAAATTTGGGAGGTTCGGTTTTGGGAGGGTCTTCTAAAGCCCGATGATAGCTATGGGGAATGTTTTTGTCATTAAGGTACAATACTTTAGGGGACACCGCCCCTCTAGAATTTTAGTTTTTTTACGATATACTAACGGCCTATAGTTGCTGACATCAACCTCTTTTTTTTGAAGATAGGGGAAAAACTGGCCCCTTGAACCCCCCCCGTCGGTATTAGTGGGATTGATAGATTTATTTGTAGCAAACGGGATTGAAGTTTTAAAGCACCATTTTTGGAACTTAGAAGGATTTATCAGGGCCGTGCCCTTTTGTTGGGGTTTTAACCCGCTTAGTTCTTTTTGAAAAAAAGTCATGAGATAAATTACTGTTGACAAGTTTGGGGTTTTCCCCTTATTGGATGATGTTTGAAAAATTATCAAGTCTGTGTTTTAAAGGGGTTGAGCAGCTGGGATTTTCTTATATGTTGAGCAACGATGGGTTTGTAGGAAATTTAAAACAATTTTCCACCTAGAGTTTTTGGGGAACCTATTATCGTAGTGAGTACTATGTTGACCTATCTACTGGCTTATGCATACCCCAAAGGTTTTTGTTTTGCCGAGCTTTCGGGGTTATGCTTATACCTTCAAATTTTGAGCAATAGTGCTTTGCCTTTGCTCCTTTTTAAACTCTGCTCTGTTCCCCACCCCCTTTTGGAAAACATTTTTCTCTGCAAATCCTTCTTTTTCTTTAAATCTTGTAGCAGCTGGTCTCTGAATTTATATTATCTAATATCTCAGGAGTCATCCAGGGGCAGTTTTTCGTTTAATCCTAAACCCCTTAAAATGGTGCAATATTATCAAGGATGGTAGTGAACATTGTTTTGAATTTTTTCCCCGGCATCGTTTAGTCCGTGCAACTTGTTATCTCTGTCCCGTCACAAATTGTGAAGCCATTTTACCAGTGTTTTTTACTGAGAATT
>NC_069422.1:13783097-13818097 GCF_026875155.1 Cherax quadricarinatus
CCCCAAAATTTAAATTTCAATACAAAAACTAAGTGGGACCAAGTAAACCAAGTCCTAACCGATATAAGCTGGGAAGATATACTAAGCAACACAGACCCCAACTTATGCCTAGAACAGATTAACTCGGTGGCACTCGATGTATGCACTAGGCTTATTCCTCTAAGAAAAAGGAGGAGTAGATGTAAAACAGAAAGAGACAGGCGCTCCCTTTACAGGCGACGGAAAAAGAATAACAGAGCGGCTAAAAGAGGTCAATATATCTGAAATGCGTAGGGAGACACTGGTCAGAGAAATAGCTAGCATCGAACTTAAGCTAAAAGAATCCTTTAGGAGTCAGGAATCGCGGGAAGAACTAAAAGCCATAAATGAAATCGAAAGAAACCCAAAGTTTTTTCTTCTCCTATGCCAAATCAAAATCGAGAACAACGTCCAGTATTGGGCCCCTACTTAAACAAGATGGGTCCTACACAGATGACAGCAAGGAAATGAGTGAGCTACTCAAGTCCCAATATGACTCAGTTTTTAGCAAGCCGCTAACCAGACTGAGAGTCGAAGATCAAAATGAATTTTTTATGAGAGAGCCACAAAATTTGATTAACACAACCTATCCGATGTTATCCTGATGCCAAATGACTTCGAACAGGCGATAAATGACATGCCCATGCACTCTGCCCCAGGCCAGACTCATGGAACTCTGTGTTCATCAAGAACTGCAAGAAGCCCCTATCACGAGCCTTTTCCATCCTATGGAGAGGGAGCATGGACACGGGGGTCGTCCACAGTTACTAAAAACAACAGACATAGCCCCACTCCACAAAGGGGGCAGTAAAGCAACAGCAAGAAATACAGACCAATAGCACTAACATCCCATATCATAAAAATCTTTGAAAGGGTCCTAAGAAGCAAGATTACCACGCATCTAGAAACCCATCAGTTACACAACCCAGGCAACATGGGTTTAGAACAGGTCGCTCCTGTCTGTCTCAACTATTGGACCACTACGACAAGGTCCTAAATGCACTAGAAGACAAAAAGAATGCAGATGTAATATATATACAGACTTTGCAAAAGCCTTCGACAAGTGTGACCATGGCGTAATAGCGCACAAAATGCGTGCTAAAGGAATAACAGGAAAAGTCGGTCGATGGATCTATAATTTCCTCACTAACAGAACACAGAGAGTAGTCGTCAACAGAGTAAAGTCCGAGCAGCTACGGTGAAAAGCTCTGTTCCACAAGGCACAGTACTCGCTCCCATCTTGTTCCTCATCCTTATATCTGACATAGACAAGGATGTCAGCCACAGCACCGTGTCTTCCTTTGCAGATGACACCCGAATCTGCATGACAGTGTCTTCCATTGCAGACACTGCAAAGCCCCCAGCAGAATAAACCAAAATTTTTCAGTGGGCTGAGAAAACAATATGAATTCAACGGAGAAATTTAATTACCAATATGGAAAACGAGGAAATTAAATTTTCATCAAGTACAAAAACAAATTCGGCCCAAACAAAATAGAGCGAAACACCAACGTCAAAACCGGGGAGTGTTCTTTCGGAGGATTCACCTTCAAGGCCATAACATTGTATCAATCGCATTGTAGAAAAATGACAGGATGGTAATGAGAACCTTAAAAAATAGGGAGGCCAAAGCCATGATGAAAATTTTCAGGCATTTGTTCTATCTGGGTGGAATTTTGCTGCACCTAACAGCCCCTTTAAAGGGGCAGGGAAAAATTCCCGACCTAGAAAATGTACAAGAACTTTCAGGCGCGCTTTAAGGGAGAAAAAAACCTCAATTTTTGGAGCTTTTTAGGTTCCAAAACCCTGTTTTCCCCTGGAACCCGGAGGGAGAGATCATGTTTAATACCCGGGAAAAAATCCCAAAGGGGGGACTAGTCCCGAATTGCACACGAAAATCACTAAATACGAAGAAAAAGACTTGGCAACGAGCACCACCCCCCCAATAAAAAGCGGGGTGTCACTAGCACGTTAAAGCCATACAAAAAAGGTCAGGGGCCCGGGAACTTTCAATGCCTCCCAGCACACAAAGGGGGGTTCCCAAACAGACCCCTGGCAGTTTTAAAGCGGGCCTGGAAAAGCCCCAAAGTCGTTCAGATCAGCGGGCTTGGCTCGTAGTTGGTTTGCGTGCAGCCAGCCAACAGCCGGGTTGATCGGGCCGACCCCACCAGGGGGCCTGGTCCAGACCGGGCCGCGGGGGCTTTACCCCCGGAACTCTCTCCAGGTAAAAATCCCGGGAAAGGGGGTGATCACACTTTTTTAAGTGTTTGTGTTAGAGACACTTGTTCACAATAACCCAGATCAGTGTTCTTTGTTGGTTATTGGGGTCCCGTGTTACTCTCACTAGAGTCAAAGATGTCTGCCCGAGCCACAAACCTCCCTGCTTCACTGCCCCCCGCACAAAAAAAAAAAAAGCTGACCTAGTCCTTTTTCCTTTCACCTCCTCATGAAGCAAAACAGAAGTTTGTTTCTTGCTGTACTAAGCAGAGACAACAATGTACACTATTTTTACTATGGTAATAAAGTGGGAGCAGGATTTTCCTTAATTGTCCTGCTAAGTAAGAGATGTACTGTCTCTTATAAAAATACACGTTGCAACACCCCTGCAAGGAGCAGAGGTCACTTGATTACGTGGCATAGCATCTGTGATCAATTACTCACTCTAGCAGTAAACAAGACGCTCGCCCCTTCTGAGTGGCCCCTCAGGGCTGAAAGGGCTGAAGGGGGCTGAAGGGGGCTGATACCCCCCTCCTGGAGAAAATTTCTCCACACCTCCGTCTGACTAGCCACACCTCCGTCTGACTAGCCACACCTCCGTCTGACTAGCCACACCTCCGTCTGACTAGCCACACCTCCGTCTGACTAGCCACACCTCCGTCTGACTAGCCACACCTCCGTCTGACTAGCGCACCTCGTCTGACTAGCCACACCTCCGTCTGACTAGCCACACCTCCGTCTGACTAGCCACACCTCCGTCTGACTAGCCACACCTGTAATCATCATCTACGGAAGCCACCGGCGCCCAAACACGCAAGTTATACTTTCTGTATCAAACTGAACACATATTACTCTGTTTAATATTTTTCCAGTAGTCCTTTTCATGAGCTAGTCCAAAATCACCCAGTGATCCACTAATCCGCATTCGCCCAGATTCGTCCGATGACCGGATTCAAACAGATTTGTTGATAACAAGGTATTACCTGGAGAGAGTTCTGGGGGTCAACGCCCCCGCGGCCCGGTCTGTGACCAGGCCTCTGACTGGTTCCATTAACTGATGGGGCTTTATGCGCCCTCGTCAAACACCCAAACAGTAACTACAACTAATAGATACAATACAGATAGACAGATCTACTGTTAAGATGATTATTAGCAAAAAATATTCAGTGATCCACAAAGTGGATTCGTCCGGATTCGCCCGGATTTGGGCGGATTCAAACGGTTTCGTTGGAAAGAAAGCCAAATCGGAAGAACTGTTACAAAAAATTACAGACTAGCTAACTAGAATAGTTGTCAAGTATTGTAAGATGACCACCACCATGAAGATCTGTGTAGTCTGCAGAAAGGGTAAGGGACGAAAACATGCCTGGATTGCTTACCATCTCTGTGGTAAATAGTCCCATGGTATATGCAGGGATTTTAAACCAGTGACCACACTTGACATAAACCCAGAGAGATGTTTTTGGGTTTGCCCAAACGAGATACACCTGTATGAAGAAATTACATCTATATTAAAAGACAAGAATGCCAATAAAAGATCCTTCTTGAAAGACATGTCAGCATGGTATGACAGCTGGGAAAATACGATGGGTGGTAGGGACGGGGCTGTCTTGGACAGTGCTCTAGTGGGTGCTAGTGCTGTCCTGGAGGAAAGTGCTCCAGACGGTTCTAGTGATGTCCTGGAAGACAGTGCTCGTGAGGTTACTAGTGTTGTCCTGGAGGACACTGAAGACAACGTTATTCAGTCCACAGAGATTCAAAATAGAGATACTGCTGGAGATGGATCACAATGGGATGATGCCTCAGGAAACAGTGTCGACACACTACCAGCAAAACCTGGTGGAAGCACTGATGTCCATACAGGGGTGAGAGATAGGGAGGAAACAGGAAAAATTAATGCACCAGCAGCGAACGCAGCTACAATAAATCCTAAGAAATAGAATTACAGTCTATGCAAATACTATACCTTGGGTATCTGCAGGCACGGTATAGCTGGTAAAACAGGTGGGACATGCACCTTTGACCATCCCAAAAAATGCCGCACCCACATGACAACAGGAGAGTGCAACTTCCCCTCCTGTAACTTATTTCACCCAGAAATGTGTCACTCATCAATCCATGAAAGAAAATACTACAACGCATACTGCCAGGCACATCACCTAAAGGGGACACAGACCAGCCAGACTATGGGAAACAAAAGACGAGAGCCACAAGCTCTCGAGGGACAGGTTTTTTTTTAGGGCCAGTAGGGAAAAAAGAGCGGCAAGAAATGACAATAATCCTACACCAACTGAAAACACTTCAGGAGCAGAGTCACTGACATTGGCCTCTACTCTAGAACAGCAAATATTAGAGCCAGCAAATAAACCCCTTCCCTAAATTAGACCAATATAACGACATATGTCTTTGCAAACATACAGGGTCTAAAGCCATTATAAAACAACAAAATTCCTTACATCAAGAGACTGCCCACGGAGTCAAATGCAATGTTTGCAGCTTCACAGAGACCCACATAAAGGATCATTATGACAACGAAATATGGATCCCAGGTTATAACCTATTCTGATGCGACAGACTAAACACGAAACAAGGGGGGATTTGGGCTGTATGTCACAGAGTCGTTCATTAGCACAAAACTACTAAACACCTCAAATGATGTAGTTGAAGTTTTTGCGGTGAAGAGTGAAAACCAAAACCTCGTCATTGTGGTAGTATACAAGCCACCAGATGCAACTTCCCAGCAATTCCAGGAGCAGCTTGTGAAAATTGACCACTGTCTGGAAAATCTCCCAACTCCTGCCCCAAATATCTTACTACAACCAGGAGATTTCAACTTGAGGCACCTAAAATATAGGAGTATAGCAAACAATGTTTTAGCAGAGTTCACCCCAGGAGGCAGCTTAGATGATAATTCACACACACGAATTATTAAAACTCTGAACCAAATTCACCTTAAACCAGCAAATAGTAGAGCCTACAAGATTAGAAAATACGCTGGACCTAATCTTCACTAACAACGACGATCTGATACGTAATATAACCATATCAAAGACAGACAATACACTCAGATCAAAACATAATAGAGGTACAGACATGTATGCACAGGCTCCTGACCAGCAGAATGTGAGCAGTCATGAAGGTCTCTTCACGAAATTTAATTTCTATAACAAAAACATTAAATTGGATCAAGTAAACCATGTCCTAAATGAAACAAGCTGGGAAGATATCCTAAACAACACAGATCCGAACATTTGCCAGGAAAAAATGAATTCTGTGGTTTTTGAGATCTGCTCAAGACACATTCCATTAAGAAAAAGAAAGAGAAGATGTAAACTAGAAAGAGAGAGACGTTCCCTATGCAGACGAAGATGAAGAGTTACAGAGCTGCTGAGTGAGACCAATATATCTGAAATACGAAGGGAGGCACTAGTCAGTGAAATTGCAAATATCGAACTTAAGCTGAAGGAATCTTAAAGGAGACAAGAATCACAGGAAGAACTAAAAACCATAAATGAAATTGAAAAAAAAAATACTTCTTCTCTTATGTCAAATCTAAGGGAAAAACAACATCCTGTGTTGGGCCCCTGCTTAGGCAGGATGGGACACACACAGATGACAGCCAAGAAATGAGTGAGATACTAAAGTCCCAATATGACTCAGTGTTCAGCGAGCCACTGCCCAGACTAAGGGTCAACAATCCAAATGAACAAAACCCAAAATTTGGTCATCTCAAAAATCTCCGATATTAACCTAACTACACAAGACTTTGAAGAGACAATAAATGACATGCCCATGCACTCTGCCCCAGGCCCAGACTCATGGAACTCCGTGTTCATCAAGAATTGCAAGAAGTCCCTATTGCGTACCTTCAGCACTTTATGGAGAGGGAGCATAGACTCAGAGGTCATCCCACACACACTAAAAACAACAGACATAGAACCACTCCACAAAGGCGGCAGTAAAGCAATTGCAAAGAACTACAGACCGATAGCACTAACATCCCATGTCATAAAAATCTTTGAGAGGGTTCTAAGAAGCAAGATCGCCAACCACCTAGATACCCATCAGTTACTGATAAATTAGACACATATGCAACTCTTGGGTATCTTTATTGAGGAAACGTTTCGGCACACAGTGGCTTCATCAGTCCATACAAAGGATAATCTTGAAGAACAGGAGGAGAATGAGGTAATCAGTCCCTCAACCTTGAGTCGATGTGGTCAGTCCATCAATCTTGAATAGAATACGGCATATGCGCAGAGAAGCAGCTTATAAACCGTAGGCAGGAGAGGTGCAGCAGTCGTAGGTGGTGTCACATTTGTCCAATGTGGAAGTAGGTCGAGCCCAAGGGTTAGGCAAGCGATGAATTCCCAAGTATTAAGATCCCAAGAAGTTGCAGTGTCTGACAGGATTGTAAGTGAATGGTTCAGAGAACCGACAAGTTGATAAATTAGATACATGTGCAACTCTTGGGTATCTTTATTGAGGAAACGTTTCGCCACACAGTGGCTTCATCAGTCCATACAAAGGATAATCTTGAAGAACAGGAGGAGAATGAGGTAATCAGTCCCTCAACCTTGAGTCGATGTGGACTGACTAGGGTATACGACAAATTCTAACCATACAATAGAGCGGAAAAGTAATGTGAAGGACCTGGGAGTGATAATGTCAGAGGATCTCGCCTTTAAAGACCACAACAATGTATCTACCTCATCTGGTAGGAAAATGATAGGATGAATAATGAGAACCTTCAAAACGAGGGGGGCCAAGCCCATGATGATTCTCTTCAAATTGCTTGTGCTCTCTAGGCTGGAATACTGCTGTACATTAACGGCCCTCCTTCAAGGCTGGCGACATTGCAGACCTGGAGAGTGTACAAAGAACTTTCACGGCACACATAAGTACAATAAGGCATCTAAATTACTGGGAACGGTTGAAGGTCCTTCATCTGCGTTCCCTGGAACGCAGGCGAGAGAGATACATGGTAATATACACTTGGAAGGTTCTGGAAAGATTGGTACAAACCTGGACACGAAAATCACTCCCTATGAAAACAAATCACTCGGCAGGAGATGCAACATTCCCCCGATGAAAAGCAGGGGCGCCACGAGTACACTGAGAGACAAAACAATAAGTGTCCTGGGCCCAAGACTGTTCAACTGCCTCCCAGCATACATAAGGGGGATTACCAATAGACCCCTGGATGTCTTTAAGAAGTCACTGGACAGGCACCTAAAGTCAGTACCTGACCAACCGGGCTGTGGTTCGTACGTCAGCTTGCGTGCGGCCAGCAGTAACAGCCTGGTTGATCAGACACTGATCCACTATGAGGCCTGGGCTCAGACCGAGCCGCGGGGGCGTTGACCCCCGAAACCCTCTGCAGGTAAACTCTAGGTAAACCTGCGTCTGTCTTACTAGCCGCACCTGTGTTTCACTAGCCGCACCTGTCTCTTATTAGCCGCACCTGTCTCTTACTATCAGCACCTGTGTCTGACTAGTACCAGCTTTGTCTGTCTTACTAGCCGCAACTGTGTCTTACTAGCCGCACCTGTATCTGTCTTACTAGCCGCACCTGTGTCTGACTAGGCGAACCTTTGTCTCTTACTACCTGCACCTGTGTCTTACTAGCCGTACCTGTGTCTTTCTAGTCGCACCTGTGTCTTACTAGCCACACCTGTGTCTCACAAGCCGCACCAGTGTCTTACTAGTCGCACCTGTGTATTACTAGCCGCACCTGTGTCTTGCTAGCCGCACCTGTGTCTCTTACAAGCCCCACCTGTATTTTACTAGCCGCACCTGTGTCTCTTACTAGCTACACCTGTGTCTTACTAGCTGCACCTGTATCTTACTAGTTGCAACTGTGTCTTACTAGCTGCACCTGTGTCTGTCTTACTAGCTGCACCTGTGTCTGTCTTACTAGCTGCACCAGTGTCTTACTAGCAATACCTGTGTCTAACTAGCCGCACCAGTGTCTTACTAGCTTCACCTGTGTATGTCTTACTAGCCACACCTGTGTCTAACTAGCCCCACCAGTGTCTTACTAGCCACACCTGTGTCTAACTAACCGCACCTGTGTCTTACTAGCTGCACCTGTGTATGTCTTACTAGCCACACCTTTGTCTAACTAGCCGCACATGTGTCTTACTAGCTGCACCTGTGTATGTCTTACTAGCCACACCTGTATCTAACTACCCGAACCTGTGTCTTACTAGCCGCACCTGTGTCTTACTAGCTGCACCTGTGTATGTCTTACTAGCTACACCTGTGTCTCACAAGCCGCACCAGTGTCTTACTAGCCGCACCTGTGTCTTACTAGCCGCACCTGTGTCTCACTAGCCGCACCTGTGTCTAACTGTCCGCATCTGTGTCTTACTAGCTGCACCTGTGTATGTCTTACTAGCCACACATGTGTCTAACTAGCCGCACCAGTGTATTACTAGCCACACCTTTGTCTAACTAGCCGCACCTGTGTCTTACTAGCTGCACCTGTGTTTGTCTTACTAGCCACACATGTGTCTAACTAGCCGCACCAGTGTCTTACTAGCCACACCTGTGTCTAACTAGCCGCACCAGTGTCTTACTAGCCGCACCTGTGTCTTACTAGCTACAGCTGTGTATGTCTTACTAGCCACACATGTTTCTAACTAGCCGCACCAGTGTCTTATTAGCCGCACCTGTGTCTCACTAGCCACATCAGTGTCTTACTATTAGCACCTGTGTCTGACTAGCAGCACCTGTGTCTGTCTTACTAGCCACACCTGTGTCTAACTAGCAGCACCTGTGTCTTACTAGCCGCACCTGTGTCTGTCTTGCTAGCCGCACCTGTGTCTTACTAGTCGCAGCTGTGTCTGTTTTACTAGCCGCACCTGTGTCTTACTAGCTGCACCTGTGTCTTACTAGCCGCACCTGTGTCTTACTAGCTGCACCTGTGTCTTACTAGCCGCACCTGTGTCTGACTAGCTATACCTGTGTCTGTCTTACTAGCTGCACCTGTGTCTTTTACTAGCTGCACCTCCATCTGTCTTACTAGCCACACCTGTGTCTGTTTTACTAGCCGCACCTGTGTCTTACTAGCCGCACCTGTGTCTGTTTTACTAGCCGCATCTGTGTCTTACTAGCTGTACCTGTGTCTTACTAGCTGCACCTGTGTCTTACTAGTCGCATCTGTGTCTGTTTTACTTGCCGCACCTGTGTCTTACTAGCTGCACCTGTGTCTTACTAGCCGCACCTGTGTCTGTTTTACTAGCCGCATCTGTGTCTTACTAGCTGCACCTGTGTCTTACTAGTCGCACCTGTGTCTGTTTTACTAGCCGCACCTGTGCCTTACTAGCTGCACCTGTGTCTTACTAGCTGCACCTGTGTCTTACTAGTCGCACATGTGTCTGTTTTACTTGCCGCACCTGTGTCTTACTAGCTGCACCTGTGTTTTACTAGCCGCACCTGTGTCTGTTTTACTAGCCGCACATGTGTCTTACTAGCCGCACCTGTGTCTTACTAGTCGCACCTGTGTCTGTTTTAATAGATGCACCTATGTCTAACTAGCTGCACCTTTGTCTTACTAGCTGCACATGTGTCTGACTAGCCATACCTGTGTCTGTCTTACTAGCTGCACCTGTGTCTTTTACTAGCTGCACCTGTGTCTTACTAGCTGCACCTGTTGCCTACATCGCAACACTGTGTTTTACTAGCGGCTCCTGTGTCTTAACTAGCGCACCACTTGTTTCTAGTTGCACATGTGTCTTCCTAGCCTCAACGCTATATCTTACTAGCCACACCAGTGTCCTTATTACTAGCCGCACCTGTGGTCTTTACTAGCCGCAACCTGTGTCTCACTAGCCCAACACCTGTTTTTCACTACTAGCCACACCTGTGTCTTTTTACTAGTCACACCTGTGTCTTACGTGCTGCACCTGTTTCTTACTAGCCACAGCTATGCCTTACTAGCCGCACCTGTGCCTTACTAGCCGCACCTGTGTCTTACTAGCCGCACCTGTGCTTTGCTAGATACACCTGTGTCTCATTAGATACTTCTGTGACCTAAACCATTTTATTTTTTGGTAAGCCTAAAAAAGGATGGAAAATGTGGGAAGAAGAATGTTGGTAGAGGCCTAGCATTATGGTTGTGTTTTATCGTGTCTTACATAGTCATCAATGTTGTATAATAAAATAAAGGTTTCCCTTAGCTGGATTACCAGCGCACTCGGCTCACACTTTGAACTCCACGGTTCAATATCCGGTATGGGTGGATAACTTAAGACTACCCGTCTGTCCACTATTCAGCACTTTCTGTGAAATAGGTACCTGGGGTTAGTTCGACTATGGTGGGTCGCATCCTGACAAAACAGACTTAATTTACCAAAATGTTCTGCATAACAAGCGGTTTGGCTATATAGTATTATAATCATTGATGACAGCTAGACTAATTACCTGTACATGTACTTGTAGAAATAAAAAAGAAAATTATCTATGTATATATATAAAAAATATATATTATTATAGAATATATATGTGTGTGTGTTGTGTGGGTGTGTGTGTGTGTGTGTGTGTGTGTGGTGTTGTGTGTGTGGTGTTGTGTGTTGTGTGTGTGTGTGTGTGGTGGTGTTTTGAGGTGTGTGTGTTTGTGTGTATTTCGCCTGCTCTGCGAATTCCTTCATTGTTAAAATACTCTAGTAAGGCTGATGCAATGTAGGGGATGAGATGAAAAGCGTAAGCCTTCTCCATGAAAGCTGGCTGCCTTGATCAAAGTCTAGCGCAAGCTGGAAGGCCAATGTATGGTCCAGTGAGGGTGAGAATGGTAAAGAACGGCTTACCTTGTTCCAAGGTTCGTCGTAGGTTCGAGTCTCCTTCACCAGAGATCATGTTGTAATATTTTTTTTTATTTTTTTTTTTTTAATATCAACACCGCGCCCGATTCCACCAAGGCAGGGTGGCCCGAAAATTTATTCGGGCTAAGCTTTCACTCCATCACTGTCTTGCAGAAGGGTGTTTTACACTACAGTTTTGTAAACGCAAACATTAACACTCCTCCTTCAGAGTGCAGCACGTACTTCCCATCACCAGGACACAGTCCGCCTGCCGTTCCTCCCTGAATCCCTTCAATAAATGTTACTTTTGCTCCTACCCAACAGCACGTCAAGTATTAAAAACCCATTTGTCTCCATTCACTCCATCATAACACGCTCACGCATGCCTGCTGGAAGTCCAAGCCCCTCGCACATAACAAAACCTCCGTTAACCCCTCCTCCAACCCCTTCCTAGGCGACCCCTACCGCCCCTTCCCTTCCAACTACAGACTGATATCACGCTTGAAGTCATTCTGTTTCGCTCCATTCTCTCTACATGTCGAACCACCTCAACAACCCTCTCACCCCTCTGGACAACAGTTTGGTAATCCCACACCTCCTCCTACTTCCAAACGACGAATTCACCTGCATTATATTCAAACCACACATTGCCCTCAACTTGACATCTCACTGCCTCCAGCCTTCTCGCCGCAGCAACATTCATCACCCACGCTTACACACCCATATAAGAGCGTTGGTAAAACTATACTCTCTACATTCCCCTCTTTGCCTCCAAGGACAAAGTTCATGTCTCCACAGACCTCCTAAGTGCACGCACTCTACTTCTTTTTCCCCCTCATCAATTCTATGATTCCACCTCATCTTTCATAGACCCCATCCCTGACTCGGTCACTCCCAAATATCTGATACGTCACCTCCTCCATATACTCTCTCCCTCCATCTGATATTCAATCTTTCAATCACCTAGATCTTTTGTTATCCTCATAACTTACTCTTTCCTGTTATTCACCTTTAATTTCTTCTTTGCACACCCTACCAAATTCATCCACCAATCTCTGCAACTTCTCTTCAGAATCTCCCAAGAGCACAGTGTCATCAGCAAAGAGCAGCTGTGACAACTCCCACTTTGTGTGTGATTCTTTATCTTTTAACCTCCACGCCTCTTGCCAAGACCCTGGGCATTTACTTCTCTTACAACCCCATCTATAAATATATTAAACAAAACCCCGTGAAAATCCCCACATCCTTGTCTAAGGCCTACTTTTAAATGGGAAAAAATTTCCCTCTTTTCCCACATACTCTAACTTGAGCCTCACTATCCTCGTAAAAACTCTTCACTGCTTTCAGTAACCTACCTCCTACACCATACACTTGCAACATCTGCCACATTGCCCCCCTATCCACCCTGTCATACGCCTTTTCCCAAAACCATAAATGCCACAAAGACCTCTTTAGCCTTATCTAAAATACTGTTCACTTATATGTTTCACTGTAAACACCTGGTCCACAAAAACCCCCTAACCTTTCCTAAAGCCTCCTTGGGTTCATCTGCTATCCTATTCTCCGTCTTACTCTTAATTCTTTTCAATTATAACTCTACCATAAAACTTTACCAGGGACACTCAACAGACTTTATCCCCCATTTTTGCACTCTCCTTTATCCCCTTTGCCTTTATAAAAGGAACTATGCATGCTCTCTGCCAATCCCTAGGTACCTTACCCTCTTCCATACATTTATTAAATAATTGCACCCAAACCACTCCAAAACTACATCCCCACCTGCTTTTAACATTTCTATCTTTATCCATTCAATCCGGCTGCCTTACCCCCTTTTTATTTTACCTCTGCCTCACGAACTTCCCCACACTCACAACTGGGCCCTTCCTCACTCCTACAAAATGTTATTCCTCCTTGCCCCATCACGAATCCAGCTTCCCTATCTCATCAACATTTTAACAATTCCTCAAAAATTCCTTCCATCTTCCCAATACCTAAACTCTCCCTTTAATAACTTCCTCTCCTATTTTTAACAACAAATCCATTTGTTCCTAGCTTTCTTAAAGTTAATCTCACTCCAAAACTTTTCTTATTTTCAACAAAATTTTTGATAACATCTCACCCATCTCTCTTTGCTCTTTTTTTACATTGCTTCACCACTCTCTTGTATATATATTATAATAAATATATATAACACTCGTTCGAGGTTTTACAGTAATATAATATAATAAAATATAAATAATATATATATTATATAATATTATATATTTACTGAACCTCAAACGGGGGTATTGATCAATTAAATAACAACACTGCGACTCGCCAAGGACTCGAAACAAGGATAGTATGAAATTATATCAGAGCACCCACCCACCGTTGCCTGGGCCCAAGGGTAACACACCTAGTTGGGGGGTGTTTGGTTCAGAAGGTTTTGGGTGGCCCTGTGGGTTAGAGCGCATGTGTTTTTCGAATACCGGAGGCGGGCCAAAAACATCAGGGGTTTGAGGCCTTGGCTAGTCACAGTGTTTTATTGTTTTACACCTCTCGAGAACAAAAGGTGATCGTTACTGACCCCTTTGTATTGTTAGTGAATTTTAAGGGATACTGTGGCCACGGAGGGAGTAAACACCCATATCCCACCCCTTTATTACATTAAATTCCCGGGACGTCAGGTCACATGTTTTTGAAAGAAGAAAGATTTTGCTTGTTATGTTTTTAAACTTTATTTGTTGGGTCCTCCCCATCTAGGCACAGGGGAAAAGGGTACACAGGTACACAAGGACACAAGTTAAAAAAAGGTAAAAAAGGTAAAAAAGGGTACACAATTACACAAGTTAAACAAGGTACACAAGGACACAAGGTACACAAGTTACACAAGTTACACAAGTTACACAAGTTAAACAAGGTACACAAGGTACACAAGTTACACAAGTTACACAAGTTAAACAAGGTACACAAGGTACACAAGGTACACAAGGTACACAAGTTACACAAGTTACAATTAAACAAGGTACACAAGGTACACAAGTTACACAAGTTACACAAGTTACACAAGTTAAACAAGGTACACAAGGTACACAAGGTACACAAGTTACACAAGTTACACAAGTTAAACAAGGTACACAAGGTACACAAGGTACACAAGTTACACAAGGTACACAAGTTACACAAGGTACACAAAGTACACAAGGTACACAAGGTACACAAGGTACACATAGGTACACAAAATACACATAGGTACACAAGGTACACAAGGTACACAAGATACACGTAGGTACCAAGGTAAAAGGGTGCAAAGGGAACAAGGTAACAAGGTACACGGGGTACACAATGTACACTGGGGGTTGCAACAGGTGATTGCAACTAGTTTAGGGGTTTAATGAATTGAAACATTAAAATGGTGAATAAAATGATTTTGTGGTGTAGTTGAAAATAAGAAAAAATGATATTAAAATTAAAAATACCTAGTTATTATAAGCAAGGTTTGGCTTTTAACTATCTTCTCCCCCAAAAGGGGTGAGGTGGGGTTGTCAACCTATGGCCTCCCAGAAAAAGGGGCTGGTGACTATACACTATCATTCTACTACATACTCTGAAAACTTACTCTACCCTCTTTTGCTGCCTCTGAAATTGTACAGCCCCTAAAAGATGCACTGAGAAGGGGAAAAAGTACTTGAGCTAAAGTTTTCCACCCCTTGGGGGTGGTTGTCTTACATATACATACCACACACACACACACACACGCACACACACACCACACCAACCACACACACACCACACACAACACACACACACACACCCCAACACACACAAGAAACTACAAGAAAGAGGACTACGCGGGAATGGGGAACTTCCTAAAGGGGGGTTTTCAGTGGGACAGAAAGGCAGGGAAGCCTTTTAATGAATGAGGGATTTGTAGCAACAATATGAAAGGGACCGAGGAGAGGTTTGTCCCCAAGGGAAACAGGAAAATAATGAAAAACCCGGGATGAGCCCAGGGTTCACCCAAAGGTGCGGGGGGGAAAAAACCCAAGTGTGGGGGAATGGAAGAAACTAGAAGGCAAAGGACCCAGGAGAATAAGGAGAGCTCGTAACCCGAAAAAAATTGCAAATAAAAAGGGGAGCCAAAAGAAAATTTAAAAACGACATACAGCCACCAGGAGGAAAACAACATAAAAGGACCAGGAATCAGGCAAAGGGAAAGGGAAAGGGAGGAGAGACAAAAAAGAAACGACTGGAAGTATGTGAGGACTCAAAAAAGAGATTAAAGAAGTTTTTCACAGAGGAAACAAAAGGGGGCTCCAAAAAAGACGGGAGGGGGGAACACCCCAAGTGCTGGACACAGTGACAAAAACCGGGGAAGAAGTGAAGAGGCTTTTGAGTGAGCTGATACCCCAAAGGGAATGGACAGAAAAAATCTCCCCATGGTCCCCAGAGAGGGAGAGAGGGCGCTTTGGGCCACCCCAACAAAATATTCCACATCTACGAAACAGGGGGATTGCCCTGAGGCCTGGAAGAAGCAAATGAAAGTGTTTTTAAAAAAAGACAGACATGAAGCACCACTAAACTACAGACCCGTGTCCCGACATTATAGTATGTAAAATCATGGGGGAAAATTACAGGGGGAAGAGTGGGGAACACTTAGAAAGGGAAAGATCTTACAACAGCAGCCAAAAGGTTCAGGGGCGGAAAATCCCGTGCACAAACCTACTGGGGTTTATACATGGTGACAACAAAACAAAAGAGGAGGGGGGGTGATTGTATATTCTTGGATACAAGAAGGCGTTTGACAAGTTCCACACAAGAGATTTGCAAAACTGGAGGCCCCAAAAGGGGTAACAGGGGGAAGCACTACAATGGATTGGGAAAAAATTGACAGGAAGACAGCAGCGAGTCATGGTACGTGGCGAGGGGTCAGAGTGGGGAAATTTTGGGCCACGGGGTCCCACAGGGGCAGTCCTAGGACCAGTGCTGTTTTGGGATTTTTGAACGACAGACGGAAGGGAAAAGATTTTTGAGGTTCCTGTTTCAGATGATGAATTGATGAGAAGAATTTACTTTGATGACGCCAGACAGAACTCAAAGGGATCTGGGCAGTGCAGCCTGGCCCCCGCAATTGGCTCCTGGAGTTTAATCCACCCAAAGGGAAAATCATGAGATGGGGGAAGGGGAAAAACCGCGACGGAGACAGTCTAGGGGCCAAGACTCAAACCTCAGTCAAGGAAAAAGTCTTGGGGGGATATAACACCAACACATCTCCTGAAGCGCACATCAACCAAATAACGGCTGCACATAGGGTCTAGCAAACCTCAAACAGCATTCCGACATTTTTAAAAAGGAAACGTTCAGGACCCTTACGCCGTGTAGTTAGGCCCATATTGGAGTATGCAGCACCAGTTGGAACCCCCACATAGCCAAGATCGTAAAATAACTAAGAAAGTGCAAAGGTTTCAACAAGACTAGTCCCCCGAACTAGGGGGCATGTCCTACGAGGAGAGGTTAAAAGGGAAAACAAAACGACACATGGAGGACAGGAGGATGGGGGGACGTGATAACGACATACAAAACAGAGAGGAATGACGAAGTGGACAAAGACAGGATGTTCCGAGTTGGGCCTAACAAAGGGGGCCAGTTGGAATTTTAAGACAAAGATGAATCACAGGGATGTTAGGAAATATTTCTTCACCCCCCCAGAGTAGTCAGTAAGTGGGAAAAGTTTGGGAAGCGTGTAGTGGAGGCGGATCAATCATGCTTTAAACAGAGGAAAGTAAAGCTCACGGTTTTTTAGGGAGAGGACCTAGTAGCGATCAGTGAAAGGGGGGCCCGGAGCTCGGACCGACCCCCCGCGCCTCAACTAGGTGAGTACAACACAGAACCACAGACACCACACACACACACACACACACACCACACACACACACACACACACAACACCACAACACACACACACACACACACATATAATTCAAAAAAAAACCCCGGGGAAAGAAAGAAATAGAGAAATTTTAAGCCTTTTGGCTACTCCATTATCATTTAAAATTTTAGTAGTCACGAAAACGCTTGGAATTTCTCTATTCTTTCCAGGGTTGTTTTGCATATTCTAAACCACCTTTTTTTTTTTTGATTTTTGTATATGTAAATAATAATATATATTATATATATATATATATAATAATATATATATATATATATATATATATATATATAAATATATTATATAATATATATAATTTATTTTTTCAGGGTCAGGTGTATTTTTTTCAAACGTTGATGAAAAATTTAATTAAAATTATTTTAATTGTAAGAAGAAAAATTCTTGCCTCTTGGGATACATAAATTTAAAACCTAGCTTATACATAGAAACAAAAAATTGACCCATAAGATTTGGAGAAACAAACAAAGTGGAACCAACACAAACTCAGCCTGGCTAGGAAAAAAAGACAAGACACTACACTTCACCAGATACAAGAGCTGGGGCCAACACACATAAATCGGGGGTACAACAGCTCTCCCGGAACACAAGCAGCGGGACAGGTGAGATGCTTCATCACACAGACTCATTATGTAAAAAAACAGGGGGTAAAGATGTAATCTTGGCTTGAAAAGTTGTGGGAAACAAACAGTGAGGTGTAGCAAGATGGCGCCGGGAACCCTTTAACCCGTATTTCCCCCTTTAAAACATTTATTTTGTTATTTTACTCAATGATCTTATTTTTTATTTGGGTTTTAAATTGTTCTTATTTTTTTCCCCTTATACATATTTAGTAAACCGTGGGTAGGTGGGAGTGTCAGGTGCCTCGTTTTTGCTCCGGGGTTTCTGGGTGTTTTCAGTTGGGGTCTTACTGCTAAACTTTAATTTTTGTCATCAATCCTATAGATACATCCCCCTTTGGCCTGGAACCCTTCTTGGGCGGAAAACATTATATCTGAGTCAAAAAAAGGGGGAAATTTTTTGAAATCCTAGCAGAGTTTACTGCCAGAGGGGAATCATAGGCCTGTGTCCCGGTGAAAAAAAATAAAATAATTGAACTTTGTGTCGGGAAAAAAAGCTCCCTGAAAAATTGAGATACATAGTGTATAGTGTATACTACAGTGGCTCCCTAGTATATTGATGATAAAGGCTAAAGTGTCATTTGAAACAGGTGAATTTTAAATGAAGTGTAAGCCTTGAGGCGGGCCAAAAGTCCCCAGAAATTACCAAGGTCAGCTTTTTTTTAATAATTTTCCCTGGCTTGCTGTGTACTCGCATATAATCAGTGATCCCGTGAATAGCAAAAATACAGTGTTGTGTAGCAACAACCAGTATTAAATGGTACTTGTGGGTGGATGACTTTCATTAGTTTTTTTTTTGAAATACGAGCGTTACTGTAAATTTTCTTATAACCTGTGTTACCACGGTCCAAATACAAAAACGGAACAATTATTACTCAGAAAAAGCGTTCCTTCCCCAAAAATTTGCCCATCAACTATAGTGATAATATGCTTTTATTGTGGTGGAAGGGAAAAAAAAAAAAAAATAGAGAAGTAGAACAGCGATTGAAAAAAAGGGGGGAGGTCGACCGTTCGTCTTTGTAGGGTCCCGCGTCCCGGCTTTTTCAACACGAAAGTTATATTTTTGTATAAATCAAATCACAATTAGGGGTAGATAATTTCCGTAGCCCTTCATGTGTTAGCTCAAATCACCGCCCAAAAAGGGTTTAAAAAAGTGACCCATGACAGATCAGATAGTGGCCCAAAAACCCTTGCGGGGTTTAAACCCCTTGACGGGTCCAACCCCTTGATGGTCAACCCTTGACTGGTCCAAACCTGGACTGGTTTCAACGTTTCGTTGTGACCCCCTGCAGTTTATTAATAGAATATTCAAGAGTTGCTATTTAAATTGCAGTAAACAACCATTCAAATCATTATGAAGCTGTGTGTGTCTGTGGTCAGAAAAAACAAACGGGCTTCACATGCAAAAATTGTCATTTTTGGGGAAAATTTGGTGTCACCCCCCTTGTGCAGATATCCAAGAACTAGCTACAAGCAGTATTAAAACGGGGAAAATTTTTTGGGTATGCCCAAATTTTTAATAAATCTTGGACTAAAATCACAAGGGTATTAAAAAGGGGTCAACATCAAAGCGCTTTCATAAAAACCGGAAGTTTTACAACAGATGGGAACATAAAAGTCTGGGCTAAATGGTACTGCCCTTGATACGGGCCATGTAGCAGAACGTAAGGGGGAAATGATTTCCGGGTAGTCATAAATGGGGGGGATATGCTTTTCCTGGGGGGACGGGTATGGTGAAGCTGGGGGTGCTGTCCTGGGAGACGTAATGGTGAAGCGGGAGGTGCTGTCCTGGAGACAGTAATGGGAAGCTGGAGATTGTCCTGGGAGACGTAAGGGGGAAAGGGAGATGCTGTCCTGGGAAAATAATGGGAAGCGGGAGTTTTTGTCCAGGTAGTCGGGAATTATACGCGGGAAGGAAAATAAAAAATGCCCTCAAAGGGGACAGAAGCCATAGTGGGGAAAAAAGTGATAAAGATAAGATAAAACCAATATTGAAAACTAGAAATACCGCAGGAAATAGCAAAAAGAGGACTCCAAGCAATAGTGAGGATATATTACCAAAACAACTGGTGGGAGCCCCATTTTTGGTGCTAGGGAGGATAGAAGTAAGACGGGAAAATGCACCAACAGAGAATACAGTCACAAAAACCCCAAAGGGAAAAAGGAAACCAACCCTGTGAATACTATGCCTCGTATCTGCTGGCTGGAATTCTGGAAAAAGAGGGGACGTGAAAACTAATGACCCCCCTAAAAAAATGCCATCCCCATGTGACAACAGGAAAATGCAATCCCTTCCTGAAAGCTTTTTCCCCTGACCTGTGTCCTCCTTTTCCGGAAAAGACTGTGCTATAACTTAAATTGCCAGGATCCCATAAAAAGGGGGAAAAAAAAGATACAAAACACCCCGGCCATGGGAAAAACCTGGGTAACACACCCACTAAAGGGGAGGGGTTTTTTTGTGCCGGAAAGGGAAAAAAAAACGGGCAGGAAATGGCAGAAATCGTACCCCCAAATCCATATTCCCGGGGAGGGGAAACCACAGTCGAGGCCTCCACTCCAAACCAACAGATACAGTATAACCCCGGAAAAAAACCCCCCCCCCCATACCAACAAACCCCCAGTCCGAAACATTCTTTTTTGCAAACATACAGGGGCTAAAATAGCAACAAACAACAAAATACCTTTTATCCGTGGGTGCTTGAGGGGAAAGGCAATGTTCGCGGGGTTTCACTGGAACCCCCATAAAAGGGTCACTTGGACAACGAAATATGGATCCCCGGTTACAACCTATAAGAGTGACAGAGTGAACAGGCAAAAGGGGGGGGGGTTGGCCCGTACATTGCGAGTCACTTGTTTGCACAGAATGCAAATGCCCCAAATGAGTATGGGAAATTTTTGCAGTAAAGGTCGGAACCAAAACCTTCATTGTGGTAGTCTACAAGCCTCCGGATGCAGCATCCCCCGAAATTAGGAACGCTGTTAAAAATTGACCACGTCGGAAAACCTTCCCGCTCCTGCACCCAACATCTTGCTCCTGGGAGTTTCAACTTAAAGGGATAAAATGGGGAAAATAGCAAATAATATTGTTTCAGTAATAACCCAGGAGGCAGCTTGATAAAACTCACACTCACGCGAGCTTTAAATCTCTGCACAAAATTCAATTTAAACCAAAATAAAAGAGCCCACTTGGGAATACACTAGACCCCCATCTTCACAACAATGTGATCTGATAAGAAATGTCACCATATCAAAAACAATTACTCAGATCACAAATAATTGGGTTCAGTCATGTATCGCGGGGCCCCAGACCCACATAAAGGATTAGTCACAGGGAGCATTCACCAAATAACTTCAATAAAAAAAACATAAAATGGGACCAAATAAAACAAGTCCTAACCGATATAGCTGGGAAGATTACTAAGCAACACAGACCCCAACTTATCCTAAAAGATTAAATCGGGGGACTCGATGTATGCACAAAGGGTTATTCTAAGAAAAGGGGGTAGATGTAAAAAAGAAAGAGACAGGGCTCCCTTTACAGGCGACGGAAAAGAATCAGAGCTGCTAAAGAGGTCAATATATCTGAAATGCGTAGGGAACACTGGGCGGGAAATGCAAGCATCGAACTTAACTAAAAGAATCCTTTATGATCAGGGAAACCCGGGGAAAAACTAAAAAACCCTAAATGAAATCGAAAGAAACCCCAAAATATTTTTCTCCCATGCCAAATCAAAATCGAGAACAACGTCCATATTGGGCCCCCACTTAAAAAAGAGGGTTCACACAGATGACAGCAAGGGAAAAGATGAGACTCAAGTCCCAAAATGACCAGTTTTTTGCAAGCCCCTAACCGATGAGAGTCGAAAAATCAAAAAGATTTTTTTTTGAGAGAGCCCCAAAAATTTTTTAACCAAGCCCACCCTGTTATCCTACGCAAATGACTTCGAAAGGCGATAAATGACATGCCCCTGCACCGCCCAGGGCCAGACTATGGAACTCTTGTTCTCAAGAAATGCAAGAAGCCCCCATCCGAGCCTTTTTTCCCTCCCTTTGGGGAGGGAGCATGGAAAGGGGGCGTCCCACAGTTACTAAAAACAACAGACATAGCCCCACTCCCCAAAGGGGGCAGTAAAGAAAAGCAAAGAATACGACCCATAGCACTAAAAATCCCCTATCATAAAAATCTTTGAAAGGTCCTAAGAAGCAAGATCACCCCCCCATCTAGAAACCCCTCAGTTACACAACCCAGGGGGAAATGGGTTTAGAACAGGTCGTCCGCTGTTCAACTATTGGATCACTACGACAAGGCCCAAATGCACTGAAACAAAAAGAATGCGATGTAATATATACAGACTTTGCAAAAGCTTCGACAAGTTGACCATGGCGTAAAGCGCACAAAATGCGTGCTAAAGGGAAAAAAGGAAAAGTCGGTCGATGGCTATATTTCCTCACTAAAAGAACACAGAGAGTAGTCGTAACAGAGTAAAGCCGAGGCAGCTACGGTGAAAAAACTCTGTTCCCAAAAAGGGACAGTACTCGCTCCCATCTTTTCCTCATCCTATATCCGACATAGACAAAGGGTGTCAGCCCCAGCACCCTGCTTCCTTTGCAGATGACACCCGAATCTGCTGACAGTGTCTTCCATTTCAGACATGCAAGGCTCCAGGGGGAATCAACCAAATTTTCAGTGGGCTGCAGAAAAAAAGAAGTTCAGGATGGAAATTTCAATTATCAGAATGATAAACATGGGGAAAATTTTAAATCTTCTCAGAGTACAAAAAAAATTTTTGGGCCCACAAAATAGAGCGAAACCCAAAGTCAAAGACCTGGGAGTGATATGTGGGAGGATCTCCCCTTTTAAAGGGACCATAAAATTGTATCAATCGCTTGCTGAAAAATGACAAGGATAATGAGAACCTTCAAAATAGGGGGGCCAACCCCCCATGATGACTCTTCGGGTCATTTTGTTTTATCTAGGGGAATATTGTGCACTTAAAGCACCTTTAAAGGCAGGTAAAATTGCCGACCTAGAAAAGTACAGAGAACTTTCACGGCCGTAACGGAGAAAAAACACTCATTACTGGGGCGTTGAGGTTTCTAAACCTGTATTCCCTGGAAGCAGGAGGAAGATACATGATTTAACCCTGGAAAACCCTAGGGGGACTAGTAGAACTTGCACACAAAAAATTTCACCACTACGAAGCAAAAAGACTTGGCAGGGCGATGTAACTCCCCCCCATGGGAAAACAGGGGGCCCAAATGCACTTAAAGCCCTAAATAAGTGTCAGGGGCCCCCCCCCCCCCCCCCCCCCCCCCCCCCCCCCCCCCCCCCCCCCCCCCCCCCCCCCCCGGGCTGTGGCTCTACTTTGGGTTTGCGTGCAGCCAGCAGCAACAGCCTGGTTGATCGGGCTTGATCCCCAGGGGGCCTGGTCACAGCCGGGCCGGGGGGGACGTTACCCCCGGAAACTCTCTCCAGGAAAAACCCCGGGACTAACCAGCCCCCTTGAATTTTTTTTATATCTTTTTC
Source organism: Cherax quadricarinatus (assembly GCF_026875155.1). Lineage (NCBI taxonomy): Eukaryota > Metazoa > Arthropoda > Malacostraca > Decapoda > Parastacidae > Cherax > Cherax quadricarinatus. Next base: position 13,806,213 of record NC_069422.1, read on the forward strand.
ATTCTTCACAAAAACCCCGCACATAGAAGAGGGATACGAGTGTTTGGTCCGACTTGGAACATTTACAAATCTCACTGTGTAACTTTGTAAATGGTTCAAGTCGGACCAAAAACGCGTCGTAAGTCCTCTTTTCTATGTGCGGGTATTGTATTTTTCAGTCACGGTATTTTGCCCCTTTTTGTTATTCTCTTCAAACATACTTTTACAAAAATCCACAACAATTGTTAAAACTATCTTTTATTTTTACATACTGTTTGAGGACAGCCAGGTAAGTCACCCTTTTGTTTGTATTGCTCTGCTTTTGTAACAAATTTTAAAATGTTGATTTATTATTCTCTTATTTATTTTAATCTTTGTTTAATATTTATTTTTATAATATATATAAAAATATTATATAAATATAATATATATAATATTTATATATTTATACATATATATATATATTTTTATATATATATATATTATTATATATTTATATTATATATTATATATATAATTATATTTAAAATATATATTAAAATCAAGCTAGACTTTAGGAATGCTTTATTTTGGGGACAAAAAAATGTGGTCTTGGGAGGGGGGATCGGTTTTCCCCGTCTTTTTCCCTTCTTTGCAGCTGGCTCGAAACCCCCAGTTCTTTTTTTTGGCGATCATGAAATTCCCTCCAGGGGAGTTCAGCGGGGGACCCCCTCGATCCATTTTTCTTCTGCTTTGGCGAGAAGAGAAAATAACTTCCCGCCCGCGCAGCGAGCTAACTTAAGTCTTTTTCGATGGCACTTGACAGGTCAGAAGGTCTCTGCTAGAGGCCTACAACTGGTGAAGCAGGGGAGAAGCCTTGGTATCATTTCATTCCCTCAAATGTGAAATCATCACAGCTAAACCCGGAAATAGTCAGAGCTGTGGAAAAAATCCCTTTCAGAAGCCTTTACCACTCCCTCCAAGAGCCCCTTTGGAAACAACGCGGGGCATAGGCCTCGTCACAGTCCCAAGGGCAAAATGAATGACCGAAGAGAATGAAGTAGAAAATAAGGGACTTTATGCGATTAGCCCTTTTCTCCTCACAAGGGGTCTTATCTGCCAACTCTCTTTAGGTGCAACCCTCTTTTTACAACCCAACATCAAAAGGGTTTGACTCACTCCTGAGATTTGCTTTAAGAAAGGGAGGAATCTGTCACTGGAGGATCACAAAGGTAAGGCAAAATCTCTCAGTCGATTGAGAGGTATAGGGGGGGCAAGGGAAAGAAGTAGTTTACCTGCATTTCTGTCCCGGTTTGGTTTCCCTTGAATAGTCAAGGAGATTGTCCCAAACATTGAGAGGTATGGTAGGAGCCCGACCCCGGTTCAGGTATAGCCATGCTGTGGGACACCCTTGTAGACCCCCCCAAGCAGCCAGTTCCTTCAGGAGCACATGCAGTTCCACTGGGGCAAACCCATAATGGGAAAAAAATTTCCCTGCAATGTTCACAATGTTCGGGGAAAAGGGCAAAGCTCGTTCCTACGGTGAAGGGACAACATTCAGGGATTTTTTTTTAACTGTTCCCCAAATTTCCCCTTGGGCACTGACTCGACCCAAGACTATTCAGATTGGTGTTGCTCTTCCCAATACTCCGTTTGAAAACCGGGGGAGAGATAAATAGAACCGAGTATACTACAAACTCTGATCATACAACAGAGTGGAAAAATAACGTGGGTGACCTGGGAATGGTAATGTCTGAGGATCTCACTTTCAAGGATCACAACAGTGCCACGATCACAACTGCAAAGAAAATGGATAATGAGATCGTTCAAAACCAGAGATGCCAAGCCAGTGATGATTCTTTTCAATCACTTGTTCTCTCTAGGCTGGAATATTGCTGCACATTAACATCTCCGTTCAAAGCAGGTGAAATTGCAGATCTAGAGAGTGTACAGAGATCCTTTACTGCACATATAAGTTCTGTCAAGCACCTTAACTACTGGGAACGCTTGGAAGCACTTAACTTGTACTCGTTGGAATGCAGGAGAGTGATATATCGTAATCTACACTTGGAAAATCCTAGAAGGGATGGTCCCGAATCTGCACACAGAAATCACTCTCTACGTAAGTAAAAGACTTGGCAGGCGATGCAAAATACCCCCATGAAAAGTAAGGGCGCCATTGGTACAATAAGAGAAAACACCGTAAGTGTCTGGTGTCTAAGACTGTTCAACAGCCTCCCACCAGGCATAAGGGGAATTACTAATAGGCCCCTGGCTGCCTTCGAGAGGGAGCTGGACAGATACTTAAAGTCGGTGCCGGATCAGCCGGGATGTGGTTCGTATGTTGGACTACATGCGGCCAACAGTAACGGCCTGGTTGATCAGGTCCTGATCCACCGGGAGGTCTGGTCGTGGACCTGGCCGCGGGGGCGTTGATCCCTAGAATACCCTCTAGGTAGACTCCTGGTTTCTGCCCCCATAATCACTGAACATAGGTGTATTTGCGGCAGGGCGTCGGCTGATCAATTCGGACTTCATGGTCTCAAGTGTCATACATCAAAATGGAAGTACACTAGACATGAGGTCAATGACCTCATAAAGAGAAATCACGCCACAGCCCGTTGCCCAGCTGAATGGGAACCCCAATTACAGAGGTCTGCCGGAAGCCAAAAGTGTCCTGATATATTGCCCTGGAAGGATGGTAAGCAGATTGCCTAGGACTATACTTGTGCCGCCATTTCGGCGGCCTATTTGCAATACTCTGAAGCTGAAGGGAGTGGAGCCGCCAGCTACAGGGAGACCCAGAAGATCCGCAAATGTGAAAGCTTTCTCCTTTGTTATAACTTCATCCCAGTAGGGTCAGAGAACCTTGGTGCATGGGTCAAGTGTGCTCTAAAATTCCTCAAAGACCTGGGTGAATATCTCGTCACAGAAACTAAGGATCAGAGAGCAGCCAGTTTCCTCTTTCATAGACTGTGTTGCGATTCAGAGGGGAAATGCCTGTAGCATTCTGGGGATGCTGCCCACCGCTGGGGAGCTGGACAAAGTATTCGAGATGTAGGCTCTGAGATGTTATTTATGTTGTTCTATTCCTTATTTTATTTTTGAGATGCATTTTGTCTTTAAATAAAGTCCATACAGAATATAGAATATAGGGGGAGGTAGGAGAAGAAAATATTCAAACAGCTCCGCTTAGAACCTCGAGTTTTCCCTGAAGTAAGTTTATTCTTTTCTCTGAGAATGAGGGTCCCCAGTCCAGTTCCAGAGGTGGTATCTTCATATATATATATATATATATATATATATATATATATATATATATATATAATATATAATATGTCGTGCCGAATATGTAAAGCTGATCAATTAGCAAGAACTCATTTAAAATTAAGTCCATTCTAAAATTTTCTCTTATACGTTTAAAGATATATTTTTTTCATTAATGTTGATGTAAAAATTTATAATTTTGCACCAAAAGAATCTTGGAAAACTTACCTAACCTTAATATAACAAGAACAATTTATTTTAGCCTAACCCAACTAAATATATTTTAGATTTGTTTACAATAATTTAATACTAAACAAACACAGTGAAATATATTTTTTTTCGTTAGGTTCAGAATGATTTTGGCGAAATTATTGCATACACAAATTTTCACTTGTCCTATATGGCAAGATGAGCGTTGCTGTTTAAGCCAAGATCGCAAGTTCTGCCTATTCGGCACGACATATATATATATATATATATATATATATATATAAATATATATATATATATATATATATATATATATATATATATATATATATATAAAACATATATATATATACATATGTATATATATATATATATATATATATATATATATATATATATATATTATATATATATATATATATATATATATATATATATATATATATATATATATATATATATATATATATAGGTAGTAGGTTGGTAGACAGCAACCACCCAGGGAAGTACTACCGTCCTGCCAGATAATTGTGAAACAGAAACCTGTAACTGTTTTGCATGATGGTAGGACTGCTGGTGTCTTTTTCTGTCTCATAAACACTCTAGATAACAGGGATATCTTGCTACTCCTACTTACACTTTGATCACACTTCACAGACACGCACATGCATATATGTATACATACATCTAGGTTTTTCTCCTTTTTCTAAATAACTCTTGTTCTTGATCTCTTCTATTGTCCATGGGGAAGTGGAAAAGAATCTTTCCTCCGTAAGCCATGCGTGTCGTATGAGGCGACTGAAATGCCGGGAGCGATGGGCTAGTAACCCCTTCTCCTGTAGACATTTACTAAAAAAGAGAAGAAGAAAAACTTTATGAAACTGGGATGCTTGAATGTGCGTGGAAGTAGTGCAGATGACAAGAAACAGATGATTGCTGATATTATGAATGAAAAGAAGTTGGATGTCCTGGCCCTAAGCGAAACAAAGCTGAAGGGGGTAGGGGAGTTTCGGTGGGGGGAAATAAATGGGATTAAATCTGGAGTATCTGAGAGAGTTAGAGCAAAGGAAGGGGTAGCAGTAATGTTGAATGATCAGTTATGGAAGGAGAAAAGAGAATATGAATGTGTAAATTCAAGAATTATGTGGATTAAAGTAAAGGTTGGATGCAAAATGTGGGTCATAATAAGTGTGTATGCACCTGGAGAAGAGAGGAATGTAGAGGAGACAGAGAGATTTTGGGAGATGTTAAGTGAATGTATAGGAACCCTTGAACCAAGTGAGAGAGTAATTGTGGTAGGGGACCTGAATGCTAAAGTAGCATGAACTTTTAGAGAGGGTGTGGTAGGTAAGTTTCGGGTGCCAGGTGTAAATGATAATGGGAGCCCTTTGATTGAACTTTGTATAGAAAAGGTTTAGTTATAGGTAATACATATTTTAAGAAAAAGAGGATAAATAAATATACAAGATATGATGTAGGGCGAAATGATAGTAGTTTGTTAGATTATGTATTGGTAGATAAAAGACTGTTGAGTAGACTTCAGGATGTACATGTTTATAGAGGGGCTATAGATATATCGGATCACTACACTGAGAGTAAAAGGTAGATGGGATACAAGGAGAACAGAAGCATCAGGGAAGAGAGAGGTGAAGGTTTATAAACTAAAAGAGGAGGCAGTTAGGGTAAGATATAAACAGCTATTGGAGGATAGATGGGCTAATGAGAGCATAGGCAATGGGGTCGAAGAGGTATGGGGAAGGTTTAAAAATGTAGTGTCAGCGTGTTCAGCAGAAGTTGCCTGGCTACCTGGCTACCACAAGTCCGACAAGTTGCCTGGCTACCACAAGTTGCCTGGCTACCACAAGTCCTACAAGTTGACTGGCTACCACAAGTTGCCTGGCTACCGCAAGTTGCCTGGTTACCTTAAGTAATACAAGTTGCCTAGCTGCCACAAGTCCTAGAAGTTGCCTGGCTACCACAAGTCCTACAAGTTGCCTGGCTACCACAAGTCCTACAAGTTGCCTGGCTACCACAAGTCCTACAAGTTGCCTGGCTACCACAAGTCCTGCAAATTGCCTGGCTACCACAAGTCCTACAAGTTACCTGGCTACCACAAGTCCTACAAGTTGCCTGGCTACCACAAGTCCTACAAGTTGCCTGGCTACCACAAGTCCTACAAGTTGCCTGGCTACCACAAGTTGCCTGGCTACCACAAGTCCTACAAGTTGCCTGGCTACCACAAGTCCTACAAACTGCCTGGCTACCACAAGTTGCCTGACTACCACAAGTCCAACAAACTGCGTGGCTATCACAAGTCCTGCAAGTTCCCAGGCTACCCCAAGTCCTACAAGTTGCCTGGCTACCACAAGTTGCCTGGCTACCACATGTCCTACAAGTTGCCTGGCTACCACAAGTCCTACAAGTTGCCTGGCTACCACAAGCCCTAGAAGTTGCCTGGCTACCACAAGTCCTACAAGTTCCCTCGCTGCCACAAATCCTTCAAGTTGTCTGGCTACCACAAGTCCTAGAAGTTGCCTGGCTACCACAAGTCCTACAAGTTGCCTTGCTCCCACAAGTCCAACAAATTGCCTGGCTACCACAAGTCCTACAGATTGCCTGGCTACCACAAGTCCTACAAGTTGCCTGGCTACCACAAGTCCTACAAGTTGCATGGCTACGACAAGTCCTACAAGTTGCCTGGCTACCACAAGTCCTACAAGTTGCCTGGCTACCACAAGTCATACAAGTTGCCTGGCTACCACAAGTCCTACAAGTTGCCTGGCTACCACAAGTCCTACAAGTTGCCTGGCTACCACAAGTCCTACAAGTTGCCTGGCTACCACAAGTCCTACAAGTTGCCTGGCTACCACAAGTCCTACAAGTTGCCTGGCTACCACAAGCCCTACAAGTTGCCTGGCTACCACAAGTCCTATAAGTAGCCTGGCTGCCACAAGTCCTACAAGTTGCCTGGTTACCACAAGTCCTACAAGTTGCCTGGCTACCACAAGTCCTACAAATAGCCTGGCTACCACAAGTCCTACAAGTTGCCTGGCTGCCACAAGTCCTACAAGTAGCCTGGCTACCACAAGTCCTACAAGTTGCCTGGTTACCTCAAGTAATACAAGTTGCCTAGCTGCCACAAGTTCTAGAAGTTGCCTGGCTACCACAAGTCCTACAAGTTGCCTGGCTACCACAAGTCCTACAAGTTGCCTGGCTACCACAAGTCCTACAAGTTGCCTGGCTACCACAAGTCCTACAAGTTGCCTGGCTGACACAAGTCCTACAAATTGCCTGGCTACCACAAGTCCTACAAGTTGCCTTCCTACCACAAGTCCTACAAGTTGCCTGGCTACCACAAGTCCTACAAGTTGCCTGGCTACCACAAGTCCTACAAGTTGCCTGGCTACCACAAGTTGCCTGGCTACCACAAGTCCTACAAGTTGCCTGGCTACCACAAGTCCTACAAGTTGCCTTGCTCCCACAAGTCCAACAAATTGCCTGGCTACCACAAGTCCTACAGATTGCCTGGCTACCACAAGTCCTACAAGTTGCCTGGCTACCACAAGTCCTACAAGTTGCATGGCTACGACAAGTCCTACAAGTTGCCTGGCTACCACAAGTCCTACAAGTTGCCTGGCTACCACAAGTCATACAAGTTGCCTGGCTACCAAAAAGTTCCTACAAGTTGCCTGGCTACCACAAGTCCTACAAGTTGCCTGGCTACCACAAGTCCTACAAGTTGCCTGGCTAAACCCCAAGTCCTACAAGTTGCCTGGCTACCACAAGTCCTACAAGTTGCCTGGCTACCACAAGCCCTACAAGTTGCCTGGCTACCACAAGTCCTACAAGTAGCCTGGCTGCCACAAGTCCTACAAGTTGCCTGGTTACCACAAGTCCTACAAGTTGCCTGGCTACCACAAGTCCTACAAATAGCCTGGCTACCACAAGTCCTACAAGTTGCCTGGCTGCCACAAGTCCTACAAGTAGCCTGGCTACCACAAGTCCTACAAGTTGCCTGGTTACCTCAAGTAATACAAGTTGCCTAGCTGCCACAAGTTCTAGAAGTTGCCTGGCTACCACAAGTCCTACAAGTTGCCTGGCTACCACAAGTCCTACAAGTTGCCTGGCTATCACAAGTCCTACAAGTTGCCTGGCTACCACAAGTCCTACAAGTTGCCTGGCTGACACAAGTCCTACAAATTGCCTGGCTACCACAAGTCCTACAAGTTGCCTGGCTACCACAAGTCCTACAAGTTGCCTGGCTACCACAAGTCCTACAAGTTGCCTGGCTACCACAAGTCCTACAAGTTGCCTGGCTACCACAAGTTGCCTGGCTACCACAAGTTGCCTGGCTACCACAAGTCCTAGAAGTTGCCTGGCTACCACAAGTCCTACAAGCTGCCTGGCTACCACAAGTTGCCTGACTACCACAAGTCCTACAAACTGCGTGGCTACCACAAGTCCTGCAAGTTCCCAGGCTACCCCAAGTCCTACAAGTTGCCTGGCTACCACATGTCCTACAAGTTGCCTGGCTACCACAAGTCCTACAAGTTGCCTGGCTACCACAAGCCCTAGAAGTTGCCTGGCTACCACAAGTCCTACAAGTTCTCTCGCTGCCACAAATCTTTCAAGTTGTCTGGCTACCACAAGTCCTAGAAGTTGCCTGGCTACCACAAGTCCTACAAGTTGCCTTGCTCCCACAAGTCCAACAAATTGCCTGGCTTCCACAAGTCCTACAAATTGCCTGGCTACCACAAGTCCTACAAGTTGCCTGGCTACCACAAGTCCTACAAGTTGCATGGCTACGACAAGTCCTACAAGTTGCCTGGCTACCACAAGTCCTACAAGTTGCCTGGCTACCACAAGTCATACAAGTTGCCTGGCTACCACAAGTCCTACAAGTTGCCTGGCTACGACAAGTCCTACAAGTTGCCTGGCTACCACCAGTCCTACAAGTTGCATGGCTACCACAAGTCCTACAAGTTGCCTGGCTACCAAAAGTCCTTCAAGTTGCCTGGCTACCACAAGTCCTACAAGTTGCCTGGCTACCACAAGTGCTACAAGTTGCCTGGCTACCACAAGTCCTACAAATAGCCTGGCTACCACAAGTCCTACAAGTTGCTTGGCTACCACAAGTCCTACGAGTTGCCTGGCTACCACAAGTCCTACAAGTAGCCTGGCTACCACAAGTCCTACAAGTTGCCTGGTTACCACAAGTCCTACAAGTTGCCTGGCTACCACAAGTCCTACAAGTTACCTGGCTACCACAAGTCCTACAAGTAGCCTGGCTACCACAAGTCCTACAAGTAGCCTGGCTACCACAAGTCCTACAAGTAACCTGGCTACCACAAGTCCTACAAGTAGCCTGGCTACCACAAGTCCTTCAAGTAGCCTGGCTACCACAAGTCCTACAAGTAGCCTGGCTACCACAAGTCCTACAAGTAGCCTGCCTACCACAAGTCCTACAAGTAGCCTGGCTACCACTTCTCATATTTATGTTACTTTATTCTACTGTGGGGTGTATTTAGTTGGATTAAGCAAAATGTCTATATTAACGTTTTATACGATATTAATGCTCCTCAGTGATTATTATTGTCTTATTATTATTATCATTATTAATATGGCATCTTCAAGACAAATAAGACACTCTTAGTGTTTTTAATGTGTACCTACATGCCAGCACAGTGCGTAAGTTTTCTTAGGTACAGGTACACATACGTATAATTATCAGTTTTTATAATAATGTAGGTATGTAGTCTGCCTGGGATACATAACTACACCTTCCTACATAGCTACATGATATTTAATGTGGCCCAGAGCCATATTATTACCATCGACATACCATATTTACTGAGTTTAATCGTTTATAACAACTACCTTTAGATACCATCATAAACAAGGGGAGAAGTAGAATAATTCAAGCCGAGAATTGTAAACAAAAACATTATGTATTAAGGGGAATAATGTAATGTTCTCCCTCTGCCCGGCTACCTCTCCTCCATAGTATATAAACTTGGACCGAAACGTCGTCATAAGCTTCTCTCTTTTATGTGCGGGTTATTTCTGTATATAAACATAAAATGTTTTTGTGTTATGTAACGTGTTTCTTATATAATTTTGAAGAAAATATAATTGATGGGTTAATGAAAATATCTATATTAAAGTAAAATAAGACATTTAATGTGCCCAAAAGTGATTATTATTAGTATTACGTAATGTTTTCCCAGCACCCGGCAACATCACCTCCATAGTATATAAACACAAAATGTTTATATGCTATGTAACGTGTTCCTTACATAATTTTGAAGAAAATGTCATAGATGGATTAATGAAAATGTCTATATTGTCGTAAAATTAGACATTTAATATGCCCAAGAGTGATTATTACTACATAATAGAGAGTGCTCATGAAGAATGTAAACAAACCGGGTGACCCGCGCCATATTTGAAAGACCACTTGCCCTATAGAAAGTTTTGGTCATAATTTGAGATCGCCGTATTAGCAGAACGCCGTAAGGCGAAGTGCCTTAAAGCAGGACCCTACTGTATATATGTATATATAATATATATATATATATAATATATATATATATATATATATATATATATATATATATATATATATGTACAGTATTGTAACCAAGAACAAGTGGTATTTAATGAATAACAGCACTGCGACTAGCCAAAGAACCAGTGTTCTTTTTGCCCACCTCATGATGAGCGAAAATTCACGGCCCTCCAACCCACTGAACCATACAATCCTACAAAGATCATGCACCCAGCAGAGCTAGGTGTCGTACCATGATCCGAGGACATATGACTGTGTGGGTGCCTCAGGGCTAATTTCTTCCTACTCCCCAATATCATCACTGCAACTAACTGGGGGATCGAACCATGATACTGCTCGTGGAGGCTAGTACATCAAACGGGGAGTAGAATGAAATTAGCTCTGAGGCACCCAAAACATCGTATGTCCTCGGATCAAGGTACAACACTTAGCTCTGCTGGGTGCATGCTCTTTGTAAGATTGTATGGTCCAGTGGGTTGGAGGGTCATGAATTTTTCCTCACCATGAGGCGGGTAATATAACACATGTTCGATCCCCCAACTAGTCGCAATGTTGTTATGGATTAAATACCACTTGTTCGTAGTCACAATAATGTATATATATATATATATATATATATATATATATATATATATATATATATATATATATTATATATATATATATATATATATATATATATATATATATATATATATATATGCAATAAGATCACATTAAACAGGTGATTTCAGAATATGCAAAACGACCACTCTGAAAGAATAGAGAAATTCCAAGCGCTTTCGTGACTACTCACATTATCAAGGAACTATGATAATGTGAGTAGTCACGAAAGCGCTTGGAATTTCTCTATTCTTTCAGAGTGGTTGTTTTGCATATATATATTATATATATATATATATATATATATATATATATATATATAATATATATATATATATATATATATATATATATATATATATATATATATATATATATATATATATATATATTTTTTTTTTTTTTTTTCAACAAGTCGGCCGTTTCCCACCGAGGCAGGGTGACCCAAAAAAAAAGAAAGAAAATCCCCAAAAAGAAAATACTTTCATCATCATTCAACACTTTCACCACACTCGCACATTATCACTGTTTTTGCAGAGGTGCTCAGATTACAACAGTCCAGAAGCATACACATATAAAGACACACAACATGTCCCTCCAAACTGCCAATATCCCAAACCTCTCCTTTAAAGTGCAGGCATTGTACTTCCCATTTCCAGGACTCAAGTCCGACTATATGAAAATAACCGGTTTCCCTGAATCCCTTCACTAAATATTACCCTGGTCACACTCCAACAGATCGTCAGGTCCCAAGTACCATTCGTCTCCATTCACTCCTATCTAACACGCTCATGCACGCTTGCTGGAAGTCCAAGCCCCTTGCCCACAAAACCTCCTTTACCCCCTCTCTCCAACCCTTTCGAGGACGACCCCTACCCCGCCTTCCTTCCCCTATAGATTTATATACTTTCCATGTCATTCTACTTTGATCCATTCTCTCTAAATGACCAAACCACCTCAACAACCCCTCTTCTGCCCTCTGACTAATACTTTTATTAACTCCACACCTTCTCCTAATTTCCACACTCCGAATTTTCTGCATAATATTTACACCACACATTGCCCTTAAACAGGACATCTCCACTGCCTCCAACCGTCTCCTCGCTGCTGCATTTACCATCCAGGCTTCACACCCATATAAGAGTGTTGGTACTACTATACTTTCATACATTCCCTTCTTTGCCTCCATAGATAACGTTTTTGACTCCACATATACCTCAACGCACCACTCACCTTTTTTCCCTCATCAATTCTATGATTAACCTCATCCTTCATAAAT